>VDFB02353493.1:310021378-310252262 GCA_007258455.2 Sequoia sempervirens | reverse complement strand
ATGGCATTTAGTATATTGTACATTCTCATAGGATTAAGACTGATCGTTCTTTTGCAAACACAAGGCAATTAAAGAGGGTAATTAATGCAAGTAAAGAGTTAACTCTTATGTCTGTCAGTACAGGTGGTTCTAAACTTGAACTTGGAGTAGCTAACTAGGGTCAGATGTTGCAGGATGCACCTGCAGTACAACATGAGGGAATGATGATTGAAAGCATTGATAGTCCCTTGGGTAAAAATGTTCCTGTTGTAAAGGATCGATATCTGGTTGACTTATTCTCTGTCATTTCTGCATTATTATTCAGCTTGATGCTAGTCATTTTTTGTTGGTTAGTGGCTATGAAAATTGATGTAGATGCTTATGGAAGTGATAGAATAATGTTTATGTTCAACAATATTGTTGCAGTTTCCATTGTGCTTGTGAGTCAGGTATACAGATCATAGATGAAGCAATCCCTTTACATGTTATCTATTCCTCAGGAAAATTTTCCATTCCCTCTATAAATTCATAGTCAACTTGAGGGTGAATAAATTTCTCATATAATTTTTTATGGGAAACCTATCTCCTAAAACTGATATAGTTGAGAACCAAAGGGTTGGCTAACTAGCTACTTTATTTTAAATACTCTCCTAGAGAAACCTAATGAAGCATTACCCCCATAACATCAGAATTTTGCAGCTTTAGCCTCATTCTTGCAATTATTTTCATAACCTTAATAAATGCACCACTATAGTTTTTATCAAGGGAATTTCTTCTTCTCTCAATAATGATTATTTTTCCCAATTATCCCTCCTAGTTTAAATTTATTCTTTTATTAGATGGATCATAAGTAGGTCTATATATTCATTATAGTAATGCTCATAGCTCGATCTACCTATATCCATCCTAGTCTTATCAATGAAATGTTCAAAGTCATACCTTCTGTCCTTCTCCAATTGTATTCTATATTCTAATAATTTTGACTCAAAGAGATCTAAACCTTCCATATAGTTGTACATTAAATTATTGACATTTTAATATTTGAGGGAAGAATGAGCCTTTCTTATGTTGTCTTAAGATTTATCTTGTTAGCCCCATTTAAATACCTCATTATCTCAAGGAAGAAAACCCTCTCTATCACCTAGGAAGGAATAATTATCCTTATGATTCTTCTATCCTTGAGGTAGAACCATTCAACCTAGTTATTTTAAAACCCAGCCTTAGAGTCTAGATGTGTTGGTCCTAAGAAATTAATGAATGTGTCAAATAATTTGTTCCTATGTACCGTAAGATGTTAGTAACTTTTTGCACAAAATTAAGCTTAAAAGCATAATAATTTGAATTCTAATAAAGAGAATCCTCGATATATCAGTCCTATATTAAACAAGAATAGCACTTTAATTTGATGAATTACTTGTCACCCTAAGGCTAGGGTTCAAAATATCTCTCCCAAAAAATAACAAAATGTGGCATAGTAGAGAATACCATATAAATGATGGATTTGTCTTGTAAATGTTTTGATTAGATTAAAACGGGAAGGGTCTGTACCTATTTACGAAAAAACTATTGAAACTAAATGAGGGGGTCACAAGAAGTGAAATGCCCATGAAGCAAAAACAAAAGAAACAACAACTAACCGACCAACAAGAAAAACAAAAAAAGAAAACAAAATAAAACAAATAGGGGATTGAAACAATTAAATGGATTGCATGACAAGGCCATGAGAAGCAAGGTTGTTGCTAGCCTCTCTAGAGTATTTAATGGAAGAACTAATATAGATAAGTTGAGTTGAGGGAAGAATGGTACCTCACATGTGAGAGATGTGGTATACATTGAGTGACTATCATGATAATAATATCTAAATGATAGGTTGATAGGTTGGTTTGGAATACTATGTCATGAGTTTACTGTCTAAAAGTGTGCAATGAGGAATAAGGCTAAGAGATGAATGAGAAGTTAACAAGCTAATTAAGGAGAAACTAAATATAATAGTTGAGTTAAGAAAGAATTTATTATTGTTACTATGGCTGAGATGTCACAATTAAAATTTTGGAAGATTTTATTGTATTGAATATATATATTAAATGATGTTAGTGTCCACAAAGTGTACAATGAGGAATGAGGCCTAAGAGATGCATGATTTAGCAAGGTAATTAAGAGGAAATTATACACAGTAGCTAGAGTTAAGAGAGAATTTATTGGTGTTATGGTTGAGATCTCACAATTAAATTTTTTGGAAGATTATATATTAGCATAAAACACTCAAGCCGATAAATGCACCAAAACTATTTAAATAACGCAATCAGAGACTTGGAGGAATGGTATCTTGATATTGTGTTACTTTTTGTTTTATATTTGTGTTTATAGGAGCTATTAGAAGCGGCCTTGAGAGACTTACAGGAATGGCGGCCAGTAAAGAGGCAATGCAAGGAAGCACTCACATTTCCAAGCATGCCAAACAGGTACATTTAAGAATCTGAGCACATGTGAAATGAAGAATCTTATGTTACCTAATCAGCCATAGACCTTGCTTGCCTACCCTGTAATAAATTTGCATCTAGCTGCCAATGAATTGTTGAATGCATTCCATGTTCTCCAGGTTGACAAGACTGATAGAGAGAGTTTATCAATGTGGGAAAAAAATTTCTATGAAGGTAGTATTAAATAGCTAAAATAAGTAAGCTCCCTGCAAAGAAATTCAAATAATACAGAAAATTGTAGAAGATAACAACAAAATATACTGGTGAGTAATTAGTATTACAGTAATGCAAGTAAGGTATGTTACAACATTGCCAAGTGAGAAAAGCATTACAACTGTTTAGAATGGAAACAACATTTCCCCCTTAAAACAGGAAACAGAACCTTGGCGTTTCTGGTAACATAGCTCCTAAGGAACACATGGTTAAGTAAGTGGCAACATCCATAACTTGGTGGAAAGGGATAGATCTAAATGCCGAAGACTTCTCAAATCTCCAAAGCTGAGCAGAAGCTCAACTCCAAGCGCACCAGCAATCACGAAAACCAAAAAATTCTTCAAACAGACTCACAATTTTGCGGGGACTCGTAAGGTCTTTTTTTTGTGCAATGAAGAAACAAGCAGCATAGAGAAATGTCACTTTAACTTTGAGCCTTTCTGATATGCCGTGGAAATACTCCCATATTCGAAATAAGTTCCATACAAATTGAAGAGAGCAAAATATTCAGTAGAAACTCCCATATTCCAAACTGAACATATGGAATAGAAGCCAAGTACGTCTGAGAGAACACAAACTGAGACATGAAATAGAGGAACGAGACAAAATTGGCCTTCTTATTTATATATCCATGAACCTAGGTTGAAGAGCTCCACTTCCCGAGACCTAAAAGCATGGATATTGCCTATTCTATAGTGTTGTCGACTGCAACTACTCTAATCACGGCAGCATACAAGCAATGAATCTCGTTAGTAGTTTTCCGGCCACTACCTCTGTTGCAGCGCCAATTGCTAGACGAACCCCACACAAAAGCCTCCAACCCTAGCCCTCGCATTTGTTTGCCATACTCTCTCACTCCAAAGAATTCACTAAAACTTGTCTGTAAATTGCCCTTTGATATTTTTTGGATTCTCCTTCACCAAATGGTAGTACATGCACGTCTGCATCAGGCTTTTCACAAGCATTTTAAAGATGCAGTGATCATTGTCCTGCCCATCAGAGAAAATATCAAGCGCCCTTTTCAGCAACTCTTCAAAGAATCCAATTCGACGGACTAACAGGCATCAACTCTCATTATTTATCTCTTCATTTTTCTGTTTAATTGTTACCTTTTTAGTAAATGTGCACATAAATCTTTCACATAATAAAAATAAGATGAGTTTTGTTTGCCACCGAATAAAAGATTCAAAGCTGACAGCTTCAACAATACAACCTAGGCGCTTATTGAAATGCAGAATATGTAAAAACAAACCCATAAATCAAAACAAAATAGAACAATAGTAATAAACTGATAAAACAGGGCAAAACAGAGTTGGATAACTTAGAAAAATATATTTATTTAGCATGAATGCATTACACTAGTTGGAATGCATTACTCAATCCAGATACTATCTACAGTAGCTGTCCACAATCACATATATATAGCTATAAAATCTTTGAAGCTTGGAAGTTTCTAGCTTTCTAGAAAACTCTAAAATGTGGAAGCTTCTTTTTTTACAAGATCTCTTAGAATGTTCTTTTGTAGAACAGCTGCAGGAATGTTCTAACTTAAGGAATGTTCTAACTTATGGAAGACTCTAGAAATATTCTATATTTTTTAGACAATCTTAATTAACACTAACAGAATAAACTAGGGTAAGTAAGTAGGGTTTACTATCGGTGGTAACAGGACTTTTCACATTGCAATTTTAGTAATACCTATTTTATATACGAGAAGAAGTGATATGGCTCGATGTACTCACGTAGGTACAAATTTAAGGACGAAGGGTTGCTGAAAATGGTGCTTGATCTTTTCTTAGATGGGCGGAACAATTGGAACAATGATCATTGCATCTTTAAAATGCTTAGGAAAAGCATGATGCAGACATGCGTGTATTACCATTTGGTGAAGAAGAATCCAAAAATCTCAAAGGTCAACTTACAAACAAATTTAACTGAATTCTTTGCAGAGAGAGAGAATTGAAAAGAAGTGCGAGGGCTAGGGTTGGAGGCATTTGTGTGGGGTCTGTCCAGCAATTGCCAATACAACAAAGGTAATGGCCGGAAAACTATTAATGAGATTAATTGCTTGTATGCTGCCATGGTTGGAGCAGTTGCAGTCGACAGCACTATAGAATAGACAAAATCCATATTTTTAGGTCTCACGAAGTGGAGCTCTTCAACCTAGGTTTTCTTCTCATCTATTTGAGATTTTGAATATATAAATAAGATGGCCTATTTTGTCTCGTTCCTCTATTTCATGTATTCAGTTCGTGTTCTCTGAGATGTTCTTGGTTTCTATTCCATATGTTCAGTTTGGAATATGGGAGTTTGTACTGAATATTTCGCTCTCTTCAATTTGTAAGAACTTGTTTATTCTTAAATCTTATCTGAGATGTATTTGGAATTCCCATACAGCTGTGCTCCATATACCTTCAGAGACAGAGGTAATCCATTGGAAGCTTTTATGAACTATTTAACAAGCTTCTCGAATCCATCCAGAGGAATGGGTTTTGAAAAAGCATGCCAACAAAAAAAGTTACTCTGCATGAGATAGGTCCAATGCTGTGACTACCTTCTCATAGGTTGTCCTGTGTGGGGAATAGAGCATACAGTTGGTCGACATGATCCACATCATTCAAAACAATGAGTACAGATCTCAAACGCCTCACAGGAATTGTCTTCCCTTCCTCTATATTGTCAATTGCCACCCCAAGGTTTTTGAGGGGTTTTATTGCTTGTTATGCAAAACATGCCTTTGGTTGCCGCATCTCGAACACCAAAAATAAAACTGGAACTCTCCAATAACAGAGATCTTCTGTTGTAAATTTCTTTCGCAAGAGTGGTCTTTCCAGAACTACCTATACCCCAAATTCCCACAACTTGTGCCATCTGAGAACTCTGGGCAGATTAAAATGTGTTCATTTCAAAGTCTTCTACTATTTTATTGAGATCAACTAGATATTTTGCAACCACTAATGGAACTGTGTGTATTACTTTCAATATAGTATTCCCAAAATTCTTCAGCAATCGTCTGATTGATTGTAACATCCCTAGGGTTTATGTTTTTCCCCAACCAATCTCAAAAGCAATCAAACTCCTCAAGCCAAACACACAAAGAAATATATAGTAATAAACTCTGCTAGTTTCATATTAATAGTTGACTCCAAAAGAGATTCTCAAACACAGGAAAATGCACTACTGATTGCAAATCTGACAAATGTATGATTCAAATCTGAGTTTCACAGGTATTTGGACATGGACCTGATACTTAAGAAAATTTACAATTGCTGGTTATGAGTAACAGATCTGATCTGATCGCCGTTCTAGATAAAACTTGTTTGCAAGGGTTTTTGAGAGGCAATTGGATAATCTCTAGTGCCAAACCTAGGCCCAGATCTGCTACATTTCTCTGCCAAGGGATTACTGGAGTTCTTCAATCATGACTGGCTGTTCCTTTCCACTTAGTTGATGGTAGAAGTGCTAGGATCAGATTTGTAGCGCCCAGTTAAGGGTTTTCTGTAGTCTTAAAACAAGTATGACTCTGGGCATTCCTTCTATTTCAGATTATGCTTCAAGTTTGATGCAGATTAATCCTCAAATAATCTGCATCCTCTTGATAATGATCTTCAGCTGCTGCACTCCCGGCTCTTTGGTCTGCTTGCCTAGGTCTCTACACAGGTCGTTGTCCCTGTTGAACCAATTTGCTCCTTGTTTGAATTGGTGGTTCCTATGATATCTCTTCCTAATGCCAACCGGATCTATGCACCTGACTGGCGGAGGGTTCAGACGGTTAGATAATCAGCAAGTCATTCCAACTGTGGGTTTGGTTATCCAGTCGCCTTCTTCTGACTATCTTTGCTTTGGCGCTGATCCTGAAAGTAAGGTACTTTTAACCTTAGTCCAACGAGATTTCAGAAAATGAAATAAGGTAATAAGAGGATTGAGGATATAAGGTTTTCGTCCTACCTCAGGAAATTTGCTCTCCGGGGTTTGCGTCCTAGATTGCAGGTTGGATTTATGTCAAACTTCCCATCTACCATCTACCTTCCTCCAGCGCCGAAGGGTTGCATATATAGCTGTGGTTTATAATTGGCATCCCAACTTGAAACTGGTCGGCCCAAACTAGAAATGGGTCGACTGAAGACATTTATTTTCAAAAATGGGCACCAAACAAAATATTAGGTTGGCCGAGAATTTAAAATAACAATAACTAGCAGTCGCATGCACAGGCATTCAACGATCAGTCAAGAGGGGTCCAGGGCAAATGATGCAACCAAAAACAATATTTTTTTGTTTCAATACAATAAACATATTAACAATGTTATTTTCTAGAATTTAGTTAGTTGATTATATGCATTTTAAGCATTCAAATTCTAGCATCGAATTATGAGATAAGAACAATTATCTTTTATATTTAAATACATAATCTACACTCATTTATTCTCATTTTTAAAAACAATCACATGCTATAGCTAAATCAAGTGAGCCACTATGACCTTTTCTCCTTTTCTCTAGGGTATGCCAAATACAAAGTATGCCATGCCAATAGAGAAATATAAATCTATTAATTTACTTACAAGGAGGAATTAAATTTATTGCATCAACTCTCCCCAAGATGCTCAAACCATGGAAAAATACCCATTGAAAAATTTAGGGAAGATGTTCTACAATTCCATATCATGAACAAGGAAATGATAAACTTAGAGGATATAGATTGATAATGCACTATATAGTGGTTCTAGTGTGCTTATTTGATCTTTGGTCAAACTCAAATAAATGGTCAATTGTTACTCTAAGGTCCATATTAATATTGAAATTCTTTAAGAATGCTTAAGTGAGACTATCAAATGAATGCATTGATCCTTGAGGAAGTTGAAAGAACCACTAAATATAACAATATTTTAAAGCGTGTGAAAATATTATTAATTATAAAATTTGACACATCTTATTGCATATGGCTTAAGATGTTGAAATATCAATAAAATATTAATATTGCGAAATGAAAATGAAAATAGTTTACTTTTTAAAATTCATATAAAAAGATTTAAGAAAATTTTAATAAATGCCTAAATTTTATTGGAATTGAATTATTCGTATTTGTGCTTTCTTATCTAAATAAAGCATAAAACAAGAAAAAATTTACAAGGAAAAAATAATAATTTGATTTTATACAAAGAATTCAAATTTTAAAAATAGTGAAATGGATACAAAAAATAGTTGATTTAATCTACATGCTTAAAATAAAGTTTCATATATATTGTTTTACAAAGGAAATTGAGTTAGACTAGATAATTTATTAAGAAGTAAAAAAGAATTATTGTGGTTTGTTAAGAGACTATGTCATGAATGAAATGGTAATGGCATGCTATAGGAAAAAACTTATGCATCTTTGTAAAAAAAATTAGACAAGATCTTGTTGGACTCCACTTTCTTTTCACATCGAATTGAAATAACTATCTACTTATATCTTTAATTTTAATCCTAACCCGAAGTTAAGATTACAATTACAATTACAATTAAAATTAAAATGAAGATAAAACAAAAAAAATAAAAATTTAAAATTGAATATTTCAATTTTAAAATCAATTAACCCCTATCTTTAAAAAATATATATATTAAATATACTAAATTAGTATAGTTTATTTTTCAAAATAATATATAATACTTTAACATTTTAAAATTGATTTAATATTCAATTTTAAAATAAAAACATTATTTAGTAAATTTTTATTTTTTATATATTTTAATAAATATAAAATAATGGTAAAAATAAACATAAAATATAAATATTAAAAACTAAAAATAAAAATAATATATTACAACTTATAAAAATACCTGCACATACGTCGAACAAAACCACCTCCAAAATGGTTAAATGTGATAGTTGCATTGTAACATCTTGGGTATAGTCGTGGTTGTGTCCTAGGAGCATCACCTGCAAAAAAGCACTAATATTATTTTATATTTATGACTGATAATGGGACTTTTCGTACTATACTCTAAGATCCTGTCATATAAATACAATTGTGAACTATTTGTAAAGAAAAATGAATATATGACCGATGGACTCAGGTTACCCGGACATGCTTAAACAATTAATCTTAATTGATCTTGAGGGTCACTTGTTGGCTTTAAAAATCTTTATGAATTTGAAACTCGGGCTGGCTAGCCAACAGACCAAAGGAAGATGCTAGATATGGATAATTTCGGTTCGAAGAAGGCCTTTGCTTGTCCATGGTTGAAAAACAGTGACCTGGATAATTTCGTATTGTGTTTTCCAAAAATAGAATTCCCAGAATTCACAAAATATATCCAATCCGCTGAAAACAAACAAAATCTCCTTTATGCAAAATAAAGGCTCATTTTCGTTCATGTTTATTGTAAGAATCAATAGCCATGTGATGAGTAAAGTACTCCAAAAAAAAGTAGCAGACTTTTGGAGTGATTGTTATACAGAGTCTATTTTTTTACTTACTAACATCATACAGTACGGTGCTCAAAGGACGTGCATTACTTACCCGACTTCCAAGCTTTTTTTTCTCTGAATATGAGCACCAAGGTTGCAAGTAATAAACATATTCCATGGCCCCAATCACCAAACATAACATCAAACAAAAATGGAAATGTAACAATTATGTATACTCCGGCATTTTCCTCTTGGTACTTGGCCACACTGCAATTATGAAAATGCACATTTGAAGACAAAGATTAACTATTAATAAAGAAAAATGGTTATACCAAGAATTCAAAGCTAAATCAAAGCACCAAAAAACAAAAATAATTGTTTATGAATATAATTGAATCCTTAGCTAAGGCATTTGTAAACATTTAATGCATTTATCAACCTATCCAACATACAATCATATGAAATGTGTTACAAATAAAACCCAAAAATTTTAATTTCTCATAACTTTACTATTTGATTTAAGATGATAATGTAGTTACCCATATGCATCAACAATATTCCTTCAATGAGCCTCATAACAATGCCCCTCCATGCAAATTAAGGCTTCAAAACACAGTGGCTATGGTAGAACACTAATCTGCAATATTCAATGGTGATAAGACTAAAAGGTGCAGCATCAACAACACTGCCACTTGGTACAATTATATTTGATAGGGCATGTTCAATAGCTATCCAAATGTTTATCTAGGAGGAAATGCATGTGGACTTAGAATAAAAACTAGAAAAATGCCTTCAATTGTCATTTCTCCATTATACAACTCTACCCATGTGAAACAAAGAGCTTCTAACAACCACATTTTATCCTATGTGATCCTCCAAATGATTGAGTTGGCATTCTCCATAATTCAGTTGTCCCTCTCCTTCAATAGACATGTCATTTGATGATCATTCACTATATATGCATGTAATATCTTGTTTGTGGAATTGTCCTATCTAAGTTCACAACTAAAAAAAAAGAAGGGTGGCAGTCTTCATGAAATCCTTAAGGTTTGGCAAACATTTTCTTAGTGTCATGTTTAGTGATGCATTAAAACTCATTTATCGTGATTTAAACATTACCATGATTCATGATGATCTTATAGTCCAAGATTCAACTTTTATGTTTTATTTTTCTCAATTTTATATTACCACCGCCTGCCAAAAATCGTTTAAGGTTGGCACTATATCAAGTTTTTGAATTTTACAGCTAGTGTTGCATATCCACATTGTGCATCACTATATGCAGTGCACCCATGTAACCTCGGCAAACACATATCAAGTCCAAATACTAAGATCATTTTGAATATTCTTGGATTTCCAGTGAGCCCTTGAAGCTATATATAAATCTATTGAAATTTTCTCATACACCACAACATAATACAAAATGGACAAGCTATCTTTTCTATAAAATGCAAACATCCATTTGCACAAATTAAGTACACCCTAAAGCACTAAATGTGGTTCTTAGAAAACTATAGGTTTGAATATACCTTGTACACATTTCCAAATCTACAAAACCTATCTTGTTGTCTCTGATGAAAATCCCTTGTTGCCAATTTGAGATCCTTATAGGAGTAAATGTTGCACATGTTTAATGACAAAGAAATCTTCTTGAAAGAAACATCATAAAAAGTGCTATATATTAGGCATGTACTCAAATGAAGAATATTTGTGCTACTTAATCATTATAAAAGTAACAATCTAAAACAATACAACAACAAAACACTCCAATTTAACTCTACTCAAGAGAAATAAAATCATGTCATAACATGCATATGGAAATGCAACAGAGTTCAACTAAATTCCTTCTCTATTTTGTGCATTTTGTCCCTTCTAAATAATGCACCAAAATAATTGAAAGATACAAGCATATGTCTCCAACCATCCTTTTACTCACTAGGAAAGATATTGTTCAAAATATCCTTAAATTAAAGACCAAAGAGCCTAATGAGAAAATACAAGTCCATAAGTAATTAGAAAAATGTTGCTAAATTTTTATCCAAGCATGCATCTTGATAAAGAAAAGCAAGTAAATTTCCAATATCCATGTACAAGGAGGTAACCACATAATAATTATATATAGATATAGTTTCACAAAAATAATGGAATTTAATAATTATGAAAGAAAACAAAAATGATTCCTATATCCTATTGCTCCAATTATAAGCCAATAATTGTTATGTTTGACTAATAGTGGTAGATTTTGACCTTGGACCAAGGAAAATACCCTATCGATGATGCAAATAAAATTACTAAAACCACTTGTAATGATTACTATCAAGTATTCTAAATGCTTTAAACCATTATTATTGTTTCCGGGGTCTAGGCACTAAGCTCTCAAGCAAATATTGACTGACCATTAAAATTCACTAGTGTTCTTAGATATGATTATGTGCTTGTGAGAATAAAATCCAATGAACTTCTAAAATACAATGACAATGTCAACAAGATGAACAAGCCTACAAACCCAAATAAGATGAATAAGGCCACGTAGGATCTCAATATAGATCCATTAGCTTTGGTTCTAAATTTATCAATAGTGTTACTACCAAGACGTTTGATTGAATCCTTGCTTTTTAATCAACCTTGCAAATGTAAAGAAAAACCCTTTCGAACCGCCATGAACACAACAAGGCTAATGTATTCTATCGAAAGGTCAAATGCCCATTGTCAACATATAGACCAAGCGAGGATTAATCAAATACACCGAAAGTTTCAAGAACAATTTTCATTATACAAAAGCAGATGGTTAATAGCGTGCTACAAAAAGCAAGATATGAAATCTAAACTTAAATCAACATAATAAAATGAATGGTTCCATAAAACCCTACCATGGTAGATCTGCAGTTATAGAAGCCCTAAACTGGTGAATAAAATGTAGTAATACCAAATCTACATATACACAAAACCTCCCATTGTCGGGCATGATTGAGTTCATGGATCTCCTTGTGAAGTTCCTCTGGATAGCTTTTCCACTATAGCATTCCCATGCGCAACAAAACCCTCGATCCCAAATAGGGTTTGCAAACCAAAAATTAACAAGGCTCTTTGTCTAAATCACCATTTTTCTGTCATAATTTGAGCCAAGAAAATCTAGAACAATGTGCTTAATAAAGTAATATTATGTAACTAAATAAGATACCAAAGGATGCGATTAATCCGTTATAGAAAAAATGGATGTTTATCCTTCAAACGGAGAAAACAACATTATGAAACTCAATAGAAGCCATTACAAACAAAAAAAATGCTACCCAACATATAAAAACAATATTATGAAAATGGGTACAAACCATTATCACGTGGGGGTGCCATACATCTTAAAAGCAAACCAAATTTAGAAATCTCTTGAGCTAGAGATGAAACTACACCTTTAGGGACACGTAAATCCAACAAAGAAAAGATAAAAGCGAGCTCGATAATGCGATTGACACGATAGTGTGTCATAGACCGAGGAATCCTTTTACCCAAATTCTGTTTAACTACTTTGAGGGCTTTTAAGATTACTATCCCTCATAATCCCTGAGCGAGGAGGCCAAAAATGGGATCATAAAAGCCAACTTTCCTCGGTGAAATTGAGAATGATGGGGATACCCATGCCAATATTCTTGGTTGCCATGACCATGGGAAGATCAAATGAGAAGAATAAAATGATAAATCTTAGGGTAGAGAGGAAGTTAGGTAGGAGCCCGCACCAATGGACATAAGAGGATTCATGAGGCCGACGGCTACCATGATGTTGCATTTACTTTCTCTTGTACCTGCATTAACGCCAGGGGATGCATTAACCCTCACACAAGCAAATACTTACCACATATCAGGCAACCACTCGAAACTTGTCCAAAGACCCAGAAATTCTTTTCAAGACTGGACTGTGAAAATCCCAGCGGAAATTCAACACATAACAGCCTATCCATTTAACTATCAGCTAATAATAATTAAATTTTATTTATTTATTTATTTAAATATTATTATTATATAATAAAAATAACAAACGTAGTGTTTAAAAACACTTTTCTCACCCTAACTAAATTTGATTAAATCGGGGACGCGATATTGATGAGGAAGATATTTTTTTAAAATCATAATAGAACAGATGATTATGTCAAAGCTACATATGATAAGAGAAGTTTGGAATGCATAATTTTTAAGCTAAAGAGGCTGAATGTGTAGTACTTGCTCATCACTTTTAATGATTTGGCCAGTGAAAAATGAAGCTCTATAGAGTGTCATTTTACACTCATCAAGCTGTTCCAAACTATATCTATCCTTCGTTTTATGCTCCTTAAAGGCCTAATCATACACTCGTTTCCCTTGAACAACATATCTAAAATCAGTAGGATCTACATGGTAGAAAAAAGGAATTGTTGTGGTGCCAGTTTCAAGCATAAATGAATGCTCTACCAAGCACGAGGGTGATTCTGCATAGCCCATCAAAAAAATTGTTATATGAAGAAAAGCTCTACTCATTGCTGCTTCTATTCCTTTAGGCAAGAAATCGCCATATTTTGATTCCTCTAAATCTAAAAACACTATTGTTAGCATACCAGTGATGATGCAATAGAGTGCACTAGTTATGGTGTGTTTGACATCTAGTCAATGATAATTCATGAAAACATCGTAAGACGGATTTGGTATGAGTGATGAGTATGTACCAGAAGTTAGGGAAGGTGATTCCACAATAGCAGAAGTGGATGCCATGGAAATACCTAGATTGCAAGGAAAACATTGAAACAAAGCAGCCTATGTTGGATAGGTGAAATGTAGCTACTTAATTGTCAGAGAAGAATTGATCTAAGTCCATCATTTCTTGCTTCCTTTGATCTTGATAAGGAGCCTAGCGGTGAAATATCCATCCATAAATCCATATATTATCCATATCCTCCGTTATCCTATCTCCTTTCTACCATCCTATACAATTCATCTATGCATGCTTTGGATAATGCAAACCTTACTTCCATTATGCACTACCCTTCCATTTCATCCATCCCTTATCATATTCCATCCATGATTACACTTTCTCTAGTCTGGGGCATCTTTCTCCTTTCCAAACATAGTCCTTGGAGCTCCATCATCCTATCCACCCCCTCAATTCCTTTATCTCCTATATAAAAAATCCCTATCCTTTCATCCTTATATCAAGGATTGGTTCTCCCCTATCATTGGATCCCATCCATTCCTCTATTCTATTCAAGTCCATCATAGCTATTTAATTATAAGAGAGGGTCATTGATGAAGATAAGAAGTACATTTTGATAAGAATTGATACAATGGATCAATTGAGTGGTTGTAATATTTGTATAGAAAGGAGGAATCAATGAGGACGATTTCAAAAAATAGGGGCCAATTGAGGAAAATAAAAAAGTGACATAACGAGGATAAAAATTAATAAAAAGTAAAGTGTGATCTTGATTTGTGGAAGAAGCAACAAATAATTGGTAGTTGGTCCACTTTGTCCAAGGCTAAAGTGCAACATAGAGCAAATAAAACATAACTAAGTAATCAGAGAAGTTGAGGTAGGTAAGGGAGATGACCCAATAGTTGAACACCCTAACTTTGTGCTTCTCAAAATCTTATTTGGAAATTTCAAATCACTCTAATTTTTTATAGCTACTTACTTGGCAAGTCCCTTGCTTATAACTAAGGTTTCAGGGCCACATCATGAAATATGATGCCACATCAACATTCATTTTGTTGAGATGTCCAAAGAGGTCCAGAAAAAATATTAGACCCATAGTTATTCACTAAGTCATGTTTTATTAGTGCATTGATGTGACATCACATGATTTTTTTCTTTTTATATCTATGGAATAAATTTCATTTAGTTATGGGTACTCATAATCAACACTAACAATTTTAAAGTCACAACTATTGGTGCAATATTGTTAAAAATATTGGGAATTGAATCAACAAATGTTATAACAACTATTGAAGGTATGAAATAAAAAGAGAACTTATTTGGAGAGATAAAATGTGGTTGTTCTATTTTCCATTCTTTTTACAAAAGTAAACAATTATAAGGAAAATAGTGCATGTCTTAATATAACATTTTATATACAACCCCTACTACAATCAAACTAATGTTCTAATTTATGAAACATAAGGTCATCTTAAGCATTCAACTTAACAAAAGTTGAATAAAATATTTTTTAAATCAAATCTATAAATATATTTTGATAGATAAATAGGTCACAAACAAGCTAATATATATTAAAATTCCTTAGCTACACCTTAAGCGATTAACCTTTTTTTTGGACTAGTGAGTTCCACAACATAATTTAGATTTAGCCTTCATGGGCCACTCAAAATTCATTAAGTGTACTACTTCATACAACTCAACATTACAAGATTCATATCAAGATATGACCATGCATTTCATTAGTTGGCTTGACTAGTTAGCAAGAATGAAAACCAGTAAGGAACAATAGGAGTTGTTATTGTTACTCATAAGATTGGTGCTTACAAATAGGGACTCCTTTTCTTCAATACAATACAAATAGGCACACACTCAATTTCCCATACCAATATCACTCATCAAAAAATATGACAAATAATACTTAGAGAACAAAAGTGTCAAAAATGCAACTAACTATAAAATCTTTTCTTTTATCAATTTTGTTACAATGAATTCAAGATGCTAGAATATTTTCAATACATTAAAATCACAAACTATGATGAATAGGGGCTTGAATGCAATGTATATAGATCTATCCTTGAATACCCACTAGTTAAAAATTTATAAAAACAATTACATATTTGTGGACACAGAAAAAGTCACCCTTATATTTTTTCTCATGTTTAGGCCCTCCTACTAATTTTGGCTTGATTTTACCTAGATTTAATGTTGTAATGTGGTCAAGACATTCACATTAGGTCTTGGGTCCTTGAGAATCAATAAGAATTCTATGATGTCTTGTAAAAGTGTTGTGGAGTGTTGTAACCCACTTTCATAGTTTTCTAGAACCTTTTCACTATAATTGACCTAAATAACCCCTTTTTATCACTCACCAAGTCTTATTTCAAAGTGTTGTAAAGAGTTGTTACAAACTTTCATTCTTTTCTAGGTTTTTCATCACTAATTTGACACTTTCTTTTGTTTAAAAGACCCCTTCATGCCCTTTTTGGCCCTACTAAAGTGTATTTTAGAGAATAATCTCGTTAAACATCATCAAATACACTTTAATTCCTGACACCCAGTAAATTTTTGCTGGTGTGATCAAGTTGCCACCTAGGGCAACTTAGTCCCACAAGGCACAAAAATCAAAATTATTTAAATTTTTTGGCGATATTTTATTCTCTCAACCTTGAGGTCAGCCTGTGATGTATTATTTTTGGGAAATATTGTAAAATCAAGTATAAATAAAGGGTTTTCCTCTCATTTTAACCCCCATTCATCTAATAATTCATTTTCAAGAAATCCATTCATTCTCAAGCAATTCTCAAGCATTCAAGGCATTATCAAGTCTTCATTGGAGCATCTACTTGCATATCTTCATATTTCTACATCAAGGGTTTGGTGATTTGTGACATTGCATGTTGTTCATTCATCATTCTCTCTTTATTTCATTTCATTTTCAAGGGTTTGATTACCAAATCTAGGTTTGACCAAGGCAAACCCCTATTCTCTAACTCTTAACCCTTTTCTCCTCTTTGCATGCGTATTTTACAGGTCTTCTATGAAAATTTATCAAAGAGAAAGGTTTTAAAAGGTGTCGTCAATTCATCAAAGTCATTCAAGTCAACAAAAGCCCTAGTTGAAGCTTGGAGACCATTTTTAGCCTGATTTCTATAGAATCGGATCCGAACACCTGCCAAGAAGAGAAGTGTAGACTGAAAGTTTCAAATTCCTACCCTGAATTTCCTAAGATTCCTAGGTGGACTAAGTCACCATCAGTGGTGAATTAGTCACACTGCTAGGCCTAAAAAGTGATTTCTGCATTTCTGGATACCCATTTGGCTGAAACCTGTTTCGACAGAATCTCCTTGAAGACTTAGGACTAAGTCACCCAGCCTGGCGTAAGTGTCCCAGTTAGCCTTAACAAAAAATTATGCAAGATTTCAAAGCCTCTCTATATCATATTCTAGTTTCTAGGTGCACCTCTCCAGTCTTGTTCATTTTTGTTATTATTTGTTTGCATTCTTAGGTTATTTTCCATACATCACTATGTTTTCAAAAAACTTGCATTTCTTATATTTTACATTAATAAGTCATTTCCTTTATCATTTTATTGCATTTAGGCATATTTCATTCATATTTACATTATTTTTGAGTGGGGACATTACACATTTTTTCCCATCTCTCCTTTTAGGTGAAAAACCCTAGAAGTGCTAGAGAACCTTGGATGCCAAAATCTTTGTCTACATTTTGGTGAACCTAACTTTAGAAAAATTTACTTCTATTTTCAAGTACATTTACATTCTAGGAATAGCTTACATTGGAATTAAATTACATTTCATTGTTTACTTTGCATCCTAAGGTTTTAAAAATTGCATTAGTGAAAAGCTCATATAGCTTACATTTTTGCATTACATTTCATTAAAAATTTAAAAAAAAATTGCATTTTTGTATTATCCCTACATCTAAAAACTTAAAAAACATAAAATTTCATTTAAAAATTATGAAAAATCTCAAAAAAATCACTACTGGGACTAATTCAGCACACTGGGTGACTTAGTCCTCTTTCACATTCTACATAGTAATTTATGTCATTTTCAGACCATCTTCTGCATTTCTTGTTTCTATTATTGAATCTCTGTTATAGTTTCCAAATTTACTGTTTTATTCCATTTCTTGCACTTACTTTCATTTCATACATTTTCATCATGGCTATGTGTTTTAATAAGTTTTGGATGTGATTAAAATCCTTAGTTGACATGTCAAGTTGTGCCTTTGGAACTGATCCTAATGACATTGAGCTTCCTCATGCTCCTTCAACTCCTCATGAATGTCCTCCTCGTAATGTTGATATCATTGGATAAGATGATGACAACATGAATAAGTTCCTTAAAGAATGCCTTGAAAATCTTGAAGCTAATGCATCCTTTTATCCATCCATGAAACAACAAGACCTCCCTATAGTATCACCTCCTCATATGTTTGGTTATTTACATCTTGAAACAAATGAAGGACCTAAGTTCCCTCCATTAGGTGAACCTATTTCTTCTTAAAAAGCAACCCCTCAACCATTCTATGAGAACAAAGTCACTAGTACTCCAATCAACCATGAAGAAACCTATGAAAAAAGTTTTACATTCTTGAGTAAACAAGGATGTCACACAACAACTAAACATGACATTCATCAACTCTTAGAAAAAAATCCAAAAGATGAAAACACAATAGGAATAGGATATCAAGATCCTACGCATGACAACAAGCCTCCTAGAGAATAGTGGAGACTTTGTGATGATGGCACGGTAATCTTTGATTCCCCTCTTGATTTGAATGTCCTTCTTCCTAAAGAACAATCACTATCTCATAATGATACCAAGGACAACAATAAAACCATGTCAAGACCTCCTTCCCTAATCTCCTCTCGAGAGGTTGGAGAATCTAGCAAACACAAGAGGCCTTACAAGTTAAAAAAACTAAAGTTTCATCTCCATCCACCACCTAAATGTGAAAGGAAATTGTAGATACTTATAAACAAAGGACTCATACTATTACCCCCTATGAATAGATTGGTAGTATATCTTAAAGATGTTGACATTCCACATTGTGCATATCATCACATTCTTGGACATAGAAGTGACGAGTGCCACCAATTGAAATAAATATTGAGCAAGTATCTTTTTTATGGAAATAATTTATATCCAATAGTTCAATAAACCACTACCAAACACTTTATCATGTAATAGTTGTAGAACATTCCCTTCTCACTATTACATGACCCTTCCAATCACTTACCTTGGCTCACTCTTATCTTGCACTTAGTGGGGGAAATAAGTTGCTAGCCTTGTCCTAGTAATGCATTTTTCCTTGTTCCTTAGTTATGTTATTCATCTTCTGCTTATACCAACTGAGAGTAGGATGCATATGACTTGCTTGATGGTTGAAGCACATTTTCTTTACTAGTCTTTTTCTTTTGCATGTTTTCATGTGCATAACATGTTCCCCCCTAATGTTTGGTTTGGCGTTCTCTCTCTCTTTGTGACATTCCTCTATTTGTACCTTCATTCTTCTATATGTAAAATTTTTTTTTGGCTTTTTCTTTGTCTTTTCTTGTGTTCTCCTTTTGGGGATGATGCAAGGCATTGAGACATGATCCATGTCTCTTTCATGTTGACTTAAAATTTATTTTTCTTTTATCTTGTCTTTTTGTGTTCTCCTTTGGGATGACACAAGGCATTGAGACATCCATGTCTCTTTCATGTTGACCTCAAAATGGCTTTTTCCTTTTATTTTCTTTTCTTGTGTTCTCCTTTTGGGGATGACGCAAGGCATTGAGACATTCATGTCTCTTTCATGTTGACCCAAAAGCTTTTCCTTTTTTCTTTCCCCTTTTCATTTTCATTTTGGCTTGTGTTTTCCTTTTGAGGATGATGCAAAGAATCAAGACATCTTATGTCTCTTCCATGTTCACCCAACAAGATCTTTCTTTTTATTTGTTTTTTCTCTCTTTGTGTCATTCTTCCAGTTCTATGTATTTAGGGAATGATGACAATTTCGAGCTCCTTACAAAACATTGCAACAAAGAACATACTGACCCCAAATCCATAGATCCCAAGTATGTGTTTGGTGTTTTCCTTTTAGGGGCAACCCCTTTCCTTTCTTTTCTTTTTCTCTCACATGATGCAACCTTACTCGGAAACATATGACTTGGAATAGGGCTTTCCAAGTTGGCTCTAATGTCTTATTTTTTATTTGCATTTTTCATTTGCTAGTTTAAAGTAATTGCTCACAGTATGGTGTTACAAATTCTCTTAAAGTGGGGGCATACATTGAAATTATTCATTTGCATTTTTCCTTTATCTTGGTTCCTAGTGCAGCCTTCTTACTTCATACAATGCCTTTTGTCACTTTGTGGATGACATTGTGTATAGTGTTCTTCATGAGTGTGATCTATCTTAGAATATTACATTCCTCTTGGTGGCTTGATGCAATGCACTGCATCCCCTAAGTTGAAAATTTTCTATTCTTTGATCGGTCCTCTCTTGGAGACATTAGACACTATGTTCCCTAAGTTAAGACCTCGCATGAAATGAGCAAAAATCCTTTGAAAATATTTTGCATTTTTTATATGGCCACCTTGCATAACACAGCTTGCATGCCTATGGTGTCATCCCGTTTGTTCATGAGCTCCAAGTATATGAAGTTTTTCTTGTCTTGTGAAGCTTGAAATGTCATTTTCTTTTGTGGCACCTTCTTAAAGTTATCAGGAGGTATAACTTTGGTATGGTTGAGAGGGAAGCTCATTCCAAGGCATTACTTTCCCCATAGACACCTTCATGTGTGTGACTGCATCCTAGCCATAAGTGTATGTTTCTCACCTTTTAGGCCTTCTCACCTGGTGGATAGTCATGAGTTCCATCACCTCAGAGTGAGTATACATTTCTTCTTTCTAGAAAAACAACCTAGATCTGATCCACAACATGATGGACAAATGATCAAAACTTGATCTGAATTTATCTCTTTCCTTCTTCATTTACATCATTTTCATGTGTGTTCCTTTGTGCTAATGTTTAGTTTACCATGGGTTCTTGATCTCGGGGGCTTGATCATCCCTCTTGATTGTTGTTGTCTCATCTTTCTAGCATTAGTTCATTGAAACCCCTATGGATTGCATGTTCAACCAACTACTTTAGTGTGATTTTGAAGTAGGTTCATCCTCTCACTAAAGTGGGGGCTAAGTGTGGAGATGAAAAAATTAACCCTTATACTTTTTCTCATGTTTACACCCTCCTACTAATTTTGGCTTGATTTTACCTAGATTTAATGTTGTAATGTGGTCAACACATTCACATTAGGTCTCGGGCCTTGAGAATCAATGAGAGTTCTATGATGTCTTGTAAAAGTGTTGTGAAGTGTTGTAACCCACTTTCACACTTTTCTAGGACCTTTTCATTATAATTCACCTAAATAACCCCTTTTTTATTACTCACCAAGTCTTATTTCAAAGTTTTGTAAAGAGTTGTAACAAACTTTCACGCTTTTCTAGGCTTGTCATCACTAATTTGACCCTTTCTTATGTTAAAATGGCCCCTTAATGCACTTTCGGGCCCTAATTAAGTGTATTTTGGAGAATAATCCCATTAAAAATGATTAAATACACTTTAATTCCTAACACCCAGTAAAATTTCCCTGGTGGGACCAAGTTGCCACCTGGGCTAAAATAGTCCCACTCAGCACAAAAATCAATATTATTTTAATTTTTTGGTGGGATTTTACTCTCATAACCTTGAGGTTGGCCTATGATGTGTAATTTTTTAGGAAATATTGTAAAATAAAGTATAAATAAAGGGGTTTCCTCTCATTTTCACCCCCATTCATCTAATAATTCATTTTCAAGCAATTCTCAAGCATTCAATGCATTGCCAAATCTTCATTGGAGCACCTACTTGTATATCTTTAGATTTCTACATGAAGGGTTTGGTGAGTTGTGACATTACATGTTCATTTATCATTCTCTCTTTATTTCATTTCATTTTTAAGGGTTTGATTACCAAATCAGGGTTTGACCAAGGCAAACCTCTATTCTCTAACCCTTAACCCTTTCCCCCCTCTTTGCATGTGGGTTTTGCAAGTCTTGTATTTAGATTTATCAAAGAGAAAGGTTTTAAAAGGTGTTTTCAATTCATCAAAGTCATTCAAGTCAAAAAAATCCCTAATTGAATCTTGGAGACCATTTTTAGCCCGATTTCTACAAATTAGATCTGGACACCTATCAAGAAGAGAAGTGTAGACTGAAAGTTTCAAATTCCTGCCCCAATTTTTTTGAGATTCCTAGGTGGAATAATTTTCCATCAATGGATAATTAGTCCCACTACTAGGCCTGAAAAGTGATGTCTACATTTTTGGATACCCATTTGGTTGAAACCTGTTCTGACAGAATCTCCCCGAAACAAGACTAAGTCACCTAGCCTGGCGTAAGTGTCCCAGTTTGCCTTAATAGAAAATTATGCAAGATTCTAGAGGCTCTCTACATCACATTCCAATTTCCAAGTGCACCTCTCTAGTCTTGTTCATTTTTGTTATTATTTGTTTGCATTCTTAGGTCATTTTGCATACATCACTATGTTTTCAAACAACTTGCATTTCTTAGATTTTACATTAATAAGTCATTTGCTTTATTAGTTTATTGCATTTAGGAATATTTCATTTACATTTACATTATTTTTGAGTGGGGGCATTACGCATTTTGGCCCATCTCTCTCCTTTTAGGTGAAAACCCTAGAATTGCTAGAGAACCTTGGATGTCGAAATATTTGTCGACAATATTTAATGATCAAATTAAAATAGATGCAATCACTTGCAAAATCTATCATGCACTACAACAAAAAAAGAGTTTCAATCACTTGTAAAAAAAATTCGTACAATGCAACATACAAAAAGCATCACAAGCATTAAATTTGGCCTACCTCACCATTAGTACCCGATTATGCATTTTTGTCACAGATAAACTTCTTTTAGATCATAAATTATAGGAGGAAATTGAATATTTTACTTCTAAGGAAGACTCTTTAAATCATCAATATATTTGGTGTAACACTTATGCTTTTCATATGCCTATATTTTTTAATATACACATTTTGGTCTCTCCTTCTTGGATGATTTCTTGTTAGAAGAGGAAGATGACTTAGGGATATTATGTGATGGTGATATATTTTATTTCTCATTTTCTAGAAAATATTAATTTATTTCTTTCTTTTGCTATCTAAGGCCTTTTAACCTTTTTTTGCTTGATTGGCAATAAGATCCTCTAGTTTTAAGAGCCTTTTTGAGTAAATTTTCATAGTTTATTCTACTATTTTTATTGATTGTATGAAATGAAAGAAGTTTATATTGGAGAAAATTGCATAATCGAGTACCAACGACAAGGTAGGACAAATTTAATCCTTGCAATGTTTTTTTGGTATGCTACATTGCATGACAAATTTTACAAGTGATTGCACCTCTTTTTGTATGTTGCATTGCTTGAAAAAATTTGCAGGTGATTGTACTTGTTTTAATTTTTTCCATTAAAGATGCAATGTTTGTACAATTATTTAAGTGATGGGTAATTGGGTATATATCTATATACATTTCATTGAAGAAATGACCCTTTTTTCATGTTAGTTTAAGTTCAATGTATTGAAAATATGCTAGCATCCTTAATTCACCATTGAGAATTAATAAAATAAGAGATTTTAAAATTGGTTGCATTTTTTATGTCAGTGACATTCATATGAGAAGATGAGTGTATGGTGATTTGCATTGTACTAAAGAAAATGATTCCCTATTCATAAGGCGCAACCTTATGGGTAATAGTTATAACTACTATTTCCTAGTTGTTTCAATTCTTTCTAGGTAGTCAATCCAACTAATGAAATGTGTGGTCATGTCTTGATATGAATCTCATAATTTGATTTATGTGAAGTAGTACACATGATGAATTTGTGTGGCTCATGAATGTATAATGTAAATAATGATCCATACCTTACTAATGCAAAAAAAATAGGCTAATCCCTTAACATGTAGCAAGGAAAATTTAATATATAAAAAATTACATTTGGTGACCTATTTATATATGGAAAAATATTTGTAGATTTATTTAAAAAGTATTGTACTAGAATATTTTGTTAGGTTGAATGGTTAAGATGACCTCATCCTACATAAATTATCACTTGAATTTGATTTTAGTAGGGGTTGTAGAGGAAATGCTACACTTTACTTTTTTAAAAGGAATAAAAAAGAAAACTTACTCTTGGTTGCTTGTTAATTATATTTTATTAATTTGAATCTAAGATGCGTTCTTACCCTAATGAAATAAAATTCACATCTTAGTTTGAAAATTGGTGCTTTTCTTTGAAAAACAATTTTAGAAATCTAACTAAATCATCACCTCTTTAATCATAATTGTGTGCCCATGCAAATGATGTTCTTACTAATGGAATATTATAAGTAATGGACTTAGTAATTGTTGGTTTGGAATTAAGGAACGGTTGACTACAATGGATAAACATGGGTATGAATTGTTAATAAATTTTGTAAATCTAAATTATTATTATTATATTAGTTTAAAATATTTTGGTCATGTAAATGATGAAGGAGTGTGTGGATTTAGATGTCTAAATTATTTTCAAATGTAATTGCTAGATTATCAAGGTAGGTTAAATCTGAGTTGTTAAGTTTTACAAATTTTAAGAAATGAATCATAAATTTGCTAACGTTGAGTGTTAAGTTTGTGTACTTTAATTTTTCAGATTAATTCTTCATAATTCTAGTGGAAGAAACTTAAACATGGTTGAGGTATGTAAATTTGACTTTTATCAATTGACAATATAATTTTAGATATCTCATTTTGATTATCTATATCACATTGAGTTAACAATCACAATAAGAATGCAAGTATGTACATGAGTCAATGGGGATTTAGAGAACCCTCAAGACACTAGTTTACCCACTTCATGTTATGAATATTGCAGTTATGTGTGTGCCCTCTATGAAATAAACCTTACAAGTTAGCATGATTCAAAGGTGTTATGTGTTTAAATTTTATTACTCTTTATCATGGTAAAGGTGCTTAAGTGTGTCCCATATCTCATAATATTGTTAAGGAAATGCAATCCCATAGTGAAGTTTGAATTCCATTTTTATGATGTGTGAAAAGTGAAAAATTATGTCATTTTTTCATTTTTGGGACCTCAACCCTAGTGAAGAAATAATTTAATATTTTTTTTTTATATAAATTAGATATCACATTAAAAATGTAAATAAGTAAATTATTTTTTTTTTTACAAGAAATACTCTTATCTATAATAAAATAGTTTTATATTTTGAAAGGTAGAGAAATACCTCAAATTCCAAGCTTTCTTAATGTTGAAATATTCTAGCTAATTCTCAAACTTATTTCCAAAGCACTCCATCAATGTTCACTATTCATAAACATTCATATAAGTAAGACTTATATTAAACATATAAAAGAATTATATAGAAGACCAAATAGAAATTAATCACTAATTACCTAATCCTCTCTATCTCTAGATTGATATTTTAAAAATTCATAAAATATAGATATTAACCATTAACTTCTTTGTTTTGCATAAATAATTATACTATTAAATTAACATTTCTAAATAGTTATTTTTGAAGTTAGCTAATTAACTAGATCATACTAAACAATAATAGTTGATATATTCACTATTATTATCCACACAAGTATTTAAATTTTATTATTATGGAGACTTCTCCACACATGTGAACAAGCTTTATCATTACCTACATTTATTAAGAAAAGTAGGAATATTTAAAGAATAGTTAAAAATAATAGGTTTAAATAACTTTTCTTTTAACTTCATTCCTTTTAGGAGTCATCACCATAAAATTTATAGTGGATATTTCTCTATTCTATAATCGTATTTTAAATAGAAAATATTTATGAATTTTCAAATGTATGATGTTTAATAGTAGCCTTCAAATATTTAAACATATATTTAAGTGAATTGACTTGTGGTACTAATCATTTGAATCAAGTTATAAAAAATTAGATAACATTCTACAAGAAAAAATCTAATAGGAGATTATTGTGGGACAAAGTTAATAAATAACACATCAATTTTACTCAACTATAAACCCTCACTAAAATTGCTATGTAAATATGGTTGACTCAATATTTTAGTGAAGGTTTATAGTTATAGTTATAAGAAAATTGATCTCATTTATTGTGTGTGGAAAAAAAATAACATTTTGAATTCCTTCTATGACAGAATTATAAAACTATGATAAACTCAAAAAGGTTTACACGACTTTGTCAATTATTAAAATTAATTACTTGAGTTTAACATAAAAAGTACAATTAATCTTATCTTAAATGCATCTATCTAAAAATATCTAAAAACATGGGTTTTAGTTTTGTTATCAAATCTATGAAATAGGTTGAATTGGTACCTTGAAATTGATATGTGTTGACATCTTTTAAAAATATTTATCCTAATAAATAATTAATGATTTTAGTCTTTTCTGATTATTATTAATTTTATTAAAAGATATTTTATTATAATGACAACTCTACTCAATCCAATATAAATTAATAATACATTAGATAATAAAATATTACAAATAAATAATTTTTATATTTAAACATCAATAATTATAAATATTAATTACTATTAAACAAAAATACTATTATTAGTAATAATTGTTTTAAATATATTATATTATAATATAAACTATATAATTATATATTATATAAATCATTATAAAATTTTAAAAATATTATTTTCATTTACTAAAGGCATAGCAAATATTCCATATTTGAGAAATATATAATATATAATTACAAATATATTTTTTAATTATGAAAGCTAAAAGTAAATAGAAAAGTAATTAAAAAAATAAACATATGCAAAATAAACTAATATAGAGTAACTCAAATAGTATATAGTGCATGTACATTGTCAATATTTTGTACTTATAACAAAATCAAATTTATGAAACAATTTGAAAATTTAAGAGAAAATATATGATTGGCAAATAACATTTTGTCTTGATCTCATTAATTTAAAATGGAAATATGGTTGACTCAATATTTTATTAGTAAATTCTAAATTTTATGAATTGTTTATTAAACATGTGTTGAGCAGTCTTTTAATTAGATTTAGATTATATAGAAAATCAAAACCCTAAAATTTTTAAAGGTTTAGGGTTTGTAAGAAGAAAAATATACTTTTGATTAGATTTTAAAGATAGGAATGCTCCATAGACTTTTACAAAACTATCATCGAGGCAAAATGAGGGGCTCATGAGAAGTCAAACATCCAGAAAACAAAAACTATAGAAACAACACTAATGGGCTAGTAAAAATGGCACTCCCAAAAGCCCCATACCACTAATTTCCTATCACTCTTTAACCAAAATGAAGACAAATATAGCTAAGATAAATATAACATTACATATTAATAAAATTGTGCTTGATAGTTTTTTAATTAGATTTAAATTGAATAGAAATTAAAACTCTAAATTTTTTAAAGTTTTTAAGATTTGTAAGAAAAAAAAAATAGTGAAGATAAATATAACTTTAGACATTTAATAAATTTGACAACAATTAATTACTTAGATATACCAATCCTTCTGAGAATAAAAGAATGGATCTTAAAATGGGGTAATAGATCATTCACAGATCAAGAATGGCAAGGTTAAGGGCTGAAATGATTTTTGGAAGAGAAAGGGAGAAGGAAGAAAAAATTCCATCTTATGAAATGGGGTAATAGATCGTTCAAAGATCAAGAAGGGAAAGGTTAGGGATTGAAATGATTTTTGGAATAGAAGGGGAGAAGGGAGAAAAAATTCTAGCTTATCAAAAGGGATAATTTAGATCATTCAAAGATCAAGAAGGGTTAGGTTAAGGGTTGAAATGATTTTTGGAAGAGAAGGGGATAATGGAGAAAAAATTCCAACTTATCAAATGAGATAATAGATTGTTCAGAGATCAAGAAGGTTGAGATTAAGAACTAAAATGCTAATTAGAAGAGAGAAAATTCCAGCTTATCGAATGTTGAATAGTTCTCAGACAATGAAGGGCTAGAATAGTGCGAAACAATATAAAATTAAACCAGTGAACTCTACTATGTGAAAAATAGATAATGTTGGAGAAATTAATTTCCCCTGAGCCTCCTCCCATTGCCACCTACCTGTTAAGGGAATTTTTTCCAGCACAAATGGAAGATTGTTTTTGGGGATTGCTTTCCCAACTTGCTCCTGACGTGCAACTCAATCTATAGAATAATTAAATTTGGTAGGTGAATTCAAATTTTGAGAGAGAATTTTTAATAGACAAAAGGAATGAATGAATGTAGTTATTTTTTGTAGCAGCAAGAAGAAGTGAGCAACAAGTAAGTTGCAGAAAGTGGAGTTGCAACAACAACAAAGAATGTTTTGAGAACATTTTGTAGAGTGTTTGGAGTGAGCATCTGAAATCTTTTGATTGCTTAATGTTTTCCAAGAACAATAGATAGTTCCAATTGAATAGACAAAAATAGAGCTTTGAGAAGCTCCTAATAGTTTCTTGAGTTTGTGGGTGCAACTCGAGATTGCTGCAAGTTTAGTTTGTAATCAGTAGATTGTAGTTTCAAGTTTGAAGACATTTTACTTTTTATTTTTCTGGTTAATACAAGACAAAAATTTGCATGCCCAGTTTTGTGCCTCCAAGTCTATTTGGTTATTCTGCATCTTGTTTGGTATTCCCTTGTTGATTAGGGAAACATGGAAGTAGCCTTGTAGGTTTTATTCTATTTGAATCTATGGCATGCTATTAGATCTAGGAGGCCCTAAGTCTTGAGTGAGTTGGGAATTTATTTTTTCTTGGTGTTTAAATTTTTTCTTGTCGGAGACATGGCTGGAGATGAAAGTAAGAGTTGGCAACAACCACCACCATTTAATGGACAAAACTATGATGTCTAGGAAAAGAAGATGAAGACCATAATGGTTGCCAATGATTTGTGGGAGTTTTTGATTAGTGGGTTCAATAATGTGACTGATCCAACATCATATGTTACCCTCTCAAAAAACCAAAAAACCCAGTTGAAGGATGCAAGGAGGAAATATACAAAAGCATTGAGTCTTATTAAAGAAGCCTTGACAAAGGCCATTTTTCCTAGAATAACAGTAGCTAATTATGTAGAGGAAGCTTGGGAGATCCTCCAAACCAACTACAAAGGGATTGATAAAGTCAAATTTGTGAAGCTCCAGATGCTTCGAAGAGAGTTGGAGACTCTCCAAATGAAGGAAATTGAGTCCATCTCAGAATTTCACAGAAGAATCTCAAGTTTGATCAACCCATTGAGGATGATTGGAGAAGTCATGGATGACTAGAGGATTGTAGGGAAAATCCTTAGAAGTTTACCCATAAATTTTGTTGCAGTTGTGATTTCCATTGAAGAGGCAAAGGACCTCTCAACACTATCTATTGATGAGTTGATGGGTTCCCTACAAACCCATGAGTAGCCCCTTAATAGGTCTGCAAGTTCTTCCCAAGAGAAATATTTCAAAGCTCAAGCCAATGCAAGAGGTAGGGGGAAAGGTAGTAATAGATCCGGACATGGTAGAGGAGGATCTGGACATGGAAATGTGGGAGAAGATAGTTCAGGATGAGCACACAACAAAGAGGGAGCAAGAAGCTCTCAGTCTAGCTCTGGACAAGCCAAGAAGAAAAACAACTCGAGTTGGAAGGGTGACAAGAGAAATATTGAATCCTACTATTTCCATAAGTTTGGTAATTATGCAAGTGAGTGTTGGAAAAAGCAGCATGATTAGTCCAAGCAAAGTAAAAATGTGGCTAATGAAAAAGTGGTTGAAGGTAATCAACAAACGACCTTCATCATGTGCAACATTGATGAGCAAGGTAGTGATGAGGTATGGCTTTTAGATAGTGGTTGTAGCAACCACGTGAGTGGTAATGAAATTTTATTTTCTTTCATTGATAAGAATGTTAAATAAAAAATAAAAATGGGGAACAATGAAATAGTTATAGTTGTGGGAAATGGGTCTATTATTTTTTAAACCAAGCATGGTGAGAAGAGGGAGATAAATGTTGTCTATTTTTCTCCTAGTATAAAGCACAATATGATGAGTATTGGACAATTGATCCAAAAAGGATACAATTTTTTGATGGAGAAGGGTGAATGCATTATTTATGAGAAGGATGGAAGCAAGAAAGTAATTGCAATAGTGAAAATGATGAAGAATAGGATGTTTCCATTGAGGCTGGAAAGGTGTTTCTCATCTTGGTCCATAGCTATAGGAAAATGTACAATAGTACAATAGCAAGAAACCTTCAAGGTAGTCATTCAAGACCATTCCAAAATATGACATCTCAAGTATGGACACTTAGGATACACTGGTTTGAATATTTTGTCAAAGAAGGGTATGGTTACAGTAGGTTTACCAACCATAGTAGAGCCTACTGGTAGATGTGAAGCCTATATTTTAGGCAAGCAACATAGGTAGCCCTTTCAACCGGGAAATTCTAGAAGGGAAAGAGAACCATTGGAGCTGGTGCATGCTGATTTGTGTGGCCCTATGAAAATTATTTCTATTGGTAAGAGCCAATATTTTATGACCTTCATAGATGATTATAGTCGTAAGACATGGGTTTATTTTTTACAGCATAAATCTAAAGCTTTTGACAAGTTTGTAGTGTTTAAATCCCAAGCTAAAAAGGAGAGTGGACATTTCATCAAGGTCCTAAGGTCAGATAGAGGGGGAGAGTATACCTCCAATCAATTTTTGAATTTTTGCAAGCCACATGGCATTAAGAAGGAGCTAACAATAGCCAATACTCCACAAAAAAATGGAGTTGCTGAGAGGAAAAATATAACCATTATGGAGATGGCAAGAAGCATGCTTAAATCCAAGGGACTTCCAAATGATTTTTGGGGTGAAGTTGTAGCAACAATAGTTTATTTGATAAATAAAATTCCTACAAAGGAAGTCTTTGACAAGAATCCACAAGAGGCATGGTCAAAATGCAAGTGGATGGTTGAGCACTTGAGAGTGTTAGGATGTGTGGCATATGCACTTGTGCCAAAAGAAAAGAGGCAAAAGTTGGATGAAAAGGGTGAGAAGTGCATCTTCACAGGCTATAGTGAAGATTCCAAAGCCTACAAGTTGTATAATCCTATCATCAACAAAGATGTGGAGTTCCTAGATGATGAGGCATGGGACAACTTGACAGCTTTTGAAAGCTCAGAACCACTCCAGAAAAATCCTGAATAAGAAGAAAAAGAACAAGAAGTGCAGTAAGATGAGCCTGCAGTCACTCCTTACAACTCCCGACCACTCCTAACTAGCTCTAGACCACTCTAGACCATTGCATAGTCAGAGGAAGAGAGGTCCTAATAGCTCTTGACAGCTCTTGACATGAGCAAACATAAATGCAAGCAACCATAGACAACTAGAGGATTGGCTCCTAAGAGCTCTTGATAGCTCCAAATAGAGTTGATTTAGAAAACAAAAATAGTAGTGAAAGTTCAGACCCCACTCTCGCCTCCCCAATGCCAAGAAATACCAAGAGTCTAATGGAGATCTACCAAAATGAAAGGTATGATGAAGAATATTATGAGTGTGAATTTTGCATTATTTTCTCATATGATCCAATTTATTTTGAGGATGTTGTGAAAGAAAATAAATGGTATGAAGCCATGGATGAGGATATAGATGCAAGAGGGAAGAATAGAACATGGGAATTAATTGATTTTTCTCCCAACAAGCAAGTAATTGGAGTCAAATGGGTCTATAAGACCGAAAAAAATGTCAATGGAAGAATAGAGAAACATAAGCCAAGATTAGTTTTCAAGGGGTACAAACAATAGTTTGGTAGAGACTATGATGATACATATGCCCCCATTGCAAATATGGAGACCGTACAGATAGTCATAGAAATTTTAACCTAGCACAAGTGGAAGGTGTTTCAAATGGATGTGAAGTTTGCCTTCCTAAATGGAGTATTAAACAAAGAGGTGTATGTGGAGCAGACAAACATAGTTATGAAGTTTTGGGTCAAGAAAACAAAGTACACATGTTGAAGAAAGCTCTTTATGGGCTGAAGCAAGCTCCACAGACATGGTACAATAGGATTGACTCATATTTGTTAAGCAATGGATTTAGCAAAAGTGATGGTGAGCCCACTCTTTACATCAAGGCAACTAATGGTAAGGTTTTAATTGTTGTCTTGTATATTGATGATTTAGTTTTCACTAGGGATGATGAATTCTCTATTGTTGCTTTTAAAGAGGCCATGAAAAGATGGTTTGAGATGACAGACTTAGGTCTCTTGAGATATTTTCTAGGCATAGAAGTAAAAAAAATGCATGATGGTATTTTTATCTCTCAAGCAAAGTATACAGCAGATATTTTGAAAAGGTTTAGGATGCAAGATAGCAAGACTACCCCCACACCAACAACCATAGGTCTAAAGTTGATCAAGGAAGATTGCAACAGTAATTTGAATCCGACCATGTAGAAAATTTTGGTTGGAAGCTTGATGTATTTAACAACAACTAGACCTGATATAATGCATAGTGTAAGTCTGATTTCCAGATTTATGGAGACTCCAAAAGAATCACATTGGAAAGTGGGTAAGAGAATCCTGAGGTATGTGAGTGGAACTAAAGGATAAGAAATTTTTATAGTGTAGTAAACAATTTTGGGCTAGTTGGTTACACAGATATTGATTGGGTAGGGAGTGTGGATGATAGAAAGAGAACATCTGGATATGTGTTTCATTTGGATCGGGAGCCATTTCATGGGATTCTGAGAAACAATCCATAGTTTCCCTATCAGTAGCTGAGGTTGAGTATATAGTAGAAAATGTAGCAACATGTCAAGCTATTTGGTTGAGAAGAATCTTGGAAGATTTGAGAGAAGAACAAGAGGATGGAACAACAATATTTTGTGACAATGCTTCATCAATAGTTTTGATGAAGAATCTTGTGTTTCATGGAAGAAGAAAGTACATTGAAATCAAGTATCACTTTATTAGAGAATTGGTTGAAAATTATGAAAAATTTATAGGTCTGGGTAGTAGCTAGAAGACATATTCACCAAGCCTTTGAGTAGGGACAACTTCAAGCACCTAAGGAATAGTTTGGGTGTTGTTGATTTGGATCAACATTGATCTTCTTTTTTTTTCATTAGCTTAGGAAAAAAGGGGAGTGTTGGAGAAATTAATTGCCCCTAAGCCTCCTCTTGTTTCCACCTACTTGTTAGGGGAATTTGTAGCCAACATAGCTAGAAGATTTTTTGGGGGATTGCTTTCCCAACTTTTTCCTAACGTGGAGCTCAGTCTGTAGAAGAATTAAATTTGGTAGGTGAATTCAAATTTTAAAAGGGAATTTTGAATAGACAAAAGGAATGAATGAATGTAATTATTTTTTTCAGTGGCAAGAAGAAGTGAGTAGCAAGTAAGTTGCAGAAGGTGAAGTTACAGTAGCAACATATGAGTATGTTTTGAGAACATTTTACATAGTGTTTGTAGTGAGCAGCTGAAAGCTGCTGATCAATCAATGTTTTCCAGGAACATCATATAGGTCCAATCGAATAGAAGGAAAGATAGCTCTAAGAAGCTCCCAATAGTTTCTTGACTTTGTGGGTGCAGATCCATATTGCTACAAGTTTAATTTGTAATCAGTAGATTGTAATTTCAAGTTTGAAAGCATTTTTTAATTGTCATTTTTCTAGTTAATACAAGAAGAAAATTTGCATGCCAAGTTTTGTGCCTCCAAGTCTATTTTTTTATTCAACATCTTGTTTGGTATTCCCCTATTGATTGGGGAAACAAGGCAGCAACCCTGTAGGTTTTATTCTATTTGAATCTCTGATAGATAATACATCCTCATTTGATTAATGCAAAAAGCCTTAAGATAAGCAAGGCGCTCACAAGGTCTCTAACTTAAGCATGGGCGATGGGATTTCATCCTAAAAAAAATATGATGCATTGCCTATGCACATGATCACAAGCAACTAAAAGTTAAATATCTCCATACAAAATGGATAAATTTGTGGGTATTATAGAGATGATGTTGATACCCTTTATGCAAGAGGGGAATGGAAAATATTTTGTGCCTAGATTGGCTTGATATTCAAAATTTTCAAATAAAATTCTAGAGGTCCCCCAACATTCGTGCTAAGAAACTTTAGATCTATAATGCCTCCATTGTCCTAGAAAATGTCTATTAAAACTAAGTTAATGCACATAATGCATAGAATGTAATTTAGTGTTTGAGAAAAAATATGCAAAATAAGAGATGACCAAACTTGAGACTCAATGCAAAGAGTAGCTACCACTTCTACACTCGAGATAGTTTCAATGTATATACCAGTGGCCACCTTATCCTTCTATTTTTCTACCTGTAGTGTTCTTGAAGAAGTTTTGTACAAAGTGTGTTTTTTAGGATTTCACTATGTATAGTTATTGGCATCAATATTTTGAATCATAGTCGGTCATATATATCATTTGGGTTGATAAAAAGTTGTAGGAGAAAAATAAGTGATTACAAATCTAGACATGATAAAAATAAGTTGTGAAGGGGAGAAGGTTGTACGGGAAAGTATTGTATGGTGTGTTGGTTATTTTTTAGGAACCAAACTTAATCTTACCATTTTCCAATGAATCTTCCAGAATTCAATAATTAGCAAGGGTAAGGATTGGTCAACACACAAGTAAAGATTCTGAGGTCCTTACTTCATCACTTTGGGCTATGTGAGACCGAGGAGGGTAATCCTTATTATGTTCATATGATATGCATTTCATCAATAACATTTCCACACATAGATGAATTCCTATGAATTCAAATAGATGACATTCATTAAATATTTGGCTGACCTTTAAACAAATTACTATCTATTGCAAGGAATATAAGGGTACTTCAGAATGGTACATTATATAATTGAAATATTTTTGATGATTTTCATTCTCATTTGAATCCCTTGATGAAGTGAACAACTAACTCATTTATCTTTATAGTAACTAAATGAAAAGATCAGTGCCTTGTCCTAGGGTAATGGAGTCATGTTCATAATAACCAGTAATACTTTAGCAATTTGGATCAGTAATTAATGGACTATCGATATACTACATTACAATATTCAACTCATTATGCCAAAACCATAACTACTTAAAAATCCTATGCTCTTTCCTCACAAAGTTGGGACCTCACTTTGGCATTTAATCAATTCTTTGAATTGAAATAGAAATTAAATCATTCATTCAATTAAAACAATTGAAGGCAAAAACAAATATCATTAACCATTTCATTCATAATAAGGAAGAAAATTAAATAGGAGAGAATATGATTTGGAACTAGCATTTTCATTTATAAATTTATATTACTATAAAACTATTTGAGATCATTACAAACCAACTCACACCCTAGAATCCTTACAAGACTATTCATCTGTACATTGATTTATATTTTTCTCTTTCATGAGCTTAGTTTTCCACTTAGACCATTTTGAGACATAAAACTTGAACCCCTTGTAATCAACCTTGAAATCCCTTTTATAGAATAAGGGAGAAACAAGCAGCAAGCTGAATTACAATTACATTTCATTTCACACCCATTTCATTTAATATTTAGAAACCTACTCGATGGTTACACTTAATCATTTCAAAACAGGGGAGAGAAAAAGATAAAAAAATCCACATAATTCGGTTGAAGTAGACCATCCAACCTTCTAAAAGGCATGGTTCATTGTTGTAGGAGCACCAAAACACCTTTTCCTTGTTGACCAAAGAAGATTCTCCATTAGTATCCAAATAAAAAACCTATATACTATCCAGAAAAGGAATATTTACCATCATAGTTAAGAATTCTAACACCTCTCCTTTACACCAGCCAAAAATATTTCCACCTCAGCATTAAAGACAAGAAACCATAGATATGCTAAAGAGGAAGATTGTGATGTAGTGGCCATGGTGTCATCAAAAAGAAAAATAGGGTGGGGACACTACTTTGAGTTGTTAGCATTAGGGTATGGTTGCTCGTTGCTTGTTCATGATGGAACTAGAGGAATAGTCACTCCACCCTCAACAGAGTCTTCATATAGCACCAAGGAAAGAAGATAATGAACGTACGCCAGGTCAGTATCACCTCCACCATCTGAAGGGTTGTTTGAAACCTCAATGGGAGAATTGTGTCTCCCCAGATAGGCCTTATGATACTTGTTTCTCTTCTTTGATTTCTTCATAGGCTTAATTGATTCCTTCCCTTTAAACTTGACTAATTCTTCTGAAATGGTCTTTCTTCTCAAATTATACCTACTCTTGACAATAGTCTTCTTATGTTTACCATGGGAATTTATCTTGCCTTTTGGTGTTGCAAAACTCCCAGGTACTTCTTACTCAACCACATATATATCTTCTTGAAATTCAAATGTACACTAAGTCTCTTGGACTTCCTAGTTGGCTGAACAGACACACCTAACTTACCCATTCTCACAAGATGTAGGGTAAAGGTAAGAAAATCTAGATTGCAAGGAAACTCACTAGTTTAAACTCGTAAATCAAACTTGCAAAAAGGATAACCCACAAACATAGACAATTTCAACTAGCCCTAGTGACAATTATAGTCAATAGAAACTCTCACTAGATCCCATAAATATGCAACTCTCAAACAAAGTAATGAATGAATCAAACATAGCTCATATGAAAATGAAAACAACTCACCCATGATAAATACTTCAATAATTTTTCAATTAAAAACCCAAGAATCACACTTCCACTCTGCCTCACACTTCTCAATTCATGAAGACTGCAAATGGTGAGATGAAATGGCAGACAATTTGCATTAAGTAGACAATTCAAAGCGTGTAGCAATTAATGATTGAGAAGAACTTCACGAGAATGACTTGACAACTTAGCCAATCCACTTTGAATTTGGACCATCAATCTTTTTGGATTTAAAACACTATCAATGGTGATCCTAGAGCATTAGTTTTAGCTTTTACAACTTGCCTCAAAAATGGCAATGCCATCTCAGAAAGTTGCCATGTTTACCCTTAACTTCATTAGTCATCTTAATCTGACAATTATCATGCATCACAACCTTGGTCCGTGCTTTTTATTTACATCGATGATGTACGGAGAGCCAAAATTTGAAGAGAATATTCACTGAAACATCCCATCACCCATCGCCGATCTGCTCAACCCTTCTAGGGCTCTATCAGCGATGAGAGCATTGGTGTGATAAAGTTTAGACCCTTGGATCACTATCCCATTTGGGAATATTCACCTTGCATCGTGCATCATTGATTTATGTTTCAAATTATAAACCATATTAGTGACAGATGAAAAATAGCGATGGAACCAAATCAAGGCACATACATCATCAATTTGAAATCAACGGTCACCATCATATTTCTCAATTACTCTTCTTCAAAATAGAAATAAATCATATTGATGGGTGACCTCATCGCTCATCACCAATTTGAATAAGATCAACATATAACTATCCATGATGAGTGATAGGAAGAAAAACAAAGAGCCCTGAGATCATCACTCATCACTAATCCAAAACTCAAAACCTGAGAGCAATTAGCGATAGCTGAAACCTCTAGCGATATAAAGAGAAAACTTAAGCATCATGCATTGCTAATTTGAATGAAAAGTTCTCAAAGTCATCTGTGATGCACAAAATAAAAGGAACACTATTCATCACTCATCGTTTATGTAAATTTTCATTCATAAAGTTATTCGTGATGAGCTAGAAATGGAGATGGTAGACGGGACTTAAGTGGGATAATTAGCCACATGCTCAAAAGTTGTTATGAGAAAGGGGACTACCTAGGACAATGTATAAAATTCCTTAAAGCACCTAAAACATGTTATTTTAAAAGGTGAAAAGTCCAAATAAGGCCAATCGATCAACCTTAAATAAAAAATAAGAATTTCAGACTTGGGCATGAGGGCCCGATAATTTCATGGGTGCATAATGGCATAAGATGTTTTAGGATGACTAGGGATGGGTGATAGAAGGTCAACAATGGATCATAACACTTGACAAAGGCTTTGATTTAAGGGTTTCTTAGGAGATATTTTGACAGTGAAATCCCAAGGAAATATTAGTGGGAAAAACCCTAAGTCTAGATATTTTAAACTAACTAAAATTTGCAGAGTTTAGGAATGGAGCCATAAATTCTTCAGGGGTTCCATTAGTGGCTCTAGTTGGGGACACCTATTCCTTAGGAATAGAGAAAGATTCTAGAATCTCAAGTGAAGCATACCAAGCATAGAGGACCAAAAAACTAAGGACCTCCCAGTACCAAGTAGGAAAACTAGACCAAAACGAACAACAAATGTACAATATTTACATAAGTTACAGGGGAATACCAAGAATTCCAACCTCCATCATTTTCAAGCCTCCTATGTTGTGCAATTTTTCAACCTATACTCAGAAAATTTACTAGACTTCAACTGTACTTGGTGGCCCCAGGCCCCACAATCTAAGAACTAGTACTTACCCCTATCAAAAACCTTGTTTTCCACTATCTCTACCTTGCTAAGGCTGAAAATATTCTCATGAATTTCCCACCTATTGATCATGTTGTGACCATTGCAATCAACTATTATGGACACTCATATAAACTTATCATTATTACTTTCATTCATCTCCAACTATGAACTATAGTCAAGTATTAATTGAAATGCATGATTAGTGTAGCATTCTATCTGAGTCAACTTACAATTATATTCCACTACATTCCCATCCAACTAAACAGGGAAAGTGAAACACTCATTATCCATTTGATCACTATCCTTATATAAGCTGATATCAAATTCACTTTTCCTATTAAAATGGAAACCCTCATACATACTTGTTTAAGGGTTTCCACCAAGGGGCATGTATTCTAACCCTTTAAAGTGATACTGCAATTTCATTTCTAGTATTCTAGGCTCATTCCCATCTAGATTTTGTTCCACAACAAGCACATATTCACTTTGTGTGATGAACAAGAAATGTTCATACACAAACTTTTGTTTAAATTGGTGTTCACATTCATTAGAGCAATATAAACTAGTTATGCTACCATATGGTCCACTTCCTCAGGAAATTGATTCATCAGTCCCCATAACATTTTTTCTTTTATTCATATTAGGTCTATTCCCATAAAAAACACTATCCATACCATCCCAAGCATCAAAAATTACTTTTGTTTTAGGTTCATTAACATACTCCAATCCTCCCATCCAATCATTGCTCAATTTGCAAGAAAATGTTTCAAAGGATGGGTCAAGTAACTTTGGATTGATATGATCAATAGTAAGGTATTCAAGTGCACCATTAGTTGATAGGTTTGTTGGCTCACATGTGTAGGACTTGCTGCAACTTTAACATTTCTTATTTTTACTAGAGCAAGTTTCTTCAGCACATTCTTTCTTAAAAACTATCATGTCCATCTTTGCTACAAAACTTGTACAAGCATTTAGAAACAAGACCTTGTTGACTAGAATCACCAATCCCATCATTTATAACACTAACCTCAACCTTAAGATCCTGAATAAAAACACTCTTATCTTGAAATTCATCATCTACCATGATATTGCTAGGACATTCCAATTTTGATAAAGTTGAATTGCATTTTAAGAATCCATCACATGCAATTTGTTCATCTACTGGTGAGGGAAAAACCTCATGGGTATAGAAACAACTATATTCTTCAGGAAGGAAGGATTCCTTTATGTCATCCTCACAAAAGATTCATATTCCTCATGAGAGAAATCATAATTATAATTTTCATCATATTGTTCATCAACCTTCAAAGGTACATCAGGAGTACTTGCAAGCATGACAATATAATCATCCACACTACTACACATATATTTATCTTCTGAGACATCTTTATCCATTGCTTGAATAAACCCTTGATCTTTGAAAATAGGATGAGCACCCCTATCATTTTGAGACCTCATTCTTTCTATATAGTCACACTTAGCCTCCTCAACAATTCTGATCCAACCAATTATTTGATCAAACTCCCGAGGTTTCAATTCCTTGGGAAAATTACTAATCCCTAGCTCATAAATGTTGTAGACACGTAAAATATACATGCATCTATCCCAGATTCACTAATTTCATTTTGTCCTTAATCCTCCCTCTAGTAACCATTTTAATCATCTTCATCTGATTAAAATTCATCATTTTCCCTCTTTAATTAAATAAATCATCTTTTGTTTGATTAAATCCTAAGTCATCCTCCTTAAATTAAATAAATCAAATTTATTTAATTATCTTCAAATGTTCTTCATTTGAATTAAATAAATCAAATTTATTTAATTAAATTGCTAGTGCATCAATTTCCTCCCATTTGATTTAAATAAAGTCAAGTATCTAAGTCAAAAGTCAAAATTAGCTAATTTTCATCTTAATTAATCAAATCATGATTAATGCTAATCATAATCACTCCAATTCTCTAAATTTTGCAACTTGTGCACATAGATAAATTTAATTGATTTATTAATTCCTCCTCTTCATTCAAAAAAGTATCTCAAGTGGAATATTCCTCCATTTCGAATCTCCCTTCCAAATGTCTTGTCCTCCAACATAGCATTAAATCCTCTTACATTGTCTCTTACATGTCTCCCACCTTGGCATTTAAGACTTTTTCTTCTTCCTCAACAAGTCATCTTTTAGATTTCAAATCTCCCCCTCTTTGGCACATTGATCAAAATGTGCACAACCTTCATCCTCTCACATCTTGACAAGTGGCATCTTGTCATTGGCTCATGTTTTTTCCCACATCCTCCATGTTTTGCATTCTTCCATCCTTCTTGGTTATAAATAGAGGCACCCTCTATTGTATTAATCCTCCACAACTCCACAACTTGATACACAATCTTAAGCATTTGAATCTTGTTCATCATATCATCTAGGAGCTTATCAAGGATTGGGAAAGGGCTTCTTTCCAAATCAAAGAAGCACCAATCCACTATGAGATAGGGTTTGATTCATGTTATTGTGTGTTTTATTTAGCTTCCTTTTTTCCTTTGATTGTATACTTAACATGATTCAATATTTCATAGGGATTTTTTGGTTTGCATTACTTTAAATGATTAACCATGTTAATGTGTGTTGAAGTGTTGAGCATTTTGCAGATTTTCACATCCACAAATGTCACATAATAGGTCAATCTATATTGAATCTTTAGGTCATAACCTTTTAGGAATTTATAACAAGGAATCCAAGAACCTTGCTAACAACTCATATGGTGATTCCCCCTCATGTCTCTTCATGTTGGACAGTGTTTAAACTAACAACACCTGATCATCATTACTTGAACATTGTTGAAGTTCATCTTGAATTTGTTCATGATTAATATGTTGTGAAGGTGAACAAGATAAGGTATCAAAAGCATCATCACCTTGATCATCCCTTTCATCCTTATCTATTCCTTTTATATTACATGCATTAGGGAAACAAACACTTGTAGCTATATATTCTCTCATCATTGAATATTTCATAGTATTTTTGATATCCATGGCACTATGATATGCTTGATGTAATGTTTTGGGATCCTTATCTCTTATAAAATAACCCATTTCATTATCAAATACACCTAAATACACAATTAAGCATTCAACATCAATGGGTCTCATACGCTCAAAAATATTTCTTACTGCTTGTACAAATACGAGGTTAAAAGCAGGGACCAACTCTTATTCATCCCTTTGGATTTCCATAAATATTTTTTCTTATCACACTTGGACTAACCCTTTCACCAAATTGTTCCACAAATGCTATCATGAAGTCATTCCATGAAGTTGTAGAACACACTAGAAAATATGAGAACCAATCTCTAGCATCCTCTTTTAAAGACTAAGAAAAAATCTTCATGACAACATCCTCGTGATCTACCTCAAAATCACCCATCAAATCCATGAATGCATTCAGATGTTTGGAAGATAACTTAAAATTTTCCCTGTAAATTTAGGAAAATGCTTCCTAATATCATTAGGAATCTTGTCAAGGAAACCTTGAATACCCCTAAAATCCAATGGCCTATATCTCTCAATAGAGAAATTCCTTCATGGGAATGATAAAGACTACATACCCTACATATTTTTACTTGATGTTCCACACAGAGATAGAGGGGAATGATACATTTCTCTTGTATTCCTATTCAATATTTAAATATCAACTTCATAGTTGATTGAATACTGCCTCATTCCTCGATTTAATCATGATTTTAAATGTATAGCTCAAAAACATTCATGCTTTAAAGCTTTTCTAAAAGGTAGATTTCAAAGATAAGCATACTTCTTCAACCCAACTCAGATATTATAAATATCACCATAGAAGTATGTAAAATGACTAACATTACCTCTATTTGTGCTTAACTCACATAATAGGGAAACCAAATTTTCACCAAATCATTTCAATATGGGTTTCACATGGATTTATTTCTTCATGAAAACCAAAAGAATGAAAAAATACCTGGATATACTGAAACTATTCAGAATTGTGCTCCTAACTTGAAAACCTTGCAGATCTAAAACATTCTTCATGTATTCATAAGGTTATTTACATAGAGTCAACACCTCCTTTATAGATGAACAAAATTCAAAAATATGAAGTTTCTTTCATGAGTTGCTTTTACTTTGAGCTTTATTAATCAACAGAGTCACATATGAGTCCTTTATACTTTCTTATTTGGTCTCTAACAATTTTTCATTCTATTTTACCAGAGTATCTCAAATAATTCACACTAGCATAGAGATCTTCAGAGTCACCACCCACATCGAGTGAGAAATTATCTGATTATTTGTGGAATTGTAGTAGATCTTGACAACATTTGCAAGTTTTCAAAGGAGACACAAAAAATCCCTCAGCATTTAAAAGGATTGACTCACTAACACAAAGTTAGGCTTGGTAATATAATTATCTAAAAAATATTTGACTCTTTAAGGCAAGATGATCTTCTATCAAAATTTTCTTAGGTCTTCCCTAGTAGAGTCACCAATTCTGCTGGTTATTTTTTAGGAACCAAACTTAATATTACCACTATCCTATGAATCTACCATAGTTTAATAATTAGCAAGGGTTAGGATTGGCCAACACACAAGTAAATATTTTTGGGTCCTTACTTCTTCACTTTCAACTCTGGGAGACCTACGAGGGTAATCCTTATTATGTTCATATGAAATGGATTTGATCAAAAAAATTTCCACACATACATGAATTCCTATGAATGCAAATAGATGACATTAATTAAATATTTGGCTAACCTTTAAATATTTGGCTAACCTTTAAATAAATTACTATCTATTGCAAGGAATAAAAGGGTACTTCAAATTAGTACATTGTAATTGAAATATTTTTAGATGATTTTCATTCTCATTTCAAGCCCTTGATCAAGTGAACAACTTGTACTCATTTGTCTTTAGAGTAACCAAATGAAAAGATCAATTCCTTGTCCTAGGGTAATGGAATCATGTTCATAATAACTAGTAATACTTTAGCAATTTGGACTAGTAATTAATGGACTATTGATATACTTGTTAGTGAATGGAATGGCTCTAGATAAATATACATAGACAAATAACTCATGACCCAAATTTAGCACCAGTGAAAATATGCCAACAACTCCAAAAAGACCACAATTGTATTTGTGGTATTTTCAGAGCTATTAGTGTATTTTCATTGGTGCTAAATTTGGGTCATGAGTCACTTGTCTAAGTATATTTATCTAGAGCCATTCCATTCACTAACATATTTTTGGAAACTCTGCTCTAGGGATGTTAAATTGATTGAAAAGTCTAAAAATTACCATCACGTCATATAGCAAGATGGTATTTCCTAACAATAATGTATTTCCTATTTTGCAACCAGATCTAGATTGGTTCGAAGTGGAGTAAGAAGACATCATATCACAATTAAATACACTCGCTTGTAGATATATAAGGAATGTAATAGATTATATGCGAGTAAATTTTGTCTTGGAAGAAGAGGAAGAATGGGCCCAACACCCACCTACACCTATGATTGAACGCCCTTCAAGGTTAATATTCGAATACTACAATAACACTCCTTGTCATCATGATCATCAGCCTAATAGGCCATTACATCAACCAAGGGACCCACCTATACCTCAACCTTAGAATCCACCTTCGGCTTGTCTACCACAGTAATTTTCTTTCTGTAACTTTTATTCTTGTGTGAGTTGGCAACTCTATCTTTTTATGGCGTCAAATCTCTAGTGTAATCAAGTTGGCCCTCTTGCTTGAACTTAGAATTGTATATCAAAATTAGGTATGCTTGAACTGATAGATCTTGATCATGAGAGTTGGCTAGCAAAGAATGATCTAACCTTAACAGGATGACAACAAGAGGAGGTTTTTGATGAAAAGTGGCTTTTTTAGAGACTGTTGGACTATGAATACATCTGCGTCTGCATTAATGTTGGGATGTCAATGTTCCTAAATTTTTTCCAGAGACTATAGAAGAAGGTGGGCCTCTTTAGAAAAGGATTATTCTTCTCCCATCTGGTTAATGGGTTTGTGTGATCATGCTCTTCCTTTCCTTTCTCTGGTAGGTTAGCCCTACCATGTAAATAGTGCAATTTTGGTGTGTTCATTTTTGGCTTTATGTTTGGTGTCCTTCTCATTGACTCCATGCCCAATGGAAAAGGACTAGCCTTGCATGTTGCGTTCTCTATGTCCTTTACAATCCTTTTCTAACTCAAGCGGGGTTTGTTTGTTCATAGAACTTCTCATACTACCACTTGCATTGTTTGTTTCTCACTAGGTGATGTTTTGTCACCATTTTTAAACTTGCATTTCCTCCAAAAGTGGGTGTACGAATATTAATAACCCGATTGATGAGCCATCATATGTTAGAACCATAGAAACTTCACCCACAAGTCATGCTCTAGGTGGTATTCTTTAGGTTGTTTGAAACCTAGGTGGGGTTTTATCAAGTTGTGTGAACTATCTATTTTTCCAACTAGTAATTTTTTAGTGATTAATGTAATAACAATAGGCTTAATTTTCCACCTAGAAATCTCTGGGTCTGGATGGTTTCCCTTTATTTTTCTTCCAATGGCTCTGGGAGATTGTTCGAGACAATGTGGTGAATGTTGTTAAAGAATTTTTTGGATCCAAAAGTCTCCTAAAAGAATTAAATGCCACCTTCTTAGTTCTTATCCCCAAGAAACCTAGTGCTATAAACTTTGAGGCTTCCAGACCCATAAGCCTTTGTAATTTGATCTATAAAATCATTTCTAAGGTTTTGACTTCAAGATTTTTAACTCTTTTCCCTTCTTTGATTTCTCCTCAACTGAATGGCTTCATTCCTAGCAGACAAATCCTAGACTCTATTGTTACTATGCATAAGAATATCCATTCCTTAGTGGAATCCAAGACTGAAGGATTTTTGTTAAAGCTTGATATTTCAAAAGCCAATGACAGAGTTGACTGGATCTTCTTATTTAAAATATTAAAGGCTTTTGGATTTTGTAATAGGGTTCTTCAAATGGTGGAACAACTTGTGTCTACTACTTCTATATATGTTATGGTTAATGGATCCCCTACTTCATTTTTCCAAAGTACCAGAGGTATAAGAGAGGGTGATCCTATTTCTCCTATTTTATTCACTATTATAGCTGAAAGTCTTGGCAGAAATCTGAAAAAGTTGATTGACTATAGATCTCTTCTTGGTCTCAACCCTTCCTCTAGTAACCTAGTTTGCTCTCGTCAACACTTTGTTGATGATACTATGCTAATGGGTAAAGCTTTGGTCTCATAAGGTAAAAATTTGAAACATCTACTCGATAAATATGGGAGAGCTTCAGGATAGCTGAATAACAATCAAAAAATGTCTTTGTTCTTCTTCAACATGCCGGTTCATAGACAGACCAAAATTAACAGAATACTTGGCTGCAGGGTGGACTCCTTACCTACCATCTATCTTGGTTTACCCTTAAGACTTAAACCTCCTGAATCCTTTTAGATTTTGTTGGTTGAGAGATTTAGCAAGAAGCTTGCTGGTTGGAAAGGAGCTTTGTTAAGTCAAGCGGAAAAAATTCAACTCCTCAAAGCCTCGATTCAGAATTTTCCTATCTATGTTATGAGCCTCTTCAAGATTCCTGCTAAATTTGCAGATGCTATAGAAAAGATTCAAAAAATATTTCTATGGTCGGGTGTTGAAGAAAAGAAAAAACTACCTTTAATTGGGTGGGATCTAGCTTTTAGACCAAAAAAGGCTAGAGGATTAGGTCTTAGAAGAATCAGAATGGTTAACAAGATCCTTCTAGAAAAACAAATATGGAGAATTTTCTCATCTTCAGGAGAATGGACATACATCCTAGCTAGAAAATATTTAGAAAACAATCGTTCCTTTATTATTTAGAAGGATTCCCACCTTCTTCCAAGAGGTTCTACTTGTTGGAATAATCTAATCAATGGAAAAAATATAGTGGACTCTGGAACTGGTTGGCAAGTTAGAAGCGAAAACCATACTAGATTCTGGGAGGATAGATGGCTTTTTAAGGAGCCCCTTATAAAAATCAATTCCTTTAGTGAATGGGCTGAGAATTGTAAGGCCCGTTTCGATTATTATGTGAAAGACTACATAGTGAATGGTAAATGGGTGGATCTGTGTCTTGTCAGTTAGGCTCTTCCTCCTATTCAGTCTTCTTTGCTGGCAGTTAGACTTTGCTCTGATTAGTTGGAAGATTGTCTTATCTGGATTGACAAACCCTTGGGGAATTATTTTATTTCATTTGCCTTTGTTAGGATTACTTCATCCCAGGACTCTCCTCCCCTCTGGTAGAAGGCTTGGTTTAAACATTTGGTCCCTAAAATCAACATTTTTTTCTAGATCCTTCTCCAAAATAAGGTGCTCACGATTGATAACCTTTACAAATGTAGATTTCAAATACCTAACAGATGTTTTCTTTGTAAGATGGAGGCTGAGTCCATGCATCATTTGTTCCTTCATTGCTCTTTTGCTACTGCAATTTGGGAAAAAATAATCAGTTGTTGGCATCTTTCTTGGGTTTCTCCCTCGTCTATTGAAGAATTCTTCCTTCAATCGAAAGCCCCGACTAAAAATTTTGTGCTCAAGCTCTTATGGTATTTCTCTTTCCCTCATGTTGCTTGGGGTCTTTGGAAAAAATGCAACAATAGAATTTATAGAGATAAAGAAGCTTCGGTGGATATAGTTTTTGATAAAATCTTCAGATTCTTGAAAAAAAATGTCATTGTCATCTCCTAGAAGGTTTGCAATAATGATAAAGCAGTTCACTCGTCCTATTACCTTATAGTTGCTAAGGAATGGAATATTAGCCTTGATTTGCCTTGCGCCCCTAAGAAATCCAAGAAGGATAGAGAGGGTGTTCGCTGGTCTTTTCCGCCTAATGGATGGGTCAAAGCTAACTTTGATGGTGTGGCTAAAGGTAATCCGGGGATGACAGGCTATGGTGGAGTCATAAGGGTCTCCTTTGGAGATTTCCTAGGTATGACGGCCTCTCCTCTTGGTTCCCAAACCAATCATTTGGCTGAGGCTGCTAGCGCTTTTCACATTATAAATTTAGCCCAAAATCTTAACTTAAAAAATATCTAGCTTGAAGGTGATTCCAAAAATATTATTGATTGCCTCCATGGCAAGTCTCCCCCCTCGTGGACAATAAAATCATGGATTGATGATGCCATATTGACTCTTGCTAAATTTGAAAAAATTAAAATATCACATGCCTATAGAGGATCCAATGTTGTTGCGGATTTTTTTGCTAATGAAGGGGTTAGGAGTAATGATTTGAACACTTGGCTAAATACTAGTGATCTAAGTGCTATTATCTGTGCTTTATTGAATTATGATAAATCACATGGACAAGAGGCATGTTATCCCTTTAATGAGGATAGGTTGGAGTTATTACATCATAATCATTAGATTGTATGGGACCGAGCTCAGTTGCTTAGTCTGCAAGGAAGCTTCACATGCTTTGTGGGTTCTTAGATTTGGCAGGGCTAGTTCTAGTAAAGGTTTCATCTCTATCTGCCCCAATGTGCATGCCAAGATGGGTGGAGATAGGAAAAGAATTGAGCCGAACAGCTATGAGATGCACACAAGAAATGTTAAGGCTTGCAATAAAGTTAAAAATGGGTGGTTACTTCCTTTCCTAGAGAAGTTCCATGGTTCCAATCAAGAGGCTATGGATCTTTTTGAGAAAAATTGGAATAATGGGGATCTTACCCTTTTTGGTAGGAAAGTGGAGCTCAATGAAAATTTGATAGATGGAGTGAAGGGTTTCTCTACTGATGGGAAGAAGTTTTTCAGGGACAAGGTTTTTTCTGATGATGCCGTCATCAGATCTCCAAAAAAAGAAAAAGAAAGGTTGAATCTAGTGAAAATGGCTAATAGCTACTTTGAAGCCGACACCATAAAATCCCTTTGGAGAAAGGTCCTACAGGTCATCATGGAGTACATAACTATGGATGGGCGTTTCACCAAGGTCTATGGCTATCACTTTTCCCTGCTCAATCACTTCCGCTACAAGGTTAGGGTTTCACTCCCATATTATCTTTTCTGTTCTATGAGGAAAAGTTTGGATGATCATAAGAAAAACCCTAGAAGATTCCCTATTTTGCATACTGGGCTGATTAGATTAATTGTTGAGCATTACCAAAAAATTCCTATCCCTTCTAATCTGGAAGCCCCTCCTAATTCTGAGGAAGATGATATTGAACCCAACTGCTTGGGGTTTTTGCCCAATTTAAGTCTGGATAGAACTGTCCTTAGCCCGCCTGTTGTCCCTTTTGAAAAAAGAAAACCCTAACCCAATTTTTGTTAAAGCTCGAGTTGTGTTTGAGTCAAGAAGCCCCTCCCTCAAGACCAGTCTTGTTGATAAGAATCACCAGGCTAAAAACCTTGTCTCCTATTCTGAAGATTCCCCTGAATCTGAGGCATTTGGTGCCAACAATACTGAGCCAAGTGTCAACCCGTTGTTGGATAGAACTGCTAGAGCTGACTCCCTTGTTACTCCTGACCCTGATAAAACTTGTTTCAACACTGGTAGGGATCCCTCTGTGGATGTTCTGAATTTAGCTAAAAATAATGCTGGTACCTATTTCAAACTTTTGAAATGGACTTTCAATGAAATTAATGAGCTAAAGATAAAAAATTGGGCCCTTCAAAGTAAATTGGAAGAGTTGGGTGCCAAGATTGCTGCGATTGAAAAGAAAGATGTGGAATGAAGAGATTACGGTCTCAGCAAAGATACTTTGTACCACACTGAAAAGAACATAAATATTGAAATAGAGGTTGAGAAAATGAAAAATACCATCAAAATTATTACAGAGAAAAATAATCGAATGGCCAGACAGAACGCCATAATAATTAATGCTATGACTGAGAAGTTAGACAGAGCCCAATAGGGGTCTCTAGTGGTGGATATGGAGAAAACCAATGAGAAAAGCTAGGAGATGGATGCTAGCATTTCAAAGAGAACCGAGGCCAACCTAAAGAGAAAGGCTCCCCCCACTCTGAAGATGATTCAAATTTTTAAGAAGGGAGTTCATGATATGCAGAACTTGGAGTCGGAGATGGAGTATGTCCTTAAGACTCTGGATTAATTGCGGCTGGTTTTTTGTTTTCTGTTCTGATGGCTCTTTTTGTTTGACCTTTTTGGTCTGTTGTGGTTGGCTATTGCTTGATCAGGTCTTTACCTTTTGTGCAGCTGGTGTTTCTTGTTGGACTTTAATTTCTTATCTTTAATGTTGTAAACTTTGTGGTTTTGGGTCCCTGTAAAACCTATTTTACCCTCTATCAAAAACAATAGGCTTAATTTAATTAACAAGTGCATTATATAGAAAATAAACTAGCATTTTAAAGCATGATATGAATAGAAAACTAATGAAGCCATGCATGCAAAGACACAATGATATCAAAAGATATTTTTATTTATATATATATATATATATATATATATATATTACATTGCATTAACACTACAAAAATCATCTGGTTTGACTAAAAAATTTCATGTCATGGATAAAAAGGAAAAAAAGATGCATTTCTTTTGAGGTACATAGAGTGAACATCAGGACACACATGACCTTAGTAACAACCTACATGCATTCAACTTGAGCTGGTGATAGTAGATTCTCATGCAACTGGAGGAATTATGCAAAAAGTCCCATATCATTCCTTACAACTATGTGCAAAAGAGCCACAACTTCCTCTAATGTCTCATCCTGAAGGGCTAACACAATGTAGATGGTATGAACTATCAATCCATTCTAAAGGTAGTGGCTAAGCCCATTGATTGCCACATTGACTTGATGATGAAACTCAGGCTTTACCAGGCACTCTAGTGCTCTCACGCCCCAGTCGCGATGACCAGAGGTCCTGATCATAGTATATATGAAGTGCTCCAGCATAGTTGTGTTATGTGTATGGGCTTGGATCAGGAATGCCTCACCCATAATGATGCATAGCACTTATTCCTCTACCTTGCTTTGTACCATGAAGACCTCCTTTAGTTGGTTTGATGCATGCCTAAATAGTGGACTGCATTTGATCTCTTCCAACCCAATTTATTCATTGGAAGAGTTACCATCACTCTGAGAGTTCTCCATATTTGATGGTATGAATTGATGAAGAAAGGTGATATTGGTTGAATTTATAGAAGATTGGTTAGACATTGGTGCATTATCCTAAGTATAATGAGATGGCAATTTAATCTCAATTTATGGTTGATTTGAGCTGGTTTAAATTACAATTTCCCATCAAGCATCATACACATGCTACCACTTGATATTTTTGGATGTTGCATTAATTGTTTGGTTGTGTGAAAGGTGATTTGGCGGCTATTGGTGTGATCAAGATTGGTTTCTTCTTACTGATGTCTATTCCTCTGCCAAGATCAATTCTTCCGATTGATTTAGAAATTTTCAAGAAACGTTGGAAAACAAGAATCCACTAATTTGGTAATAGTTTTGGCGATCCAGTGGCTTTTCCTTTGCTATAAATTTGAAATTGGGAACCAAAATAGGGACTCTTTTTTTTTGAAGATACACCTGGGGGTGTTCTTGAGAAGGATTAGCATTTATTTTAGACTATAATGATTTATAATTTGTGTTATGAATTTAATGATGCTTTGTATGTTGATCTTGGAATTATGTGTATGATATAAAGTTGTGTCTTCTTTGAAAGATAAGCTGTATAACATTCATTTATTGCAATTTGGTCTTATTTTATTGATTAGATAGTCATAATTTTTCAATCTTTGTATTGATCCTTGATGAATTTGATCTCTACTTTCCATGTTAGCTTCATATTTATGAACTAGCATTAGTTACCTTTCCTACTTTTGGGTTAGAATCATACCTGTTGTCATTAAAGTAGATAAATTCATTAAAAATATGGTGAGGGAGTTGTACCTCAAAAAAATTCAAAGAAAAGCTACAAATGTAATTGTGGTCTTTTTGGAGCTATTAGCAGATTTTTGTTGGTGCTAAATTTGGGTCATGAGTCATTTTTCTAAGTATATCTATCCAGAGCCATTCCATTCACTAACAATACTCCATTACAATATTCAACTCACTATGCCTAAAACATAACTACCTAAAGATCCTATAGCCTTTCCTTTCAAATTTTGGACCTCACTTTGGCATTTAATCAATTCTTTGAATTGAAGCAGAAACAAAGTCCATATTTCAATTAAAACAATTCAAGACAAACAAAAAGATCATTAACCATTTCATTCATAATAAGGAAGAAAATTACATAGGAGAGAATATGATTTGGAACTATCATTTTCATTTATAAACTATTGCTACTATAAAACTATTTAAGATCATTAAACACTGACTTACACCCTAAACTCCTTATAAGACTATTCATCTATACATTGATTTACATTCTTCTCTTCATGAGCTTAGTTTAACACTTAGACTATTCTGAGACTCAAAACTCAAAACCCTTGTAATCAGCCCTAAAATCCCTTTTATAGAATAAGGGAGAAAGAAGTAACAGGTTGAATTACAATTACATTTCATTTCACACCCACTTCATTTCAGATTTAGAAACCTCCCCAACGGTTACACTTAATCATTTCAGAACAGGTGAGAGAAAAAGAAAAAAAACTCCACATAATTCATTTGAAGTAGGCCAGTTAGCCTTCCAAAAGACTTAGTTCATTGTTGTACGAGTGCTAAAACAACTTGTCCTTGTTGACCAAAGAAGATTCTCCATCAGTAGCCAGAGAAAAAAATTATATACTACCCAAAAAATGAATATTTTCCATCGATGTTAAGAAGTATAACACCTCTCCTTTACATCAACCAAAAATATTTCCACCTCAACATTGAAGAAAAAAAACCATAGATATTCTAAAGAGGACGATAATAATGGAGTGGCAATGGTGTCATGAAAAACAAAAAACATAGTGGGGATGCTACTTTGAGCCATCGACATCAGAGTATGCTCACCCGCTCCTTTTTCATGATGAGATTGGAGGAACCATCACTCCTCCCTCCTCAGAGTCTTCATATGACACCAGTGAAAGAAGATAATGCTTGTACTCCAGGTGAGTATCACCTCCACAATTTGAAGGGTTGTCTGAAACCTCCATAGGAGAATTGTGTCTCCCCAAGTAGGCATTATGATACTTGTTTCTCTTCTTTGCTTTCTTCATAGGCTCAACTAATTCCTTCCCTTTAAACTTGACTAATTCTTATGAAATGGTCCTGATTCTCAAATTATACGTGTTATTGAAAATAGTTTTCTTATTTTTACCACAGGCATTTCTCTTTCCCTTTAGTGTTGCAGAAGTCCCAGGTACTTCTCGCTCAGCCATAGATATATCTTCTTGAAATTCAAGCACACTAACTCTCTTGGACCTCCTAGTTGGCTGAACATACACACTTGACTTACTCATTCTCACATAAGGTAGGGTAAAGATGAGCAAATCTAGATTGCAAGGAGACTCGCTAGTTTAAACTACTTAATTGAACTTGCAGAAAGGACAACCCACAAACCCAGACAATTTCAACTAGCCCTAATGACAATTATAGTCAATCAAAACTCTCACTATCCCAGAAATATGCAACTCTCAAACAATAATGCATGAATCAAATAGAGGTCATATGAAAAAGAAAACAACTCACCTGGGATAAACACTTCAATTCTTCTATAATTAAAAACCCAAGACTCGTACACTTCAACTTTGGCTCACACTTCTCAATTCATGAAGACTGTAAATGGTAAGATAAAACGGTAGGAAATTTGCATTAAGTAGATAATTCAAAGCATGTAGCAATTAATGATTGAGGAGAACTTCGCGCGAGCGAGCTAACAACTTAGCCAATTTCAACTTTGAATCTAGACCATTGATCTTTCTAGATTTAAAACTATTAATGGAAATCCTTGAGCATCATTTTTGGCTTTTACAACTTGCCTCAAAAATAGCAATACCGTCTCAAAAAGTTTCCACGTTTACTCTTAACTTCATTAGTCATCTTAATCTAACAATTATCATGCATTGCCACCCTGGTCCATTCTTTTCATTTACATCAGTGATATACAAAGAGCCAAAATTTGAAGAGAATATTCACTAAAACATCCCATTTCCCGTCATGGTTCTGCCCCACCCTTCTAGGGCTCTATCAATGATGAGAGTATTAGCGCGATGAAATTTAGACCATTGGATCACTATCCCCCTTGGAAATATTCACCTTGCATTGCACATCACTAATTTATGTTTCAAATTCTAAACCATATCATCGATGAATGAAAATAGTGATGGACCCAAATTAAGCCATGTGCATCATCACTTTGAAATCAACAGTCACCGACATATCGCTCAATTACCCCTCTTCAAAAAACTGATGACTCATATTGATTTGTGACCTAATTGTTCATTGCCAACTTGAAGAAGACCAGTGTACATCTATCCACGATGATCGATGGAAAGAAAAAAAGAGAGCCTTGAGATCATTTCTCATCGCTAATCCAAAACTCAAAACCAAGAGCAATTAATGATAGCTGAAACCTCCAACGATATAAAGAGAAAACTTAAAAGCATCGTGCATCGCTAATTTGAATCAAAAGTTCTCAAAGTCATCTACAATGCATGAAACAAAAGGAACACCGTTCATTTCTCATCGATGATGTAAATTTGCATTGATAAAGTTATCTATGATGAGTGATAAATAGAAACAGTAGATGAGACTTAAGTGAGATAATTAGGCACATGCTCAAAAGTTGTTATGATAAAGGTGACTGCCTAAGAAAATGTATAAAAGGCCTTAAAGGACCTAAAATATGTTATTTTAAAAGATGCAAAGGCCAAATAAGGTCAATTGATCAACCTTATAAAATATAAGAATTTCGGACCTAGGCAGTAGGGGTCAGTAATTCCACGAGCGCATAATGACATAAGATGTTTTAGGATGACTAGGGACAGGCGAGAGAAGGTCAATGATGGATCATAACACTTGACAAGGTCTTTGATTTAAGGGTTTCGTAGGAGAGATTTTGACAACGAAATCCCAGGGCAATATTAGTGGAAAAAACCCTAAGTAGAGATATTTGAAACTGACTAAAACTTGCAGAGTTTAGGAATGGAACCAAAAATTCGTCAGGGGTTCCATAGGGGTTCCATTAGGGTGAATGAACATAATGAGCATATCTAAGGGACATGGGATCTCATATTGTCTTCTTTCTCAATGGTGAAGAGTTAAAAGTAGGTTATTTAATTCAGTTGAGGTTCTTATGGTATTTTAGAGTCTTTATATAAATATATTTGGTTTAATAGTTAAATTGTTACTGATATTGATATTGGTAAATCTATTTTTAGGTTAAAGAAATTTGAAGGTACATAATGAAAATGAAATTTATAATTTGACCATATTTAAGAGACATGGTATGTCGGATTGCTTTCTTTTCCAATAGTGAAGAGTTAAAAGTAGGTTAATTGATTTAGTTGAGTTTCTTATGGTATTTTAGAGGTTTTTATATAAATATGTTTGGTTTAATAGTTAAATGTTAATGATACTAATATTGGTTGGTCTATTTTTAAGTAAAAGAATTTTTAACCAATCATTTTATCATAATTTTGTTTTAACCAAGTCTTCTTATCACTTTATCTAACTTGAAAAGTGTTAAATAACTATCCTTATTTAAAAAGAGTAAAAAGAAGGATGCATATTAAACAAAATAATTGTAAGGGAATTCTATTAAATGTTAATGATATCAATATTGGTTGGTCTATTTTTCTATAAAAGAAACTTTTACCAATCTTTTTATGATCATACCTTTTTTCAAACCAATTTTCTTATTATACCATATTTTTTCCAATCTTCTTATCATTTTAGTTAATCAGGAAAAGTGTTAAATAACTCTCTATTTAAGAAAAGTAAGAAGAAAAAATATGAATGCACAATGCACATTAAACATAACAGTTGTAAGGGAGTTTTATTCCATGTGCATTAATTACATCTGAGGCATGTTCTATTTGAAAATAATCAAGTTGATTTGAAAAATAATACAAGACGGTTCAAAAAATCTCCTCCATTCAATTTTTTTGAATTTAAACCGTACTCATTTTCCATGTTTAAGGCTCGTACACTATTTTCAGCCACCAACATTGTTCTGTCTTACCTGAAAAAAAAAAAACAAAAACATGGTTCTGTAATGCCCGTAACCCTAGCTGCCAAATATTGACCGTTTCAAATTTTTAGTTTCTTTCACTCTTTTTCACCGTTTCGAGTCGTGATTCCTTGAACACAAGGACATTACGCTGTGATTGTTTTTTATAATAGGAAAGCTATCGTATATAATAAAAGGAGATCGTAAATGGGTGCTTGTCTGTCATTCTGACACAAGTCAATTTTTAAATATTTTACGCCAAAGGCATTCCCTCTGTCAACAAGGTGACCTGTAAAAGCGTATCGGCAGCTATCTTGCGTCTGTATCAATGCAAGACAATTAAATGAATCTCTACCATTCATCATTTTTTGTCAATTATTTTGGCTGTTTTCCACCGTGTTTTTCATGCTTTCCCCACCACTATTGGTTTCCACTCCTCCAAACTCTTCCTCGCTGGTATTGACCTCTCACTTCTTCAATTTTGGGAGCTGCAGCCTGAAAATAAGGTTTCGACGAGGGCTTTAGAGTATGTTTATTAAAATGAGAATTACGGCCAAGATTCTACTAATGAGCGCATTTAGGTTTTAACATTACGACATCCTTTACCCTACTTAGCCTATACATTTAGCATAATTAATATATGATATATATTTTATATAATAAAAAATAAATTAAAAATAATATAATTATAATACTTATTATTATTATATATTATATTTTTTAACAAATTTATTAAATATATATATCAAATTATTATAATTAATAATGAATAATTATTATATTTTTAAATAATACAAAAGAATAATATAAAATATAATTAATATATTCTATATATTTTATATAATACAGATTAAATCATATATAATATAATTATATTTATTATTATATAAAAATATATATAAGTTATATTTTTTTTTTTTAGGTAATTGTTATCAAAGGCAGTAGCTCCTTCTATTCATTTAAATGAAAATTTACATTCATCTATACGACTAATGGAACATCGAATTTTTTTATGTTTCATCTCATAATCTTGTCACATTTTTGGTTGATACTTGAAGGCTTAGAGTTTTGTTTCTCATCACTATTGAAGGGTTCTATTTCGTTGTTGACTTCTTGTTGCCCCTTGTTGGTCACATTAAAATGACTTATGCCATTCACAGTCATCGGGTAACCGGTTCCCCAAGCTTAGGTCTAAGTTTCTTATTTTTATAAGGTTAAGTAAAGAGCCTTTTGGCCTTTACATCTTTTGCATTTTGACTTAAAAGCTTTTGAGCCCTTTCTTTCATTTCATCCTAGAGGGTCCCCTTCATTAGAACAACTATTGAGCACGTGCTTAGAAGTTTTCACTTAAGTCTCTTCAACCATCTCTCTTTATCGCTCATCACAGATTACTTCTGGAGTGTATGTTTGGAATTGGCGATAAGCGATGAGCAGTATCTCTTTGTTTTCGCTCATCGCGGATAGCTCTTAGAGCTCTTGATATCAATGTACGATGAGAAATACTCCTTGCTTCTCCTTGTATCATTGAAGGTTCACCTATTGCTAATGGCCTTTGAGCCTTGAGTATTGTAATAATGATAATTGATGGCCTCTGATCTTATGTTCTTCATTTCATCACTCATTGTAGATGGTAATGAAATGGTAAGTTTCAAAACAATGATGAGCGATATGATGGATCTCCTGTGCTTCACATATTGCGGATGAGTTTTAAGTGATAAGTTCTATACTAGCGATATGCAATACACATATTCAATGTCACTATGTAGATCTCTTATCGGTAATTGCTTGTAAATTGTATGAGGAGAATTAGCGATGAGTGATGGCCTAGTGCTTTTGTATTTTATTGATCATTGTGGATTCATTCCAAAGCTTAAGTTTCAAAATAGCAATGAGTGATGGAGTTATTTATTCAAAGTTTCTTTCGGTAATCTAAATAAATATTATGTGTGATATCTTTTGTATCGTTGATTTTCATGCAAGTGTACGTGTCTTAACCTGGCTTCTTCATTGTATCTCCCGTCACTAATAGGATCCAAGGTGCAAAGTTTAAATTAGAGATGTGCGATGGGAAAATGAATGTGATTAAAGATGGGTCATAGATCCAAGGGCTAAGATTTTATCACATGGATACTTACATCGTTGATAGACCTGGTGAAGGATGAGATATATCAACGATAAGCAACAACTATTGAACAAAAAGTCAATGTGGAAGAATCCTGAGGACATCATATAAAGCAAGGAAGAAAGTAGTGAGGCAAATTGAGAACCATTGATATAGTTTTAAAACAGAGTGATCAACAATGATGGTTTGAACATGAATGACTAGATGTCAACTCGCTTACGCGAACTTACTATCAAACATTAATAGTGGCATTCCCTTCTCTTGGCCATAAAAGAAAGTAGATACCTGGTTGGTCATGCGTTTGGATTTTCTTGGAGGCAAAAAAGAATACCAAAAGCTGAAGAAATTATGTAGGAAGCTCCAGTAAATTAATATAGCAGCAAGTGTGGCAATCGTTCACTCGGGTAAGCAAACTACATATCTCATTCTAGCTGGAATATTAAGGTGAAATACCTTAGAAAGATGATAGGGAATTGGGGATATTGTTTGCTTGTCCATTGATGATAGCTTCAATTTAGTGATAAGAGTTGGGTCAAGTTTGGGGAGATATTTATGTTATGTAAGTAGTGCCTTGTGTTCTCATACATGGAAAGGGTTTCTTTTTTACTGTAAGAAATTATAAACCCTAGTTCTACTGCATTATGAACATGAGTGATCCAGAGCCCAATGAATCTAGTATTAAGCCACAGAGGAAACCAAAACAAAAAAGGGTTAAATGACTTAAAACTCAAGATGTTTCATCTAAGGTTAAGTCTAAACCACCTACAATATCTAACCCTTCACCAAGTACTCCTGCAATGTCTACTAGGTCCAAAAGTGCAAAGAAAGAAACATAAAGGTTTATGTAGGAATCCTTTAGAGATGTAAAGGATGGAGGGTCACAAATTGGAAAAAGACCTACAGGTCAAGTTTTCGTGACCACTAGGTTAATTGATAAGGCTGGTGAAATTGGAGAAAAGGCCCAACCTTAGAGCGGGTGGAAGCTTTTCTGGTATGCTTTTAACAAGCAGTATTCTAGTAATCCTGCATGTTACTTATGGGGGCTGAACCTTGGAAAGCTAGTGGTGTCGAATGTGTTTGTAGAGGTAGACTTGATGATGGAACTGGTCAGACACTTTCATCCCATTGACATAACAATCAGGAGTGAAAATGGTGATGTGGTCCTAGAAGTGACAAAGGACAAGATTGTGGAAGTATTTGGGTTAAATCCCAATTATACTATGAAGTTTAGGCGTGTTGAGCTATATGCTGAATATGAGAATAACAGATTTGCATACAGAAATAGACTTCTTGTTCAGAATATAAAGAGCAAGGAGAGATTTCTCCCTAAGGATGTTGAGCCTTTTGAGTGTCAGGAGTTTGTGGTTGTTTCAAGAAAACTTACTATTTCCTGAATCAAGTGTTGGCTCAAAATTTTGAGGTAAGGATAGCCCTTGACTTATTGGTAATGGAGGCAGATATATAGGGTCATAATAGAAACACTAGTTTTGATTATGCCAACTAATTTTTTGATCAAATGCATGAGGATTTCCTCAATTTGAAGGAGGTTCTCCCTTCACATTTCCCTCATTATTCTCTGCTAATGCATATGCTCTTATTTGATGGTGATTATGGTTGTAGAAGAAAGTTGGAATTGAGATTAAGGGACAATGAAAATAATGTTTTTCCAGTACAAATGTGGACACACATTTGGGATCAGGACTGTTCCAATTCCAATTATGTCATGTTTGCTAATGTTATAAGATATGGTATTCTGGATGTGTTAGGTGTAGCACCTATTCATAGGTTTTCTCTTGAAATCAGAATTATCATGCACCAAAAAGACATACCAGGATCTAAAGTAACACATAATTGGGCAGATTGGTTTCTTCATTAAGAATATTCTTTGGTCAGAGCCTATGGGGCTAAGGTGGCACCACATTGTTTTCCCCTATTTGTCTCTGAAAGATTGGCCTTTATGGAACTCATGTGGCAGATTGATGTTATGGATTATGAGATGTTCAAGAAGCCTATGAAGGATATTGTGGTGAATCCCCAATGTACTTTTTCTTACTTCAAAGTTATTGCCCCTAGGGGGTACGAAAATTTTTGGATCATGGTGAATAACCTCATAATTCCTTTTAATGAGGTTAGGATTTTTTATCACGAAGGATTTGTGGGTGGAAGAAGAAGAGATAAAAACTTATCAGTGATACGTCATCAGTTCTTATACACAGATGATGTATTAAGGAATTTGACAAGTGATGAGGCTATCATAACTAGAAATAAGGAATGGACAACCATAATGAAAATTGAAGTATCATAAAGAGGAATTCCTTTTATATAAGTCCATAATGTACATTGAAGAAAGTATCAAAGTGGTGATTTTAAGGTGAAGATGAAGGAGGCTATTGATAAAGTGTAGGATCTCCTAGAACAACAAGCTATGGATATCCCAGAGCAACTTACAAATGTTCAAGAAGTTAGGGAGGAACAAATGGCAGAAAATGTGCCAAGGAATGAGGAGGTGGAGGAGAAATTGCCTCCTAATATTGAGGAAAACCTTAGTTCAGATGTTCCCCCTAATAGAATTGTCAAATGAAAATATGATAAGGAAAGTGATGATGATCCCAAGATCAAGGATTGTGATGAGTTCCTTGTTGATGATAATTTTGTGCAATCTAAACAATTTCAGGAATTTATGGTTCAACAATGGAGTAAAGAGATAAAGGAGAGTCTTGAATTAGCTTAGGCTAATGTTAAAACTTCTCATAAGGAAGAAGATGAGAAAGCAAAAGAGGAAAAGTTCAAGGATGAAATTGCAACTATTACTCCCACTAAGGCTAGGAAAATTGTCATAGATAGTGGTATCATGTTATTACCATGATGCACTATCACTATGGCTATAACATATGATGCAATAAGAAGAGACCCTCAGGCTTCAATATTTGAGGAGCAATTTGAGGATAAGGTGTTTGGATCCAGATATAGTCCAAAGTTGCATACTCTTGAAATTTGGTATATGACACCTAATACTGGTAAACATGATGTTGCTACACCTATTAAATAGGTTATTGGTTCCTTGGTGTTCAAAAGAGCCACATATATAACTCTTTTCCAAGCAGTTGAGTTAATTCCTCATGTTGTAATGTTTAGTGTGGATACTACATAGATTTCTCAAAAAAAGTATGATTCTTTAGTGAAGGAGTATAATAATCCCTTGGATGAGATAAATAAGATGAGTTCCAATGTTCGAGCTACTCAGTCAAAAAGGACAATAGCCCTTCCATCCTCTTCTTCCTAAGATTTGTTTACATAGGATAGGAAAACCTTGGCCTTCAAAATTAAAGATTTGAATGATCAGTTGAATACTAAAAAAGAAAATGTCAAGGAGGAAATGATTGAAACTGTTAAGGTGGAAAATGAGATCTTTGAGGATGTATTGAAGCATAGGGTGACCAAGTTTATCAACAAGACTGATGATGTTTGAGTTACCTATAAGAATATTCATCAAGAAAACACAAAGTATCTATAGGTACAAGAGGCTTTCAAGAATGAATGGAGTAATTGGAGTACTAGGGTGAGTGCTTTAAGAGAAATGATGCCCAAAATGAAGGAGGATCTCAAGGCACCTACTAACATTCCTAAAATCTTGCAAATTATTGACTCAGTTAATGAGATAACTACTTTCCATGGAAAGTTATGTGTGCAACTCCAAAGTAGGTTGAAAATATTTAAATAAATGGAGGAACATGGTATGCCTTGGATATTGAGTCCAAAAGGTAAGTTACAACCAATTTGACACCTGGAAGAAATATTTGGGAGGAATGCTTGCAGTATTTATGATGGCATTGACTATCACTGACTACATCCCGCTGAATCCAAATATTGATACATTGGTAGAGATTGAATTGTAAAGATCGACATTTTTGTTAAAGAATCTAGGGTCTTAATTTATGCTAGATACTCTCAGTATATTGCTAAGGTACAAGGTTTATTGAATGTGTAGTGGCCATCTAAAGAAGAGTATAACACCTGGTTGGAAAAATACACAAAAATGAATCTGTGTGGGGATTGATAATAAACATGTTAAATAATGGATAGGAGAAAAAAAATGCATAGCCTGGATATAGTGCAGATTAGGCTTTTGATAAAACATTGCAAAATATTGTTCTCTCCTCAATTGGAAATGGGTGGCACGTAGTGCTGATATGGATAACACAATTTTGTGTTTTTATCTACTTCCCTTATCTTTCTTTTAAAGTTTTGTTGTCTATTTTTCCCATAGTGGACATTTTGTAAGCACGTGGGGAATATTTTGAAGTTGTTGTAACAAATAAATGATGACTTTTTAAGGTAGGACCTTTTTTCTACAATGAGTTGAGGTTAATTTTGCCTCATGTTTATTCTCATCACCTGAAGGCTCGAGTGTAATTGAAAAAGGAATATTTGTTATAGCAGTCCAATAAGATTTTGACATATGTGCTTGCTGGTCTAAGGCTTTTTTTCCTCTTTCATCTCTATAAGAAAGAATTTAGGGCCAAAAGCAGTAGTTAGTTGAAAATTTGGGTTAACACTATGAAATTGTAAGAGAAATACATAGCATGTTTTGCTTCTTGTCTTGAGTTCAGAGTTTATTATCATGTATGTAATTTTGATAATAGTATAGAAACTACAATACATAGTAATACCAATTTCATGGCTATTGTCTCTCCTTGTATGCGTTTTATTCAAGTTATGAATGAAAGAAATCAAGGATTCTTTTATTTGTCTCTATTGCTCCTTAATGGATATTTAATTTCATGCTTTCTTATTAGTTCAATGAATGAATATAAGTTCTTGGGTGAGATTAATAACTCATAAGAATTGGGTGCTAGGATGGTTTTAAGCAGTAATAATCATGAATTTCATAGAATAATGTTGTAATGCAGGGTTTCTTAAGACTTTAGGTGCTATTGTTTAAGTTCTTATCAGGTAACATAGGTTGATATTGACTCCATGCTTGGGATAAAGGAATTGGTTCATGCAAAGTACTTTTGGTTCAGTTTATGTGTTGATTCATCAGCTAATCACTTTTAATTTACAAATTCTCAAATGGACATCACCGTAGGTTTTTTGTGTTGAAGTTTTTCCTTCTCTTGCTCCAAGTATAGGACATTGATAAATAAGCTACGAACTTGTTTGATGCACTATGTTGTTGAGTATTTTTAAGAGAAGTATGTGTTATTGACAATGTATTTAGTTATAACTATGTGAATTCGTGAATATACATTGTGGGATCACCCTCCTCAGTTTCACAGAGCCCAAAGTGTAGGAGTATAAGTCTTCACTAATACACAAACAACAATATATGACCAAATAAACTACTAAAAATTGTATATAATTGACTAAGTTTAGTCACGTGACTATTAGTGGTTTATTTGTAGTCATTTATAACACCACCAAATTTATGACTAAACTATTTTAGTCATTTATTTAGTCATTTATTTTGTCATTGATTTAGTCATTGATTTAGTCATTTATTTAGTCATTTACTTAATCATTTATCTGGTCATATACTTAGTCATTAATTTTAGTCACGTGACTATTTTAGTGGTTTATTTATAGTCATTTATAACACCACAAAATTTATGACTAAACTATTTTAGTCATTTATTTAGTCATTGATTTGGTTATTAATTTGGTCATTGATTTGGTTATTGATTTAGTCATTGATTTAGTTGTTAATTTAGTGATTTATTTAGTCATGGTAGTGATTTATTTAGTCATATATTTAGTCATTGATTGTTGTTAACTGGTCATTTATTTAGTCATGGTAGTCATTTATTTAGTGATATATTTAGTCATTACTTTAGTCATTAATTTAGTCATGTATTTAGTCATGTAATTCATTACTTTATTCATTACAAATCAAATCTAACTTAATTAATCCTCACAAATGAATGCATATAAACTTCAAGTATCATAGATATTCAAATGTTGAATCAGCATCATGAAATGAAGACTAAAATGCTTGAACAAATATGATTGATCATACACAAACACAAACATATTACAAATCAAGAAGAGCCACAACACAGTATTTATGAGTGGAGAAAAAATCACTTTGAAAGTTTACTTTATTAAGCCTCATTGGAAAATCAAAATCTCATTGGTTACATTCAATGTCTCACTAACACTGTACAACTTACAGACACTATATAAACACAATACTCCCATTTTCATATACTTATATTGTTTTCCCCTTCATTAACTGTAGTCCTTTTGACAGGGAAGCGACCTCCTATAGGGGCTCGACCCATTTAATCCCCTTTCAAATCCACAACTTTCTCTCCGCTATTGGTTTCGGCTCCTCCAAACTCTTCCTTGCTGGTATTCACCTTTTACTTCTCCAATTTGGAGTTGCAGCCTGAAAATAAGGTTTCAAAATTTGCGCATCAAAAGCATATTTGGAAGTAGATTTTTATCAGATATTGTAGTTGCAAGTTCCACTAATTATAATAAAGATAAATAGTTTTACCTTTCTGCATCCACTAATGTAATTCTAATAAATTTTAGAGGATCGACAATGCTAGCCTTTATCATATCAACATACTCAACTGCGAGTTGCAACACAACATTAAACTTATTAATTAGACTCAACATCTAAGAAAGAAAAATAAACTTCAAACATTATCAATTTAGTTTCCTCGTAGCTTTCCTCTAGCATATCTGGAACCTCTTTAGATGTTCCATCTAGCTGTCATCACTCCCATATAGGTAGAATTGTGTATGTCTATCAAACTATCATCTTTCCCATAGAGTTAGAGCTAAATTCATTTAGAAATCTTTTCTTGCTGAGCAATCCAATTTCCCTAACAAGCCTAACATATAGACAACCTCCCTTACATTCAAAAATTTACTCAAGGATGTCATTTTTAGTCTCAAAAATCAAAATAACCTTATCGTTAATTTGTCAAAACTACATAGTTAATAGAAAAAATTCAATGGAAAAATCTTGAGGAAAATTAATCTACCTCTATATTATTAGGGGTGATTAGATACTGCTTAAATCTACAATCAAAAACCCTCCTATGAGATACAACCAATCCTATCAGATTAAAAAACAAGAACTAAAACCTTCTTGAGAATCACAACAACAATACTAGAAATCAATCAATGGTCGAATGTAATTTTGTCCAAACATGTAGTAATCAAAAGGCTCTCGTATTGCTTTATGATAATTAGAAAATGTGAAAGGATCCTAAAATAAAGGAAGAAATAGAAGAAATTATGCATTTGTTCAAATGACTAAATATAGTGTAATATTTTAATTGTTTTTTCTTTACATCATTTAGGAACTAAAGCATAAAAAATTGCATAGAGAGGATTTGAAGCAACAAACCTCAAATTGTAATAGAATCTGGTCAAAAGTTGTTGCCATGTTTGAAAGGACTGTTTCTTTTGCATTGGGATTCCCACTCTAAAAACCCTGACAAAGGCAATCCAGTTACATGACCATTGGAAAGATACAAAATTATCACATTAAAGAGAGGAAACAACAAATACTTTGTTAAAATTGCATTCCTGCCTCAAAATATACTACTTTGTAAGAAAGAAAAACATTTTAGGAAATTCCAAAGCAATACTTTCATTTTTTTTATTAAACATCAATATAAACACCTTTGTTTTGTTGCTCTTATAGGAATTTTTTAACTGGGAATGAAACTATTTCAACATTTAGAAAACCACGTTTGACAGGTATACAAGGTATTGGAAATGCAAACTTACAGACTATTTTCAAAAATGGTTTTACATTTTAAGATAGAGAAATTTCATTATGTGGACTTGCTTTAGTGGTAAAGACAAAGGAGAGTTGATGACCATCACTAGCCAGGCATATGGCTTTAGGAAGGTTTAGAAGGTTGGTCGCTGCCCTTATTCAAGGGTAAAATCTATTACTAGGTTGCTAACAACACTATCTCAACTCCAGCATCCAAACTAGGTTGGGATTCTTGTTGTCTATGTAATAAATGAACAAAAAAATAATGTGAATGTAGTTTAGTGTTGTTGTAGCAAATTATGGAAACATATATTTTGTTTACTTGGTCATTGTATCATTTTGCGAGTTCAAACACTTCATATCTGCTCATTACATTGTCTCATTATCTACCTGTACAAGTATGAAATAAATTTTCTGAGTATTTTTATTCCTTCCATTATTGGGCTGTGTAGAAAGTGAATTGGATGTCAGTATATATATTCCTTTTTTCATATATATGTGTGTGTGTGTGTGTATAGTTTCCTTTGTTCATATATTGTTAATATGAAATAGGAATATAAAATCTTATCTCTTTCGTTTGAGATTCATTTGGAAATCATTTACTCAAGTCTAATTTTGTAATAAGAAAAGTTGTTTTGTAAAAGCATCCTTTAAAACTAAGAGTCAAAGACATTGCTAAAAGATGCAATGTTAAGAAACAAATGATTTAACTATGATTCAAGTAAAACAACCTTAACTACAAAGTACAATGTTATACATAACTCATACAGAACAGACCCTAGAAGCCAAAATGTAGTAGTGGGAAATATGTTTAAGAAAAGATTCTATGGAATAGATGATAACCTTCACCTTTTTGAATAAAAAATCTATAAAATAAGTAGCCGATAGGTAGCCTACTCTATAGATTTACCATTACTCTAGTATTGACATTTTCTTATATAAATTTTGGGAATTTCTTTATCATTGTGAATTTTGTAATAAGAATTCTCTATTTTTACTTGCATAATATATTGAACATAAATTTTTCCCATCGTCCATAAGAAATTTCATGCAAATAAGTTTTCTAGCACTATCTTCATCCAACCATATAAAACAACACTTTCCCACATCTCAACTCCACATTTGTTGGAATATATCTAATATAAGGGTTATTTACTATATTTATGTTATCTAAAATAACCTTTACCTTTATCTCCATATATTTTTGCTTAGTACCAGAATTTACCCTTCCAATAACTATTCATCCTTTGTGTTCATCAAAATCCAAATTTGTTTCCTACAAATTTCAACCACATTTGTTGATAGGTTATAAATTTGTTACTTCATTCATAAGAAATACCCTTTCCAACCATTGTAAAGCACTACAAAGGACATATGATATAAATATTTTCCTGTTCCAAAATGGAAGCTTTGGAATAGGGTATGGACATCCATCAAAGCATAATAGAAGGGGTATTTTTGTCTGATATTATAGTGGGAAATGCTTTGGTCAACATGTATGCAAAATGTGGAAGCATAGAGAAAGCATGTGAATTTTTTGACATAATTCCTCAAAGAGATGTCATCTCTTGGATTGCAATTATTTTTAGAAATGCACAAAATCAATTTTTTGAAAATGCTTTAGAAACTTTCAAGTAAATGCAATTGGCAGGTATAAAGCCAAATTCCACAACCTTTTCCAACATCTTTCCTGCCTGTGCCAAAATCGGGGCTTTGGAACACGGTATGAACATCCATCAAACCATTAATAATAGAGGAATTTTGTCAGATGTTGTAGTTGCAACTACCCTAGTGGGAATGTATGCAAAATGTGGAAGCATAAAAAAGGCATGTGAACTATTTGACAGAATGCCTGAAAGAGATGCCATCTCATGGAATACGATAATTGTGAGATATGTACAAAATCGATTTGTTGAAAAGGCTTTAGAAACTTTCAAGAAAATGAAATTAGTAGGTGTCAAGCCAAATTCTACAACCTATTCCATCATCCTACCTTCCTGTGCCAAAATGGGAGCTTTGGAGTAGGGTATGAACATCCATCAGAGCATAATGGATGGGGGATTTTTGTTAGATATTATGGTTGGAAATGCTCTATTAGACATGTATACAAAATGTGGAAATGTACACAAGGCATTTGAACTCTTTGATGGAATGCCTCAAAGAGATGTCATTTCATGGAATGCAATAATTGTAGGATATGCACAAAATGGATTTTGCAAGGATGCTCTCAAAATATTTGAATTAATGAAGCACTCTGAAACATATCCTAACATTGCAAGCTTTGTTTGTATTCTTTGTGCATGCACCATGGAGGTTTAGTGGATGAGGGTTGTACATAATTCAATCACATGAGTAAGCCGTATTTTATTACACCTACAATTAATCATTATGTGTGCATGGTTGACCTTCTTTCCCGTGCTGGCTATCTTGAGGACACTCTAAACTATATCATTAAGATGCTAGTTAAACCTGTGGTGGTTGTGTGGATGTGTCATAAATCAAGTTTCAGAAGGTCTTCATTAACATTTTCAAAATACTTCATACAAAAAAAACAAAGATGAAAACCTTGAATGTACTATTATGACTCTAAACTTTACATTATAAATGGCTTGGACTTCAACGACACTTACAAGATATAATAGTTGCAAAAACTAAAAGGATGAATTGTACCAACAAGCTGGAAACCATCAAATGTCAAAACTTGTACAAACAATAAACTACCCAGTGTTCATTGTAGGGTCCCTAAACACTATTTCTTGAGAATTTACTAATTTCCCTATTCATTTTCTACTAAATATGTCAGGATTTTTTCTCTTAGATCAAAATGAATGATATAGAAGGTAGAAATATGATAAAGAGGAAAGTAATTCTATTTACAAATAATAGTTAAATAACCATATCTAGATCTGGTTAACTATGGTTGTAGCAACCAATCCATAAATAACCATGCCAATTCCCTAATGCCAAGCATCTAACTTGTCTAATAGGTGTAATTGATTACAACATTGTAGGTTACTTGAATATCATTAAATCTTCCAAAGCTAGGACTGAAAACACTGCTAGTGGGGTCAAGGGGCAACACCCCTCATGGGGGTATGGGGGAAATGCCCCCAGTGGGGTCAAGGAGTAGTGCCCCTCATGGGGTTCGAGGGGTAGCACCCCTCGTGGGGGTCTAGGGGAAACACCCCTAGCGGGGTCAAGGGATAGCGCCCCTCTCAAGGGTTTAGGGGCAGTGCCCCCAGCGGGGTCAAGGGGAAACACCCCTCCCAGGGGTCTAGGGGAAATTCCCTGAGCAAGGTTGAGGGGTAACATCCCTTGTTGGAACTCCCCTCATAGCTCCACCAATAGACCGATGAAAGCATTCTCACGTGTTCATAGTGGCAATGTGTATTCCTCACAATCTTTGGAAAGTTCCATTAGAAATCTAAGAGTTATAGAAACCACTCTTGGCTAATCTATTAAAAAAGGATACTAATGCAATGTAGGAGCAGAAGACTCTTCACCAAACTCAACTTGAAACACAACCAATTCTTGACTATCCTTTTAACTAAGACTCCACATTCTTCACAAAACCTTTTTTCAAAGTACTCAAACTATGATTAAGGCACACACACCTCTTATTTAATTCAAAAAACACCTGAAGCAACATCAAAATACATGACCCAAACCCCTTTCACCAACATAAACAACTCCAATATAAGAACTATCAAAAGTGGACTGTGTTAATCGACCACTATGCCCATTTAGGCCACATACACAAGACAACTTCAAACTCCAAGCCCAATCCTCATTACCAAAGTCTCATACATGTCTAAAAATTCCTATACAACATATTGAAATCATTCCCAAACCTTTATTCTTGATAATTCTTCAAACACCTATTCAAACCCTTCATTATTGATTGCAAAATGTGACTGTCATAACACTGTATCTACAGGACAGTATACAAAAGTGCATTCAAAGCTTATAAATCACCAAACCTTCTTAGAAAGAATTAAATATACACCTATAAAACCTTCTAATTCACTATAATCCAAGTAGAACATCCTTTGTATTAGTAAAACAAAAAGAATTGACTATTCTCTGTAAAATTCTAGATTTTTCATGCAAATATAGATCTAGGGCATTAATTTTTCACATGCTAACCATCATCACTTAGTTTGAATCTTTGGAACATGAAAGAATATACAAAAATAAACCTACTCACCAAGATTTAGATTTTTCTACTAGTTAGTCTGGAAGAAACACAATTTTGAACTCCCATTGTTACCCTAGAACAGGGTTTCAACCCGCTTGAATTGAATTTACAATAACTTTTACAATTCTAAATGGTTTTAAATGAAATCAAGAGCAGTATAAAATAGATTCATAGGTTGATCAAGTATATTTATTTTTGAGTAGTTTATACATAGTGAACAAAACTAAAGATGTTTTTTTGAGTATGCAATACAAATTAGCTTAAAATAAAATCTCTTATAGCTATTATGTTTATGCTATTTAGTTAAATGTAGAGATTGAGTAATACAAGAACACATAAAAATAGGATTTAGTTTCAACAACATGAATGACTCGGTAAATTAGAAAAGGGGTGTTAGAAAACTACACATCCACTTGACTACAATGAATAGTAAAAATACGTCAATTTACTATATCTACACTATACACAAGACATTGTAAGCTAAATACAATAGTTACATTCAAAGAAACAATGAAAACTTAACACCTATTATAATATTAGTTCTCAGTGTTCCTAGTGTTCCACCATTCCATCACAATCGGCCCATTATACTCATGCAATCTCAAGTTAGGATCCTTACTATGAATTATTTGTTTTATTTGTCCAAGCATGTTGTTAAATGTTTCAAAAATCTCTTCAAGACTAGGAGATTTAGTATATTTAATGACCTACATAACAAGTGAGATAAAGAAACAAACATATCTAAAACAATATCAATAAAACATAAGATTCAAATGACAAAGAGAATACTATTATGAAAAATGAAAATAATTTACAAGTTACAAACATTAATAAATTGATAATTTAATAATAAAATTCAAAATTCTTACTTCATTGTGAACTACCAATTATCACAAGGATCTTTTACTTCATACCTTTCCCTTTGATTGTGTTTTCCTTTGTTCATCTACTCCACTTTGTACTAGCAATGATCCCCTTACTCTAATAAATATGCATAAATCATCATGTAGATGGGCAATTATAGTGGTTTTAATTTGAAAAACAATGGATTTTGATGGAATAAAGTCATTACAATTTTAGTTTTTTTAGGAGTACAACATAATACAAACCAACAATTAACTGCTCAACACTATAGTTCAAACAAAATAGAATGATTGTGTAACATCCTATAGGATGTAGATATACATTTTTGTGACACTCACTACAATTAACATCTAACCACCCAGACAATTAAACATAATTATTGATGAAGTCACAACATTTCTAACATAATTCTTATCTGATTATTATATAATTTCTATAAAATTTCCACAAGTAAAATACCAGAGTCCTCCCTTCCTATGCGAAAATGGGAGCTTTGGGATGGGCTATGAACATGCACCAAAGCATAATGGTAAGGGAATTTTTGTCAGATGTTATAGTTGGATATGCTCTGGTAGACATATATGCAAGATGTGAAATCATAGACAAAACACCTGAATTGTTTGAAAGAATGCCTCAAAGACATGTCATCTCATGGAATGAAATGATTGATTGCAAAATGTGCACAAAATGGATTTTGCAAGGAACCTCTCAAAATATTTGAATTAATGTAGCACTCTTGAACACATCCTAACATTCTATTTTCAATGGAATCGGGGAGGTTATTTAAACTTTTACACCCTTCTATGTTCAAGTGTTGTAGTTGTGAGAGGTTGCCAATGAATCAGGGAGGCTATTTAAATCTATACACCCTACCATATTCAATTGATGCAGCTATGACATGTTGCCAATGGAATCAAGGAGCTTATTTAAATGTCCACACCCTTTTATGTTCAAGTGTTACAATTGTTATAGGTTGCCAAATGAATCATAGAGCATATTACATGTCCACACCATTCTATCTTCAAGTGTTGCAGCTATGATAGGTTGCTAATGGAATCAAGGAGGTTATTTAAATAGGGAGCTTATTTAAATGTCCACACCCTTCTATACATTTCAAGTGTTGTGTTACAGCTATGATAGGTTGCTAATGAAATCAAGGAGGTTATTTAAACTGTGACAATATTTTATTTTTAAGTGTTGTAGTTGTGATAGATTGTCAATAGAATCAATGAGGTTATTTAAATGTTTAAATTTTCCTATTATATTCAAGTGTTGTAGCTATGAGAGGTTGACAATGGAATTGGGGAGGTTATTTAAACCTCTGCAAATTTCTATTTTCAAGTGTTGTAGATGTGACAGGTTTCCAATGGAATCAAGAAGGTTATTTAAACCTCTATAGTCTTCTATGTTCAAGTGTTGCAGCTGTGACAGGTTGCCAATAGAATCAAGGGGTTATTTAAACTTTTACACATTTCTATCTTCAAGTGCTACAGTTGTGATAGGTTTCCAATCAAATGAGGGAGGTTATTTAAATATATACACCCTACCATGTTCAAGTGTTGCAGTTGTGACAAGTTACCAATGGAATTAGGAAGGTTATTTAAACATTCACACCCTTATATGTTCAAGGTTACAGTTGTGATAGGTTGCCAATGGAATCAAGGAGGTTATTTAAACCATGACTATTTAGTTTCGAATGTTGTAGCTGCAATAGATTTTCAATAGAATAAAGGAGGTTATTTAAACATTTGAAACTTCCTATTATTTTCAAGTGCTACATTTGTGATAGGTCGACAATAGAATCACAAAGGTTATTTAAACCTCTAAAAATTACTATTTTCAAGTACTACATATGTGGCAAGTTGCCAAATTTCTTATATCATCTAAATGTTAGCATTGTAGAGGAGCCTAGGTTGGCAACAATTGTGGAGAAAAAAAAAGCTTCATACAAGGTTTTGAAGGCTCCAAATACTACAATTTTCATTCTTATTCCCAAGAGAAAAGACAAAGAGCACAAAGAACACACTTTGGGAGAAAGAGATGCAAAACATAAAAATAAGATTATCATTAGACAAAAATATAGCTATATACATTAGGAAGAATGACACTTCTAAAATCGATTGCATAATCTATTCTAAACTACTAGCTTTCCAATGTTAAGAATCCCAAAGATAATTTTCAAAGATATATATAAGATAGCATCATTTAATCAAACAAAAAAAAGATCAACATACAATTCTAATCATCCTAGTGAAGAGTTTTATCTCCCATGGAAGTGGGTGGGTAAGAGTTTGCAATTATGAAAAACCTAGTTCTAAGCACAAAGATGATCTACAAAAATTGCAAGGAAAAATGTTAATTGGAGTTTTCTAATTAGGATAAACCATTTGGACTGGAAGGAGTTGGCACCAAGAGATCATCAAGTTGTTCAATATTAGCCAGTAGTTAAAGCATGTTTAGACAAAATTCCTACAAGATGCAAAGGGTGGGGAATTAATGTCAAAGGAATCCTCCTCAAGATGTTGTGTCAAGTTGAATATTTACAGGACATCAAAAGGGAAATCAAGATTATCAGTTCTACGTTGTATTCTTTGAAACACAGTGGAAAGGGTGATTATATTTGAATCTAAACAACACCAGAAAAAAACAAAAGAACAATATTGAAAAAGGTTTGGTGGTATATCATCATTTCACTCTAAGTAGAGGTATATGGAAAATTCTTGTAGAAGTCAACTAACAAAAATCTCATAAATGTAATTGGAAAAGGTACCATGAGAACTAGAGACTCAACAATTTAATTGAAGAGTCTATGTCAGTGATGTGTTATCCAATGTTAGAGGCAGTTTGTAGGAAAGGTTGTAACAGAGATAAAAATGTGAAAGTATAGAAATACTGATAGAATTATTCAACAATATAATTGAATAAAAAATTATATTCCAATGTAAAAGGTTGTAACAAGGGGAAATATCCATCTAATGCTTGAATAAAAAATTAAAACATTGTACATATAGTCCATATGAAGAGTAGTCATTTTAGTTAAATAGGCGGTGATAGTTGGATTTCAGGAAATCATGTCTTGTGTTGTAGTAATGTTGTATGAACCTATTGAGGAAAGAATAGATTTAAGGAAACTAGCTTAGTTAGGGTAAATCAATGGAATTGGTCATCTGAGAAAAAAAACATTTAGAAGAGGAAAAATTAAAAGTATTAAATAAATAGAAATTAAAAAGACAGAGAACTTGAAATAAATTACAAGTTAAAGCACATTTGCAATCATCCTTGTTCCAAGAGATTACAAGCTTGGTTACTTGGGCTTATTTGTTTGTTTATTTTTGTCATCAACTAAGATCTTTCTTGTCTCAAATGATCAGTTCTTTTTTCCATAGGCATCCTACAGTCCTGATACACTGAATGTTGAACTTGTATGTTCTACTAGCATATAATTATTGTGATGTATCAGTCCATATAACTTGAGTGCAGATTACTTCCCTAATTACTGAGGAAAAATTAGGTATGATGCATGAATCTTTTGAGTAACTAAAGGAACAAGTCTAATTTATTTATATCAAATAAATGCTTTTGATAACTTTCTAACAAGATAAAGCTTATACAAAAACACAAAAAGAAATTGATGAAAATTAGTGTAATGCTAGAAAATGTAGAAGCCTCACTAATTCTCATGACTGCAGTCATACAAAAATTTGCAACATTATAATTCCTTATCCTGTTACAACAATACCTACAGTGTACACTCACTGAAGCACGAGAATTGGGTTTATTTGAATCCATAACACTATAGAAATGAATCAATAATATCAGCTTGCTAACATATAAAAAAATTAATGTGCCCAAAAACAACATACCATTTCAGGAATTCCAACATTACACTCAATTTATAATCATATCTACAAAATGGATGTCATTTACACCAAATGAGAGAATGTACACATGCCATCACAATATAATCTATTTAAATTTTAAACATTATTTTTGACCATACAAATAACCTAAAGGCTAAAATATTTGATGCACAACTATGATGCACATCCCAAAGAAAAAATAATTATTCTAGAGTTATTTATTAAGAGAAAATCTAACACACTATATGGATATAGATAATCAATTAGTAATGTTGTGCAAATTGTATTGTTGTGTGCTAATGTTATTACTTTTGCATTATCTATTTGTGGTTCTTGATAATGTCTATAGCCCTATCTCTCAGAGGGTGGGAATTTAAATGATTGAGAAGTGAGAATGGTTATGGATTACATTTGGGTTTGTTTAGCATATTTTCTGATTTGTTAATCAATATTACCATAAGCTGAGATGGATTGGTGGTTGTAGAATTTTCTCAGTGGGTTAACCACATATTATGTTGTGTAGTTCTATGGAGGTTTTTATTGTAATGGCTAGGTAGGGTTTTCTTCTGCAGTTATTTTTTTAAGGGTAACCATTGATGAAAGCTGAAGTGGGTTTGATTTGTGTAGCTGCCAATTAATTCATTTGTCTAATACCATTTCCCTGAGAGGGTTCTGTATTGTGACTTATATGGTTTTAATTTTAGATCATTATTAATTTCTTTGAAACCAATGAAGATAGAGAAAATTGTGTATAACTCAAGAAAGAATTTGAGAACAAGGAAAAAAGACATTCAATTAAGCTCAAGGAGTGGAGTTTCTTAGAGATAAGTCAGATGACATTGATATTTCCTAACTTAAGCGATGTAGACTTGACAATAGCTTGTGTTCCTCCACCTTGTGTTCCTTGTGCTAGAGCTACTTTACTTGTTAAAACGAAAATTACGACCAAGATCCTAATAATGAGCACAATTAGGTTTTAATATTAGGGCATCCTTTACCTGCATATTTTGGAGCTTTCCCTGCCACTATTGGTTTTGGCTCCTCCAAACACTTCCTCACTGGTTTTGACCTTTCACTTCTCCGATTTGGCAAGCTACAGCCTGAAAATAAGGTTTTGACTAGGGGTTTAGAGTATGTTTATTAAAATGAAAATGACTGGTAGTAAATATGGCACCCATTATGCAAAAAAAATCTGATTTGGAATATTAATAATATAATATAAATATTATATAATATTATAATAGTATATTATATTATATTATATTATATTATATTATTATATAATATAAATATTAAAATATAATATAATATTATATAATATAATATAATAATATTATATACATGACTTAATAGAATCTATATATAGATTCTATTAAATAGAGGACTTAATATTATATAGATGATAGATAATTTGTGAATCAAATTTGTCCATGAAGAAGGGAGCTATAAGTAATAAGTAATGAAACTATGAATTTCATTGAGAGTTTAATCCTGGCTCAGGATGAACGATGGTGGCATGCTTGACAAATGCAAGTCAAACAAGAAGTGGTGTTTCTAGTGGCGAACGGGTGAGTAATGCATAAGAACCTACCCTTGGGAGGGGAACAAGCTTAGGTAGGGGTCCCATGAGGGGGGCTTAAGCTCTATGGATTATGATCAAATTTGAAAGAAAAAAGAATAGAAGAGTAATAGTCATTTATTTAGTCATTTTTATTTGTCTGATATTAGTCATGTTTATTTAGTCATTTAGTTGTGATTTTACCCAATGACCAAATTAGTCACTTATAAATGACCAAATTAGTCATTTATTTTCAAAATACTACTAGTGTTAGTCATGTGACTAAAAGTCGTAGTCATGTGACTAAAATTTCTAATCACGTAGTCATTTATTTGCCAAATTCTACTAGCGCTTGCAACTTCTACTCATTCGTTGGCCAATCCCTTTGGAGTACTAATTATTGGAAATGGAAAAGTCCATAGTTATTTTTGGAGATCAGTTTTGTTCTTAAAAAATAACCAACAATGACATCCATTAGTGATACAAATAACTAACCATGTCTGAAACTTCAACCATCCTAGCCACAACATCTTCTCTAGTCAGTCCAAGACTGTCTTCTACATATTTCATGAAATTGTTGATGTTGTATTTCTGCTCTACCCCTTTCTTGAAGAGCCTACATGCCTTATGCAACTTATGTTTCTTCATGTTCTTGTTGAGGCTTAGTATCCCCAACACTAACCCGAATTTAGGATGGATTAGAACGTTGTCAATGGTTGTCAAGATGGCCAAGTAGGTATCCTCATGCCCATACATTAAGGCCACCCGGATAGCCCAGATTCATTCATTGAGCACCTATATATAGTTTGTGAAGAATCGTTCAAGCACCACACCATCATGCGTATGGTCACTACCCTAAAAATTATCCCCAACCACATTCATTAATGCTTCCTCCTCCTTCTCTTTCACACTTGTAAAAAAGAACCAAATCTACTCCATGCTTGTCTCTACCATCCTTCCACCCTACTCACACCTCTTTTTAGACCAATAGGCCATTAAGCTAACTAGTAGGTGCCCAATAAAAATTTCTGAATCAAGTCCTTTCCTACTCCAAAAGAATTCTCATCTCATAGAGAATAAATTGTTTCCACTTGGTGAAGATGTACACTCCCTAATCGAGGCAGAAGTTCTCCTCCCATGATGAATATATGCCTGATTCGAATGTCCTTCCCCTTACCATCTCTCAAGCCACTACCTTGGCCTTGCTTATAGCATCCTTCAAATTGTTTGATAAGTTGGAACTATCATAAAAAAAATCTTTGGAATCCCATGTAACCCCCAAGCTTGCTATCACATCAGCTATCATATTAGCTTCACAGAACACATGATTAATCATGAATTCATCGAGCATACCCAAGCACAAACTCATTATATTGATCATCCCTTTTAATTTCTAGTCCATCACCTTTCCATTTTGTCAAGAATTTTTGCCTTGATCATTTTTTTTCCTTGTATATATTTTTGGCTTCAAATGTGTCTGCGCTCGAGTAAAGTTGTCGGAAAGGTGTACAACGCACTACAGATTGTTTGTGCGAATTTCATTTTTACATCTTCCTTTCAGGAGAGAGTCGGCACACATGTCAACTCGTTGGAGATTTTATCAAGGAGCTTTATTCATGAGTTTGAGAATTTCTACTATTTGACATGTCATCTCTTCGTTGTGAACAGTTGCACTTTCAGAAAGTGATCTTTTTTGGGAGTTTGTCAGAGCTTGTTGTCCTTTTTTTGGTTTTTAGGAGTTGATGCCATTGGGTTACATGATTGGTCAACTAGACTTTTTCCAAGCTATTTTCTACGATTTGATCATTTTTAGATAATTATCTTTGCTAAATATCTAAAGAGCATTAATGCAATAGTTGAGAATTGATGAGAAAAGATTGTTGTGACCTAACTAAATATCTATGATCAGATCATGTCCTATCAAATTCCAACACCTGGCAGTAATTATTTTTGTGTTTTGGTGGTGGTTTCTTCTTTCTACAACTATAAATGAGAGGCAGTGACAAAAGGAAAATGTTGGTTCCAAGTTTTACTTTCCTTTGCTGAGGAAAAGTTTCTTTAGTTTTCTTATGCTTTAAGAACTATTTTCAGAAGTAGAGTTGTAGAACTACTTTTTTTTGGAATGTTATATTGTTTATGCTCAAACTATTATTAGATTGGCATCCAACCTCTATTTTAAAGTTCATTTTATATTTAGGAACAAATTATTTGGAAGAAATATTTGAGACCATGCATGTACGACCTTTATCAAGATTTCCTTCTTTATGCTTTTGTTTTGAATAAAATACTATGTCAAGCTAAATTCAAATAGTTTAAGTTGTTTATTTCCATATTTTAGGCTTATATGCTAGGATAATAACTTGTGAAAATTGGATTATGTCAGTGGACTTCTCTATTTTTCGAAAGGGTTGTTTTTTTATATTGTATTGTATTAGGAGAGAGAGTTTATACAATTTTTGAATGTTTTTCTATTAACCTTGGAAATATTTATGTTTTATCAGACCTTAATGAACACTGCCTATGGGAATATTTGAAATTTTGTACTATGTTTGTTGTTCCTTCTCTTCCCAACAATGAAGGGTTGTGGCATTCTATATCTAAATATATCACTCATAGGAAATATTGGGTTTGAAATTTTGTAAAATATTTGGCACATTTCCATTTTTTATGTTTTATATTTATGCTTCCTTTTACCCTTTTCTCCAAAACCTAGCGAAATGTTGGATTTCTATAAAAATCCTAGAGGTATTCAATGAGGTGCAAATCAGTCCCCCACTCGTTGAATTTCCCATAAAACTGTCAGAGAGGCACAAGCTTTGATGATTAACAGTTCTTTTTTTGGCATGCTCGGTGGGACATGAAGTTCTCTGAACATGTGATTAGAAGTTAGAAATATTTCTTAAATAAAGCTAAGGAAAGAAACTGGAACTTTCATGCCCAGAATCTAGAAAAAGAGTGTCTTTAAGAGGTCATTTCTAGTACTCCCAGTTACCTATCTCAGTACCTAGGAGAAGAAGACTTACATGGTCTATATCACCTGTAAGGAGCAATAGAGTGAGAAGTAAGAGCCCAATATCTAGAGTCTTATCTACTCCACCCAAAGGATCAATATTCCAAATCAGAATACCTATATACCTGATTCATATGAATCTTTTCCCTATGGCTAATGTAGCTAACCCTGCTCCTAGAAATTTTGTAACCTAGGATAGCGATAGTACACTACATCCACCTATGCCCCCAGATGTATGGCCTACTATACCTGCTAATGCCCTCAAGGCTATTCCAAAATTTTCTAGAGAAGATTTCAAAACCCCCTCTAAACACCTCCATGATATAATAGAGGTATGTAGGGTACATAACATAGCTAAGGAGGCTTGTGTACCGGTTGGTTTTTTGATTGACCTTCCTCGTATTTTGTGGTTGGCTGCTGCTTTTTCTGGTTTTGTCATTTTTTGCAGCCTATTTTTTCTGTCGAACTTTTTTGTCCTCTTTCTTTTGTTGTAAACTTGGTGGTTTTAGGTCCCTGTAAAACCCATTTTTTTCCTTTATCAAAAACATAGCTAAGGAAAATATTGCCTTGAGGCTATTAGCTACCTCTTTCAAAGGAAAGGACCAATATTGGTATCGATCTTTGGCCTCAGGTTCTATAATCTTTTGGGATTAGCTTGGAGAATGGTTTTTTGAATGTTTCTTAGAGAAAGGAAATCATTCTTCATTGCTACATCAACTAATCACCATCAAGAGATCCTTGCAAGAGGCCATGAGCAACTTCAACACTAGGTTCCACAAAATTTGGAAAAGAATCTCTGTAATTGCTTGACCCCGAGCCATGATGGCATTTATGTTCTACTTGAAGGCTCTCAATTCAGACATCATAGTAATGATAACCTCCATGGGAGGGAATATCTTTCCTGAATCATATGAGTTGGCTATGTGTGCAAAAAATAGTTTGATTGATGCTGGGAAGCATTTTCCATGACCTTAGATGCCTATATTTGTAGAAATGTCTGGTGGTCCTTGGGAAGAAGCTACTCTAAGCACTTTTGCTACAAAACTAACGTTGGCTATGTTGTAGTCTATGTACGTGTACCCCACTACCCAAAAAAGCACATCAGACTCTTTGTATTTTGCAATGGACATCAATGAAATGAAGAGTTTCATGTGAAATTTTTCTAACAAGTTGGTTATTATCAAACAACAGCAAGTAGAACCTCCAAAGAAAACCACACAAGCCTATGGTAGAAGAAAGTCATCTTATCAACAGAATACAAACAAAGGATCCTCTAGAGGAGGAGGTCAACATATGACATCTGTAAACTAGATAGTTCCAGTCACCATGCTGCTATAGATGGTCAAAGATAGCCCAAGTAAAGAGTTAATTCTAGGGCAGAATAATTTGGTGAAAGATGAGAATGTATGGTACTTCCTATGAAGCGATAGTCATATGCCCTAAAATTTTCCAAGGGGGAATATACAGTAAAAGATAGTGGAACAAAGAAACAAGGGAAAACTCCCGAATGTAGATGAATATGAGTCCTTTGAAATAAAAAATTCCCATTTTAGAGTGCAAATGCAAGGAATGTGCTTCGAGCAAGAGCTAGATATTACACCCGCCAAAGCACTATTTTTCATGGATGGAAGAAGATGTATTGTTCATGAATGAAGCTCCAAAGACTAGTACTCCACAAGTACAATTGGATTACAACACAAGATCTAAAAGAAGGCTCATCAAAGAATACGTGCAACAAGCTTTGCCATGTCCTTAGCCACAACAATCACTACCGCAAGAAAAGTAGGCTTTGTTGCCCACTACCCAACCTACTCCTCAGTTGTACACTCCATCATTCCCAAAGAAGGAGATGCATAAAACACTGGGCCAATTCATAATGGAATTTTTTCTTTTGAAAGTGAGAGAAATACCACCATTCAAGCCCAAGACCCAACTAGTCGAAACACTCAATGTGGTGGAGCAATTGAAGAAGGTGCTTGCCAATGTATCTTTGTGGGATGTCATATCTATCCTCGAACAAAAGACATTGCTTTGGGAAGCATTAAAGAAAGAAAAAAAATACCATAGATGGACGTGATTCCATTGTGTGGTCAAAGCAGAGACAAAGGATCTGCATCAGACCCTTAAGCTCCAAAAGCAGCAGCTTATGTGAATACAATGGACAATACAAAAGAGAAAGAGGTAAGCAATCCAAAGCCCACACCTTTCTTTTTAACACTTATTGTGGGAGATAAGATTTTGCATTATAACATGATTTATTCAGGGGCTAGCACAACGGTCATGCCAAAATAAGTGGTTGATGCCCTGAAACTTAAGTATGATCCCCTTGAGAAAGGAATTGTGCAATTAGAGAGGAAGAAGGTTCTGACCATTGGTTAGATAAAAGATCTATGTCTAACCCTCTTCTCATGTACAAGCCAAATAGTCACACAAGAAAGAGTAGTGATAGACATTCCCCCAGTCTTAAAAATGTGTCTTTCAAGAGATTTCATTGCAAAGCTTGGCAGATACTTAGCGCTCAAGTGGTCCCACTTGATATTGAGAACCAAGCACAGGGAAAAGATGAAGATTTTGTTTGAATATTTGCATCTTGAACACATAACAGAAAATGCAGTCCCATGCTTTGAAGTGGTGCATACCTCCTTCTCTCAGTAGGAGATATATTGTGTAGAGATGTTGGAAGATGAAGAAGAAAAAAGTGATTAGACTCCCGAAGAAGTGGTGTTACTTAACCAATTCATTGACTTTGACACATTTGGCAACTTTCATGCAATAGGCTTAGGCACCTATGTGATTTTTGATGATGATCAAGTCCTTCTGAAATTGATGAAGGATCGAGAGGAATATGATGATTTGAGTGACAATCGTCTATGGACCTTAAATTTTGATGGTGACAAATGAAAAGCTAGCTCTGGAGTGGGTTCTAGACTAGTGTCTCCAATAGGATTGGAGACCCTCAAATATTACAAATTTTTAGTTCTCATGCTCAAATAATGATGTGAAATATGAGGTCTTGGTCTATGGTCTGACTCCTGTAGAACAGATGGATGTAAAGAGAATGGAATCTTTTGGAGATTCAAAGTTAGTGGTGATCCAAGTCCGTGGGAAAGCAGCCATGAAGAACACAAGAATGAAGTCCTACAGACATCAAAATTTGGACCTAATTGAGACCTTTGAAGCCTTCAATATACATGTTATTCCCCGATCTCAAAATGATGTTGTTGATTGAATGGCCTCTATCAGTTCATAATTTGAACCAGTTTCTGATTCAACCAAGCACAATGTGATGCAAGTCATCATCTGACTCGCAATCCCTGGCAATGATAAAAACTAGAAAGTTTTTTATGATGACATTTAGATTGTTTCCTTTATACAAAAATCAGGAGCAATTTTAGACTATTCACAACTAGGAGTAGAATTTCCTGAAGAACAGGTTATGTAGTTAAAAGGAAACAAGGTTCCTCAAGGATTAATTTTCCTTGAAAATCTCTTTGATTGTGAAGATGCAAGAAATGGCAAGAAGAGGTTCACTGTGGATGTTAGGGACTATTGATGTCAGAAGTGGCAGAAAGTTAAACATCAGAAGGGAAGTTCCCCATAAGGAAAAGAAAATATTGAAGGATCTATGTTTCAAATATGATGGAGTTATTTCCTCGACCTATAATGATCTCGAAGGTATGAACTAGGCATAATTCAACATACCATTGACTTGGTGGAAGGATTTAAGCCCATCCGACAAAAACAAAGGCCAGTCAATCCGAAGGTCAAAGCATTGATGGTGCAGGAGCTCACTAAATTGGTCAAGTAAAAGATCATATATTCGATTAAACATTCCACCTGGGTGTCAAATCTAATACCAATTTAGAAAAAGAATGGCAATATTAGGCTTTGTGTTGATTTTCAAGATCTGAATAAAGCCTCGCTAAAAGACCACTACCCCTTGCCATTGATGGAGCAAATCCTATAGACTATGGATGGATCAAAGATGTTTTCATTACTAGATGGTTTCCTAGGATATAACCAAATATATGTAAAGGAAACTAATCAACATAAGACAATATTTACCACTAAGTGGGGAATGTTTGCATACTCAAAAATACCATTCGTACTTTCAAATGCTTGTGCAAATTTTCAATGAGAAATCGATATTCCTTTCAAGGGATTAATCAACCTAGTTATCTTAATATATCCAGATGACCTAATGGTCTTTTCAAAGTCAAAAGATGATCACTTTGATCATCTAGAGAAGGTTTTCTAGAAATTTCAACAATTTGAGATTTCTTTGAATCCCAAAAAATGTGTTTTCAAAGTACCTCAGGGTAAGCTACTTGGTTTTGTAGTGTCAAAGGAGGGAATAGAAATAGACCCTGGAAGGGTGAGATCTATAATGGAATTACCCTTTCCAGTAAATTAGAGGGGTCTGCAATCTTTTCCAAATGCTTCATATCAGATTTTATAGGCGTTGTGAGACCAATCATGCTAATGCTTAAGAAGAACTTGATTTTCAAATGGACCCCTGATGACAAAACAACTTTTGAATAGATAAAGATACCCATCTTTGCTGCTCCAGTATTCGCTAACCCCAAATTTTCCAAATATTTTCTACTTTGTGTATAATGGCCAACATAGCATAGCTTTGGTGCTCACTCAAAAGGATGAGGGAAATAATGGAGAGAATCCTATTGCATTTCACTCAAGGACCCTTAATGGTTATGAGGCCAGGTATAATTTTGTAGAAAAGAAAAAAATTTCCATTATTAAAAGCTTAAAGAAATTCTAAAACTTGGTGTTGGCCAATAAGATCACTATCCTCATTGCATATCCCAGTGTGAGGGGGTATATCACTAAAGGTGAGAACCAAAAAGAGGGAAAATTGGATCACCAAGATCCTAGAGTATGAAGTGGACATTAGACCAACCAAGTTGGTTTGGGGAAGAGGTTTGTTTGAATACATTGCACAGGAATCAAGTTCCATAGCTGAAAAGTGGACCGATCAGGTCTACTCGAACCAATTCAAGTTGGACGAATCTTGGGTGGTGGATTAGACATAGTATATGCAAAAGGGGAACTACCCCACCAGCCTTATTTCCCATAAAAGGTGATACTACCAAATGCAAGGCACTAGGTATGTATTAATTCAAGGTGTATTATTCAAAATAAATTATGATGGTGTCCTGCTATGATGTTTAGACAAGCTACAAGCAGAAAGAGTTCTCAATGAATTCCATTGTAGTCCTGAGGGTGTACATTTCTCTGCCAAGAATACTGCCTTAAAGATAATTTGAGTAGGATATTATTGTCCCTCTATGTTTTTCGAAGCACATCATCTAGTGGAAAAGTGTACTCAGTGCCAATTCTTTGTTGGGAAAAGAAAGAATGTTGCTTTTCCCTTGAGTCCAATTTTAACTAAGGAGCCCTTTGCTCGATGGGGTTTGGATTTTATTGAAATGATAAATCCTATTTCTAGCATTGGCCACAAGTGGATCCTTATGGTGACTGACTACTTCACAAGGTGGACGAAGGCCATAGCCCTAAAAAATGCCATAGAGGGTGAAATTGTCAATTTGCTTGAAGAGTTAGTAGCTAGATTTGACCCACCAAAAACCATCATATCCGACAATGCTCAAGCTTTTGTAGGTTTGGGGATGTCAAATTTTGCTATCAAACATGGGATTTTATTTAAAAATTCATCAAACTATTACCCACAAGGAAATGGGTTTGTGGAGTCAACCAACATAAACCTAATTAGGTCAATCAAGTGCATTGGGTCAGAACGACAAAGGGATTGGCACAAGAACCTACGAGTTGCTCTGTGGGAAAACCAGATTACTCCTAAGAAAATTCTTATGACCTTCAAGCCTTATGAACTGGTGTATGAAAAAGAGGTAGTGTTACCTGTTTCCATAGAAATTCTTGCCTTACAACTACTGAAAGCCTAAAGATTGAAGAAAGTGACGAAATGGAAGTACGATTAGCAAAACTCAAACTAGAGGAAGATAGAGAAAAATCTTATGGAGCCATGATCAAATGTCAAAAAATAGTAAATTGATGGTTCAAATAAAAGACCTCTAACCCATAATTAAAAGAAGGGAGCCTAGTGCTAAAGTATGATGAATGTACTGTGAAACTAGGGAAACACACAAAATTTGAAGCGCAATGGAATGGATCCTTCCAAATTTGCGTGTGCAAAGAGAAGAATGCATACAAACATGAAGATATAGAAGGAAATGCTTTAGATATACTAGTGAATAGTATCTATCTAAAATTATTACATTAAAATAGGTAGTTCTTTAAAAAAACTAATAGTTATGTACTGTATGTATTTTTTTTGTAAATACATTCTAAATTTTGAGAATAAGCCATTGAGAATAACATAGAAGAAGTAAAAATTTTGTATTATATTATATTAAAAAAAAATTACATTGTAATATAAAGCCCAAGGCTCAGATTTAAACATAAGGCTCTCTTGAGCAAACCCAAAAAGAGTTACAGAGAAAAAAGATGCAAAAAGGAGGAAAAATGCAAAAAAAAGTAAAGGAAAGCCTCCAACCATTATCCAAGAAGTCGAGAGGGCTTGTCATTGGGTTTTTATTCTTCTTCTTCTTATTATTATTCTTCTTCTTCTTCTCTGTCAGGATGCAAAAATGGGTTGAACACACAACACATATGGGCTCCACACAGTGCAGACCAAAGGCCTTGTTGTCATGGCTCTACACTAGAAACTTGAAGTTCTCCTCCAAGCAATCCTAGGAACACGCTTCATGTCGTACTCCTATAGCAGGTTGGTGGTCGCTGGTTGAGAAGATGACTGATGTGTCTCAAGGTCCATGGTGAAAAATTTAGAAAGGAAGGGAAACTAGGGTACGTATATCCCATATTCCATGTCCGTATAGATATCCATGGTACTTGGGATACCAACACCAGGGATAGCCACTTGCACTATCTCGCCAAGCCCTTCCATCAATGCAACACTGATTATCTAGTGACAAAATTCAATTATCATGGGTTTGGCCACATTTAGGTCAAGCAAAGAGGTGATGAAGCAGGAAAGAATGTTGTAGTTGCTCTAGAGCTAGTTCTCGTCATCAATGAAGTCCTAATTGGCTACCCACCTGAACAAAACAAAGGCAAGGTGGTCACATCTCTATACCAAGTGCTTAATTCTGTCACTAGTGACCTCTCCCACAAAATAGTAATGTTCCCTCTATGGGAGAAGCCAAATAGGAGTGCCTAAGCAAGCCGACATTCTGAGAAAGTAGTGAATTGCGGTAGAATGGGAGACAACAAAAAAGCTTGCTAAACTTAAAGGCTATATTTTTGAATGGATATTGCAATAAGGTGTCATAGCTATATATAGAAAAGATAAGCCAACAAGCCCAACTAACGAAAGGTCCATTTTTGGTTGGATGAAAAATGGGAAAATATCAAAGCAAAATAGAGGAAGGTGGATAAATCATACGGAGGATCTAACAAGAGGTCTTAAGAAATAAATTTGGGCGTTGGGAGTAAATTCTCTCGTATACCAATTGTTGATGTTTTTCTTTTGCCATCATCAGCATCAACCAACTTACTTATGTGAAAAGACATGGATTAATGTGCTAAGTTCTAAAAAATTAATGGGCACGTCTTTTCAAAAGTACCTTGTGTCACTTCAACACATTTCTCATAGCTAAAAGTACATGTTCCAATACAATTAGTTTATTTTGAAAGAGGCATCAGTGAGAATGTACTAATTCCATTCTCACAACCTTTTCAACATTCCCAAGGGATACAAATCTCAAATCCACATGTATTGCCTCAATGGTAGCATTTAATGGACCAACAGTAATGACGTAGCATTAACTGCATGTATGAGTGAGGAAATTAACTAGACTCACAAATAGATTTTTCCAAGGAGCAAAAGGAAAGTGATCATTTTCATTAAGGAAACTCTCTACAACTTCCTAATACAACCATGGTAGAGCCATCAACCTCTAGTAGAAAAGTTGTAGCCTTAAGAAAAAGGCCTAGTCACACCAATATTTTTGGGTGGAACTCATTTTCCAATGCTCCAGTGCTTGAGGAGCGTCCATTCAAATTATGTAAAAAGGTGTAGCTAGATAGATGCATCCCAAGAGAGGTGGTGCAAGATATCACTGACAATGTTTTCGAATCCAGGTTATCACCTAACCCTAAATTTTTTAGGGAGGGTGTGTTTCAAAGAATGGTGGAGCATGAACCATCTAAGGGTTTCACATTTTGGCTCTAGAATTGTGGTCTACCATAGTTCATATTGCCTACCATACACCCATGCCCGGAGCTGGTTGACACATGTGCCAGAAGATTAAAAAAAAGAATAGGAGCCATTGAGGGTAGTAGGATCAGAGTTACCATTTCCACATAAGCCATATGGGATATGTTGTGTATCCCTATGACTTGGGGTGATGAACATTTTGATAATGAAAAATGGGACATCTTTGGAGAAGAAATGTCCAGAAAAACAAGTTTTTTATGAGGATGAAGCAAAGGAAAAGCTAGAGAAAGGTCATCCTTATTTTCCTCTTTCACACAGGAAATTCACCAAAGACACAGTTTGTATTCTCAATGTTGGCCTGGGTTTTTAGTCTTAACAATGATGAGGAAGTCCATCCTTTTTAGATGGACCTGGATTTTGTGCTCAAAAGGGAAAATAACTAGAAATATTATTATTTTTCTGATGTAATAGCCAAAAACATGCTAGAGCAATTGAAGAATTACAACAATGATTCTAAATTCAGGTATTCTTCTTTCTTGGCTCATTTAGCTTTGCATCATAATTCTAAGTCACTGGAGAAAAATATACAATTGTCTAGGTTGAATGTAAGAAGTTTTCAACCAATTTATGTATGGACCCATGTACTTTTGAAAATAGGGGATTATTACTAGTTTGTAGATAATTTTCTAAGGCTAGTACTTCAAGATTTGTTGTCACACCCTATAGGCCATTTTTGTCCCGAGGTCACACAATGGATGGAAAATCTGTCAACCCCAATGGATTATTTCCTAGGAGAAGATTTTACATTTATCACATTTCATGGTTTTTTCAAGGAACACTTTTGACTCCCCATATTTGTAACTGATAGAGTTTTCATGTTGGAGGGAGGCCGTCAAGCAACCTTTGCCAAAAATGTCTATGGCACCAGAAGAAACAAAACAAAGATATATTTGCTTCCCCTAACAATTGCCAATAGTCAGGTAACACTGAACAAGCGGAATGCTAAGGGTGAGCTCACAAATCTACTGGGGGCCTTAGGCTTAGTTCTCATTTGTGACAAGTGGGACTACAACCAGATAAAGCACTTTAGTTTGAAACATGAGAGTCAGGAGTATTTTGAGAGGAGGAATCCAACTCAAGAAAGGTTAGAGGTATGTATTGACTTGGCTCACATTCCACTCAAGCAACTAAAATGGTTGAGTTTCTATGTGTCGCAAGTGGAGTATCAAAAGAACATCCCAATGGGAAAATCCCTCAACACACAGTTGAAGTGTAAGGGATGGTCAGAAAGAAAGAAGGTAGACTTCTGGAGATTCTGACAAGAGATAAAATGCCCTAGTGCCCCATCTGGTGACTTTCAGCCACACAATGAAAATTTTAAGGACATTTATGATCGAGAGGCTAACTCTAACAATAGAAATCTATAGACTAGTCACAAGATTGAAGAACAAAAATTTTGTGTTGTTCTTCTCATCCTTGGGTGTCCAACAGTCGAAGAGGCTCGAAGTAAAGGAATTGACAAGCCACATCCTCTTCTAGTGCCTGAAGCAAAGGAAAAAAGACCCGATGGTCCCCAAGAGGGTCCGCTGCGGTCATCAAAGGAAAAGTTTAAGAGGGATCGACCCCCGGAGGATTAGAACATACCAATTTCAGTTTTGTAAAAAGAAGACGTTTCCAAGATCTTGGTGCACCCAATGCATCAGCCCAAGGAGAAGAAGAATAATTAGTCTTTCCTACAAAATGTTCCAACCACCATGACCCAGGTAAGTGTTACTCCTCTTCTTTTTACCTATGTATCTTTGGTTACTCCTTAGACCCCCCCGTGGAAAGTAATCCTCCATCCTTAGAACTTGAGATAATGGTCTTGAATACAACCCCTACCATTTTTAATGAATCTTCTAAAACTACCCGTGCATCGAATGAGCATCATCCGCTTCAGATGCTATTGATTCTTTGATTTCCTTCTCAAGTGCCCCCATTGAAAGAGCATAAACTTCCATGTTTCCCATCACTCATTGTCCATCCACTTCTAGGAAGGCACCTCTCCTTCCACCCTTTTCTCTTTCCACCCTAATTGGGTTTTCCCCTATCCAAAATTTGGTATCCCACCATTTTCCATTATAGTTCTCCCTTTCGCTTCCCCGCATGTTCAGACATCTAAATTTTCTCCTTCTGTCACCCTTTTTAGACTCCCTCTCGGTGCTTCCATTATAACACAAAGCATTAATACCCCTTAGATCCTCCAAGATCATTTCGATGCAACCAAGCATGCCCAATAGGTCAAGAAGAAAAAGAGACTGTTAAAGAATGCCATGTTTCCAACCACCAAGAAGATTAAAGCTTGCTTGAGTGAAGAGCAAAACTCTCTAATAATCACTACCATGAAGTCGCTCGTGTCCAGGCTTGAAGGATAGATGCAGATGGAGGACTATAACATCAGAGCCATGGGCATAGATTTGAATGAAACTCACCTACTCGACAAAGTGGTCCTAATTAAGGCCACTCAGAAGGTGGTATATACAAACTACGAGAGGCTAGGTACAAAATTGAAGAAGTGTGAGGAAAAGTTGATAAGTGTGAAGGAAACGATGAGGAGGCAACAAAATGAGATCTAGGCCAGAGATGTCGAGATGGCCTACATAAGGAAAATACAAAGTCAGAAAGGGGAGACATCTAATTTTCTTGGGGAAACTTAGGGTGAATAGGTTTAGCTTTATGCTGAAATTGAAAAATTGAAAGATAAGTTTGCTACTTAGTGTCAAATGAATGCAAAGTACTGACACACTCAAGAAAACATGAGAAGTGAGCTAGATGGTGTCTGATCTCAAAATTTTGACGATCTTCAGAAGGCCAACACGGAAGCAAAAATGTCAAAACAAGAGATCAAAAGGTTGAGCTCAAAACTAACAAATGCCCTCAGAGAAAGAAGTCAAATGGAGGAAAATGTAAGAGGAAGAGGCTTAGTTTAACCAAGAGCTAGTTGCATGAGGATTTGGGACCCTCTCGATAATGAAGAAGTTGATATCTACACACTGGGATTAGATCACAGTTGTTGTTTCCATTATTGGGCCCAATTTACAATTCTTAAGGGACGTTCGAGAATTAAATATGAAGGTTGGCCCGATGGCCAATCAATTTCTGCAAATATGTGCTCCCCGACTGGTGGAATCAAAAAGCTTTATTTCCAAGTTGTGTGTGGCCACTAATAAGGCCCTGAAAGGTGTAGGGATTCCCGATCAAAGAGCAACCTCTATCAAAGCAAACAAGATCATTAACTACCACAAATTCATAGTGAGGTGCAAGGATTGTTAGATAGTGCCGAATAAGCGGGTCAATGAAAGCAAGGACTTTGGCATCCTAGTTGACTTTGGGATACCTCCTCTTCTTTCACTGGATGGAGATGTGTTGATAGTTGAGTAGGTCACAAATGTGATCCAACGCAAGGTCCAAACTTCTATAGAACTCCTAGGTTCAAGAGCGACGCCCACAGTTGATGATATTGAGTGTGACATATTTCCTCTTTCTCAACTCTATTATCACCTTGGGGCAGTTTCTTCCATATGGAAATTTGTTTCTTTCAAAGAATTTTTTGAGTTGGAGAAATCATATAGGAACATCCATACTCTCATCCAACTAACTAATGCAGATTGGGAGGCACAACATTCTACTTTCCTCAAACTCCAAGAATTACCAGAGGCCTAGGTTCGTGCCTCCGCAAGCGAAGACCCCCTATGAGTCGCCAAAAATGTGAAGCATATTTTCCTTGATCATTTTTAATTTTTGGCTCGTATATGTTTTTGGCTTCTGATGTGTTTGCACTCGAGTAAAGTTGTTGGAAAGGTGTGCAACATGCCATGGAGTGGCTGCGTGACTTTTATTTTTTTCCTTCCTTTCGAGAGAGAGTCAGGACACGTGTCAACTCATTGAGGATTTTCTCAAGGAGCTTTATTCATGAGTTTGAGAATTTATGCCTATTTGACATGTCATCTCTTCGCTGAAAGAAATTTACACTTTTATAAAGTGATATTTTTTGGGAGTTTGTCAGAACTTGCTGGCCTTTTTTTTATTTCAAGATGGAAGCTTTGAGTTAGTGTGTTTAGTTATGTGACTGGTCAAATGGAATTTTTCTAAGTTTTCTTCTAGGATTTGATCTTTTTCAGATAACTATCTTTGCTAAATATCTAAAGAGTATTAATGCGGTAGTTGAGAATTGATGAGAAAATATTGTTTTGACCTAACTAAAGATCTACGATTAGATCATGCTATCAAATGCCAACACCTAGGAGTAATTATTTCCATGTTGTGATGGAGGTTTATTCTTTCTCTAGCTATAAATGAGAGGTGGCAACAAAAGGAAAGGGTTGGTTCCAAGTTTCAGTTTCCTTTATAGAGGAAATTTTTCTTTAGCTTTCTTAGGTTTTAAGAACTATTTTCAGAAGTAGAGTTGTAGAACTAATTTTCTCTAGCATGTTATATTGTTTATGCTCAAATTATTATTGGATTGGCATCTGACCTTTGTTTTAAATTTCATTTGATATTTAAGCACAAATTATTTGGAAGCAATATTTGAGACTGTGCATGTATGGCCTTTATCAACCTTTCCTTCTTTATTCTTTTGTTTTGAATAAAACACTATGTCAAGCTGAATTCAAATAGTTTAAGTTGTTGATTTCCATGTTGTAGGCTTATGTGGTAGGATAATAACTTGTGAAAATTGGATTATGTCAGTGGACTTCTCTATTTTTCTGAAGGGTTGTTGTTTTGTTATATTGTGTTGTATTAGGGGAGAGAGTTTATGCAATTTATGAAAAAAATTCTATTAACCTTAGAAATCTTTATTTTTTATTAGACCTTAATGAATACTACCTACAGGAAGATTTGACATTCTACACTATACTTATTGTTAGCCTTTGTTGTTCATTCTCTTCCCAAAAATGAAGGATTGTGGCATTCTGTGTCTAAATATATCACTCATAGGAAAGATTGGGTTTTGAAATTTTGTAAAATATTTGGTGCATCACCATTTTTTAGGTTTTATGTTTACATTTCCTTTTACCATTTTCTCCATAACCTAGAGAAGAACCATCTTTTCTTTAAAAATCTTGGAGGTATTTAGTGAGACACAAATCAGTTCCCCACTTGCAGAATTTCCCATAAGGTTGTCGAAGAGGAAGAAGCTTTGATGATCAACACTTTTCTCACAACATTAATACAAAGAATAGAGTCTCCTTCAATATCAACAACCTTGTGTCCCTTCCCCAAACACAAATTGAGCCCACCAACGAGTGCCTCCAGTTTCACAACATTGTTGGTTTCTATGAAGCAATTTTTCCTTAATCTTCTTTTTTGATTTTTTTGCTTTTATACGTTTTTGGCTTCGAGATGGATCCACTCTTAAAGAAAAATTTGTTCCAAAAGGTGTGAAAAGTGCCATGTGGTGGCTACATGACTCTTTTTTATCTTCTTCCTTTTGGCAGAAAGTTGAGACACATGTCAACTCAATGAGGATTTCCTCTAAAGCTATTTTCATAAATCTAAGATTCCTCGCTTGCTTAACATGCCATCTCTTCAATTTGGGAAAGTTGCACTTTAAAGAAGCAATCTCTTTATGAATTTTCTCAAAGCATGTTGGGTTTTCCTTGTTCTTCAGGTTGGAAACTTTGAGTCGACGACATCGATCTACATGATTGGTCAACCAAATTTTTCTAGGATGTTTTCTAAGATCTGATTGTTTTCAAATAGAAATCGTTGCTAAATATCTAAATGAAATAAATGAGGTAGTTGGGAATTAATGAGAAAATATTTCCATGACCTAATCAAAGATCTACAATTGAATTATGATCTATCAAATGCTGGCATCTAGTAGTATTTACTTTTGGGACGTTGATAGTGGTTCTCCCTTTTTAGCTATAAATAGGAGTCAGGAATTGAAGGAAGGAGTTCCTTTTTTCTAAAAAAATAAGTTATTTAATTTTTCCTTAGTTATATTGTTTTAACTCAAATTATTATTGGATTGGCATCCAACCTTTATTTTTAAGTTCATTTGATATTTAATCACAAACTCTTTGGAAGAAATCTTTGAAACCGTGCATGTTATGGCCTTTGTCAAGTTCCTTCCTTATGTTTTCACTTTGAATAAAACACTATTCTAAGCTTAATTCAAATAGTTTGAGTAGTAGATTTCCATGTTGTAAGCTTATATGATATAGTAATAACCTATGGGAATTAGATTATGTTTGTTGAACTTCTCCAGTTCCTTGAAGGGTTATTGTTTCTTTGTATTATGTTGTAACAAAAGGAATGGTTTATGCAATTTCTAAATGTTTTTTCTATTAAATTTTGGAACTTTTATGCTTGATCATACTTTAATGAACACTTCATGTAGGGAGATTTGAAAGACTACATTATGCTTTTATTTAGCCTTTGCTGCTCATTCTCTTCCCAAAAATGAAGGGTTGTGGTATTATGTGTCTAATATATCATTCATAGAAAAATAATTTGTTTTGAAATGTTGTAAAAGCTTTGGTGCATCACCATTTGCATGTTTTATATTTACATTTCCTTCTACCTTTTTCTCCAAACTCATAGAAGAGTCGGCTTTCTATAAAAATACTAGAGGTATTCAATGAGGTACAAATTGGTCCCCCACTCACTGAATTTCCCATAAGGTTTTCAAAGAGGTGCAAGCTTTGATAATCAATAGTTATTTTTCTGGCATGCCCAGTGGGACCCAAAGTTTTTCAAATGTCTAATTAGAAGTCTAAAATATTTCTTAAATCATGCCAAGGAAAGAAGCTAAAAATTTCATGCCCAAGATCCAAACAAGAGCATCCTCAAGAGACCATTTCTAGTACTCCCATTCACCTACCTTGGTATGTAGGAGAAGAAGAATTATAGGTTTTGTATCACCTATAAGGAGAAATTGAGCGAGAAGTGAAAACCCAAGTTCTAGAGCCTTATCTACTGCACTTGGAGGGTGAAATTTCCAAATCAAAATACTAGTATACCCAATTCATAGGAATCTATTCTCCATGGCTCACGTATTTTCCCCTACTCTTATAAATATCATTACCTGGGATAGTAGTAGTCTGCTACAACCTCCTACACCCCTAGATGTGTGGCCTATCATACCTACTAATTCCCTCAAGGATATTCCAAAATTATTTGGGGAAGACTTCAAAACCCCCTCCAAACACCTCCAAGATATAGTGGAAGTATGTAGGGTACATAACATAGGGGAGGAAAATATTTCTCTTAGGTTTTTGGCTACTTTGTTCAAAGAAAAATTTGAAGATTGGTATCAATATTTGGCTTTTGATTCTATCTACTCCTGGGATCAGCTCAGAGAAAGGTTGTTCCAATGCTTCTTAGAGAAGGGAGATCACTCTTCATTACTACATCAATTGATCACTATCAAAAGAGCCCCACAAGAGGCCATGAACGACTTCAATACCAAGTTTCACAAAACCTAGCAAATAATCCCTATGACTGATCAGCCCCCAGCTATGATGGTGTTTATGTTCTACTTAAAGCCTTTCAATTCAGACATCACGTTTATGATAACGTCTATGGGAGGGGATATCTTCCCCGATGCATACAATTTGGTTGTGCATGCAAAGAACAGTTTGATCAATGTTGGAAAGCTTCTACCATGACCTCTGATGCCTATATTTTTAGAAATATTTGGCGGTCCTTGAGAAGAAGTGACTCCAATAACTTCCACTACATAAGTGGCGACACCATCAACGCCACAATCCATGTACGTGTACCTCATCATGTAGTCAAGCATGTCGGGCTCTACTGCTCTAGAAACAGACATGAATGATATGAAGAGTCTCATGTGGTCTTTTTCTAATGAGTTAGTTCTCATCAAATGACAACAAGAAACACCTCCAAAGAAAGCCACTTAGACCTCTTAGGGGGGATGGCCATCCTATCAATAGAACATGTACCTAGGATCCTCAAGAGGAGGAGGTCAATAAACGATTTCTGCAAACTACATAGTTCTGGTCACTATGCCACTATAGATAGTCAAGGACAACCAAAGTAGAGAGTTAATCCTAGGCTAGAACAACCTAGTGGAAGATGAGAATGTATGGTGCTTCCCATGTAGTGATAGTCACATGCCCTAAAATTTTTTGAGGGGAAATATGTAACAGAAGATAGTGAAACAAAGAAACAAGGGTGTGCTCTTGAATACTAAAGAATATGAGTCCCTTGAAATGGAAAATGCCCACTTTAGTGAAAAAATGCAAGGAATTTCTTTAGAACAAGAACTAGATATTATTCCAAACCAAGTGCTATTTTCATCGATGGAGGAAGAAGATGTGGTATTCATGAATGAAGCTCCAAACAATTAGACTACAACACAAGATCCAAAAGAAGGCTCATGGGAGAATGTGTACAACAAGCTCCATCGCGACCTTAGTTAAATCAACCACCGTTGCAAGAAAAGAAAGCTCCGTAGGCCATTGTCTGGCCTACTCAAGAACTACCAGCTCTGTCATTGCTAGCAAAGGAGTTGGATAAGATGTCAAGCCCATTCATGATGGATCATTTTCCTTTGAAGATGAGAGAGATACCATCATTTAAGCCTAAGATCCAACCTGTTAGAATGCTCAATGTGGTGCTACAATTGAAGAAGGTGCCTGCTAACATATCTTTGTGGGACGTCATATCCATTCTCAAAAAAAATACATTGCTTCAAGAAGCATTAAATAAGGAATAACAAGTATTGCAGATGGATGTGACTCTGCCATGCGATCAAGATAAAGATAAAGAACCCCCATTAGACCCTCAATCTTCATAATCCATAGCTTATGTGAATGACCCAAACAATGCAAAAGAGAAAAAGGTAATCAAGCCAAATCCCACAACTTTCTTTTTAACATTTATTGTGGGAGATAAGCTTTTTCATAATAACATGATTGATTCAGGAGCTAGTACAATGGTCATGCGAAAGCAAGTGACCAATGCCCTGAAGCTCAAATATGAGCCCCTTGAGAAGGGAATCATGCAATTAGATGGGAAGAAGGTTCTGATCATTGGTCACATTATAGATCTATCTTTAACCCTCTTCTCATGTCTAATCCAAATGGTCACATAAGAAATAGTGGTGATAGACATTCCCCTAATCTTCAGGATACATCTTTCAAGATATTTCACCACAAACCTTGGTGGATATTTGCTGCTCGATTGGTCTAACCTGATATTGAGGACTAAGCATGGGGCAAAGATGAAAATCCTATCTGAATCTTTGCTTCTAGAACACATAGTGGACAATGTAGTCCTATGTTTTGAAGCGGCACATACCTCTTTCTCACAAAGAGAGAGATACTATGTAGAGATGCTCAAAGATGAACAGGACACAAGTGATTGGACTCCTCAAGAAGAGGTGATCCTCAACTAGTTCATTGAGTCCAACCCATTTGACAACTTTCATGCAACAGGACTAGGCACCTATGTTATCTTTGATGGCGATCAAGTCTTTCTAAAATTGATAAAGGATCGGGAGGAATATGATGATCTAGGTGGAAAATGTCTATGGACATTATATTTTGATAGTCCCAAATGCAAAGCTAGTTCTAGAGAGGGTGTTCTAATAGTTTCCTAATAGGATCAAAGACCCTTAATGATTTTCATTTTTAGTTCTCTTGCTTAAACAATAATGTAGAATATGAAGACTTGGTTCATGGTCTGATCATTGCAGAATGAATGGGCATAAAGAGAATGTAAGAATTTGGAGATTCAGAGTTAGTTATGAGCCAAGTCCATGGGCAAGTAGCTGTGAAGAATATAAGAATGAAGTCATATAGACATCAGATATGGCATATGTTTGAGATTTTTGAAGCTTTTAATATACAATTGATTCACCGATCTCAAAATAGTGTCGTTGATCATATGGATTCAATCGGTTCACAATTTGAACAAGTTTCTGATTCAACAACAAAGAAAAATGCAGTACAGATCATCATCTAACTAGTAATTCCCGACAATCATCAAAACTAGAAATTTTATGAGGTTGATACTCAGATCATCACCTTTTTACATAAATTAAAAATAGCTTCTTACTATTCACAACCAAGAGTAGAATCTCCCAAAGGGAAGGTTATCCAATTGAAAGGAAATAAACTTCCTTGAGTTTTAATCTCCCTTGAAAATATTTTTGACTATGGAGATGCATGAAATGGAAAATAAAGGTTCACTGCGGACGTAAGGGATTATGAAGAGCTTGATGTCATAAGCAGTAGAAAGTTAAAGGTCGAAAGGGACGTTTTGTGGAAGGACAAGGAAAGACTAAATGATCTATATTCTAGATATGATGGGGTCATAGCCTAGACCAATGATGATCTTAGAGGGTATGATCTAGGCATAATTCAATATACTATTGACTTGGCTGAAGGATCAAATCCCATTTGACAAAAACAAAGTACAGTCAATCCAAAGGTTGAAGCATTGATGGTGCAAGAGCTCACCAAATTGATTGAATTAAGAATAATATATTCAATTAAGCATTCCACCTGGATGTCAAATCTAGTACCAATTTAGAAAAAGAATGGTGCTATTAGGATTTGTGTTGATTTCAAATATTTGAATAAACCCTTGCTAAAAGACCACTACCCTTTGCCATTGATGGAGTAGATCATGTAGATTGTGGCCGGATCAAATATGTTTTCAGTGCTCGATGGTTTCTCAAGTTATAACTAGGTATATTTAAAGGAAGGTGACCAACATAAAACAATGTTTACCACTAAGTTGGGAATGTTTGCATACTCAAAAATGTCGTTCAAACTTTCAAATGCTAGTGCGAATTTTCAACGAGCAATGGATATTAATTTCAAAGGATTAATTAATTTGATTATTCTAATATATTTGGATGACCTAATGGTCATTTTAGATTCGAAGGATGATCACTTTGATCATCTAAACCAAATTTTCCAGAACTGTCAATAGTTGGGGATTTCCTTGAATCCTAGGAAATGTGTTTTCGAAGTGCCCCAAGGCAAGCTACTTGGTTTTGTAGTATGGAAGGAGGGAATAGTAATAGACCCCAAAAGGGTGAGATCTATAATGGAATTACCCCTACTACTAAATCAGAAAGGGCTATAGTCATTTTTAGGAAACATCAAATTTGTTAGCATGTTCATTTTAGATTTCACAAGCATCATGAGGCCTGTCACTCTAATGCTCAAAAAGAACCTAATGTTCAAATGGACCACCAAATTCAAAGAAGCTTTCAAATAGATAAAGGTAGTAATCTTTTCCACCTTGGTGTTTGCTAACCCAAACTTTTCCAAATATTTTCTACTCTATTTATACAACATCCAACATAGCATAGCTTTGGTACTCACTCATAAGGATGAAGGAAATAACAGAGAGCATCTTATTGTATTTCACTCAAGAATTCTTAAAGGATATGAATCTAGGTATAAGTTTTTGAAAAAGTGGGCTTTTTCCATTGTTAAAATCCTAAAGAAGTTTTGACACTTGGTGTCAGCTAATAGAATCACCATTCTCATTGCTCATCCTAGTGTGTGGGAGTATATCACTGAAGTTGAGATAACCAAGAAGAGGACCAAATAGATCACCAAGATCCTAGAGTATGATGTCAACATTAGACAAACCAAGTTGGTTCAAGGAAGAGGTCTATGTGAATATCTTGTGCAAGAATCAAGTTCCATAGCTGAGAAGGAGACAGATCAAACAAAAACTAGTTCAAGTTCGACGAGCCCTAGGTGATGGATCAAATAGAGTATATGCAAAAGGGGTAGTACCCAACCAACCTTTCATCTCACAAGAGGTGATACTACAAACTACAAGGCACGATGTATGTATTAATTGAAGGTATCTTATTTAAAAAGAATTATGATGGTGTCCTACTTCAGTGCCTAGATAAGCCACATGCAAAAAGAGTTCTTAATGAATTTCATAGTAGTCATGAGGGTAGAAATCTCTCTTCCAAGACTATAGCCTTTAGGATAATGCAAGCAGGGTATTATTAGCTCTCCATGTTTCTAAAGCATACGGTCTGGTGCAAAAGTGTACTTAGTGCCAATATTTTGTTGGCAAAAGAAAGAATTTTTCCTTGGCTTTGATCCCAATTGTATCTAAAGAACCCTTTGCTAAATGTAGTTTTGATTTCATCAAGATGATAAATCCTATTTCCAGTGCTAGCCATAAGTGGATCCTAACGATGACCAACTACTTCCTTGAAGAGCTAGTAACAAGATTTGGCTCGCCAAGAACCATCATATCTGACAATGCACGAGATTTTGTAGGTTTGGGGATGTCATATTTCACTATCAAACATGAGGTTTACCTTAAAACTTTATCAAATTACTACCCACAAGGAAATGGGTTAGCAGAGTTGACCAACAAAAACCTAATTAGGTTAATCAAGTGCATCGGGTCAAAGCAACAAAGGGATTCATGCAAGCACCTGCGAGCTGCTTTGTGGGCAGACTAGATTATGTCTAAGAAGATATTGAGGGACTATCCTTATGAAATAGTATTCGAAAAAGAGGTAGTTTTACTTGTTTCCAAAGATATCCCTGCCTTGCAACTACTAAAAGCCTTGGACATTGAAGAGAGCGGTGAGATGGAAGTAAGGTTGGTGGAACTCCTCAAACTTGAGGAAGACATAGAAAAGGCTTATGGAGCCATGATCGGATGCCAACAGATAGTAAAGCAATAGTTCGATAAAAATACCTCCAACCTGGATTTCAAGGAAGCGAGCCTAGTACTAAAGTACGACGATCACACAACAAAACCAAGACAACATAAAAGGTTTGAAGTGATATGGAAGGGACCCTTCCGTATTAGTGTGTGAAAAGAAAATAATGCATATGAGCTTGAAGATATGGAAGGTAACATTCTAGATATACCGATGAACAATATTTATCTAAAATTCTTCCATTCAAGTACACAGTTCCTTAAAAAATTTCTTAGTTATGTATCATATGTAAATTTTTTTCTAAATACATTTTAGTTTTGAGAATAAACCATGAGAATAACATAGAGGAAGTAGAAAATTATTGTATTATATTATATTCATCAAAAAAATTACAATGTAATATAAGGGTATGTGCAGGATCATCATGAAAAAAATAGGCCCTTAAGTGGCAAAAAATTTAGAAAAATCAGAGTTAGGAAATTTGACGTAAAAATTTGAATAAGTTATCTATATTATTTCAAAAATATGTAAGAATAAATCTGTAGAAAATTGAATGCAGTTTCTAAACTACTAGGTTTTAATTTTTATTTTTTAAATCTATTTGGTGAAAATTTGAAATTCCAATGCAGTAGTACTTAAATTTCAGGGAAAAAATAAGTAGTTGTCTATCTGACCACCCTAACCACAATAAAATGATAATATTTTTTTATAAGATTTTAGATATAAGTAGAGGAATCATGTCCCGATGTGATGCAATTTTTTTGTAATTTTTTTCCAAGTAAATAATTAATTATGAATTTCTTATTACAACTTTTAAAAAATATAAAAACTCATATGTCTAACCACCTTAACTTGGTCAAAACATCATGAAATTATTATTTTTTAATCCTATAGTATGTGAAGCATAGAATGTGATGCATGTTTTAGATTCAAAAAATGTAATACCATTTGAAATCTATAGATGTTTTTCAATCATCCTATCAATCAGGACTTTAGTCGTAATTCAAATAGAAAATGAATAATAATTATTTATTGAATTCAAATTAAAGAATAATTTATATTGGTGGAAAGCTGAGAATATCTTTTAAAAACCCTTTTTGTTTCATCAATATTGGGTAAAAAAAATTCATCAACCACATGGGCCATCATATCACTTACATATCACCACTTTTTTTACCCATCATGATCCTGCACATACCCATAAGCCCAAGGATCAGATTTAAGCATGAAGCTCTCTTGAGAAAACCCAAAAAGAGTCATAAAGAAAAAGAACCAAAAAGGAGGCGACATGCAAAAGATAGTAAAGCTATGCCTCTGGATGTTGTTAAGCAATCGAAGCGGCTCATTGTTGGGTCTTCTTCTTCTTATTGTTCTTCTTTATTAGGGTGAAAAGGGGGGTGGGGTGAACACACAACACAGACCTCAGTTCTCATTGTCACGGCTATACACTAGAAAATTGAAGTGTTTCCTCCAGTTGAGTTCAAAACTGTGTTCCATGCCATACTACTACAACAAGGTGTCTGCTGACAAAGATGACAAATGATGCCTTTCAAGGTCCATGGTGTGGAATTTAATGAGGAAAGGAAACTAGGCTACACCTATCCCATAATCGACATGCCTGCGGATGTCCATGATGCTCAAAATACCTACAACAGCGATAGCCACTTGCACAATTTCGTCAAGCCCTTCTAGCAGTACAGAGTTAAAAATCTAGTGGCACAGTTCAATTATGATGGGCTTGGCCACGTTCAGGTCAAGTAGGGAGGCGACAAAGTGAGAAACCACATTGAATTTTCTTCTCAAATTTTTCTCATCTTCAACATAGTCCTAGATGACTACCCACTTGAATGCAACAACACCGAGGTAGTCACACTTCTTCACCAAGCGCTTAATTTTGTGATAGGTGACCTCCCCCATGAAGGCATATTGTGGCCTTCATGGTAGAAGTTGAATAGGAGTGCCTAGGCTAGCTAACATTATGAAAAAGTAGTAGATTGTAGCAGAGTGGTAGATAGCACGAAAAGATTGGTAAACTTAAAAGCTATTTTTTCAATGAATATTGTAATAAGGTGGCATAGTTATTTCTAAAAAAGATGTGCTAGCAAACCCAACCAACGAAAGTCTATTTTTGGCTAGATGGGAATGGAGAAAATACCAAAGTAGCTGAAGGCTAGGAGACACATCATACATAAACTATGACAAGAGGTCTTAAGAAATAAATTTGGGCATTGGGAATAAATGCTCACATCTAGATTGATCATCGACATGTGTCCTTTGCCATCATCGGGACCGGCCACCTTGCTTATATGAAAATACATGGATTAACACATTATTAAAATATGACAAATTAAATAGGTACATATTTTCAAAAGTATCTTGCACTACTTAAGCACATTTCTCATAGCTAAAAGAATGCTTTCCAATGCATTAGTTTATTTGTGAAAGAGGCGGTGGGGAGAATGTACTAATTCCATTCTTGCAGTGTTTTTAACATTCCTAAGGGATACAGATCCAAAATCCACATGTATCACCTTAGTGGTAGCATTTAGTGGACTAGCGGTAACGATAGAGCCTTAACTAAATGTACATGCAAAAGAATTAACTACACTCAAAAGCAATTTTTTCTAAGTAGCGAAAATGAAAGTGGTTGTTTCATTGAAAATTCTCTCTACAACTTCTTAACACAACAATGGTGAAAGAATCAACATCTGGTAGAAAGGCTAGAGCCTCATCTAAAAGGTTGGGTTATGCCAATGTGTTTGGGAGGAATTCATTTGCCAATGCCCCAGTGCTGGAAGAATGGCAGTTTGATTACACCAAATCAATGCAACTAGATAAACATATCAAAAGAGAGGTGGTGCAAAATTTCACAAACAAAATTTGCAACCAAAAGTTGGAAACTAACCCTAAAATCCTTAGGGAGGAGACATTCCAAAGAATGATGCAACATGGGTCATCTAAAGGTTTCATGTCCCAAATCTAGAATTGTGGTTTGCTATAGTTCATGTTTCCCACCATACACCCATGCCTGGAGCTAGTAGACACATGTGCCAAAAGATTCAACAAGGAGACATGAGTCATTTTTGGCAACAAGATCAATGTTACAATTTCTACAATGGATATACAGGAACATGTTGTGTATCCCTACAACATGGGGCATCTAATGCTTTGATGAGGAAGAGATGAAAGGTTTCTAGGAAGCCAGAATGATGTAGAGCCAGGGTTCAAAACCTTCAACCATCACAAATAAATCAATTTCAAACAACTCTTCAATCACAAAACTTTCAAATTTCTTTCCTACTCACCATGCATATTGATGGCATACAAATGATCATTACATCAAACAACTCAGCAATTCATTATTTTGTTAAACCCTCATTTCACCAACAGTTATGACAATATTTCCTATGAAAAGAGAAACAAAAACCTCCATATCTCTCCCAAATGATCAAATAATTAAAATCCGTTTGTAAGGACCTTGTGTAGAAATGTTAAAAAAAATCTCACCAAGTTTGAGTCTTTTTGGATGGCACAATACTAAGATATTGTTTTCTTAATGTGGGCTCGAAACCCTAGTTTTATCACATACCTTCTCTCACCAAAATTGTCATAACTCTTTCAAATCTTAATGAAATTAAATCAAACAAAAATGAAATGAAACTAGACTCATTTATCCATATTTCCCATTGGTTTCATACAATTTTGTTTTTGATCGTACCAACCTGTACCATGTGTTTCTTTTAGACTATTACAGGAAAAATCAATCATTCAGGACAAACTATACTAAAAATGCCATAACTTTTATAAATCCCAATAAAAATTTGTGAAACCAATTGAAAATGAAAGTATATTATCATCAATAAATTCTCCAAATATTTTCAGATCACTATATGAAATATACAATCTGTACAAGTCAAGAGAACATTCTACAACATGAGAAAAATTTAGAAATAATACACATAAACAAGGGTTTCTTTTTCTTCACAATTTCCAACCATCTCCAACCCCCAAATTTGAGTTGGAATTAAATATTTATCATATTAAACCCATTTCTAACTTCCCAAATAACTAATCAACTTATACATAATCTTGAATCTTCATATTCCCATTTTGGCATTTTTACAACTTTTCAATATGACAATTTTGCAAGAATTGACAACTTTTAACCATAATTGCAAACTGACCAAACCAAGAACTCCTAGGACCTAAAATAGACTCAAACATGTTCAAAATGGTCTAAATGACCTTATTACAAGCTTAGATCACCTAGCTAACTCAAACTTCACAAATTGGCCTCATGGAGGCATAAAATCCATTAGCTACTCCTACACAATATTCCTGACCAAAAATAAACTCAAGTCCCTTGAGTGAGGAACTGCAAATGCATGAGAACCTGCATCAATAATTTGCTTCATCCTGAATCTAGGTTTGACCTTTCTTAATGATGAAATCACAAAAAGAAAATAGTGTATTCCATCTTCCTTCTTCCCATCAAATGCATGCTTAAACTCATCCACCTTCCTTAGCAAATCATCCTATTAGACCCCCAAAAATGATTGATATTTTGAGTTCCTCTATCCTCAATATCAGCATAGTATGTTAATTACACACAGGGTTTAGGATTTTATTTGAATAGCCTTGTCATCCAAAATACTCATGTAATCCCTGGATGTCTTATTTCTACGTTAACTTGTTTCTTTGATTACCAATGATATAAGTTACCGAGCTTGAGTCATTGTTTAACATTTTTTATCAGCCCCTTCATTTAGGACTGTTTGGTCATCCCCGATCACAGGGTGTTTTAAATATTCCCAAATTCAGCCTTCAATATTTCACATACAAAAGAATTATGTCTAAGTCATAAATCCCCGAGGGGTAAGTTCTGGTCAACCTAGTCAAGGCCCGTTTTTAAGACTAATTGTTGTGTTCATGCAGGTTTGATGATCACGAGATGATAGGATTTAATCTATTGTCAGCCTAGTCAAGGCCCTTTTTTAAGACTAATTGTTGCGTTCGTGCAGGTTTGATGATCACGAGACGATATGATTTAATCTAGGCTGCTCCCTGCTGGACCATCTGTTTGAAGTGAATGCAATTTAATTGTTGCGTGGTTAGTAAAATAGTGCCACGTGTAAGTGGGTCTGGCCACTATGTCCCATCTCAATTCTCTAAGCTTTGAGATCGACAGTGCTAATCAAGCAAAGGATAATGATCACAGTCATTCCCCGCCAGCTCACTGAGGAGAGATGCAAGTTCTTTAAAAATAGCATGACCCGTGAGATGCTGCCACATGCATTCTACAACTACTACAAGGTGGGGCCCTCATGTACATGGGGAGATTCCTATCAGCTAATTTCTCCTTATTGTTCATTTGATTTGGAGTAGTGTCGTGAATTAAAATGTGTTTGTCTCAATCTGAGTCATTCGAGATGCCCAACTCAACTATAGATCAATAACATGTATTCAAAAATGCAAAGTATGCCCATTGCAATTGTTTTGCTTCACGTTAATGGGTATTAATGGAAAAGGTGACCTATAAACCTATTCAATTCCATTCAAAAACAATCTATGTGGCTAGCTCTTGCTTGTTTAAGATGTGACGATGTGTCCAAGGCAATATGAAGAGGGAGAAGTAAATTGGAGAAGTTATCCTAGCTAAAATTAGGATTTGTCACAGTTGAAAGCAGTAAGTAAAATAAACACAATTTTATGCCTTTTTAGTCTTCTAAGTTAGGGTTTTCTTTTAATCTGATTTAAAATGTGTGTGTTTTGTTGTTATGCTTTTATTGCTTTAAATTAGGGTTAATCTTTGCTTTTAAAAAAATCAAAGCCCTGTAAATTTCCCAAAATTACCTCTCATCCTAAGTCTTAAATTGCAATTTGGAAGTGAATAGTTAAAATTCCCCCGTAAGAAATCTTGTACATTCAATCCCATGGCTCCCAAAATTCAAGGTGCTTTTTCCTCTACCTACTCTAGAACCCTTTCTTAGGATGTGATTGATTTTCTACCCCAATCTACAAGTAAGAAACCAGAGGGTAGGGTCTTGTTTTGTGGCCCTACTATGAAGGAAGGGTTAATAGATAAGGCTTGTTTCACCAAGGATGCTGAGGTACCTTACACGGGATGGAAGATGTTTCAACACTGGTTCAGAAATAGTAACCTTGGGGACCCTTTTAGTAACCCATGGAAGTTGGATATGGGGAAACTAATTGTTCCAAATGTCTACATGGATGTGGATCTCTTGAAAGATATCACATCATAATATGACCCAGTTTCTAGGGCATTCAAAGCATTTGATGGGGTGGTTATGGTAGAAATAACTAGGGAAGAGATTGAAAAATTATTTGACTTGCATGAATGGAGTCAAGACATGGTCCCTTTGAACATGGATACTATTACAAAAAAGTACAACAATACCAAGGTGTTTATCGAAATAAAGATGTTGCCTCTACATACTGCAGTGAATAGAACTAGGAAATAAAGGAGGAAGGTTAGGATTGATGATAGAGAACTAGAACCTTTCCCAATGAGCTATATTTCTAGTTATTTCGGAAAGATTGTATATTCTTGATGAGGGCGCAACCCGAGACACATAAAATAACCCACAAACAAGAGAATAATTTTATTATTCAGAAAAATGGAGCTTCTTACATACAGAGGATCTCAAATCCCCAAGTTCTACAACATATGCAAGCTACAGAAAGCTACAAAATAACCCTTTCACAATATGCGAGCTTGTCCCCAAAAAGTTACCCAAAAATTAGAAAACCCGCCCATAAATAGAGCTCCCCATTAGTTTGGAGCCAAAACAACATTCAAATTTAGTTTAGATAGTTTGGCGCCGAAAATTTACAACATGAAGTTCAAATTTCAAAAGAGCATTTGCAATGGTATATTCTAGAAAGTGTGCCAACTTCCCGAGGCCATAACTTTTGATCCGGGACTCCGATTCGTGAACCGTTTGAACCATTGGAAAGGTCTCGAAGTAAAGAACATGATTGATATTTGCTACACCGATTTTGGAAAGTTTCAGGGCCAATCCAGAAGATCTAAGTGTCTCAAATTCCACTCGAAAGATTTTTAGGTGCAAATATAGGAAACTAAAACTGCAATATCTTTCAACCCAGGAACAGAAAATAAAAACCATAAATTGGGAATTTTATTATGACAAAAAGGGTATCCAAAAATGTAAAAATATCTGAAAAATGATAAACTTGAAATTTAACTATTTTTGGGTGATGCAAGATTGCCCTTACACCACTGGATGCTCCTGCATCAAACACCCAGGGTAATTTGAGAAGTGACCCCATCACGTCTCAGATGGTTGAGGAAAACCCAACTGGTCAACCACTACCTTAGATAGCTAGGATGAATCTTCCATAGGCCTTCCTCTCCATTTCACCAGATATTATTTATACTGCCTGTTTCTGGTACTCCTTCCCACACGACTATCCAAGATTTTCTCAATCTCCTCCTTTTCTGAGGTAGATGCTGGAATCCCACACTGTTCCATCATTGGTACTTCCTCTGTGCCACCTTCATGATACTATGTCAAATCTGAAATGTTGAACACAGGGGAAATGTTGAATCCATCTGGCAACTCTACCTCATATGCATTCCCTGAATCATGCTTCTTTAAAATTTTACAGGGACCGAACTTCTTCATCTTCAATTTGTTATATGTTCCCACTGGAAACCTTTCTTTCCTCAAGTGGATCATCACTTCATCACCAATCTGAAACTCCTTATACCTCCGCTTCTAATCTGCCTTAGCCTTATACTGCATATTCATCTTGTTAATATGTTCTCTTACCTTCTCATGTATATCCTTGATGTGTTCTGCAAAATCTTTGGCTTCAGCACTTATTTTCTTCTCTTGGTCCATCTTCCTCAATTTCGAGCTGTTCTGGGGCTACCTCCATACAATAACTGAATGGTGATCTTACGGCTTCGTTGATAGAATTCTTGTAAGAGAATTCTCCTAGGTAAATCAAGTCCATCCCTTGGGTTTATCTCCTACCAAAAATATCAGTGGGTTACCCTGACTCCTATTAACAACCTCTGTCACCATCTTGTGGATGGTGTGCGAACTAAACTTCACTGCCTTTAGCTTCTTCACAAGGTCCTCCAAAAACCCCACAAATTTGGTGTCATGATCTGAAACAATACTCTTTGGCACCATGTAGCCTCACCACCTCTTTGAAGAACAAGTCAGCAATGTGGACTACATCATGGGTCTTCCTCGGGACATGGAATGAAATGTGCCATCTTTGAAAACCTATCAACCACCACAAAGATGAATCATTCCTCATTGTGTCCTTGGCAAACCAAGAACAAAGTCCATACTTATATCCTCCCATGGCCTCTCTGGTATTGGTAAGGGCTGATATAAGCCTGTATTTTGGCTCACTCCTTTAGCCATCTGACATACCCTGCAACTTTGTACAAACTTCTTCACATCCTGTGACAACTGAGGCCAATAATAGTGCTCACTGATAATAGAAATGGTCTTATCCCGACCAAAATATCCTACCATTCCTCCACTATGCTTCTCTTTTATCAGGTTCTCCCTCATAGAACTCCTCGGGATACACAATTGACTTCCCTTAAATAACATGCCGTCCTGGATTATGAAATCTAGCCACCTTGTCCTGTCCACTGTAATAGGTTCCTTACATGTTTTCCAAGCCTCTGCAAAATTAGGATCTTTTGCATACAGTGTCTTGAGTTCATTGAACCCAACCACTTCAATTTGCATCTTTGTCATCAATGCATGCCTCCTACTTAAGGCATCTACAACCCTATTTGACTTCCCACTCCTCTGCTTCAAAACAAAGGTATAACTCTGCAAAAACTCTACCCATTTCATATGCCTCTGATTTAATTTTCCCTGACTATTTAGGTACTGCAAAGCCTGATGATTGGTATATAGAACAAATTCCTTCGGCAACAAATAATATCTCCATTTCTTTAATGCTTGAACTATTGCATAAAATTTCTGATCATATACATAATACTTTCTCTTGGCATCATTTAACTTTTCACTGAAATAGGTAATGGGCTTACCTTCTTGGCTCAACACTGCTCCAATGGCACAACCACTAGCATCACAATCCACCTGAAACACCTTGTTGAAATCTGGGAGGGCTAGAACAGGTTGCTCTATCACCTTCTGCTTCAACAGTTCAAAACTTTTTGCTGCTCCACTTGAATTCTTTTCTATCCCCTCTCATTGTTTCAGTCAGGGGTCCACAAATACTACTGAAGTTTCTAATGAACTTTCTATAAAACTAGCCAAACCATGGAAAGATCTCACTCGGTAGCAGCTCTTGGGGTAGGCCATTCCAGAATAGCCTTCACCTTCTCTAGGTCCATCTTAAGACCTTCTGTTGAGACAACAAACCCCAAGTACACTAACTCCCTCTTCACAAAACTACACTTCTTCAGATTAATCAATAGTTTATCTTCTCTTAACTTCTCAAAGGCTCTTCAATATGCATCGATGTTCATCCAATGTCTTAATGAAAATCAAAATATCATCTAAATACACAATAACAAACTTCCTAGAAATTCTTTTTAGTACCTCGTTCATGAGCATGAATGTGCTCTGCATTGGTTAGCCCAAAAGGCATGACTAACCACTGCATAAACCCTCTTTGGTCTTGAAGGCAGTCTTCCATTCATCTCCTCTCAATCCAGATCTGGTGATATCCACTCTTTAGATCAATCTTTGTGAAGTACTGAGCTCCACTCAAATAGTCCACTAGGTCATCCATCCTCATGGGAAATCATACTTGATTGTTATCTTGTTTATGGCTCGAATATGTACACATCCTCCACTCCCCATCCTTCTTTGGTGCTATTATCGTAGGTACTACATGGACTCAAACTCTTCCTGTATCAAACCCTTTCTCAACAATTCTTGAACTTGTCTATTCAACTCCTCATTTTCTGCTGGAGTCATTCTATGAGATGCCTTATTTGGAAAACTGGCTCCAGGAATCAAGTCAATCTGATGACTGATTTCCTTATTGGTGGTAAACCCTCAGGTACATTATCAGAAACAATATCCTGAAACTCATCCAACATCCCAGAAACTTCTTCTGGAACCTTCTCACTATCCTCCTTACTCACTCTAGGAATCAATGCATAACACACACGCTCATGCTTTATACCTTCTAAAAATTTTCTTCCATCTACATAACAAATTCTAGCACTACTGCATACCTTTTCTTCGGTCTCCTTCAGGGGTTTCAACTTGTGATGAACCCCATCCTTTGTCAAGGAATAAGTGTTTGCATGGCCATCATGTATAGCTCGCCTATCAAACTGCCACGGCCTCCCCAACAACATGTGACATGCATCCATGGGGATGATATCACAGAGTACCTCATCATAGTAGCTCCCGATCTTGAACTTTACTAGGCACTGCTCATTGACCAAAATTTTGTGGTCTTTCTACAACCAGCAATTCGATACAGATGCGAGTGCCTTCCCTTAGCTTCAACTTTGTGACCATCTCCTCTGACACCAGATTATCAGTGCTCCCACCATCAATAATGACATCACAACATTTTCCTTCACACTTGCACCTTGTGCGAAATAGATTCTTCCTCTATTTTGGTTCCTTTTTCTTTAGTCACTAGGGCTCTCCTAATCACTAGGGTTTCTCCCCTTTCAGCATCATCTGAATGTTCAGATTGGGCCTCCTCATCTGCATGTGCAACCCTTCCACGACCTTCTGGCCTTTTTTCTGCCCTTCCTTAGTGTTGTGGGCATTCATAGGCTCGATGTCCTTCTTCACCACACTTGAAACACGTTCCTCTAAAACCACCTCTTGCAGATCCTTGTCCATATCTCCCTCGTCCTCTACCTCTTTGATCACCACTGTTTTGATCACGAGGGTGGTAGAAGTTGTCATTCCTTTGGCTTCGGCTGGTACCCACATCTTCACTTTTCTTTTCATCATCATTTCGGCTTCCTGAAGGTCTTCCATTGCCCCTTCCGCTTTGACCTCCTCGCCCTTTTTGCTTGCCATCAACCTTTTTGTTCACTTCTCTTCCACCTTCAAAGCAAACCGATACACCTCCTCAATGGTGGTCATTCTGACTAGGCTTAACTCTCTTGAATGCTCTGGTCATAACCCATTAAGATATCAGGCTACCTTCTCCTTATTGGCCTCTGTGTGACCTGTTCTGATGATTATCTTGTGAAAATCTTCAGTATATTCTTTCACAGATCTGCTTCCTTGCTTCAACCCTTGCAATTTCTTCAATAGATCTAACTCATAGTCCATTGGTATGAACTGCTTCTTTGGTTTCTCTACCATGCGATCCCATTTGGTGATCTTGAATTTTCCTCTTTGATTTCTTTCCAACTTGACCTCTTTCCACCAAATACTGGCATGGCCCTTTAGCTTCATTTTTGCAAACTTAACCCAATCTGGGTCCTCTGTTTCCTCATACTCAAAATATTCTTCTAGCTTGTTGATCCAATCGATCAACTCTTTCGGGTTCAGACTTCCAGAATAACTGGGGACTTCTACTCTAGGTCTTTTCCCGATCTTCGAAATGGCCCTTATTAGCCACATTTGGTCTTGATCAATTGCTTCTTCTTCCTCTTCTACATCTGAACCTTCTTCCTCTCCTTCATCCTCACTTTCCTCCCTTAGGTTTAACCCTCTTCTCAACTGCTCTTGTAACGCATCAACCTGTCTCTAGAGCGCTGCCAGTTCATCTCTTCCACCAGCATCTCTGCTGCCTCAACCACCTCTGGTACCACCACGCCTACCAGGCATCACTCTTGGAGGCATCTTTCTTGACCTCGACCCACAACCATGGTCTTGGTGTGAACTGCCTCATGATCAGCGATCTATCCACACACTCAAGAAAACCCACTCTGATACCGCTTGATGAGGGTGCAACCCGAGACACATAAAATAACCCACAAACAAGAGAATAATTCTATTATTCAGAAAAATGGAGCTTCTTACATGCAGAGGATCTCAAATCCCCAAGTTCTACAACATATGCAAGCTACAGAAAGCTACAGAATAACCCTTTCACAATATGTGAGCTTGTCCCCAAAAAGTTACCCAAAAATTAGAAAACCCACCCATATATAGAGCTCCCCATTAGTTTGGAGCCAAAACAACATTCAAATTGAGTTTAGACAGTTTGGCGCCAAAAATTTACAACATGAAGTTCAAATTTCAAAAGAGCATTTGCAATGGTATCTTCTAGAAAGTGCGCCAACTTCCTGGGGCCATAACTTTTGATTCGGGACTCTGATTCACAAACCGTTTGAACCGTTGGAAAGGTCTCAAATTCAAGAACGTGTTCAAAATTTTCTACACCAATTTCGGCAAGTTTCGGGGCCAATCTAGAAGCTCTAAGTGCCTCAAATCCCACTCGGAATATTTTCAGGTGCAAATCTGGGAAACTAAAACTGCAATATCTTTCAACCCAGGAACAGAAAATAAAAACTGTAAATTGAGAATTTTATTATGATGAAAAGGGTATCCAAAAATGTAAAAACATATGAAAAATGATAAACTTGAAATTTAACTATTTTTGGGTGATGCAAGATTGCCCTTACACCACTGGATGCTCCTGCATCAATTCTCTATACCTAATTGTTGGTGCCAATCCACTTGACACATTGTAGAAGGAGTATAGCTACTTGGCAACACATTTGCAAGACCCATCGTATAGTATTGATTATGACTATGGAACTTATCTGGTTGAACATATCCATAAAGTCTTATTTAAATTGTAAGAAGGAAAACAATGGGTGAAGTTTTTGTGGTATGCATTGTTAATGCATATGTTTTTATATAAAGGATAGAGATCCTTTGAAAAGGAGATTACCCTGGAAAGGAAGAAGGATTATATTGACCTACATGTTTAGTGTTGGACCTGAATCTTGGATAAAGATGATACGAGGTATAACTTTGTAATGTTTAGAAATGATTTTCCAACCAAGATAAAAAGGGCCTTGGTATATCAACCACCTAGAATCCCTAAAGAAATCCATGAATTCTTGAGACCTAGGGAGCTGAGACTAGATTTGAATTTAAGCCATAATTGTGGATATTTGATTTTGTATCCTGATAAGACAATTTTTAGGATATATGGTAGTGGTTTGGGCCCATATGTTTTTCCTATAGATGTTACTTTGAGAATAGGTTTCCTTGAGATTATGAGGCATTTAGGAACTTCACAAGAAGCACATTTACTTGAATTAGTGAGGAAGGGGTCATTCTTCCTAGAGTTGACAACATTTGCAGATTACATTGTGACAAAGGGAACAATGAATAAATTGGAGCACTTGCTAGCTCCCTATAAACTGATGATTATGAGATTGAGGAATCATGATCATGAAGTCTTCATTAGTGAACTAAAAGTAGATAATAAAATGGGTACCTTTGGACATGATTTTGATTACCCTGAAGATGTTATCAAGAATGTCTTTAACTTTGAGGAATAAGATGAAAAAAAAACTAAATACCTGGCTTATAGAAAGATGGTAGAAGCTAAGAAGAAGAATAATACCCAATATGATCCTCTACCAAATATATAGGGTGATTTCAATAAAGCTATGCATGCTATGAACAAATTTGAGAATGTTATTGGTGTTTTGAGAGAAGAGTGGGAGGTTCCAGATAAAGGAAAAGCAATGGTGGTTGAAGAAAGTTCTGAAATGACATTAGAAGAAAGACCTTCATATCAACCGCCCAAATAGTTGAGGATTTATTCTAGGAGGAAGAAAGTATCAAGTGAGGAAAGGATCTCAATATCCCCTATCACCTCTAAAGAGCCAAAAGTAGACTCTCCTAAGAACACAGTGCCAACTCCTCCTACACAAGCCTCTTTTCCTATAACTGATCTTGATGCACCTCCTGAAAGTTATGCCCCTCTTGAGAAACCACCTCAAAAGAAGCAAAGAACTGAATCAAGAGGAGTGGTTGATTAGATGAAGATGATATCTAGGTCACCCTTGAGGAAATGCAGATTGGAATGCCTCCTTATGAAGGAGTAATTGCTTCAAGTTCAGGACAAAGCATCCTTAGATTAGGGAATCTTGGCATATGTGGATTGAATATTGTAAATGACTTGAGGGTAGAGGCCAGTAAACAGTTTACGGATGATGATTACTTCATTGAAACCTCAACATTCCAAGATTTCTGGTGGAAATCCAAGACTGCATATTATGCAGAGAAAGTTGTCATTGAAAGAAGCTTGCACCCTGAATTGTCTAAAAGTTTTATTCAGGAAAATGTAAGAAGCATTATGAGAAATGAGCTAGAGGGTAGAGAGCTTGTAAAGAAGAGTGGTGTGTTGTTGTTTCTAGAATGGAACATTTCTGATGCTATTGTTTTGGATGCCATAAGAATGGCTAAAAGACCTCTTGTACAAATAGAGGAAGAATTGGAAATGGCACTTTGAGGTTCGGCCTTCAGTTTGGATTGAGATGCATTAGCCATATGGTTACTATATTTGGCATCTAGGAAACCAGCCCTAGTAGATCCATCATAACTTCGTGGACAACTGCTTGTAAAAAGAGTTATTGTCTCTCCAACTTTGGAAGCTGCAAACATGGTTGTTAATGTTGTCAAGTTTACCCAGTCAACCATGGAGGGCCTCACCTTGGAAAGAGATAATCTCATCGTTAAATACAAAGAACTTATAGATGACTATGATATCATCCAACAGAAAGTGGCTACACTAAAAAATGAATTGGCATTCTATAAACAAAGAGGGGAAGTACAAAGAGAACGCGATCAACCTAGCTCAAGCCACCCACTTTTGACTTCTCCAATGAAATATATGCAACATTCGTTTGATAGCTAGGCTCTAGTTCACCTGGCAGAGATCAATTGCTTCTACAAATTGAGACATATAAGAAATTGCTAGAGAAATCTCAAGACATGATGTATGAGAACATATCAAAAGTTTTCCACACTACCTTAAAGCATCTAAATGAGAAGATTCGGGATAGACTCAATAGTGTGCATGACAACTATGCTTTCATGGTGCATGCAATGAGATTGTCCCAAATAGATAAGGTGTTGGCCATACCAACCTTGAATAAATGGGTCCCAAGAGTTGAAAGATTGAAGTTGATATTAGTGGGATCTAGACAACATGAATATAAGTACCCTCTAGTGCTTCTAGTATATGAGTTTGTGTGTGAGTTAAGCAACCAGAAGTTTCAGGGATATGTAGCCCCATGTGAGGAGAAGATAATAGAGTTGATAGCTCAATATAATGACACTGATTTGTGACCACTACCTGATATTGAGGTGGACAGCTATGAAGTGAAACCATTGTAGGTGTGGAAGAGGGAACTGGATGAAGTTATTGATTCCCAGGTAGATAAAATTTGCAAAGAATTTTATATTGATGTCTTCAATAACACTCTAGGGAGGTTAACATTTCTTATTAGCTTTATGGAGGATTTTGATAGGGATTCCAATGCGATGGAACCTAAGTACTCCCCTTATCGGAAAGCCATGGAAAAAATTATGGAGTTTGACTGGCCATCTGCGGAAGAGTATGAAGAAAGGGGAAGGTTGTATTTTGGCAGGTTTGGTTTGTGAAACATATACTCGGTCATGTATTGTATGGGTCTGGCCTCAGAGGTGACAGAGTTAAAACATATGTTTGACATGGAAGTATCAATTGTTGATGATGTGGAATGTTGATTGTGATGTTGACTCACTTATGGTCTACATCATTTTGTCATTTTTTTCGATCAATTGGATGTGTTCCTTTGACATGTGCTTTTGAAAAGGAAAAGTTTCTCTTTATGAAGAATGTAAATATTCTTTGTCTTATGTGTATTCCCTCCATTTTTTATTGCAAATATAACTGAATTTAGGAATATACCTTCGAGCGGTCCAATTGAAGTCTGACATGTGTACATTTGGCATGTGGCTTGTTTTTATCTCTTATTCTATAAAAGGGAATTCAGGGCCATTTGTGCAGATCTTTTGTTGAAATTTTGGAGCTACATTGAGAGAATTATAGAACACAGAGTAGATATGTTGACTCTTTGTCTAACACTTTGAGTCTAGATAATAAATTTAGTTAAATGTATGGTTTCTGAGCATATTTGAATAATAATGGAGATTTTTTGAGTCTATAGTCTCCATTTTGGTTTTGTATTAGAATCATTAATGAAAATAGTAATCAACAATCATTTCATTAATTATCATCTTGTTATACTTTGATATGTGATCTAGTTTTGGTTCTTTTTTATGCAATGATTTAAAATGCTAGGATTAGATCAAGGGTTCATATATGAAGTCATTTGGATTTGATAACTAGTCTTTAGTGCTCAATCATTGATTTGTGAATTGCAAGGTGATATTGCTAGATCATAATTGCTTAGAATTAAACAAGCCTTATGTTTCAATTTATGCAAACTCCTAGCCCATAGATAATGGCACTAATCTTTAATCCATTGAACCTTTCTTATGGTTTCATTCAACCAAATTGAGAGAAATATTTTAAAATAATCATTGGCCCGCGTGTTGTTTTCTTGTTGTTTCATATTCTTAGCTTAAGATGCATAATTAACTCAAAGAATTGCCATCTTTGTGAGTGATTTCATCTTATTTGCTATTAATGAGAATCTGCTGCCTTGATTTACAATGTATGTGTAAGTTGTTGAAATAGGTTAAATATTTGGCATTGTGGGAATACCCTCCCGGCTCTGGAAGAACCTGAAGTGTACGAGATAAAGTAATATACACTTTGACTCGTTTGTTGGCCACTTGTCTGGCAGGTATTTGAGAATTGCGTTTGGTAAACTCATAGGTACTTGCTAAGGCCTGATTAGTTCATTAAAATTAAACAACAGAATGGTGTCTCTACTGGGGAGATTTCACATAATTTAGCATCTCTAGTGCAGATCTGGTATAGTCATAGTCAATTCTTTATTATCATTTATTCAACTAGGTTACAATTCACTCTTCAGAGCTATATACATCATTTTTTGTTCATGCATCAAATTTTGGTTAGTTTTGTTACCTTATGTTGGTGTATGTTCAAAATTATCTTTGAAGTTGCAAATAAAAAGCCTAGATACCGTCAAATCTTATTTAACAGTATCCTAGGTGGCAACTTTGAATTTTCTCACACCAATGCAACAAAAATGTATTGGGAAGAACCTGATAAGGAGAAATTTGACAACTCAGCAAGCATCATGAGGAAAACCAGAAGTCAATTGAAAAAAATCATGAACAAAAGGCATAATCTGAGCTTGTAAAGGATAAACAACCTCTATGGAAGAAGAAAGTTGTAGAATCCAGTAAGTCCCTCGATTATCTTATTAGAGCATATCCCACTTTCAATAATGAAGTACTTAGTGTAAATACTTCTAGAGATTCAAGTAATAGTGGGGAAATTGAGGGAGGACAAGGTAGTTTCCCTATTGAACAAGTATTTGATAATCTTAGAATTTCTAGAGAAGAAGACAAATAGGAATTCTAGGGTAAGGGTAAAGCACTCTCAGACCCACCAACACCTGGGATGGGGTCTGTATTTCATGGGGAAAATTTTAATCCTAGAGGAGAAAATCCCACTCTACCAACACTTACTTTCCTTGGGGAAGATGTGGATCAAACATTCCACTCTCTAGCTCAGAATGAGTATGGGGATTTCCTTGAAGATGAGGAAGACGTCAACAAAGATATACAAGCCTTGGGTGAAGAGGATGAATGGTTGGTTGAACAAGTGGAGAAAAATAAATCCCAAGCTCTAAAAGAAAGAGAGGATAGAATTAAGGCTAAGCAGCTTGAAAGGGATGAGAAGAGAGAAAGAGTAGAGAAAATGAGAGAAGAATATGCTAAGCAAAGAGCTATTGAAAAGGCTACTCAAGAAAAGGCTACCAGAGAAAAGATTGTCAAGGAGAAAGCTGCTAAAGTAGCTGCCTGAATTGTCCCCGAAGTTCCAAAAATCACAACCCTAGTGGGAACTTCTACTGCTAGCACCTACACATAGACCATTGCTACCACTAATACTTTTGACCACACTAAGAAAACATCCTTCATAGATCATGGGAAAAGGATTGCTAACTATTATTGACAAGATGCCTCCAATGCTCTTAATACCAATACCAACACAAACACCCTTACCTCAACAGCGAAGACACCTATTATTATCCTTGAAGTCAATCCTGATCCATCTAATGCACCTTTAGATCCTAACACCTTGAAGTTGCAGTTGAGGGTGAGAAATTGCAAGAAGAATTAAGGAGGCAAGAGATGGAAGCAAATAATACAGAAATGTCTAGAAGAATTGCTTTCCTCAAAATGCCAATCCCAACCCTAGAGCCTTCAATTTATGGGAAGAGTGATAGTGGATCTCATGAAAATAATCCTGGGGGACATATCCCTAGTGGAAGGGGTGGTGGAAATAGAGGAGGTGGAGGAGGTGGAAACAAAGCAATAGTTCTTATTCTAATGATGAGGAAGAAGATAGGAATAAGAATGATGGTAGCGAAGGAAATGGGAAAGGTAAGGAACATAATCAAATGGATAGTAAGAAAAATGATGAACAAAAGGATAACCATAGGGATAGGTGCCCCATAGGGGCACCTCACAATGATCGCTATAGGAAATTATGTTTTGACAACATCCTTGGTTACCCAAAGCTTGTCCTGAACAATGCCAGGAAGCATCTCCCTAAATTTACTGGAAATAATGCTTTTAGTGGAGAAGATCATCTGAAATCCTTCCATATTTTTGTTGAAGACTTTTAATTATGGGAGGATGATGTAGAAATGAAGTATTTTATGCAATCCTTGACTGAGGATGCAAGGGATTGGTATAGAGTATTACTTGATGGAAGTATTGACTCAAATGAATCATTCCACCGAGCCTTTAGGGAACAATATGGGGACCAGACTAATCTTAGATTCAGATTGAATGATTGCAATAACATCACCAAAGGGCATAATGAATTTTTTGTCAAATTCAATACAATATTTCAGAAGTCTATGAATAGAGTACCCACTTATTTGAGACCTAACCTTGATGCATGTTTGGTAAAATATTGCAATTCTTATGATTCTAAGATGTTTTACTTACTTAGGGACAAGAATCCATGAACTTTTCCTGAGGCATATAAAATGGCTGTGAATATTGAGAACAATAGGATGGCTTCTAGTAAAGTAGGAAGGAGAGATGACCCTAAGCTTCTAAAGAATCCCAAAGCTTAGAATAAGAAATCCAGCAAGACTCTGGCTCCTGATGAGAAGCTCGATCAAGTTCTCAGTCTGTTACAAAAGAAATAAAAAAATGGTAAACCTCAATTTTAGAGAAATGATAGGCCTCCTAGACTTCAAGATTTCCCCTATCATACCAATTGGCATAATGGCAAGCCAATTCAGAATAATCAGAAGAATTATCAAGCTAAACCTAATCCTCTACATAAGAATACCACCAATGTAGTTGAGGATTTACCCTCGTGCAAAGCATGTGAGATGCCCCATGCATCACAATAGTGTGTTGTAGCTAGGTCTATGTCAGAAAACCAACAAGCTCAAGGAGAATCCTATTCACATCTCAATCCAGTTGAATCAGCAAATATGTTCATGACTAGGTTAGATTTGGAATGTGGTAGTTATTCTTCTAGTGATGATTTTTACATAGATGATGTGGATGCGTAGAGGTGACAAGCAAGTGTATACCATCAATAGGTACTATTAGATGAGGAAAGGGAGGATGAGTATATTGGTTACAATCTTGAGCCATCAAACTTTTCTCTGAGAAGACCTTCAAATGAGGAGATAGAGAGATATACCGATGTCTTGGTTCCAAGAGCTCAAGCATGAAGTTATCTCCATTTGAGGAATACAGTGGTGAGTGGAAGTCAAGGTCATCCTAGAGGTTTATTCATAAAAGAAGGCAATGTAGATGGTAAAGGAGCTGAGGCAAAGAACAAGAATGAAAAAACCAAGCCTAAGGAGCCAAAAGAAATAAGAATCTGGGCTAAGAAATGTAGCAAAGTTAAAGCTAATGCTGAACTTGCACATCATGACCCAAAAGTTAAAGAGTCAAAAACCACTATTGAGAAAGCTGAAAAATAGGTTGAAAAGACAATTCTCCAGGACATAGTATTTCCTGAGATATCTAGCTATTCCCCCATTGACATGTGTCAAGTCTTATCCCAAACCTGGGTCATAGTCCCACTCCTTGAAATGATGAGGATTGACGATCATAAGAATAAAATTGTGGCTATCATCAATAGTACTGTAGGAGGAAATAAGCATAATGCAGAGGTTGATGTACTTGATGCAAGTGCTGGTCAAGCAAAAGGTACTGAACTAGAAGCAATAGTTAGTGAGAACCTTGAGATCTACTTAGGAACTACTATTATAGCTAACACAAGTTTGGTCAATCCTTTCTTTTTGATTCTGATCATTGATGGAAAGATACTCATAAATTGTATGATAGATTCTAGGGCTTCGAAGAATGCCATGCCCATTAAGATCATGGAGGAAATGGGTTTGAAAGTTGATATTACATATGGGAAATTTTATGCCATGGATTCAAGGGAAGTCACTATCATTGGTGTAATCTATGAGGTTCCATATAGTCTGACTACATTTCCTGAAAATGTGTTAGTCATGAGTGTTACAGTAGTGGACATTCCCCCAGCTTATGGAATGTTGCTATCTAGAAAATGGTGTGCCTCCATGGGGGGAAGTATGCAATGTGATTTATCATTTTCCACATTCTCTATTGACTAGAAGGATGTTAAAATTACCATAGAATCAAGGTTTCGACACATGATTGAGCTAGTTGAAGAATCAGAGGAGCCTCCAGTGATTAATGTTGTGGAAACGGTCCTTAATACTTTCCATCTAAAGGAGTTAAAACAAGAAGAGGAAGAAGCTAATCCTACTCCAATTGCTAGAGAACTCTCACAAACATCTCAGGAAGATGTCCTATGGACGTCTATTTTTATGGAGCATGTTCAAAAGAAGGTTCATGTGCTGGGGTTATTCTTATCTCCCCACAAGGTAAGATGTTCAAATACTCTTTCTTGCTACAACTTGTATGTAACAATAATGTGGCTGAATATGAAGCCTTGTTACTCAGTCTAAAGTTAGCCTCTAAGCATGGAATAAAGTTAAAAGTATTTGGGGAATCTAAGCTAGTAGTATCCCAAGTTAGGTCTAGATTTGTCACTAAGGACAAAAGGTTGAGGTAGTATAGGAATGAGGAATGGGATACCATTGAATCATTTGATGCCTTTGGAATAGATTGGGTAGAAAGAGGATAAAATGTCAAAACAAACTTTTTGGCCAATATTGCAGTTAGGCTCGATGATGTAACTTTTGACGGTGTCTCAAGAATTGAGGTACAAACAAGGACAATAGTACCTGAAAACATTTGCAATTGGTAAGTGTTCGATGATGAGAATGGCATATTGAGATTCCTACATTGTGTGGGAAGATATGAGAATTAGGAGATTGATTTCAACTCACATGTGGTGGAGGTGGATGGAAAGGAGGCACTATTTGGTGATGAGGTAATCCAAGTTAAGACCAATGAAATTCCTAAAGGTTTAGTTGCACTTGAGAGGGTTTTTGATGGCCTAGATATATCCAATGGTAAGCAATTGAGTGCACATAAAGATGACTTAGAAGAAATAAATTTGGGAACAAAAAGTGCTCCTAAGAAGGTGTATATAGGGAAAAGGATGAAACCACATGTGAGGACTATGTTGATTGCATTATTGCAAAAGTATAGACATGTGTTTGCATGGTCTTACGATGATTTGAAATCCTACAAAGAGGAGCTATTTCAACATGAAATTCCACTAAAGCCTAATGGAAAACCTTTTAGGAAGAAACAAAGGCCTATTAATCCTACCTTAAGACCCAAAATGCAAGAGGATCTTACCAAATCAGGCGATGCAGGAATTATCAAACCAGTAAGAATCTCCTCATGGGTGTCCAACCTGGTTCTTGTCAAAAAGAAGAATGGCGGCTTAAGACTATGTGTAGACTTCAGGACCTCAATGTGGCATCCTTGAAATATAATTACCCATTACCTAACATGGAAGCAATGTTATAGAAATTCATTGATTGTGAACTACTTTCTATGATCGATGGGTTCTCCGACTACAACCAGGTAATGGTCAGGGAATATGAGCAATATAAAACAACCTTTACAACCCCGTGGGGGACTTATGTTTATGTCAGGATGCCATTTGGTTTGATAAATTATGGTGCCACATTCCAGAGGGCTATGGATGTTGCTTTTTCCAATTTTATAGATTTGTTTCTTGCAATCTACCAGGATGATCTTACTTACCATAGTAAGATAGAGGATGACCACTGCTCACACCTTGAGAAAATATGTGTTAGAGCTCTGGATTATGGATTCTTGTTGAATCCCAAGAAGTGTTCCTTTGGGTTTAAAGAGGGAAATTTGTTGGGGCATATTGTCTCAAAGGAAGGAATCAAGATTGATCCTGATAGAGTGGAAGCTATAGATACAATCACACCACCAAGGAATGTCAAAGGCATTCAATCTTTCTTTGGGTAGATAAATTTTCTAAGGAGGTTTGTCACTAATTTTGCATAAACAGTTAGACCTATCTTGAAGATTCTCAAGAAAGGAAAAAGGTGGCATGGTCAGAAGATTCTCTTAAAGCTTTTCAAGCTATCAAAGATGTTATTAAAGCTACACCTATCTTGAAAACTCCATATTATGCCAATCCTTTCCAATTATTTACGTTTGCCTCTTTTCACACTATAACTAGAGTCTTGTTGCAGAAAAATGATGAGGGTTATGAACAACCAATCACCTTCTTTAGTAAATCCTTGCAATTAGATGAGATCAAATATGATACCACTCAGAAGAAGGATTTTTCTTTGGTTAATCCTATCAAGAATTTCAAGACATATTTCACTGGTGCAATTGTTGTGGCTTACGTCCCAAGTGCAACAGTCAAGGAAAGTTTTACTCAACAAGAAACTATGGGAAGAAGATGTAGGTGGATAAATAGGATTCAATAATTTACAATAGACATTTAGATTACAAAGCTGGTAAGGGGCCAGGGCTTGGCTAAACTTATGGCTAAATCTAACCTAGAAGCTAACAAAATCAATGAAGTGGAACTAGAAAATGTTTCTCCCATTTGTGATATGCAAACATGTGGTTGGTACCGAAGGATAGTTCAATACTTGTAGACCATGAAATGCTTGGATGGCATGCCTAAGAATGAAAGAACCCTAAAGTTACATGCCATTAGGTATGTTATCATTGATGGTTAACTTTGGTGGAGAAGCCCAGAGGGTGTGCTCCTCTGATGTGTGGATGGTGACCAAGCGGAAGATCTTCTGATTCAAATGCATAAAGGAGTGTGTGAAGGTCACTATAGGACCAAGACAATAGCAAATAAGGTGCTGACGGCTGGTTTTTGGGCCTATGGTATTCAAGGATGCACATCGGCTTGTGAAAAAGTGTGATTCTTGTCAAAAATTTATAGTAAAACTTAAATTCTCAAGTAATCTACCACTTCAACCAATCTTAGCGCTAGACCCTTTCCAATAGTGGGGTATTGTTTTTATTGGAGAAATGGTAGTGAAATCTAGTGGAGGATACACTTGGATCTTATTTTCTACTGATTGCTTCAAAAACTAGGTTGAGGCCATCCCCACCAAGAAATCCACTAGCAAAGTAGTCATTGATTTCCTGGTGAAGAATATTTTAAGTAGATTTGGTGTTCTTGAGAGAATTGTCACAAGCAATGCCATGTGCTTTAGGTCGGAAGAGCTCATGGAATTTTGTAACAAGCATGGTATTAATGTATCATATTCATCTCCATATCATCCCCAGGGAAATGGATAGGCTAAATCTAGTGACAAAGCCTTATGAAGATCATTAAACAAGTTCTTGACAAGAACAAGAAGGCTTGGGATTCAAAATTGCAATTAGCATTGTGGGAAGATAGAACCACAGTCAAGAAAGCTATTGGGAATTCTCCTTTCAACTTGGTATATGGAGTCAAATCTAGGATCCCACACAATAATTTGATGAAAATGTATAAATTTTTACTGGAATATGATACTAACATTTTTGATGAGATGCAGAACAAGATGAATGAATTGATTGAGCTTGATGAGTTGAGGAGAGAAGCTCACAAGAAGAATGAGAAAATGCAGCTTCAAGTTAAATACTTACATGACAAGCGTGCCAAGGAAATTTTAGATAGGATGTATGGTATTGATGTGGAATACCAGACTTGAGGATAAAGGAAAACATGGGAAGTTTGATCCCCCGTGGCTTGGCCCTCACTTAATTGCAGATATTCATGGGGAAGATTCTTACTTCTTGCAGTCACTTGCAGGTGAATTTCTAGAACTTCTAGTACATGAATAGTTCTTAAAACCCTATTTCTCCTAAAATAGGTTTTTTTCCATGTACATTATATAGTTCTGTACATTTTATACATAGGGTTTGCTATTTTTTCTTTCTGTTTTATCTACTTGCCTTGTCCGAGCAAGCTCCTACATTTTTGATCCCTTTGTGTTTGGTCTACTCCACGTAGAGATCTATTTCTTGCCACACCCACTAGGGGTATGCATCTCTGAGCATGAGATGATGTTAGACCCCCAAAAACCCTTGATATGTTGAGGTTCTCTATCCTCAATACCAGCATAGTATGTTGATTACACATAGGGTTTAGGGTTTTATTTAAATAGCCTTGTCATCCAAAATCCTCATGTAATCCTTGGATGTCTTATTTTTGCATTGACTTGTTTTCTTGGTTACCAGTGATATAAGTTACCTCTTGAGTCATCATTTAACATTTTTGACTAGCCCCTTCATTTAGGACTGTTCGGTCATTTCCAATCACAAGGTGTTTTAAATATTCCCAAAGTTGGCCTTCAATATTTCACATAGGAATGACTTATGTCTAAGTCATAAATCCTCGAGGGGTAAGTTCTCATTCTCCTTGTCAAGGCCCCTTTTTAAGACTAAATATTTCATTCATGTAGGTTTGATGATCATGAGATGACATGATTTAATCTGGGCCACTCCTCGTTGGCCCGTCCATTTGAAGTGAATGTAGTTTAATTGTCATGTGGTTAGTGAAATAATGCCACATGTAAGTGGGTCTGGCTGCTATGTCCCATCTCAACGCCCTGTGATTTGAGATTGATGGTGCTAATCAAGTGAAGGAAAATGATCACAGTCATTCCCCACTAGCTCGGGAAGGAAAGATGCAAGTTATTTAGAAATGGTGTGACCTGCAAGATGTTGCCATCTGCATTCTATGACTACTACAGGGTGGGGCCCTCACGTACATGCGGATAGTCCTATCAGCTAATTTCTATTTGTTGTTCCTCTAATCTAGAGTGATGTTGTGAATTCAAATGTGTTTGACTCAATCTAAGTTGTTTGAGATGCCCAACTCAGCTATAGATCAATGACATGTATTCAAAAATGAAAAGTATGTCTATTGCAATTGTTTTGCTTCGTGTGAATGGGTATTAATAGTGGAGGTGACTTGTAAACCTATTCAATTCCCTTAAAAATTGGTGTATGGAGATGACTCTTGCTTGTTTGAGATTTGAAGAGGTGTCCATGAAAATACAAAGAGTGAGAAGCAAATTGCAGAAGTTATCCTAGCTGGAATTAGGGTTTCTCACAGTTGAAAGTAATAAGTGCAATATAATAAACACAATTTTATGCCTTTTCTGTCTTCTGAGTTAGGGTTTGCTTTTAATCTATTTTAAAATGAGTGTGTTTCATTGTACTGCTTTCATTTCTTTAAATTAGGGTTAATCTTTGCATTTAAAAATTGTAGCCCTATAAATTCCCCAGAATTAGCTCTTGTCCTAAGTCATAAATTGCAATTGGGAAGTGAATAGTTAAAATTCCCCTATAAGAACTCTTGTACATTCAAGCCCATGGCTCCCAAAATTCAAGGCGCTTCTTCCTCTACCTAGTCTAGAACCCTTTCTTAGGATGTGATTGATTTTCTACCCCATTCTACAAGTAAGAAACCAAAGGATAGGGTTTTGTTTCATGGCCCTATTGTGAAGAAAGGGTTAATAGATAGGGCTTGTTTCATCAAGGACGTCGAGGTACCTTACACGAGATGGTAGATGTTTCAACAGTGGTTTGGAAATAGGACCCTTGGGGCCCCTTTTAGTAACCCATGCAAGTTGGATATGGGGAAACTGATTGTTCCTAGTGTGTACATGGATGTGGATCTCTTGAAAGATATTGCAATAAAATATGACCCAATTTCTAGGGTAGTTAGAGTATTTGATGGAGTGGTTATGGTAGAAATAACCAGGGAAGAGATTGAAAAATTCTTTGACTTGCATGGATGGAGTCAAAACATGGTCCCTTTGAACATGGATACTATAAGAACAAAGTACAACAATACTAAGGTGTTTATCAAAACAAAGATGTTGCCTCTACATACTGTAATGACTGGAACTAGGAAAGAAAGGAGGAAGGTTAGGATTGATGATAGAGAACTAGAACCTTTCCCAATGAGCTATTTTGCTTGTTATTTCAAAAATACTGTATATTCTCTGCACCAAATTGTTGGTGCCAATGCACCCGACACATTGCAGAAGGAGTATAGCTACTTGGCCACACATCTGCAACACCCACCGTATAGTATTGTTTATGACTATGGAACTTATTTGGTTGAACATATCCATAAAGGCTTAGTTGAATTGCAAGAAGAAAAACAATGGGTGAAGTTCTGGTGGTACTCATTGTTAATGCATATGTTCTTATATAAAGGATAGAGAGCCTTTGAAAAGGATATTACCTTGGAAAGGAAGAAGGATGATGTTGACCTGCATGTTCAGTGATGGACCTACATCTTGGATAAAGATGATAGGAGGTATAACTTTGTATTGTTTAGAAATGATTTTGCATCCAAGATAAAGAGGGCCTTGGTATATCAACCACCTAGAATCCCTAAAAAAATCCATGAATTCTTGAGAGCTATGGAGATAAGGCTAGATTTGAATTTGAGGCATAATTGGGGAGATTTGATTTTGTATCCTGATAGGACAATATTCAGGATATATGGTAGTGGTTTGGGCCCATATGTTTTTCCTGTAGATTTTCCTTTGAGAATAGGGTTCCTTGATATTATGAGGTAGTTAGCAGCTTCATAAGAAGCACATTAACTTGAATCAATGAGGAAGGGGTCATTCTTCCTAGAGTGGACAATATTTGTAGATTACATTGTGACAAAGGGAATAGTGAATGAATTGGAGCACTTTCTAGCTCCTTAGAAATTGATGACTATGAGCCTAAGGAATCATGATCTTGAAGGCTTCATTAGTAAACTCAAAGAAGATAAGAAAATGGGTACCTTTGTAAATGCTTTTGATTAACCTGAGGATGTTGTCAGGAATGTATTTAACTTTAAGGAACAAGATGAAAGAAAAGCCAAATACCTAGCTTAGAGAAAGATGGTAGAAGCTAAGAAGAAGAATAATACCCAATATGATCCTCTTCCAAATATACAGGGTGATTTCAATAAAGCTATGCATGGTATGGACAAGTTTGAGAATGTTGTTGGTGTTTTTAGAGAACATTAGGAGGTTCCAGATAAAGGAAAAGCAATTGTGGTTGAAGAAAGTATTGAAATGACATTAGAAGAAAGACTATCATATCAACCACACAAATAGTTGAGGATTTCTTCTAGGAGGAAAAAAGTAGCAAGTGAGGAAAGGAGCTCAATAGCCCATGTCACCTCTGAAGAGCCAAAAGTATACTCTCCTAACAATGCAGTGCCAACTCCTCCTGTACAAGCCTCTTTGCCTATAATTGATCTTGATGCACCTCCTAAAAAAATTTCCACTCTTGAGCAACCACCTCAAAAGAAGAAAAGAACTGAATCAAGAGGAGTGGTTGATTATTCTGACACAGATGAAGATGATATCTATGTCACACCTAAGGAAATGGAGATTGGAATGCCTCCTCATGAAGGACCAATTGCTTTAAGTTTAGGATATAGCATCCTCAGATTAGGGAAGCTTGCCATCTGTGGATATAATACTTGAGATGACTTGAGGGTAGAGGCCAACAAAGAGTTTATGGAGGATGATTCCTTCACTGAAACCTCAACATTTGAGGATTTCTGGTGGAAATCCAAGATAGCAAATTATGCAGAGAATGTTGCCATTGAAAGAATTGTGCACCTTGAATTGTTCGAAAGTGTTATTCAGGAAAATTTAAGAAGCATTATCAGAAATGAGTTTAAAAAGATTAATGCCCAAGAGGGCAGAGAGCTTGTAAAGAAGAGTGGTGTGTTGTTGTTTCCAGAATGGAACATTTATGATGCTATTGTTTTGGATGCCATAAGAAAGGTTGAAAGACCTCATCTACAAAAAAGGGAAGAAATGGAAATAGCACTTCGTGGTTCAGCCTTCAGTGAGGATTGGGATGCATTAGCCATATGGTCACTATCTTTGCCATCTAGGAAACCAGCCCTAGTAGAGCCATCAGAACTTAGTGGACAATTGCTTGTAAAAAGAGTTGTTGACACTCTAGCTTTGGAAGTTGTGTACATGGTTGTTAATGTTTCCAGGTTTACCTAGTCAACTATGGAGGGCCTCACCTTGGAAGGAGATAATGTCAGAGTTAAATACAGAGAATTGCTAGATGACTGACAGTAGCCAATAGAAAGTGAATACACTAGAAACTGAATTGGAATTTTATAAACAAAGAGGGGAAGTACAGAGATAATGGGGGTCAACCTAGCTCAATCCACCCACCATTGGCTTATCCAATGACATCTATGCAGCATTCATTTCATATCCAGGCTTTAGCAATAGTACTGTATAGTCAAGAAAAAGAATCAATTGTAGAGGAAGAAATAAGTAGGCTAGGCTCTAGTTCATCTGACATAGATCAATTGCTTCTGCAAATTGATACATATAAGAAATGGCTAGAGAAATTTTAATACACGATGTATGAGAACATATAAAAAAAAATTCACTACCTTAAAGCATCTAAATGAGAAGAATCAAGATAGAATCAATAGTGTGCATGACAACTATGCTTTGATGGTGCATGCAATGAGATTGTCCCAAAGAGATAAGGTGAACTGGCCATACCAACCTTGAATAAATGGGTCCCAAGAATTTTGAGATTGAAGTTGATATTAGTGGGAGTTGGCCAACTTGAAGATAAGTACCCTCTAGTGCTTCCAATTTATGAGTTTGTGTGTGAGTTAAGGGAGCAGAAGTTTCAAGGATATGCAGCCACATTGGAGCAGAAGATAATAGAGTTGATAGCTCAATATAGCGACACTAATTTGTCACCACTACCAGATATTGAGGTGGAAAATTATGAAGTGAAACCATTCCAGGTGTGGAAGAGGGAACTGGATGAAGTTATTGATTCCTAAGTAGATAAAATTTCTAAATAAGTTAATATTGATGTCTTCAATAACACTCTAGGGAGGTTAACATTTCTTATCATCTTTTTGGAGGATTTTGATAGGGAGTCTAATGTGGTGGTAACTGAGTACTCCCCTTATAGGAAAGCCATGGAAAAAATTATGGAGTTTGATTGGCCATCTGAGGAAGACTATGAAGAATGGGGAAGGTTGCATTTTTGCAGGTTTGGTTTGCGAAACAAATACTAGGTCATGTATTGTACAGGTTTGGCCTCAGAGGTTACAAAGTTAAAACATATGTTTCATAGGGAAGTATCAATTGTTGATGATGTGGAATGTTTATTGAGATGCTAACTCACTTAAGGTCTACATAATTTTGTCATTTTGTTTGATCAATTGGATGCATTCCTTTGACATGTGCTTTTGAAAAGACAAAGTTTCTCTTTATGATGAATGTAAATATTATTTTTATTATGTGTATTCCCTCCATTTTTTATTGCAAATATAACTGAATTTAGGAAAATACCTTCGAGCAGTCCAATTGAAGTGCAACATGTTTACATTTGGCTTGCGGCTTATTTTTTCTCCCTTTGTCTATAAAAGGAAATTCAGGGCCATTTGTGTAGATCTTTTGTTGAAATTTTGGAGCTACATTTAGAGAATTATAGAACACAAAGTAGATATGTTGAGTCTTTATATAATTCTTTGACTCTAGACAACAAATTTAGTTTAATGTATGGTTTCTGAGCATATTAGAATAATAATGGATATTTTCTGAGTCTATAGTCTCTCCATTTTGGTTTTTTATTAGAATCATTAATGAAAATATTGTGCAACAATCATTTCATTAATTGTCATCATGTTATACTTTGATATGTGATCTGGTTTTGGCTCTTGTTTATGGAATGAGTTAAAATGCTTGGATTAGATTAAGGGTTCATATATGAAGTCATTTAGATTTGATATGTAGTCTTTAGTGCTCAATCATTGATTTGTGAATTATAAGGTGATATCACTAGATTATAATTGCTCAGAATTAAGCTCGCCTTATGGTTCAATTTATGCATACTCCTAGCTCATAGATAATGGCACTAATATTTAACCCATTGAATCTTTCTTTTGGTTTCAGTCATCCAACTTGAGAGAAATATTTTAAAATAATCATTGACCCACCTATTGTTTTTTTTGTTTCACATTCTCATCTTAAGAGGCATAATTAACTCAAAGAATTGCCATCTTTGTGAGTGATCTCATCTTATTTGGTATTAATGAGATTTTTTCTACCTTTATTTACAATGTATGTGAAAATTGTTGAAATAGGTTATATATTTGGCATTGTGGGAATACCCTCCCAAGTCTGGAAAAACCCGAAGTGTAGGAGATAAAGTAATATACACGTTGTCTTGTTTGTTGGCCACTGCTTTGGCAGGTATTTGAGAATTGGGTTTGGAAAACTCATAGGTACTTGCTAAGGCCTGATTGGTTCATTAAAATTAACCAACACATCCTTAAGCTTTTCACCTTTTTTCCATTTTTTTATCTAATATTTTTCCTCTATGACTACTACTTTATCAGGTTCACTAACCTTTGGTGTGACAAAAAATTGAAAGACCATTATCCTCTTTGGAAAATAATGAAGAAAACAACATTTCAACATACCTTTGAAGCCAACCTTGATCCTCCAAAATAAATTCATTCTTTACCTTCAACAAATCAACTCTTGACACCCACTCAATATCATTTCCCTCCAAAATCAAATAATTCTTCAAGTTTGTTGTCTTGGTACATTCAAATTCTAGAATGGGTGCAACCTCCATGCATTCTTCTTCTTCTACCATCATCACTTTGGCTTGCTTTATTTTTTCATCATCTTCCTTTATCAACAAAGGTTCCTTCACATCTGGTTTTAATGCTCCTATTTGTCTTCTCCTCTAAATAATCTTTCTAATAGGCCATGTAACCTTCCTCCTAACTAGTAAGTGCCAACATTGCAACTACTGCATCATAATCTTTCATCTCTCTTCCATTCTTTCCATAGTCTGCCTTAACTCTTTTATCTCTTTGTCAATTTCCATTTGTTTTTCCTTTTCTCTTTTTTCTCTTTTTCTTTCTTATTTCCTCCTTTGTGAACCCTCAGCCTGCAAGTACTTCTTCGACACATCCATTCTTCTCTCTTTTCCAAGAAAGTATCTTTCACCTTGCTTCTCTTGTCTTTGTGACAACTCACTTTGGTTTCCTCTCTTTTTCACTACCTAGTCTCTTGGAATCTAGGTTCTCTCCTCAACCCGAAAAAGATAACACACAAACACACAACCTTCCTTTCCTAGAGTCTTCTAGCTCTAATACCAATTGATACTGAGCCATGGTTCAAAACCTTCAACCATCACAAATAGATCAGTTTCAAATAATTCTTCAATCATAAAACTTTCAACTTTCTTTCCTACTCAGCATGCATATTAATGGCATACAAATGATCATTACATCAAACAACTCAACAATGCATTATTTTGTTAAACCTTCATTTCACCAAGGGTTATGACAATATTTACTACGAAAAGACACACAAAAACCTCCATATCTCTCCCAAATGATCAAATAATTAAAATCCCTTTGTAGGAACCTTGTGCATCAATGTAAAGAAAAATATCACCAAGTTTGAGCCTTTTTGGATGGCGCAATACAAAGATATAGTTTTCTTAATGCTTGCTGGAAAACCTAGTTTTATCATAGACCTGCTCTCTCCAAAATTGTCATAACTCTTTAAAATTTTAATTAAATTAGATAAAAAAAAGGAAACAAAACTAGACTCATTTATCCATCATTTCCCATTGGTTTTATAAAATTATTTTACTATACCAACCCGTACCATGTGTTTCTTTTGGACTGTTATAGGAAAAATTAGTCATTCAGGACATCCTATACCAAAAATGCCATAAATTTTACAAATATCAATAAAAATTTGTGAGAAAAATTTAAAATGAAAGTAGATTCTCATAAATAACATCTCCAACCAGTTTTGGATCATTATATGAAAGATAAAATCCATACAAACCAAGAGAACATTTTGCAACATGAGAAAAAAATAAGTAATGCACAAAAATGAGAGTTTCTTTTTCTTCACAATTTCAAGCCATCTCCAACCCCCAAATTCGAGTTGGAATTAAATATTTATCATATTAAAACCATTTATAACTTCCCAACTAATTAATCAACTTCTACAAGATCTTGACTCTCCATATTCCCATTCTTGCATTTTTGCAATTTTTCAATATGACAATTTTGCAAGAATTGACAACTTTTAACCATAATTGCAAAATGACCCAACCAAGAACTCCTAGGACCTAAAATAGACTCAAACATTTTCAAAATGGTCTAAATGACCTTATTAAAAGCTTAGATCACATAACTAATTCAAACTTTGCAAATTGTCCTCATGGAGGCATAAAATCCATTAGGTGTTCTGCACCACAAAACCAAGAAGGGAAACTTTTATGAGGATGAAACAAACGAAAGACTAGAGAGATCATTTTTATTTTCCTCTTACATGTAGAAAATTCAAGAAAGATGTGTAGTCTATTTTCTCAATGCTGGCCTAGATTTACAACCTTGATGATGATGAAGATGTCCATCCCTTTCAGATGGGCCTCGATTTCATGCTTAAAAAGGAGAAAAGTCAGAAGTATTATAATTTTTCTAATGCAGTACCTGAAGGGATGCTAGAGCAATTGAGGACCTATGATACTGAGTATAAATAAAGGTATTATTTTTTCTTGGTTCACTTGATTTTGCATCAAAATTCAGAGTATCTAGAGAGAAGTTTACTAGTGTTTAGGTTTAATGTAAAGGGTTTCAATCAGCCAATTTTTGTATGGACTCGTGTACTATCAAGAACATGGGATTACTATTGGTTTGTAGATTATTTTATGAGGCTAGTACTTTATTGTTTTCTCCCATGCCCTATGAGCTGTTTCTCTCCTGAGCTCTTGTAATGGATGAATACTTTGTAGACCCTAGTGGATTATTTCCTTGGTGAGGATTTTATGTTAATTAGATTCCATGGTTTCATTAGGGAGCCTTTCAGACTCCCAAAATTTTTAACAAACATAGGTTTTGCTTTGGAGGCATGTTGCCATGCAACCCTTTCCAAAAATGTCTATGGCATCGAAAGGAATAAGACATGGCTTTACCCGACCCCCCTTATCATTTCCAATAGTCTAGTGATATTGGGGAAGCAAAGGGTGGATGGTGAGCTTACAAACAAACTGGTGCTCTTAATTTTGGTTCTTATTTGTGACACATGGGACTACAATCTAGAAAATCACCTCCTGACTATGAAACATGAGAGTTGGGAGTATTTTGAGTTGAGGAAGAATATGAGTTAGGAAAGGCCAGAACTATACATCAACTTGGCACATATACCATTCAAACAACCAACATGGATGAATTTCTATGTGGTGCAGGTGGAGTATTAGAGGAATCTCCCAATGGGTGAATCGCTTAGCACACAATTGAAATGCTTGGGGTGGTTGAAAAGGAAGAATGAAAATTTTTGGAGGTTCTGACAAGAGATGAGGTGCCTTAATACCCTGTTCAGAGAATTGTGGCCACATGATGAAAGGTTTGACAAGGTTTACGATGAAGAGGTGGATATTGACAGTAGAAATCTAGAGAAAATTCATGAGATTGAATAGGAGGAGCCTCCATGCCATGCTTCCTAGCCTAAAGAATTAGACAAAAGGAAAGGATCTAGGTGGAAGTACTCACAAGTCACTTCCTTTGTCAGTTCTCGAAGCAAAGGGAGAACTTGACGGTCCCCAAGAAGGTCCACTATGGTTATCAAAGGCCAACTTTTGGTGCGATCGACCGCCAAAGGATTAGAATGTACTATTTCCAATTTTCTAAAGAGGAGACAAATCCAAGATCTAGGCAGACTTGGTGCATCAATTAGAGGAGAGGAAGAAGTTGAGTCCATTTTGCAAGGTTTTTCAACTACCATGACTTGGGTAAGTTTCACTCCCTCTCTTCTTTCTACCTTTTCATCTCTAGTTACTCCCCTGCCCCCGTCTATGAACAAGAGTCCTCCATTCATGGACCTCGATATCTTGGTCCTTAATGAACCCCCAACCATTTTCAACAATGAACCTTGTGAAGTAACCCCATGTGCTGAATGAGTAACATTTCCTTCTATCACTATTGATTTTTTGATCATCCTATCAAGTGCCCCCATTGAAAGAGCTGAAACATCCATGTTGCCCATTACTCTAGGTCCATCTACTTCTGGGAAAAAATATCTCCTTCCACCCACTTATCTTTTCACCTTGGCTGGTTTTCCACTTGCCCAATCTTAGTTTGGTATCCCACCATTTTTCATGATAACACTCCCATTTGCCTCCCCACATGCTCATACATCCGAGGTTTCTCCTTCCATCACCCTTTTTGGTCTCCCCCCAAGTGCTTCCATTGTTGCACAAAGAATTGACACCCCACAAAGTCTCCAAGAGAATTTCCATGCAACCAAGAAGGCCCGACAAGCCAGAAAGTAGAAGGGATAGTTAAAGAATGTCACATAGCTAGCTACCAAGAATATTGAAGCTTGCTTTAATCAAGAGTGGAATTCTCTACTAATCACTACCATGAAGCCGCTTGTGTCCAAGCCTGAGGGGAAAATGCAAATGTAATATTACAACATCAGAGCCATGGGTCTAGATTCAAATGAAACTCACCTACGTGACAAGATGGTCCTAGCTAAGGCCATCGAGAGGGTGGTATATGTGGATTATGAGACTGAACAGGAAATTGAAGAATCATGAGGCAGAGTTGATAAATGTAAGGGAAATAGTGGGAAGGTTGTAGATAAATATCATGGATAGATATGTTGAGATGGCTCACCTAAGATAGATACAAATTAACAAGGAGAAGTGACCAAGTTGCTTGAGGAGGCCCAAGGTGAATAGGTTCAGCTATATGATGAAATCAAAAAGGTAAGATTTGAGCTTGCTACTAAACACCAAAAAAATGTATAGTACAGATGTACTTAGGAAAACATAAAGAGAGAGATGGATGATGCTCGATCTCAGGCTTCCAACAATTTACAAAAATCCCAAGCGGAAGCAAAAAATTCAAGAAAAGAGAAACAAGAAATCATGCCCGCTCTGTAGGATCGCGATCAAGAGATCAGAAGGTTGAACTCCAAACTAAGAAATTACCTCTAAGAGAAGAATCAAATGGAGGAGAATGTAAGAGAAAGAGAGGCTCAGTTCCATTAGGATTTAACAGCTACACAAGGGTCTGGGACCCTCTCAATATTAAATAAGTTGATGTCCATGCACTGGGAATGAATCATAGTTTTGGTTTCCATTCTCAGGTGAGCCCTACAGTTTCTAAGGGATGACCAAGAATTCAACGAAAAGGTTGGCCTACTGGCTGACCAAATTCTGCAGATATAGGCTCCCCAATTAATGGAATCACAAAGTTTTATTTCTAGACTATGTGGCCACTAATGAGGCCCTAAGAAGTGTAGGGATTCTAGATCGAAGGGCCACTTCCTACAAAGAAATAAATTTCTTCAATTGCTACAAAGTCGCAACAAGGAGCAAGGAATTCTAGGTAGTGTTAAACAAAAGGGTCGATGAAACTAAGAAGGATTCCAATTTTTTTCTTAGCTTTGGTTTTCCTTTGCTTTCTCACCAAATGGAGATGTGCTATCCGTTGAGTAGATCATGGATGCAATCAGACATAAGGTCCAAACTTCTATAGAGCTCCTAGTTTCAAGTGAGACACCCATTGCGAAGCAATTTTTCCTTAATCTTCTTTTTTGGTTTTCGGCTTTTATATGGTTTTGGCTTCAGCATGGATTCACACTTAAAGAAAAATTTGTTCCAAAAGGCACGCAATGTGCCATGTGGTGGCTACACAATTTTTTTTTATCATCTTCCTTTCAAGAGCAAGTCGAGGCACCTTTTAGCTCAACGGGGATTTCCTCTAAATCTATTTTCATAAATCTGAGATTCCTCACCCACTCAACACATCATCTCTTCACTTTCAGTAGGTTTCACTTTAAAGAAACAATCTCTTTATGGATTTTTTTGAAGCATGTTGGGTTTTCCTTGTTTTCAAGTTGGAAACTTCAAGTTAGTGCCATCAATCTACATCATTGGTCAACCAGATTTTGTCAGGCTATTTTCTAGGATCTAATTTTTCTTAGATATTAATCTTTGCTAAATATCTAAATGACATAAATGAGTCAGTTGGGAATTAATGAGAAATATTACCATGCCCAATCAAATATCTACAACCTGATCATGACCTATCAGATGTTGGCATCTAGCAATATTTACTTCTAGGATGTTGGTGGTGGTTCTCCCTTTTCAGCTATAAATAAGAGGTGGAGACTGAAGGAAGGAGTTACTTTTTTCAAAGAAAAATAATTTCTTTTAGTTTTCCTTAGTTATAGAAGTATTTTAAGAAGAAAAAAGGTTGGAAGAACACAACTTTTCTCTCGCATTTTATATTGTTTTAACTCAAACTATTATCTGATTGGCATATGATCTTTATTTTTAAGTTCATTTGATATTTAAGTACGAATTGTTTCGAAGAAATATTTGAAACTGTGCATGTTATGGCCTTTGTCAAGTTCCTTCTTTATGTTTTTCTTTCAGAATAAAACACTTTGTTAAGCTTAACTCAAATAGTTTGAGCTATTGATTTCCATACTATAAGCTTATATGATATATTAATAACCTATGGGAATTAGGTTATGCCTGTTGAACTTCTCCAATTCCTTTAAGGGTTATTGTTTCTTCATATTGTGTTGTAACAGGAGGAATGGTTTATGCAATTTTTGAATTTTTTTTGTTAACTTTTGGAGCTTTTATGCTTGACTGAAACTTAATGAACACTTCCTATGAGGTGATTTGAAAGACTATGCTATGCTTATATTTAGCCTTTGTTGCTCATTCTCTTCCCAAAAATGAAGGGTTGTGTTATTTTGTGTCTAATTTATCATTCATAGAAAAATAATTAGGTTTGAAATGTTGTAAAATATTTGTCACATTTCCATTTCCATGTTTTATATTTACATTTCCTTCTACCTTTTTCTCCAAACTCAGAGAAGAGCTTGCTTTCTATAAAAATCCTGGAGGTTTCAGTGAGGCAAAAATTGGTCCCCCACTCACTAAATTTACCATAAGGCTATTGGAGAGGTGAAATATTTCATGATTAATAGTTTCCACCCCATTTCCTTTTCCTTACACCGATATACAATTGTTAGCTCTCAAAACTGTACACTTGCTAAGTTGTAGAACTTAGCATTTTGGAGTAACATGGGAACACTCCTAGGCTATGGGTCACCAAAACTTGGAATCAACCTCCAGAGAAGGTTGGCTCCTATGGTGTCACCCGAACTAATCTAAACTAAACCTTTTGTAGAGAAAAGGGTAAGAAAGTAACATAAATTGAAACCTATACTATGGGTGATTCACCAAAATGATCCCAAGCATAATACTATTGTTTTTTACACACAAGAATGATCAAAAACTTAAATAATAGCTTACAAAACTCAAAGCTTCATATGTCTTTGCATTAGTGCTTCATAACTAGGCTAAAAATGTTAGGGACAACATCCAAAAGGAAGTAAAAAAATGTCTTCTCAACTTAGACTCTCTCCTGAACTAGCTAAACACATGTTATGACCTACAATAGTTCATATTAATTGCTTAAATCAAAAGAAAATGGAACAAAATCAAAGGGAAAATAGTTCCACCATAAGATTTAATAAACCATTTTAAGATATTTCACAATAAAACAACAAATGAGGAGGTAAAATAGATTATCTTATTGATTAGAAAGGTGCTTCAACTATTGTACATGATTGATATTGAGTCCCAATGTTGTCTTTTGCCTGAAATAGCTCCAAAATAAGCTCCAATGCATGCTAAAAGAAGAAATAACTAAATTCAAAACTAATGTTTGAAGTTACTTATGCTTTTTTGAAGCCTGCCCCACACACATACTTCTAGAAGCTTCCCGGTCGTATGCAACAGAAAAACACTAAAAATAGCTTCCAAAACCTCTCCAAAATTTCTACAAAGTGAAGTGAAAGTCAAACCATGACCCCACTCACACTAAAAGCATGCAAAACTTCCTCCAAATGCTCTCATTGCCTCCAAAAACCTATTTAAAAACATCCCACATACTTTCCACATGTTGGTCAATCATCATTATTCAACCATGTCTCCTAGTTGCTTTGACCCATACCTTTGGTGTGTTCAACACACCCCCATCTTACATAGACAAAACACTAATAAAGTGATTTATAATAACATCACTTAAATTAATGTTTCTTACATTTTCAAATAAGTTGCAAAAAAAAAGGGTATGAATTATCTATGTTTTAAAAGACCCTAAATTTTCTCCAAACAAGCCTATATTTTTGGAATGTGTTGGGTAACCTCATCTATCTCCCCTATATTCTTGGAATCTCATAAATCTTCAACAATATCCCCCTTTGACTCATAAAACAAATGTCAATGAGAAAAAAATTTAATAAAGTGATATATTAATCACCATTTTAGTAAATGTTTATCTTAATACATTTTTGCACTTAATAAAAAAGCATGATAAGCATGCTTCTCATGGGGTATTGTGTTGATTTTTTTTTCTAAAACATAGGTAAAAATTTCCTAAGTGTGGCAGTCACTTTAGGGAAAAAGGAAACCCTAACAAGTCCGCGACCACACTCACTTCGCATTTCATTTTTCACTCTTGCACTTACCACACTCACTTCGCATTTCATTTTTCACTCTTGCACTTTCTGGAAAGCTTTCCCTACCGCCATAGGGTTTTGACTTGAGCCACCATAGAGGCTTTACTTGGAGCTTTTAATACATTTTCATGGAGATTCTATTGGAGTTTCTCTAAAGAAAATTCTAAATAAATCATGGAGACCGAACTAAGTCTCTATCTGCATAAATTGCACTATTTTCTTTCATTGTAAAAGAAAATATTATTTTGAGCTCATATTATAAATGCAATGGTGGAAATATTTTATTTCTGTGTATTCCTTTCATCTTCTTTATCATGGCTTCAGAATAAATCCCTAATCCTTCATGTCTTGCATCGATTAGAAGCATTATGGTTTTATTTTATGCTATCATCAAGGACTTGGAATCTCTTTCTTGGCTCGGTCCTTACATTGGTATTTCTAGCTTTTCCTTCTAAAGGTACAAGTGTTTCAAGGGTTTGAACCTTTTTGGGTATTCCAGTCCCATTACCCTCATTGCATGGTAGTGTTGACAGCTTCATTTCAAAAACTCCATATAAGAAAATTTTGGGTTTTCTCCTTCCATTCTGTAGGTATGCTCAAGGGTTTGCTTCACCTAAAACCCAAACTTGAAGTCTTGAATATTGAATTTCTAGGTTTTATCTTCTTTTGCACTTTCCTATCCCTTTTGTTATCGAGCCTATCAAGATATAACTCACCTTTTTTCGTGCAATAGAAACCCTATTCTGGGTCTATATTATAATGACAAGGGTTTTATTTTCCATTCCTGGAACTTCATTTTTTGTTAATGATCTGCATCTTTAATGTCACTGGATCTGCAAACTTTTGGATTCCTCAACATTCATTTCGCTAGTGTGCACTATGACCATAAAATGACATTTGTGGCTGTCATGATTGAATTGGATATTACTGTCTATCCTTTAGGTCTTGCTTTAAACTATCTACTTACCTATGTCATCTGCTTTCAAAGTCTTTGTCTTCAAGGCATTAATACCAACCACGGTCCTTGAGACATTAACTATGATAAACTATATAACCATAAGTTCACTATCAATGCATAGCATCATCATAGTCACCTCTATTTGCCAAGATTTCAGGAAAAAAGCCACATATTATGAAAAAGTAGGAAACTTGAGGAAGATGTCAAAAGAATTCTTGAATTCTAACATTTATTATTTCTCTTGCAATACAAACATTTCTATTGTTGATTTATTGTTGGTTGACGACTATATAGATACAATCTCATGAAATGCTAAATTACCCAGTCAGATTCAAATCTCCAAGAATAGACTTAATTCTTGAGGAAATAATTCATGAGTCATAGACTAAAACCTGCTCTTTTCTTTCATGATTGTCACTGTTCTTCAATGAAATGCACTATTCCTTAGATGCATTAGCTGCCTATCTCCATTGAGGTATCCTCTTTTCTCAATTATCACTAAAACATGCTAGGAATGCACTTTATTCAAAGCATATTTTAGAACTTCCATGCACACAAATATAAGGATTGCCATTTTTTTGGGAATTCATCCTCCTCCTTGTGATTTATTGTCTCAGTATGGCATATAGATCCTCTATTTATGCAAAAAAAATATTTTTTTTCTATTTTTGTGGAGACTTTCCATCCTTTGACTATTCCTTTGTGGAAACTCTACTTTTCAAAAACCTCTGAATTATCCTTCTATGCTTGTTTCTCCATGAGAGTCATTCATGACTATCCTCCAAGCCCTCATTTACTTCCTTCTATGGTTGAATGTTTAACTTACAATGCATCTCTTCACTTTCAAATGCACAAATCATTAAGGATTTCAACTGGATCATTGTGTTCTCCATTTACTCTACATTTCTCTTTGGGACAAAAAATGCATTGTGGCCTTGATAATTCCTTTCACTCATCACCTATAGTTTCTCCATGTAGCTCATGAAAACTTCCAATAGTACTTGATAGGACTTGTTTTCTCATAAAAATGTTGACCCTATGCTTATGAATATGAAACTGCAAATATCATGGAATCTTTGTAGGCCAATTTTGTACCATGTTCCTATTGGTAAGCAATGTCCTTATTAATATCAGAGAAATATTATTAATAAGATATCTATTCTTACCAATATCACCATGATTAATGAAACTTGTCTTCAAGGATTGCATTGGTGATATAAAAGTTAACTATCCCTATCTAATGAAACCAGGGGTCAGCATGTTGAACTCAACCATTGTGGAATCCCATTTGACTCCACATGCTATAAAACAATCCAACAACAAAGATTTATTGTATACCTGCACAATAAGCAAACATGTTAGATAAAACAGATCATATGATAGATTGTTTTGATAACTATTTTGTTTTCCTAGACATCTATGGTATGCAAGCTATTTTAATGCTTATGTGGATCAGGCTATATGTTTATGGATTTTTTCATATATAGTCATTGGTGATCCTTCATTTCTCTAACAAAAATCTTCTCACACATGCAGGAAACCTAGGAGCAAAAGGGAGTGCAACAACTGGAGGTTGGATAAGTAGGTGGATCCGAAGATGATATAGAACAAGACAACTAGGATTCGTCATTTAGGCAATGACAAGTTCCCTATCTCTATATATGCATTTCTTTCACTATGTATCTATAAATGTATAGTTTTTTCCATCATTTGCTTTCAAATAGTTAGTCTCATGACTTGTGTGGGAAAACATACATTTATATTATCAATAAAGACTACATTTTCCAAATATATTTCACTCTCTTCTCTATTGTATGCATTTGCATAATGTAATAATGCAATCTAGTTGATAATATCTTTTATGCACATGGATATAACATAGTAGAGTAGAATGTACCTTTTGTTTCATTCTGTAAAACATAAAAAACTATACTTGTTTAAGTTGGTAGCTAAAATAGGTAACATTTTTAGGGACATATGCTATATTTTTTTGTGTTAAACTTCTTGACCAATTTCCTTAAGCTTATCCATTGGGAACAAAGTCATTTAGAAAACTAACAAGACTTGAAAAAAATCTTGTAAATTGATGCAACTCATCATAATAGTATATGAAACCTTGAAAACTTATTCCAAACACATCAAAACTTCAGAACAACACTTAGGTAATTGAAAACTTGCATTTAAATAAAAAACTACCCTACACTAATGGAAAGACAAAAAAACTTAAACAAAACCATTTACAGGACGACTGAAGTAGCTACCCCTTCTTCTAAATATGCAATGACTTACATGATTGAGGACAAATAAGAAAATATGAGATACAGAAAAATGTTCAACAAGTTTATGAACTATCCCTTGGAAGAGATAAACAAGTCCACTTACCTCATCAAATGGATCATATGTATTGTTGTTCAAAGGAGGATAAGTGAGTTGAACATACTCTTGTTTAGCTGCAAGTACATTCTTGACTCCATCTTCATCTATAGCTTCATGCTTGGGTGTAAGACTATTTATTGGTGCTTCAGTGGCCTCCATTCTTGCTAAAAATATAATAGGACAGCCTATCAAAATAATGAATTCAGAACTCTTAACGCTAGTTTCTTATTATTCTGAATCATGTTGTTTTTGATCTCCTGTTTTTTTTTTATCTTCTACTTCAACCATTGCTATTTTAATATACAAATTTGGGCAAAAAGAGGCTTCCTCATGTTCATTTGTCTCATCTTTCTAGTCAAGACAACATGGTTCATACTTATGAGCTATCTCTTTGATCTCATCTTGTTGATTGGAATCACTTGATTCCTGAGATGCAAGGTAAAACATGGTTGTTTCCTCCACTTGCTCCTATTGTTCATGGATTTTTTCTTCAATTTTTTTTGCTTTACCATCCAAATTTGAATAAAGTATCTAAAGATCATTTGAGAAAAAGTCTTCCTCTAAGTCTTCTTCACTTTTTTACATGAGGAGAATGTTCTCAGTAGCATGATAGCTCTCTTGAAGGTTTATGGGAACCTCTAGATCTTCTTCCTTTAGCAAGTATTGTGAATTAGTATCAAGTACAACTTGATGAGAAACGCTATGGTCCTCAAGCTCCCCAAAATCCAAAACTTGGTTATTTTCATGTTCTTCTTCATGGTTCAAGGCCTAATTATCACACTGATTTTTGTAGACTAGCAACTCACCACAATGCCAAAAATACTTTTTCTTCTCCAAAACTATTGTTGATGAGTCCACAACTAGGTTTTATTCATCATGTATTCAACAAAAGGAGGGAGTTCATTGAATTAAACATCAAATAATTCATGTTCAACATCATTTTATTTCTATATACCTTGATGCTCCTACTAATTATAGTCAACACTCACCTACAACAATTTTGATTTAGACTCATCAAGTGAATACTTTTTAGCTATGTTTTTCTCCCTTTTTACCACAGAAAAATCCTTTCCTTGATTACTAAAACAACTCTCTTGACATATAATATTAACCCTTGAATAATATTGTAGAGTTTGTTGGGTTGTTTGAAGGAAAATGGATTCTTCAAGAGGCTGCTCTTTAGGTATTATAGGGTGAACTAGCTCAAGTAAAGGGTCTTGTAATAAAGGAGGCCCTCTAAAGCTTGGGATATCAAATCTAGCAGGCTTAAGAAGTTCACCTTTTTTGAACATTGGAATATTGAACTTGGCAAATTATTCTTCAAAAAAAGGATTTGGAAAGGTAATAGGTGATTGGGCTTCGATCTTTTGTAATTGATCAAGAATTGATTTCATTTTCCCCTCTTTCTCAATCACCTCACTTGCAACAACATCATCATATTTCCTCCACTACATCTCCAACATTTGCTCATGGAGATGGGCTTGGTAAGCTACTTCTTTGTGTTTCAACCAATACTCATGCTCTCTCTTAGGATCCTTCAACTGCTCTAACTTATTATGCTCATCTTTCTACTGCATCACTTATGATTTCTCTTTAAAAGAAGGTTCATCTTGTTTGAAGCTTAATACATTAAACCTTAGAACCCCTACCCCAAAGAAAGGGTTTGGAAAAGAAAATGTTGAATCTACCTCTAACTTTTGATATTGAACAAGAATTAGGTTAATTTTATCTTCCTCATACCTTACTTGTTCCTCCATCTCCTATTGATGAAAGTGAATTTGATGAGCCACCTCTTACTACTATATTTGATACTCTTGTTCTCTATTGATTTCATCAAACTATTCTTGGAAGTACAAAGACATATCCTCTATGATCATGCTATCAAAATTTTGAGTCTCATTGGAAAAGCAACTTTATTGGTTGGAAATAAGATAACCATCTTGGGGTTGTTGGTGAGCATAAGCATACTGCATAAAATCTTGAGCAAAGGTGGGTGGGTGGTGGGCATATTGAACTTGCTGGTAATCTACTATTACAAGGTTACTTTGAGTGAAATTAGAAATATATTCAGTATGATATGGCTGATAAGAGGGAACATATGTAGCATTTTCATGAAAACAAGGGTGATAAAACATGTATCCATGAAATGTAGACATATTAGAGAATTTATAGAAGTTGGAAATTCATTGAAATTTCTTGTAAAGCAAGAAAACTAGGGCTGGTTCCTTTTTAAAATAAGTACATATCAACACTTTTTCTTCATGAAACCAATAGATAGTCTTTCCAAAGTCGCCAGGTGTGCTGAAAACTTGCCTCAAAAGGAAGAAACTACTACTAAACACACCAAACAACAACAATTTGTAGTAAAAAAGAGACTAAAAATTAGTTCTTTGCCCCACTAGGCATGCCAAAACTATTAGCTCTCAAAACTACACCCTTGCTAAGTTGCAAAAATTAGCATTTTGGAGTAACATGGGAACACTCCTAGCCTGTGGGTCACCTAAACTTGCCAAAATTGTTAGCTCTCAAAATTGCACCCTTACTAAGTTGCAGAACTTAGCATTTTGGAGTAACATGGGAACACTCCTAGGCTATGGGTCACCTAAACTTAGAGTGAACCTCTAGAGAAGGATGGCTCCTATGGTGTCACCTAAACTAATCTAAACTAAATCTTTTGCAGAGAAAAGGGTAAGAAAGTAACATAAATTGAAACCTATAGTATGGGTGATTCACCAAAATTATCCCAAGCATAATACTATTGTTTTTTACACAAAGGAATGATCAACAACTTAAATAGTATCTTACATAACTAAAAACTTCATATGTCTTTGCATCGATGCTTCATAACTAGGATAAAAATTTCAAGGGCAGCATCTAGAAGGAAGTAAAAAAATGTCTTCACAACTTAGACTCTCTCCTAAACTAGCTCACCACATGTTATGACCTACAATAGTTCATATTAACTACATAAAGGAAGAGAAAATAGGAAAAGATCAAAAGGAAAATAGTTCCTCCATAAGATTTCATCAACCATTTTAAGAGCTTTCACAATAAAACAACAAATGAGAAGGTAAAAAAGATTATCTTATTGATCAGAAAGGTACTTCAATTATTGTACATGCTTGATATTGAGTCACAATGTTGTATTTTGTCTGAAAGAGCTCCAAAATAAGCTACAATGCATGCTTAAAGAAGAAAAAAACTAACCTCAAAATTGATGTTTGAAGTTACTTATGCTTTTTTGAAGCCTGCCCCACACACATACTTCTAGAAGCTTCCTGGTTGCATGCAATAGAAAAACCCTAAAAAATAGTTTCCAAAACCTTTCCAAAATGTTTCCAAAGTGAAGGAAAATTCAAGTCATGACCCCACCCACACTAAAATAATGAGAAATTTCCTCCAAATGCTCTCATTCCCTCCAAAAACATAGTGAAAAATAGCCCACATACTTTCCACATGTTGGTCAATCATCATTATTCAACCATATCCTCCAACTGGTTTGACCAATATCTTTGGTGTGTTCAACACACCCCTATCTTGCATATACAAAACACTAATAAAGTGATTTATAATAACATCACTTAAATTTATGCTTCTTACATTTTCAAATAAGTTGCAAAAATAAAGGGTATGACTCATCTATGCTTTAAAAGACACTAAATTTTATCCAAACAAGCCTATATTTTTGTATGTGTTGGATAACCTTTCCAACCTCCACTATATGCTTGGAATCTCATAAATCTTCAACAATATCCCCCTTTTACTCATAAAAAAAATGTCAATAAGAAAAAAATTTAATAAAGTGATATATTAATCACCACCTTAGTAAATGTTTATCTTATTAAATTTTAAAACTTAATACAAAAGCATGATAAGGATGCTTCTCACGGGGTATTGTGTTGAATTTTTTTTTCTAAAAAATAAGTAAAAAATCACTAAATGTGGTGGTCACTTTAGGGCAAAAGGAAACCCTAACAAGCATGCGGCCACACTCACTTCACATTTCTCTTTTCACTCTTTCACTTTCTGGAAAGCTTGCCCTACTACCATAGGGTTTTGACTCAACCCTCGACAAAGGATTTACTTGGAGATTTTACTGCATTTTCATGGATATTCTCTTGTAGTTTCTATAAGGAAAATTCTGAAGAAATCATGGAGGATGAAATGAGTAAGTCTCTATCAAGATAAATTGAACCATTTTCCTTCATTGTAAAAGAAAATCTTGTTTCAAGTTCACACTGTACATGCAATGGTGAAAATATTTCATTTCTGTGTATTCCCTTCATCGTTTTGATCATGGATTGAAATTAAAGCCCTCATCCTTTGTGTCTTGCACCGATTAGAAGCATTCTGGTTTTATTTTATGATATCATCGAGGGATTTGAATCTCCTTTCTTGGCTCGGTCCTTGCATTGGTATTTCTAGTTTTGACTTCTACAGGTATAGGTGTTTTGAGTGTTTGAAACTTTGTGAGTATTCTGGCCCCGTTCCCCTCATTGCATTGTATTGTTGAGGGCTTCATTTTGAAAAATTCTATAGCTCAAGCTCAAAACATCCTTATAAGAATATTTTGGGTGTGCTCCATTCATTCTGTAGGTATGCTCGAGGGTTTTCTTCCCATGAAACCCTACCTTGAAGTATTGAATATTGGATTTCTCAGTTTTATTTTCTTTTATTCTTTCCTCTCCCTTTTGTTATCGAGGCTATCAAGATATAAATCACCTTTCTTCATGCTCTAGAAATCCTATTCTGCTTCTGCATTATAAGGAGAAGGGTTTAATTTTTGGTTTCTGGAACTTCATTCTTTGTTAATGATCTGGATCTTTAATGTCACAAGATCTGCAAGCTTTTGGATTCCTCAACATTCCTTTAAATAGTTTCCACTGTGACCATAAAATGACATTTACGATTGTCATGTTTTAATTAGTTATTACTGTCTATCCTCTAGGTTTGTACTTTAAACTATCTGCATATCTCTGTCATCCGCTTTCAATGTATTTGTCTTCAAGGCATTAATACCAACCATTGTCCTTGAGATATTGACTGTGATAAACTCCATAACCATAAGTTCACTATCTAGATGCATAACATCATCATAGTCACCTCTGTTTGCCAAGATTTCTAGAACAAAGCCACATATTAGGAAAAAGAAGGAAAATTGAGGAATATTTCAAAATAATTCTTGAATTCAAACTCAACATCTATTATTTCTCTTACAATACAAATATTTCTATTGTTGAGTTATTCTTGGTTGATGACTATATAGATACAATCTCATGAAATTCTACATTACCCAGTCAGATTCAAATCTCCAAGAATAGAGTTAATTCTTGAGGCAATAATTCATGAGTCATTGTCTGAAACCTACTCTTTTCTTTCATGATTGTCACTATTCTTCAATGAAATGCACTATTCCTTAGATGCATTAGTTTCCTATCTCCATTGAGGTATCCCCTTTTCTAAACTATCACAAAAACATGCTAGGAATGCACTTTATTCAAAGCATATTTTAGGACTTCCATGTACACAAATATAAGGATTGTCATTTGTTTGCAAATTCATCCTCCTCGTCATTTATTGTCTTACTATGGCATATAGATCCTCTATTTATGTAAAACATTCATTGTTTTTCCATTTCTGTGGAGACTTTCCATCCTTTGACTATTCCTTTGTGGAAACACTACTTTTCAAAAACCTCTGAATTGTCCTTCTAGGCTTATTGATCCATGATAGTCATTCATGACTGTCCTCCAATCCCTATTTAGTTCCTTCAATGGCTGAATGTTTAACTTACAATGCATCTCTTCACTTTCAAATTCACAAATGATTAAGGCTTTCAGCTACATCATTGTGTTTTCCATTTACACTGCATTGCTCTTTGGGACAACAAATGCATTGTGTCCTTGACAATGCCTTTCACTCATCACCTATAGCTGCTCCATGTAGCTCATGACAACTTCTAATGGTACTTGATAGGTCTTGCTATCTCATAAATATGATGACCTTGCACTTATGAATCTCAAACTACAAACATCATGAAATATTTGTAGGCCAGCTTTGTACCATGTTCCTATTGGTAAGGAATGTCCTTATTAATATGAGAGAACTCTTATTAATAAGATATCTATTCTTACCAATATCACCATGATTAATGAAACAATTGTATTGGTGATATAAAATGTAACTATCCCCCTCTAATTAAATGAGAGGGAAGCATGTTGAGCTTATCCCTTATGGGAGCCCATTTGACTCCACATGCTATGAAACAATCCAACAACAAAGATTTCACCTATACCTACACAATGAGCAAACATGTTAAATAAAACAAAGCATATGATAGATGTTTTTGATAACTATTTTTTTTCCTATACATCTATGGTATGAAAGCTATTATAATGCGTATGAGGATCAGGCTATATGTTTATGGATGTTTGCATATATATTGATTGGCGATCCTTCATTTATCTAACAAAACTCTTCTCACACTTGCAAGAAAACTAGGAGCAACAGGGAGTGCAACAACTGGAGGCTAGATAAGCAGGAGGAGCTAAAGATGATGTAGAAAAAGACAACTGGGATTCATCATTCAGGAAATGATGGGTCCCCTATCTCTATGTATGCATTTATTTCACTATGTATCTATAAATGTAAAGAATTTTTTCCATTATTTGCAATCAAATAGTTAGTCCCACAGCTTGTGTGGGACAACATACATTTATATTATCAATAAAGACTACATTTTGCAAATATATTTCACTCTCTTCTCTGCTGTATCATTTGATTAGAATGTACCTTTTGTTTCATTTTGTAAAACATAAAAACCTCTACCTATTTAATCTATTGGCTAAAATAGGTAAGAATATTCAACATTTTTATTATGGATTATTCCACCCACCCTTGGCGGCCTCAAATTTCCTTTGGCCACCTCATTGAAATTGAGATTTACCTTCCCAGGCCTAGGCATACCCACCTTGCTTCCTTCCTATTCTTGGATTTTCCAATCCCCACCATTGTGGGAGGTTTAAGCATTTCCCACTTCTTCAACTCATTATCCCATGAAGTGAACATCATTTCTGACTTTGGATAACATTTAGCATTCACCACTTCACATATGCTAAACAAAAACCTCCAAATCACTGTAACCACATCTATTTTTTTTAGTTTAACACTGTAGGCATCCATTAAAATCTGCAAAAAGTAAACTTCATATAGGGGTTAGTATTTCACAAATCTAACAAAATACCTCTATGAAATACCTTGTAAAAACTTCCAAATGCCATACATGACAAAATAAAAACTAAAGCATTAAGAAAGCAATGACAAGTCACCTATTTCATAGTGGATTGGTGTTACATGTGCTAGTAACCCTTTCCCAACCCTTGATCAATAGCTAAAATGATGAAGTGCAATGGAGATGAAAACAAGATTATTTCTCAAACCAAGAGAGTAACCTTGCATAAAGTTGTGGATCCTATGAATGAGGATTAAGCCTTCTTTTATAGATTTTGTTGATGAGAGATTGGGAAAGATGGTGAATGTGGGACTAAAGATCCCCCAATGAGAAGATGACACTTGTCAAATGGTGAGTGGTCAATGGTTGTGCAAGATTTGAATTCAAATTTGCAATAAATTTTGAGAGGGGGACAAGAAAAACAGCAATAAATGCAATGTTTGACTTGTCATGTTGAGGGAAAATGAGGTTTTTTAATAAATAAATAAAATTGATTTATTGTGCAAGTGGAGATATCTAGAGAATGCAAGTGGGATGGGATTAACATTTAATCAGGGATAGATTAAATAGATGATGATTATGCTGATTTAATGCTGATTAGGTGAGTTTGACTTTTAGGACTTTGATATTTGATTTATTTGAATTAGAAAATGATGGAATATGATTTAGGATTTGATTTAAATAAAGTCCTGATTTGTTTAATTAAATGGAGATGATGCAAGATGAAGGTTGAAATGATTTATGAGAGATGAAATGATATTATTTGATTAAACCTTTGGATTGACCCGATTTACCTGATGAATGGATTTGTTGCGTTTAATCAATTTACTGAGCGGATGAATATGCATAATGCTAATTTGACGTGTCTACATTTTGCCCCTCTTTGAAGCAATGTACTTGTTGCGTTGGTTCAAAGAATAAACTTGCCACGATCAAAATTTAAAAATTTTCTAATTTTTCAGATGCCCCAACGGAAAGAAGTATAGTGGTACATTGCCCCCTCGAGAGATCGTGCGAAAAGATTCAATTTGAGGGTTGATCTCGTGATAAAGAGGTTCAAAATGGATGGTTATGGATGACGATGCAAATGAGATGATTTCAAGATGCTTAGAATAACAAATCTATATTATCCTAAACAACTTAAATGATGATATGATATGAGATGGATGATGTAATATGCCATGATTATGCAATGGATGATTTATGCAGATGCTTAGACTAACAGATCTATATTATGATGATGATGCAAATGCAATGCATGTGAAATGATCGATGTTTCCTATTATGTATGATATGAATGATATGTGATATGTTGACTGTTTTTTGGATGTAGGATGGATGCATGATGGATGCAGGATGGATGGATGCATGATGGATACATGATGGATGCATTGGCGATGTTATGTTAACACGGAAATGAGATGATGACAAGAGGATCCAACAAGTCCATGATTGGTCGAGACTTTAATTAGAGATGATGATGATAGATGATGATGATGATAAATGATGATGATTTGCTTATCAAGGATTGCGATTTTCAAAGGGTCACTTACTTTATGTTTGATAACACACATATGTACGATGCATCAAGGTATCAAGAACCAGGATGGTGTTCTACCTAGTGTGATGGACTTTGACTCAACAAGTAGATAGGAGTATTCTTGTTCACACTTGACATACAGAAACCTTGCTAGGGCGTACCTAACAAAGCAAGTATTCACCAAGTTATATTACAAGAGCGTCAGACAAGCACAAGAGACAAAATAATAATGATCGTTGCCCCATTCCTGTCTCTCTAAATCCTTCATTTGGATATCATCGAGAGGTCCTTCGAATGAGTGCAATAAGATAAATCAAAAGAAAAGATCAAGTACACAAACAAGCCATGTTCTTCATACCTTCAGCCAAAGGAATGTGTTTTGATAGGATAAGAATCCAAAGTGATATCCAAAATGATGCCAATTGTCAGAACGATATATCCTAGGTCATGCATTGTATAAGATGAGGATGGTTTGATAAATTCATTGATAGGCTGTTGATATAAGGTCGACTGACATGTTTGCGATTGATCAAGAGTTTGATTTTGTTTTAGAGGTTTGTTGTTTGCTTTTGATTTTACGATTGAAGCTTGCATTTGCTGACTGTTGTGATTGTTTCTATTTGCGTTGCCAAAGGATGAAGGTGATGATCAGTTTATTATGGATGATTGATTATTGCGGGTGAAAGTGAAATGAGGCAGATGGATTTTTCAAATATTTGGATGTTTTTGACGTTTTTGGAATGTTTTGAGGCTGTTTTTGGTGTTTTTTGAGATTTTACCAATGTTTTGATTTTCAGTTTTCCAATTTTTTTGGGATTTTCTGAGATTTTGACCAAGATACTAACGTAAAGACCTATCCTAGGGGCCTCAGGGGTTGATCGATAGATTAGCCTTGCCTACGTTATACACACAGAGACCACGTAGTTCGACTGACGACTTGACTGATTTACAGATGACGATATACATGATGAGATGTCAGTTTATTATGACAGACTCCTATAGGACTGACCTAAATGTCTCGGGAGATAATCAAAGATCAACCTTTCCTACGTTCAAGGTCAGAGACGACGTAGTTCGACAAGATGACCTTGATTTTGGATTTTTGAATGACTTTTTGACCTATTTTTGGATTTTCTGATGTTTTGAATGTTTTTGGATTTTTTGATTTTCTAATGTTTTTGGATTTTTTGATTTTCTGACATTTTTGGATTTTTTGATTTTGAGGACTTTAAGACCATATACGAATCCGATTTGATGAGAATGTGCCCCCAGCATGATGCAATAGACTACTCCAATAAAGGCAAGACAAACTGACCTTGAGAATGGGCTGAGTAGTACCAGGAGGGATCATGATACGAGCACAGGACCAAGCTATGGTGTGGATGTAAGTGGATGAGTGATGAATGGAGATATGGATGAGATGGATGATGGAAGTGAAATGGAGGGATATTGACAAACAAGCTGTAAAGGTCCCGGTGGATGAAAAGTGCTTATTTACACAAGGCACCTGTTTGCTAGGTTTTCACTAAGGTACCTATCCAAAGTGCCACCGAAGTGGTTTTCACTAGAGGATGATTTTTTTTATCCTTTTTCTAATTTTTTTTGGATTTTTAGCTTTTTTTGATTTTTTTGTTGTTACCAAGATGCCTGTTTGCCAGGTTTCGCCGAAGTAACCATTTTTCAGGACTTTTTCTGATTTTTTGGATTTTTGGTTCTATACCTTGAAAGAATTAGGCATAAACTTTTTGAGATGGGAGCTATTCATGGGCTCCTACAGAGGTTCCCCTTCGGGTGTTGATAGCTGATATGCCCTTGATTTATAGCTTGCTGTGATGATGAAAGGCCCTAACCAATTGGGTTCGAACTTTCCTTTGCTGTTGGGATTTGGGACATTCTTCTGATTTTCTTTTAAGACTAGTTCTCCGACTTGGAAAGTCCTACTTCTAATCCTCTTGTTGTAGCTTCCATTTGAGTCTATTTTGATAGACTTGCAAATGATTCAAAGCTTCAATCCTTCTCTCATCCAGTAACTCCAGCTCGTTTAGTCTTGAGACCCGATATTCTTCATCAGTGATGAGATTTTGCAGTGATATTCTGAGGGATGGGAGCTCGATCTCAATGGGGAGTATGGCTTCTGATCTGTAGACCAAGGAGAATGGGGTGGCACCAGCAGCGGATGCTGGTTCGATAAGCCCCAGAGGGCAGGATTAAGCTACAAGTGCCAGTCACGACTTGCGTCATTGACTATTTTCTTGAGGATTTTGAGGATGGTTTTGTTCATGGCTTCTTCTTGGCCATTGCCTTGAGGATAGTATGGGGTGGAGAAGCAATGCTAGATTTTGAATTTCTCGCACAAGTCACAAACCTCTTGGTTCTTGAATGGTGTCCCATTATCTGAGATAATGGCTTGTGGAACACCATAACGACAGATGAGATAGTTCAGGATGAATTTTGAGATCTGCTTTCCAGTGATATAGGTCATGGGTATGGCTTTCACCAACTTTGTGAAGTACTCAGTTGCAGTTATGATAAATTTATGGCCATTGGATGAGGTGGGTGTGATTTTCCAATGAGATCGAGTCCCCACTGCGAAAAGGGCCATGGTGTGATAATCGGGTGAAGCTCTTGAGCTAGAGCATGGATGAGGTCCCCATGTTGCTGACATTGTAAACACCTTTTAGCATGATCATGTGCTTCTCGCCCATTGTGGGCCAATAGTACCCCACCAGCAGCTTGGCTATGGTTATTCTGCTCAAGTGTGAGCCACAGATACCGTTATGAACCTCGGTTAGAGCAGAAATGCCTCCCTCAAGATTTAATGCATGCAAGAACCCTATATCTTCAGTAAGATAATCACCTAGGAGGACAAATCTGGATGCCTTTTTGATAAAGGTTCATTTTAGGCTCGATGGTAGGTCAACAGGTAAGACTCCTATTCGAAGATATGTATAGATGTCATGATACCAAGGATCACCAGGACCAACAATTTCACACACATATTCTGATTTCGGTACCTCGAATGTGGGAACAAGAAGCTACTCGATCAGAAATTTGTATTTCGCACATTGTGAGGGATGTCTACTAGAGACCCAATTGTAGCCATGGCATCACCTGCTCTGTTGTTGGTTCTTGGAATCTGCTCAAATGTTATGTCAATGAAGGATTCCTTTAAAATCTCCACCAGTTTCTTATATGGGGTTAGCTTATCATATTGATATCATCATTGACTTGATTTATGATCAGCTGTGAGTCTCCATAGACTTTGAGGGCTATGATATTCCATTGCACTGCTATCCTGAGACCTATAGTCAAAGCCTCGTATTCTGCTATGTTGTTCGTGTAAGGGAATGCTAGTTTGTATGACCATGGTATGCAGTCCCCTTGGGGGTGATGAAGAAGATACCGGCTCCTGATCCGTGCTGTGTGTATGAGCCGTTGAAGTATAATTTCCAGTGATAGCTACATTGAGGTTAAAGATGGATTCGTCTGAAATTCAGATACAAGAGGATTCTCATAATATATGGGTGCTTCTGCCTAGTTGATCTGCAATAACTTGACCTTTAATGGCTTTTCTTTCCACATACTCGATGTCATACTCTGACAGTATCATCACCCATTTTGCCATTCTGCCCGTGAGCATTGCCTTGGATAAGAGATATTTGAGGGGATCAATTTTTGCAATGAGCTTGATCTTGTGTGCCAACATATAATGTTTGAATTTTTGGGATGCAAACACTATTGCGAGGCAAGCTTTCAATGAATGAGTAATTTAGCTCATGACCGACCATTGTCCTGCTGATATAGTAGATGGCCCTTCTGTTCCGTTTTCATCATGCTGAGCAAGAAGAGCTCCTAGGGCTACTGCTGTTGCTGACACATATAAAATCAATGGCTTTCTTGGGATAGGTGGCATTAACACTGGAGGTGTAGTAGATATTCCTTTATCTTGTTGAATTCCTCTTCGCATTTTGTATCCCATTTGTATGATACCCCCTTGTGGAGAAGGTGCGAATATGGGTTTTGCTTGTCTGCCAATTGTGCTATGAACCTTCTAATGGATTGGAGCCTACCTTGGAGGCCTCTCAGTTGCTTTAAGTTCCTTGGTGCTTCCATCTCAAGGATTGCTTTGACTTTTGCTGGATCCACCTCAATACCCCTCATGGAGACTATGTATCCTAGTAGTTTACCTAATTGTACGCCGAAGACACACTTCTTGGGATTTAGTCTAACCTTGTATTCCTCTAATCTGTCAAAGATAGCACTTAGGGTTGCTATATGATCTTGTCTTTTTCTTGACTTTGCTAGGATGTCGTCAACATAGTCTTCGACTGTTTTGTGAATCATGTCATGGAAGATCAATTTCATGGCTCGTTGATATGTTGCTCCTGCATTCTTGAGGCCGAATGGCATCATGTTCCAGCAGTAGGTCCCCCACGGACAAGTGAAAGCTGTCTTGTGTTGATCTTATTTTGCTATCATAATCTAGTTGTATCCTGAAAATCCATCCATTAGTGATAGCATCCCATGCCTTGATGTCATGTCCACTATCATATCGATGTTGGAGAGTGGGAAATCATCCTTGGGACATGCTTTGTTCAAATATCTAAAATCTATGTAGATTCTGATAGCTCCATTAGGTTTTGAAATAGGTACTAAGTTCGATACCCATTCTGGATAATCAATTGGTCAGATGAATCCAGCATCTAATAGATTTTTGAGCTCCATTTTGACTAACAAAGCAATTTGAGGATGCATTTTGCGAAGCTTCTGTCTGACAGGTTTTGCATCTAGATACACTGCTAGGTGGTGGACCATAGTATTTGGATCAAGTCCTAGCATATCTACATAACTCCATGCGAAGTTTATTTGTCTTTCCCTTAGGAATGCTGCTAGGAGTTCTTGCTCTTCTGATAATAGTGATTCCACATAGAATGTGATATGCGGGGTCTCCTCTATTCCTAGGTTGACCGGGTTGCATTTTTTGGCCAAGACTGCTGACTTCTCTTGATGAATAGCTCTTAGGGGAAGATTGAATCCTTCATCCTCAAGTGCCTCAGAGAGGTTTTCACCATTGGATACATCCTTTATTTTTACTATTTTGTTGTCAGAGAGTGCCACGGTGTGGTTTTCACTTAAGGACTTGGATATGATTCTTAGTTTCTCACTTTTGCAACTGAAGGATTCAATCATTTCCTCGTAGTAGGCATGTGTGTCTAGCTCGATTACGAATCCTGCCTTATGATCTCCATCTAGAATGTTATCCCTCAACCCCATGAATTCTGAGAGCACTTCATCATTTTCAAATGTATCAAGAACTGGCAGTCCTCGTTGGTCATAGTCGATCAGTTGGGGGTAGACTAAGCGGATCTCGTGATTTTGATTATCTGGTTCAAAGGATATGGTACTAATCATACACAGGGTGGTATCTTCAAATAACCTAGGTAGGTTGGATAAGGTATCTTCATCATCACTACTAATATAGGGCTCAGTGATAAAGTTATGCATGTCTGTCCCTATGGGTATTGGGGAATGCACTTGTACTAGGACTGGCTGAGGAGAAACATTAGCGGCTCTAACCGAAGGACTTTGGCCATGTATGGTTATTCTCAGAGGCGTACATCCAAGACCAAGATTTTTTATAGGCCGCGTCTCAGGCATGATTGGTATTAAGAGCCCATTGTCATTTTTCCCCAATCTTTGGTTTCGGTCATAGCCCATTGCAAGCATCATGTGTAGGCCTATGCTTCTTTCATCCATTGGTAATTCAAGTGTCGGTCTTTCATCTAGATACAACATGTTTGATGGATCTGCTTCAATTACCTCATGGCCAAGGTCTCCCCACCTTGTGAATTCAGGATAATTTTGAGGATAGGTTTGTGATGAGGGAGCTTGATTTTCTTGTGGGCGTCCTCATGATCTTGGAGATTGTGGTAACTCTCCTATCACAAAAGCATTGTTAGGGAGCCTATAAATTCCACAACCATCCTGCTGGATGATGAGCTTGATATCAGATATGGTGGGAATGGCGGGTGTCTCTGTCACAGAAGTGAGAATAGTGGGATTGATGTATGATGTGGATGGGCCCTCATCATTTTTTGGCACTTGGGGGATTTTGTAATATTTGGCTTCAAGGTTCTTGCAATATGAAAGTGGCTTAGGATCTCCATGGATGGTAACCTCTTGTCCATTATGTGTGAATTTTACACATTGGTGGAAGGTTGATGCTACAACTTTCATTGCATGAATCCATGGGCGTCCTAGGAGGATATTGTATGGCAATTCAAGGTCCAAGACCTGACATGTAGTTTCCATGAGTGTTGGCCCTTATTGGATAGGGAGCTTAATTGTTCCCTGAGACACTCTTTCTTGGTCATCATATGCTCTAATTGTGATGCCCTTCCCTTTATCAATGAAATCTTCTGATATCTTTAACTGCTTGATGAGGCTAAAAGAACAAATGTTCAAACCTGCACCTCCATCCACTAGGACCCTTTTGATTTTGCTTTTGTTCACAATGACCTCCAAGTGAAGTGCACGATTGTGAGATGGTTGGGCAGGAAAGTCTTGGTCAGAAAATGTAAGAAGATTAGGTGTTATGATGTTTCCGACCATAGCTTGGAATTGTTCCGCATCGAGGTCTGCGGGGATGATAGATGAGGCTAATGCTTCCTCAAGGATCTTTTTATGCGCTGATGAGATTTTTAACAGCTCCATGATGGAGATGTGGGCTGGTGTTCTTTTGAGTTGGTCTACAACATTGTAGTTATATGGAACGACTCTTGATGTAGGGACTCTATTGAGTTGGGATGATCCTATGATGGTGACCTTTCTACCTCTTGTGGTGACTCCATAGTCTTCGGCGTGGGCGCCTTTGATGGTGATGACCATGTAGTTTTCATTGAGGTTGGCAACAACTATTTCGTATACATGTTTACACTGCCTTTTCCTTTATCCTTGTTATTCCCTTTGTTGCCATGATTTGGCATCAGATTCATGTAGATTTTAAGGTCCTGATTCCCTGTAGGTGCTTCCACATTTATGATTCTTTTGTCGATGAGATCTTGGATGATGTTCTTGAGTCTCATACAATTTTTTGTGGTGTGGCCTTTAATTTTGTGGAACTCACATAGTTGATTTTCATTGTACCAAGGAGGTTTGACATTAGGTTCTTGATAATTCTCAAATGTAGGAGCTTGAATGAGTTTTTCGTCGATTAGCTTTTTCATGATGTCCTCAAGTGGTTCCCCCAAAGTAGCGTATTTTTATTTGGGGTATGTTCTGCGTTGAGGTGGTCCTCTTTGGTCATTGAGATTATTGATGGTGGGATTATTGTTGGGTTGGTATGTTGTGTGATGAGTGTTTTGGCGTTGTGGTTGGATTTGTGATGCGGGTGTATTTTGGCGTGGACCACTAATGACCACCTTGGCATCCACGACACCATCATTAGTAAAATTTTTGTTTCTTTCCCATGTACGAGGTTTATCATTGTAGTTTGATGACGGGCGGTTGTTTTGCAGTTCATGATATGATGTTGATTCGATGGGTTGAGTCACAAGGGCTCTTTTGATGCTAAGCACCTTGGAGATCAATTGATCGTATGTGGTGATTCTCTGAACCTTGAGATGAAATGATAGGCGACTTTCAAGGTTGGCTATGATTGTGTAGACTTGTTCTTTTTGCATGGTCCATTTGCTCCGATTAGCCTTAGATCGCCATCGTTGAAGGAATGAAGCGAAAGATTCATTCTTTCCTTGTTTCAAAGCATATAGTTCTTTGAGACTAACATCCATTGTAATGTTACATGCATAATTCTTAATAAATGCATCTCTAATTTCTTCAAATGTCCTAATGCCTAAAGGTAAGTGAGAGAACCAGTCTATAGCATTGCCTGCTAAGCTCCTAGGGAATAGCCGCATCAGATAAGTATCATCATATGCAACCTCCATACAATGAACCTGGAATTCCCTAATGTGATCATCAGGGTTTCCCATCCCTTGATATTTGTCAAATTTAGGGATCTCAAATCCCTTAGGGAATGGTTTCATGTCTAGGCTCCTATCAAATGGATAGGGACACAAGTTGCTTTGCATTTTGGTTGTTCACCCTGATTGAAGATCGAGTACTTATTGTGAGAGCAACTTGAGTTGTGTCATCATATCATTCTGAGGATCAGGGGGTGGGATGAATGTGTTTTGGGGCGTTGCAATCATGGTTTGGATGGATGGTTTGGTTGGTGCATTATTCAATGGTATCGATATGTTGTGGCGGGCGAAGTAGGCTTCTACTTGTTTTTGGATGAACAATGCTTGTTGTTGCTCTTGTTGTTGTTGCGCTAGGATTTTTGCTTGTTGTTCTGCTTGCTGCTGCGCTTGTTGATGCGCTTGTTGCTATTCTAACAACGCTTGTTGTTCTGCTTGTTCTTGTTCCCACAATGCTTGTTGTTGGGCTACCAATTCTGTTGCTTCTTGCTGCTCTTAGTATTTCTTTAATGCTTGTTGATTTGCTTGTATTTGTGTTTCTTGTGCAAGAAGTTGTGCTTGAGCTTGTGCTGCTTGTGCTTGAGCTTGCGCTTGTGCTTGGGCTTGTGCTTGTGCGGCTTGTTGCTGCAATAATAGTTGTGCTTGAGTGACCCTTTGTGTTTGTAATGCTTGTGTGGCTTGGGCAGCTTGTTGTTGTTGTTGTTGCAATAAAGCTTTGGCTTTTTGTGCTTGTTGTGCTTGTAATGCAGCTTGTGCAGTTTTGGCAGCTTGCGCAGCTTGAGTGGCTTGTTGCACAACTTTTTGTTTCTGCACTTGTTGGTATCCTCTTTGAAAAGTGGCTTGTAATGTTGCGTCAAATTGGTTTGATGTGGTGAACGTTGGTGGTGGTGGATTTGGAATGGTGGTAGATGATGATGTTGTGTTGATTATTTGGTTGGTGGATGGTGTTGTCATGTTGATTACGTGATTGGTGGATGGTGTTGTTGATGTGGTAAGTGGCATTGTTGATGTGATTGGCCCTTGAGAGACCATGCTTTGCAATGTTGTGGGGGTGTTTGATGATGTTGCCATTTCTTGTGTGTTTATCATTTGTTGTTGTGATGTCAACAATAATCTTTGAGCATTTGGCAAAATGTTTTGATTGATGGTTGGGATAGCGGTTTGATTGATACTTGGTAGGGGAGGCAACCCCAAGCCAAGGAGTGATGTGGATGATAATGGTAGTGGCGGGATAGGTGGAAATGTGGGGGGGGGGTGAATCCTTGCGAGAGTGTTGTGGTGTTGAAAATTCCCCCTGGTCCGAATATGTCTCCCTCCTCTTGTGAATTTATGAGAAGAGGTGTTTGTGGTGCTCCGTGAAAAGATGTTAATGATGGGTCATAATGTAAAGTGAGAGGAACATTTTGGTGTAATGAATTATGGAGGATGTTTTGTTCCACTGTGGTGTTTGTGTCCAAGTTTTGGTTATTCACAAGGGGATGTGATTGAAGTTCATTGAGAAATGTGTTTCCCTTGTTGACATTTGGTTGAGTTGGAGCAATCGATGTCGTGATTTTTGGAATGTTTTGTGTGACATTTTGGGATGGAGGTGTAGATGAAATGGGGATGGTGGATGAGATTGGTCGAAAATATGTCTCTACTATAGTGCTCACATCAAAATCCAAAGGCAACGTGGCCCCTTGCTTTGCTAGTTCAAGCATGTACAATGAAGGGTTAAGTCTCATCATGATGTTGATGATTCTATGGTTGTCTAGATTTTGGAGCATTTTAGCTATTTGTTCGTGAGACATTCCAAAGGTATGATCCTCTCCATGGGTTTCCTCTTCTGGGTTTTGCGATGATGTTGGAAGGATAATTGTGAGATTTCCATCCCTAATGGGATTCATTTCATGAGTGGTTTGGCTAAGATCATTTGAAGTGAGTGTTTCTTTGTTGGCTTCCATACTCTTCTTGTATTGAGATCTAGTTAGAACCATAAAACATGGATCAATCTTCAAGAATATGGGAGATGAATCTCTTGACTCTTTGGATTAATATCTATTTTATGTCCCAAAGTGAAAGTTTTAGGATGCTTTTAGGATCAAATGTGATGATGATATGATGGTGATGTTCAAAGATGGATGTTATGGATGTTTTTGGTTTTTTGATAAATCTTGAATGGAATGCTAGGACTTTGGATTTTTGATTGGTTTGATTTTTGGATTTTGAGATTTTGTCCTTGATCTTGATTTGGATTTAGTTTTGGATTTTGAACAAAAAGACCCTAAGATGTTTGATAATGATGTAAAGGATAGTTGTGTTCAAAGGATGATGATTTGGATATGTGTGAGGAGAAGGATGCATCTACCCACACCTACCCAAACAGAATGATTGTTTCACTAAGTATATGGAGAAGGATTCATCTACATATACTAAGCTTGACAAGATGATTTGGATGAATTTGACTAAGGATATGCAAAAGGATGCATTTACACATTCCTAGACAAAGGTGTTTTGATAAATGTTTTCAAGGACTTGGTCTCAATGATTTTGGTGTTTTCTTGATTTTGTCATAAAGCCTAGCACTTCAAGGATGATTTCAAGGTTTTTCAAAAGATGATTTGTGAGATGGATTTTGATGTTTTGAAAGATGGATGCAAGAGGTTTGATTCATTTTGATCCTTTAGGTGAACCTAAAAAAGACACTTTGTGTTTTCCTAGACCTAGGTATTGAAGAGCATGCATATACTTCCTAAAGACCTTTGTAACCAAGAAATGATTTGAACATTTTAGATTTCCAATCAATGATTTGTGCTTTTGGGATTTGGAGTCTTCAACACACATGAAAGTTCATTTTGCTTATCTTTGCTTAATGGCTTTATTTTACCAAAAACACTCTCTTTGATTAAAGTTTCAAACTAAGATGTCCAATGTCTTAATTTCTTTAAACCCCACAAGATATTTTATGTGGAAATTCAATGAACTTAAGCCAAGGGTTTTCCTATTGTTTACTCAAGAAGACAAAATGAGGTATAATACAATGCTTAGGACCTCTAAGGACGTGAATCCCAAGGGAAAGCAATAGCATATGGATTGAGTCAGTGACATTTGTCTTCAAGAGGGTTTGAAGTTTTGAGAATCATGTTGAATGTTTGTTTGCAAAATGTTTTCAAATACAACACTGTGTTTTCAAACGAAGAACAATTACAAGCCCTATGGATGTGTAAGACAATATTTGTTGGATTACCACTTGGACAAGTCCAACTACGCTTATCTCTAGTGGATGGTTAGATGCTTGACCCCACTGGCTCCCCTCCACGGCTCATTAACGTCAATCGAGGCAGCCAAGCATCAACACCCATGAAACTCCCATGGCATGCTTTCCATCTCTACTAGAAGACCGTAAGAGTGTGGGGTCGCTTCAGAATGACCGTTCTTGCACCAACAAATAGATTAATGATTTTGGAAAATTCTAGCACATGGGTTTTAGTAAGGACTTTTCGTTCTTGGAGATTGACCCATACAGCAAGAGTCCCCTTTCGGATCCATCTTGTCAGAGCCAACTGCGTGATAATGGTGTTTAACCAATACCCACATTTATATCCCGGCTGGAAATACTCTTAGCTTTAGAGTGTTACCGATTGAGTCTTTCCCTTGGGTGAGTACTTTTTCCCCAAGGCAGGCCCTCTAAGATAAACAAAAGCAAGCAAAAACACAATATGTAACTCGATCGATCTTTGATGGCACAAAGAAAGAGAATGTACGCAAAAATGCCCCTACTCACACTCGCACAAGATGTTCAATTTTTAAGCCCAAATCAAAGTGTTTCAAAGCAATAAAATGTATTTTGAGTGTTTCTCTTGCACCCTAGATTGCACAAAGCGCAAGGGGAGAGGATACACACTCAAAAGACAAAATCACACAATTCAAGCACTTGTTCGTTTTATAGCCTTCAAAGCAATTGTGAGTTCGTTTTAAGCACCAAAATGAAGTGTGAGTTTTGATTGTTCAATTCTTAACCTCAAAAAAAATCTAGTGAGTTTGTCATAAGATTCATTTTAAGCCCTTTGCAATGAAAATCAAATTGTTCGTTTTAGACCCAAATGAAAATTAGTGTTCTAAAACGAAAAAATAAACAACTTCATGAAGTAGTGTTGATCAAACACTTAAAGAATTAAAAAACACTTTGAGTTTTCAAAAAAATTTCCCTCCTTTCATTTTCGTTTGATAGCCTTCTCCTTCGCTTTGTACCTTTTCATTTCGCTTTTCCTTCGTTTGTACCTATTAACAAAAAGATGATTATGTGAGAATCCAATTTATTTCAACTTCAATCAATAATATGATCCTAAGTGATGATAATAAAATGAAGATCATCTATTTGAAAAGGCATCACACTTGTTACACTTTATCTTCTCTCTTATCATATCTTTCATCCCTAAAAGATATTGAATGAATGAATCAATCACAAACAATAGACCATTTTAAAAAACATCACCATAAATTTCAAATTTTTAACTATGGTCATAAGGATGAAAATGATTTATGATAGAAAACTTAATAAATCATATCAACGGATTAACTTAAAAAGAACAAATCTTCCAAAGTATTATCTTAATCAAACATTGACCATTTTAAAATAATCAAACTTTTTTAAGTTCATAAATTTTGCAGTTTCAAAAATGAACCTAATGGTGAAACGTGATGGATAAAGCATCTTCACAACTAGCACATCTTATAAAGCAAATTTCCTGCAACTTCTCAAATAAGTTTTCTAAGCCTATTACAAAGACTTGATGGCTAATTAGTGCACAGCTGGATCATGTAGATTTTCTTTCCCATTTAATGCATGAGTGTGGTTGGTTGATATAAAGGCAATAAACAGATAATATAAATAAGTTCAAAGTCAGCAGCCAAATGGAATACAAAATGTTTTTCCAGTTTGACATAGACGCCTTCAATCATCATTCCTGCGCAAATATTAGTTAGTGATAGCAATCACATTAAAGGCGCTAGACAAACAGGAATTTATCATGAATCTATTTACTGCGCCCTTCATGACTTCATGTATTTATTTTTTGTGCTCTTTACAACTTTCCCTTACAATCATACACTGAACCAAAGCGCAGCTAGCAAGTAAGACAATAAGTGCACCCAAAGTCTTTTAAAGAGAATTTCAAATTTTTGTCATTTGGTGGGTATTTGCTAGTGAAAGCATCTCAGTTGGTCAACAAGAATTGACAAATCAATAAATTCCCAGCACATCACTAATGGCAAGACTCGTATAGGAGGATTCTCAGAGATCTGATAGCAGGACAAGTTGCTAATGAAATAAACACAAAACCATTAGTGTCGCCTCTCAGCACATGCATAAATCATTTAACAACAAAAAACAAAAAAACAAACAGATCCCATATGCAGAGAGACAAAAGGAAAATGAGTGCTTTTACCAAGGCGTTCGACCAACATGCTCTGACCCTATCGACTTTATCTCCTGCAATGACATAGGAGTCTAATTTGGAAAGCAAGGAGTGAATAGAGAGAAGGAGAAATGATGCAAGAGGAAGGTATTTCTATGCTGTGAGAAGTCCCTATGTGAAATGGAATAAGCTACGTAGGTGTAAAGCCAAAATCCACAATGTTTAATAGTGCCACTCCTATAAGGAATTCATGCAAGGCGTGGAAATATAGACAAGGCACAATAACTGTTTGACCGAATGGTGTAGAAGCACAGACAAGGCGCATGATACAACAAATGTATTTGGCAGGGGTACATTTGAAAAGACATTTTTCTAATGCCACGGGTAGGTGCAGATCCACACCTAATAATGATGGTGAGATGTTAGAAAGTGACTTCAACTGCACAAATTCTTCAACACCGGTGGTAAAAGGAATGTAATACAAACATTCATTGCTTCAAAACATGAAAATATTTTTATTGCAGTAAATATCATGTGGTAAAGTAGCTGGAAATTGGTATTGCTTAAGATTTAGCCCTCCTTCTAGCATCAAATGTAGGCATCCATCAAAATCTGCAAAAACTAAACTTCATATAGGGGTTAGTATTTCACAAATCTAACAAAATACCTTATGAAATACCTTGTAAAGACTTCCAAATGCCATACATGACAAAATAAAAACTAAAGCATTAAGAAAGAAATGACAAGTCACCTATTCCATAGTGAATTGGTGTTACATGTGCTAGTAACCCTTTCCCAACCCTTGATCAATAGCTAAAATGATGAAGTGCAATGGAGATGAAAACAAGATTATTTCCCAAACCAAGAGAGTAACCTTGCATAAAGTTGTGGATCCTATGAATGAGGATTAAGCCTTCTTTTATAGATTTTGTTGATGAGAGATTGGCCAGGATGGTGAATGTGGGACTAAAGATCCTCCAATGAGAAGATGACACTTGTCAAATGGTGAGTGGTCAATGGTTGTGCAAGATTTGGGAAGAGTGCCCATGAGAGGGAGAATTTGAATTCAAATTTGCAATAAATTTTGAGAGGGGACAAGAAAACAACAATAAATGCAATGTTTGACTTGTCATGTTGAGGGAAAATGAGGGTTTTTAATAAATCAATAAAATTGATTTATTGTGCAAGTGGAGATATCTAGAGAATGCAAGTGGGATGGGATTAACATTTAATTAGGGTTAGATTAAATAGATGATGATTATGCTGATTTAATGCTGATTAGGTGAGTTTGACTTTTAGGACTTTGATATTTGATTTATTTGAATTAGAAAATGATGGAATATGATTTAGGATTTGATTTAAATAAAGTCCTAATTTATTTAATTAAATGGAGATGATGCAAGATGAAGGTTGAAATGATTTATGAGAGATGAAATGATATTATTTGATTAAACCTTTGGATTGACCCGATTTACCTGATGAATGGATTTGTTGCGTTTAATCAATTTACTGAGTGGATGAATATGCATAATGCTAATTTGACGTGTCTACAAACACCCTCTAAATCCATTCCTTCCAAACATTCTAGACAATCATAGAGGAATAAATCGACCAAACATCCCTCCATAAATCACAGCCCAAGTGCCTCATCCATACAGATAAAAATTCCTTCAAATTTGTCTTCCTGGGAGCAAACCAACCCAGGGATTGCATTAGCTAGTCCCAAAAAGCCACTGTAAAAGGGAATGTGAGCAGCAAGTGATCCAATACTTCCTTAGCCACCTTGCATAACATGCATATCGATGGACCATAAATTTTTATCTTTCCACCCTATCCCCTATTAAAATTTTCTTATGTAGAGAAACCCATTAGAAGGCTCCAGCCTGCACAAGAAGTCATAAATTCCAACATAGTATGAGCAACCAATAATTCACCCTCCCCTAAGCATGTTGAATCTCATAGCCCATCTTAACACTGTATTCCCTAGATTTCACTCCAAACTAGATAATTTTTTCTACCTCTGGCGTTAACATTATCTTTTGACTCCCTAGTGTAGTCACCAGTTCTTTTTGATATTTTGCTATAATTTGGTAATTTTCATATGCTATCGCATCTATTTCTACTCCCCCACTTTCCACACTATCCCATAAGTAATCCACCATCTTTCATCCATGCCCAAAAATTACCTTGTTAATCCACTCTTTTGATTCAAAAATAGAAGCCAGTGTGGGAAGGAAATTCCACGAATTAAACCAAAATTTTGTCATCCTCCTATCACCAATCCACCATGAAATGTGGTCTGTTATAAGCCTCCTACACTCCCAAATAAACCTCCAACATATCAAGCCCCCATTTCAGTTGGCCAAAGTTATTATTCATGTTGGATCTTCATCATCCAAATATTTACTTCGAATGATATGACATCAAAGCTTCCCAAACTCCTTGAATATCTTCCAACTCAACTTGGCCCCTAGAGAATTTCTCAACAGCTCCATCCTTCAGAGCCCCAGGCACCCTTCCATCTTCTGTAGACAAGATTTCTCCCAACCAATTAATGGTATCCACTTTATCTTCTTTACACCTTCCCACAAAAATTTCTTCAACTATCCTTCCAAACATCTGATTGCTTTATTCATCATTTTGAAACAAGACATGGCATAAATAGGTATAGCCTGACAGAATGGATTTGATCATTTGAATTTTCCTGCAAAGGATAGTCACCTGCACTGCCAAGCCTCCTTTCTATTTCTGCAATGGCTTAGCACTTCCTCCTAGTAAGCCGATTTACACATTCCTTGGAAAAGCGATGCCCCTAGGTGCTTTGCAGGGAGAGAAAAAATTAAAAAAAACCTAGAATCCTAGATATCTTTCTTTGAAATGGCTTCTTGGTATTGCAAAAATATATTTCTAACTTCTCCTTATTCAATAATTATCTTGAAACCTTAGAGTAGTTTTCCCTAATGCTTTATTGATGATTTCCACCTCCCTCAAAGAAGCTTCACCAAATAACATCTTGTCATCTGCAAATTGATTATGGGTGATGTTTCCAACCCCTTCCATGACCTGAATCCCTTTCTACACTTGAGAGTCCCTCAAACTCCTTAAATTTCACCCCATTGTTTCTGCCTTTATGACGAACAAGAATAGGGACATTGGATCTCCTTGTTGGAGCCCATTAGTAGCATTGGAAACACCACATAATAAGCTATTGACATAAATTGAGTACCTAGGAGAAGATATCCAAATACCTACCATTTCCACCTAGCCAGTCACAAAATTGAATCTTTCCAGCACAACAAGTAAAAAGTCCCAATGTACATGGTCATACACCTTGCTCACATCTAACTTGATTACCATACTCTTTAGTCTCTTAGATGAAATCATGTGAATGGTCTCCAAAGTGGTGATTATACTATCTATTATTTCTCTTCCTAGAGTGAACCCATTCTACTCCTCTGAGATAATTGAGTCCACCGCCTTGTTCAATTTGTTGGCCATAGGATTCACTAGAATCTTATAAACACCATTGCACATGGAAATTGGGTGATAATCAGAAAATGAGGTGCATTCTAGTTTTTTGAGGATCAAGGAAATCATTGTGTTATCAATGTCTTTAACAAACTTCTTCTGTTTCTTGGCCTCTTCTATGAATTTCCATAGATCTAAGCCAACAAATTTCTATCAATTTTGGTAGAATTTCATCAGCATCCCATTAAGCCTAGGTTCCTTGTTAGTGTTTACACCAAAGAAAATATCTTTGACTTCCTCCAATGTGAATTGGGCATTAAGTATTATATTGTAATCAACCACTACAATATTCAAAATGCATCCCAAGAACTCCTTGTCTGAACCACTATCATTTTTTAGATGCCAGAAGCTTAGAAAAGAATCAAACTACCCTAGATTCTAGGCCATCCCTGTCACACACCACTATCCCATCTATCAATCTTATATTTTTTATTTTGTTCTTCTCTCTTCTAGAGTGTGTAGAAATGTGAAAGAACTTGGAATTAACATTGCCAAACTTTAGCCATGTTTCTTGGGATTTTTCCTTCCAATATAGTTAGTCCAGAGCCAATAACTCTAAATTCCATTCCTTTAACTACTCTTGTATATACTCCTCTTATTACATTTCGTACCTAATCACATGCTCATTCAGATGATCGAACTCAGCCTCAAATTTTTCCTTCTCTACAAAGATGTCTTTGAAGTTCTCTTTATTTCATTCTTTCAACTTCCCTATAATGTACCCAAGTTGTTTGACCAAGCAAAAACTCACTGATCCCCCATAATTGATTTATCCTTCCACCACACTTCCAAATTCCCCATGATATTTGGGTCTTTCCACCACATCGACTCGAATTTGAAGTAACCCTTGGATGGTTCTTCACTTAAGTTCAAATCTAATTACATCGGATAATGATCTGAGACAATTACCAGAGAAATACATGTTGCACATGAGAACTCATCTCCTGACCACCCAACACCAAGGAAGAAATGATCTAGTCTCTCTGAAATGTTGGTGAACCCTAGCCTCCTATTTGTCCATCTGAACACCCCACTTTTTGGTATACAATCTACCACTGACAAGTCTTAAATAAAATCTCAAAAATCTAGCATAACCTTATTCTCCTTCTGCAACCCACCACTCTTTTCCTTCAAATCTAAAATGGTGTTGAATTCCTCACCTAGAATGGATTTCTCAATTCACACCTTCACCATTTGATCCCTTATTTCATTTCTTGTTTTTATCTTAGATCCTAAGTTTTGGTCAGCCCATACACATTGAACAAGGGGAAGCCCTAATCCATTACTCGACAGATAACCCAACAGTGCATCCAATTGGGCTGAGCATCCAATAATTTTATGTCACTGATACATTTTGGTATTTTTTTCGACGGCAGGTCGTTGTTGTTATTGCATCAGAATTTTGACATTTCAAATGCCGTCAAAATTCTGACACAATAACAACGACGAATAGCCGTCGGAATTCCGACGACCTTCCGTCAAAAAAAAAACAAAAATGTATCAGTGTGTTCATAATATTGGGAGACTATAGGACACCCAATCCACCCACCATCCCAATATAATCATAAAATAAACCTTTCTACAATTTGTAGGAGCTAGTAAACTTTTTTCCATCAAGAGCACCAATTTTTGTCTCCTAAAGCAAAATGATATCAGCCTTTATATGATCTAAGTGATTCTTAACCAAGCATCTCTTGTTAGGGGTCATTACGCCTAGGGCATTCCATGTAATTATTTTCTTTTTTTGTCCAAGGGAGGCATTTGCTCCCTTGGATGTCAAATAATCCTTGATGCTCTAGAAACCTTTTTCCCTTGCTTCCTCCTCCCATTTTTTCTTTTTTGTCTTCCTTCCCCTACCCTTCTTAGTATTTTCCATCAACCTTGCAATCGATTAGCTTATGCTCCTCAGCTTAATGATATCCAATTTATCACCCACTAAAAACCCATCCTCCCAATTAGAGGATTAACTTTGCAAGTTGTCATCCTCATCAGGGACCTCCACTAGAACAAGTGCCAACTTGAGGTCCACACTAGTCTCCACAAGAGGTGCCACCTTTTCTTCACCATGGTTTCTCATAGAAACATGCTCCACCACCTTCTCCCCTTCCTTAGTAGCCAAATATTTGGTTTCCATTAGCACTCGCCGATCTAGAACTATAAAATCCTTATCACATGTCAACCCTTTCATTGATGGAGAAGTCTGAGGCATAGGCTTCTTCTCATTCCACACTTGGTGGATCATTGGAGCCTAATGGTAGGATTTCGAATTCTGATCCCTCCCTCAACATCTAGAGTAGAAGAAATTTTCTTCTTTCACTTCAATTGGCTAAATCTAATGCTCACCCTTTACACACAACAAGATCTCCTTCAAGACTTTCCTAATAGCCATCATCTTGATCTGGGAATAAATGTATGAGTCACCTTCTATAATTTCTATATCAGCATCTACCAAGGTGCCAAGAGATCGCCCTATCTTTACTAGACTCTCCTCTACCCCTTCTATGTTGGGGATCATGTTTTTTCATTGGTATGAGGATGAGATAGAAGGATTTCCAATAGATGATGTTTTGTCATTGGTATGAGGACTTGAGGTTTCAGGTAGAGAACCTTTTATAGTGGACTCTAGGAAGCTAAGTTTCTTTTTCATCTCAGTATTTACAACTAGTAATTCCATCTCTTTCATTCTTTTCTACAACTCCTCATTTTCTTTAATCATCTTGTCAACTAATGATATAGGCGCATTCTATGGTATATCCTTTTTAGAAGAACCTCCTTCATTTATTTTGACTCCTTCATTTATGGGTCTCTTTCCTTTATCAACCTTATGGGGATCACGATTTGTATTTTGGGAGGAGGGTCAACTGGGATAGAATTCTTGTCAACAGTATTGGTTTGTGGATTTACAGCAACATTATCAACAAAGGGAACTACATGGATCTTTTCTACAACTTCTTCCACAACAGCCCTAGTTGTTTGGACAGTTACAACTTCTAACTTGTCCAATGCTTCCATTTCCTCAACCTCTCTTCTTAACATATCTCTTTGCATCATGACTTCCTTTATTCTTTTCTCTTTCTCTTCATCCCTCCTTTTTCTATTCTCATTGCATCTTGAGGCTCTTTCTCTAAGTACTTGCATATCATTAAGAACTTCTTCTTCCTCTAGTAAAGTAGAATCACCATCAGATGTTAATACAGTCTCATCTTGATGGGGAGCAACATTATGGTAATATTCATCATCTCCAGTTAGCAGGTTAGGAGGAATGGGAGTATATGGATGAGAATTCAGGGTCAAATGACCTTTAGCTTTAGTATGTCTAACACATGAATTGTATCTCTGTATTCTATCTCTTTCTATTCTATCATTTTCCCTCCTTTTCATGGCTTGTAAGCCTGGGTCTAAGGATTGTTCATTTACTACAAATTTTATAAAAACCTCTCCTCTTTCATTAGAGGTGCTATCACTAAAATCCAATAAATTCCTTTCACATTATGAACTAGAGCTAGAAAAAACATCACGTTCAGGGACCAGATGAGGATTAGGCTTACCTTTTTCAGTGTCCTTTGCTTTCACCCATTTCCCACGTGCATTCTTGTTCTTGGGAAACTCACCTTCCAACTTTTGTTCTGGATGCTTCTTCTTATGGCCTTTTGTTCCTCGCATTTGTACTTGGATCTTCTTCACATCTATCAACTTTTTTTATTCCTTTATATTCTTCTTCTTTACTTCTTTGATATCTTTAAAAACCAACTCACACTAGTGTAGAGACTTCAGAGTCTCCACCCAAATTCCTTGGGACCAATTAGTAGCAATTTTATTACACTTTATGCAAATTTCACCATATCGCTAGAGACTCAAACTAACTTTGGCAAATACAAAATTCTTTTGAATGGAGTTTGAACACAAGCCTTTCAAAATGAAAGGATGGGAAACCTAACACAAACTCTATTGAGATACACAACAAAGATTTGAGCAATACTTAGTAGACACTTCAAATTGACCGACTCTATGAGTGAATATCATCATATAGTATATATAATGATCTTTAATAAGGCATTCTGGAGAACTAATAATTGTAAAGCTTACATCCCTAGTAGAGTCACCATTCTTTCGGTTGTTTTCAATGAACCAATCAGATCTCACTAGATACCTATGAGTTTTCCATACTCAATTCTCAAATACCTACAAGATAAGTGGCCAACAAACAAGATGTAGCACTAATTGCTTGATCTCCTCCACTTCAGGTTCTACAAAATCTGGGAGGGTAGTCCCACAATGTAAATTATATGATTCTTCTAAACAATTAACGTATACATTGCATAACTAAGTAGATATATTCTTGTCAAATGCTAAGAAGATGAAATCCTTCAAGAAATTGGCATTTCCTTGGAAGAATTACATGTCTAAAGCCGAGGTTACGAAACAACACCAACCACAACAAATTAAAGATTAATCTAAAGATTATTTTAAAGGGTTTTCTCAAGTTGGGTGACTGGAATCATAAGAAATTCTTATAAGGATTGAGATCCGTGCCATTATCTAAGGGCTAGGAGTTGAACCAAATTGAAATGCAAGGTGTATTTAATCCTAAACATGCAAGATCTATGTGAATTTTCTTTGTAATTCAAAAATCCATAATCGATTTCTAAGAATAATTATCAAATACAATTATCCTGCACATGAATTAATGATTTGATCTAAGCATTTTAACTGGTTCTTTGAACTAAAGCCAAAACCAAAGCATACACCAAAGCATGAAAATAATGACAATTAATGAGATGATCTTTGATTAGAATTTTCATTAATAATTCAAGTACAAATTAAAATTGGAGAGACTACAAACTCCAAAAAATTACATTATCATTTAGATATGCTCAGGAACCATACATTTGGGTATGTGCAGGATCATCATGTAAAAAACATGGCCTTAAGTGGCAAAAAATTTAGAAAAAATAGAGTTAGGCAACTTGATGTAAATATTTGAATAAGTTATCTATATTATTTCAAAAATATGTAAGAATAGAATCTATAGAAAATTGAATGTAGATTCTAAATTACTAGGTTTATTTTAAAAGAAAACAATTTCGTAAAAATTTAAAATTTCAATGCAGAGTACTTAAATTTTAGGAAAAATAAGAAGTAGGTGTTGTCCCACCACCCTAACCACAATAAAATGATAATATTTTTCTATAAGATTTTAGATATAAGTAGAGGACTCATGTCCCAATGTGATGCATATTTTTTTGTATTTTTTTCCAAGATTAATTAATTATGATTTTTTTATTACAACTTTTAAAAATTATAAAAAATCGTATGTCTGACCACCTTAACTTGGTCAAAACTTCATGATTTTTTTTTTTTTAGTCCAATAGTATGCAAAGCATAGAATGTGACGCATGTTTCAGATTCAAAAAGTGTGATACTATTTGAAAGCTATAGATGTTTTTCAATCAGCCTATCAATCGGGACTTTAGTCGTAATTCAAATAGAAAATCAATAATAATTATTTAGTAAATTCAAAGTAAAGAATAATTTATATTGGTGGAAATTTGAGAATCTCCTTTAAAAACTCTTTTCATTTCATCAATTTTGGGTAAAAAATGTCATCAGCCACATACCCTACACATACCCATCATATCGCCACTTTTTGGCCCATCATGATTCTGCACAAACCCATTTGACAAAACTTACTATCTAGACTCAAAGCATTAGACAAGGACTTCTAACATATTCGCTCTGTGTTCTTCAATTACACAATTCAACTCTAGAATTCAACAAAAGAACTGCACTAATGGCCTTGAATTCCCTTATATGGAAACAAGGGAGCAAAACAAGCCTCAGGCCAATAGTACACATGTCACATCCTAATTGGACTGCTACAAGACAATATTCACATTATAGTTATATTTACATTCTCAATTGGATGGAATACACATGAGACAAAGATTATTTCCAGTTGACAATAAGAGAAAAACCACCTTCCAAAAGGCGCATGTTGAAAATAATATCCTTTTGATTGTTGTAGCACATCCATTCCATTTGGAAAGATGACAAAACTTGCAAAGGTAGGAAAAGAAAAAAAAATTCATAATCATCCACATCATTAGTGATCAATATTTACCTATGGTACCTTTAATTAGGAGACAAATACTTTAAATATATTATAATCTCAGAGGCTAGACCTGTACAATACTTGACTGAGTATATGTGTTCCATCCTAAATTTACTATTCCAATCCAACTACAAATATCCTTTTCCATTGTTCGTATTCCTCCTCAAATGGCCAATCAAAATCAATAATTTCATCCATTTTATTTTTGTAAGGAGAATACTTTGTCATCAATGAATTAGCTTCCTTGTCAAAGTCTTTGAGAAAGCTAATAATGAAAGATAACTTCTCCAAAGTATCTTTCAACATATCAATATTAACATCTTCACAAATTAGTCATGTTTTGGAAAAAATTGTGGTGTCCACCTGATTCTTCCACATCTGCAAAGGCTTTACTTCATCATGGGCTTGTTGAATGTCAGGTAACATTGTCAAATCTACTTGATCATACCTAGCCTTTAACTCTTTTATTTTCTATTATAATGGAGCAACATATCCATGGAACAATTGTTCCCTAACATCACTGACAAACTTGTAAGTCGGGACTAGCTTTGGATATCTATCCTCTCATTGCTTAGCCCCAACTACCATTAACTTCAAATCACTAACCCTTGGGATCCATCTATCTAAGAGTGGAGTTCCTAATAATCCATCTCTCTGAGACATTCTCATTGCTCTCAGCATCAAAGAGTAATTAGCATGGACACTATTCAATCTACCTTGAATTTTCCTATTTAGATGCTTCAAAATAGTATGAACAATCTTGGAATTGTTCTTATGCATCATGTCCTATGTTCTCTAAAACAATTTCTTATATACATCAACTTGCTGAAGTAGTTGTCCTTTTGTGGGTTCATTAGATGGAGTTGCATCTGATGTACTCAGCTTCTCTACGACAATGGGCTCCTAGCCCATGTTGTAAGGAACAATTGACAGTGATTGTTTAGGTGGACAAGACTGAGGATGAGGCATAGGAGGAATAGAAGCATTATGGCTTGAGCTTGTTGGCCCTTGAGACCTCAACATTTCCGCTTGTTGTTTCCAAAATTCTTTCTTTGTTTCAACCTCAACTACTCTTTTCTGACTCTTATTGTATTCATCTAGAAGCTCATGATATTTGATTATAAATGTATCCATGTCCTTAGTGACATGCTCAAATTTTGTTTTTGTGAACCTAGTAGAATTTATAGTCATGTCAATGGCCTCTAATGCTAGAGTATATGCAACTCCTTTTACAATTAATCTGCCACTGAAGTTTGATAGCTCTACAACATTGGCTTCATTCAACTTAGAGATAATGACTATATTTCCAAAGCATCCCTTTCCTAACTGAATGCAGATCCCTGAAGTGCCAACCTGACTTCTTCAGTTTGAAATAAAGGCTTATCAGCCCATCTTATTGTATCTAATACCACTACATCAGCAATATCCCATTCAGGAAATAACAAAACACCACTCTTTTTCACAAGTTCTCTTCCTTCCTTAGGTGTAATATTATTAAACTGTTTCTTCATCTCTTGCATCACATTGGCTTGGATAGAAACCTCAAGAAATTCAGGATACATAAGCTTCTTTCAACATCAACTCTCTTTTCTTATTCTCTAGCTTTTTCTCTCCATACAAAATCCTTGAATGCTAGTTTTTCAATAAATGAATCATCCTGCATGCATTATTTGCAAGCCTCAAACCTCATGTCATCAATATTACTCACACCACTCAATTTGGATTTTCCCAATCTCAAGATACTTGTCCCAGAGCTTGATGCAACTTCCCTTGGAGGAGAAGGCATCCCTTGTTGCATATCTTTAGGGGTTATCACAATATCATCTTCATCACTATCATGGTAATCCACTACCATTCTCTTCTCAACCATTTGTTTCTTAATTGGTGGCTACTTTGGGGGAGGAGAATATCTTGGAGGGGAATCAATATCAATTATAATAGGTAAAGATTTCCTAGGAAGTGATGGAGCTGATCCAATTGGAGAGCTTGGCTTTGAATCCTCTAATGCAATAGGGGTTGTCTTTTTCTGCTCCTTGTTTGTTTCCCTTTTCCTAGTATACACTCGAATATTTTTGGGTGGTTGATAGCAAGGCCTTTACTCTAATTGCACATATGTTCCTTCTTTAGTTGTCAGAGCTTTTCCCTTATCTTTGATTATTTCATCTCTTCTTAGCACATGAACAATGCTTTCAAAATTCTCCAGTACATACCTTATCTAATTCCTTTCCCCCTAAAGGTCCAACAAAGGCTCATCAGTTGGATGTGATCTTCTGATTCTTGCTACCATCTTATTGAAAGCAAGATACATAACTTTCTTTTCCTCTTGTACTTGCAGGTCAATAATGTTTCTAATAGCATCCTCAAGATAATAGAAATTGTGAAAAAACACACCCAAAGATCTTTTTTCTTTTACTGCATGGATAAATCCCTCATGGTCATGATTTCTAGGGCGAAGCTCAGTAATCAATTTGTAGGGCTTGGGACCTCCCCCAAATCCTTCCAGCTCCCTTTTATCAACACAAAATATGCAAATGTTGTGTACTCAAGAAAGAATGAACCCTTCTTATTTTCTAGCAAGTGGCATTCTTAGGATCCGTCTAATTGTCTCATGACTTATATAAATCCAATCCTGAGGGATACATCTCTTGGTAGCACAAAAGGATAAATAATAGTCCCATATACCTTGAATATAGTTCTATTTAGATATGCAATGATATCTCCCCAATTATGGGTTATATTCAGCTTGGGCCTCCTTTCCATAGGCCATAGGAAGTCATAAATCTCTTTAGGGATCCTTGGTGGCTCAAGAACTAGGAGTCTCCTTAGCTTAGATGCAAAAAATTTATGGTAGACCACATAATCAAACTTCTGGTCATCCATATCTAGAATTTGGGTCCAACGTTGGACCGCTAACTCAACATCACCTTCCACATTTTTCAAAGACATGTCTTCAGAAAAATACTTATCTTGCTTGTATAAAATCATATGCATCAAAAGAGAATACCACCAGAATTTAACCCAATGCTTTCCTCCCTTAAACTAAACTAAGCGCTTGTGCATGTTTTTTGCTAGATAAGTAGCATAATCATAAACCACATTAAAGGTTGCATACCAAATATTTCCTACCATGTATAGATATTCAATTGATATAGTTTTAGGTGCATCAAAACCATTGATTTGATACAAGGAGTAGATAGTCTTTCTGAAGTAATGGTTAAAGTGGTTCATAGGAAAAGGTTCATTCTCATCTTTTCCAATCTTGATCTGCTTCCTATTTTTTCCATGTCTAGTTGAAGTAGTGTGCATTGGAAACATTGTAGTTTGGAACAAGACTTTGGTATTCTTGTATTACTTTTTTAAGGTATCAATTTCAATGGGGACCATATCCTAATTCCACTCTTGAAGTTTGAAAATTTTTGCAATCTTTTCCTTGGTAATCTTGACAACCTTAGCACCATTACATGCCCTAAAAATTCTGGACACTAGATCATATTTGGCTGCAATATCTTTGAGAAAGTCCACATCCACATGCACATTTAGGACCACAAGTTTCCCCGTGTCCAATCTCCAAGTTTGGAAAATAGGATATTTACAATTCTTGTCCCCAAACCAATTTCTAAACATTTTCCAACTAGTATAGGGAGATTTAGCATCCATGACCCAATCCTACTTGTCCTGTAATCCTTCATAAATTATAGGGCCATAATATATCGCTACTGCTTGATTTCTTTTGTTGGTCGAGGGTTTAAGTTGGTCAAAAATTTCATCAAAGAGTAACCTAGTTTGGGCTTGAAAATGAGGCTTTTGCATTTTGGGAGCCATGGATACTCAAGAAGGTTTACAACGAACTAGGGTTCTAACAGAAAGGAGATCAAAAACCTAATTCCTCCAATTAGCAACTCAAGGTGCAATTGGGAGACCCATAATTTCAACAAAATTGTCCTAGGGAAACAATCTTACAAACAATTTTAACACAATAAAGTAATTAAAAGATGCATGCTAAATCAATTGGAAGAAAACAATGACAACCTTCCCTAATTCAGGATAATTCGAATAAAGGACAAAGTTTAGTTTTAAATGTACTCACAACTTTTTGCATTCACATGAACCCCAATTTTTTCACATCCCAATTGCTCTGCACTAGCTTGTAATCTTCAACAATGTGAGGAAATCAATTTTATGTATTTTTACAGCCCCAATTACAATTACTGCTAATTTCCTTTCAGCCATTATTGCTCACTCGTACAAAGAAAAATGACTCCAATTCCCATGTGTTCAATTTAAAATAGTAGCCATTGATTTCCTTTTGAGGTGGCACCATGAATGACTCAGATTGAGTCAACATAGTTTGAATTTACTTTGTAACAATTCACTAGCTCATTAGCCAATGGAAGCATGTTGATTGTAAGCCACATAATTCCTTCTTGTGGGCTCCACTTCCTTTTCCCACCATATGGAGCAACACATGTGTCACCTAATTACGGACCTCACACATCCTCTAACAAGCATTAATTTAATGCGACGAGGTGTGTGATGGGTGGTTAGGATTTAACCTTGATGATACTCATAGACCGTCGATCTGAAAAGTACTGAGTGTTAGGTGTGGTATAAACAAACTGGGCCCCACCATAGCAAGGAAATACATCACAAAATCACAAACCTCACACACGTTCTAACGGTCATTATTCAACTCCTGCATAGTGTGTAATGAGTGGTCAGGATTTCACCTTTAGATCCAATGCACGAGATAATCTGCACATGCCAATAAGGTTAGTTCAAAATGGGTCCATGACTAGGCTGACAGGTTTTAACCCTCAAGACAAAATTTTTCCTAAGGTAGGTTTAATAAAATATTTCAAACTAACCTTAGGCATTATTGCAGTGATGATATAAACCAGGCAACCAACAGGCCTAAGTGAAAGGGGCTGGTAAAAGGATGTTCGCGATGGCTTAGGTCATGAATTGATCAACCAGTGGCCAGGTAGAGCAGGTCAACATAAAATTAAAATTCCCAAGGTTTAAAGTGTAAAGGACTTAGAAGAAAGGTTATAGAGCTAAATCCCTAAACCCTACTGATGGGAATACATGTGACAAGCCATTACCAAGCACAAAATGGGCCCAAAATTTTGAAAATTTTGGAGCTCTATCAAAAAAAAAAAATATTATAATGCAACTGCAATAAGAATTGAGCCCTTCATTAAATATTATCATTATACCTCATGTTTTGATTAATCTAGATGACGATGAGGAAGTTGCTAAAATTGACGAACATGTGTGTAATGAATTGAACACATTATTTTCCTCTTCCATGAGCTTAAATGACAATTATCCCAAGAAGAGTGTTGAACTTGGTGATGGCCCTTTGGCTAGTTGTTCACCTTAGGTATACACTCAACATGATTGGGATACATATGACCCATTTTATGTTAACTCACATGTTCCTTACTATTCTTTTACATTATTTAATTTTCTTTTTCTTTCGAGTGATTGCATGTGCGTATTGTGATCCCACATATTGTCTTGTTTGATGTATCCCCCTCTTTGTGGTATTCCTCCATTTATACCTTCATTCTTCTATATGTCATAAATATTTTATCATTATCATTTGTCTTTTTTTTCCTTTTTGGGATGACACAAGGCGTTGAGACATTCATGTCTCTTCCATGTTGACCCAAAATATTTTTCTTTACTTTTCTATATTTCTTTTCATTTGTCTTGTGTTTTCCTCTGGGTATGATGCAAGGCATCAAGAGATTCATGTCTCTTCCATGTTGATCCAAAATATTTTCCTTTAATTTTCATTATTTCTTTTCATTTTTCTTGTGTTTTCCATTTGGGGATGATGCAAGGCACCAAGACATTCATGTCTCTTCCATGTTGACCCGAAAGGATTTTATTTTTTTTCACTCTCTTTGTGTCATTCTTCCAGTTCTATGTGTATTTGGGGAATGATGACAGTTTCAAACTCCCTAAAAACATTGAAGCAAGAACATATTGACCATAAATCCATAGATCCCTTATGTGTTTGGATTTTCATTTTTGGGGAAACAACCCCCTTTCTTCTCTTTTCTTTTGCATGATGTAGCTATATTTGGAAACATATGACTTGGCATATGGCTTTCCAAGTTAGCACTCATGTCTTATTTATTGTTTGCATTTATTATTTATTACTTTAAAGTAATTGCTCATAGTATGGTGTTTAGCAATTTATTTAAAGTGGGGGCATACATTGGAATTATTCTTTTGCATGTTTCATGGTGCAGCTTCTTACTTTATGTGATGTGTTTTTCATTGTGTGGATGACATTGGGTGTGATTTCCTTCAAGATTTTGATCTATCTTAGCATATCACATTCCTCTTAGTGGCTTGATGTGATGTGTTGGTTCTTTTTCTAGCAGAACCATGAATTTCTCTAAATGGTAGCCAACCCTTATGGTTAAGAAACTTCAAGGTTAGTGGCCAACACAATGGGTAAAGGATTTTGAGGTCTTTACTCCTCTTTAGGCTCTATGAGACCTAGGAGGGTGTTCCCTATTGTGTTAAAATCAAGTATATCAAGTTGATAACCCATTCATACATATATTTATTCCTACTTATTGCAAATAAATGCTCTTCACTGAAGATTTGGTAGACCTTTCAAGAAAGTGATTATCTATTTGCTAGGAATCAAGGGTATTTCAAACCCATATATCATAATCGATTTTTTTTTTAATTGAATGTTGTTCTTATTTTAAATCTATAGTCAGGTATGCTAGTATCTCATTTTTATGCAAGGATATCTAACAAATAGACCAATGCTTCATCAATTGGGACAATGGAGTCAAATATGTAAGAACTAGTAATATATAAGCTATTTAATTTAGAAATTGGTGGACTATTCTCATAATAATTTGTAGTATGAAAAGTCACAATGCTTGAAACAATAACTTCTTATCAAATCCTGTGTAATTTACTACAAATCTATAACCTTCTTCAAGAATTTAATCAACTCTTTAAGTTAAAGCTAAAACAGAATCATACATTTAGTGGAATAACCGAAGACAAATGAGAATACCATTAATATTTTCATTTATAACTTGTAAGAAATATATATAGGAGAGTATTTGTTTCTGAACTAAGATTTTTTTTTATATCAGTAGCTTCTATAAAACCAATTTAAGACTATTACATACAGGACTCACACCCAAGTACTATTCTTTTCATCCGTCTACAAAATTCCTTTTTTGAACTTAGCTCTTCACCTAGAGACCATTTTGAGACCTAAAAATTTGACCCTATGTAATGAGCCCTCAGATCCCTTTTATAAAACAAGGGAGAAACAATCATTAGGCTCAATTAAATTTACATTTCATTTCATTTCAAGATCATTTACACTATAATTTGAGACATTCCTCAATTAGTTATATGAAATCATTGCAGAAAATGGAAGAGTAAAAGACCAAACTCCACATCATTTGAATGAAGACATGCTAGCTCCTAAAAATGAAAATTTTGTTGCTAGAGTAGCATCACCTTGTACTTGTTGACCAAAGAAGATTCTCTACTCATATCTTGAGCAAAAATTGTCCCTACCATTAAAGTTAGGAAGTTTGGCACTTCTCCAACACACCTGCATGAAAATTTTCCACATTAGTGCTAAGAAAAAAAACCACAAACATGCTGAAGAGGGTGGCCATGGTGTCATCAAAAAAAAAAATGGGGCAGAAACATCACTCTAAGTCATCAACATCAAAGTATGATCACCCTCATCTTGTTCGTGGTGGAACTGGAGGAACCGTCACCACTTCCTCATCAAATTTTTCAGAAGGTACCAGGGAAAGGGGATAATAGTTACACTATAGATCAGTCTCACCTCCACTATCTGATGAGCTATCAAAAACCTCAATGGGATAATTATTTTTCTCTAGATAGGCCTTTTGGTCCTTGCACTTCTTCTTTTCCTTCTATTCATATTCAACCAACTCCTTCCCTCTAAACTTGACCATTTCTTCTAAAATGGTCTAGCTTCTCAGGTGATAACTGCTCCTTACACCATATTTCTTGAACTTCCTATGTGTCCTTCTACCCTTTGGTGTTTCAAAAGCTCCCTTTGTCACAATTTCATCCACAAGAGCATTTTCTTTAGATTCCAAAAAACTTAATCTTCTAGACCTTCATACTAGCTTGAGAGACTCACTTGCCTTACTCATCTTCTCAATAACCAAAACAAGAAGACTCAGAAAATTCTTACCAATTATGCTCTTGAACTAAACTCAATTGTCAGTCACTGAATGAAAATTTTGAATGAAAAAATATGGCTATCAGTCCTCATTAGAACAATCCATGCAAGAATTCCAACCATTAATACTCAAGAAAAGCTTATGTGCATGAGTTGATAGTAGTCTGCTTTGATTTTTTAAAATCTCAACCATTGATCATGTTTTAAAAATAAATCAACAGATATCACCAGTGTAACTAGTTATGATAAAGCTTAATTGCATGATATTAATTCCTTTTCCTTATCAGAAAATCCCAAAGTAGAGGGTATGTGTAGGATCATCATGGAAAAAATAGGCCATTAAGTGGCGATGAAAATTCAAAAAAATTAGAGTTAGGAAACTTTACGTAAAAAAATGAATAAGTTATCTATATTATTTCAAAAATATGTAAGAATAGAATCTGTAGAAAATTGAATGTAGTTTCTAAACTACTAGGTTTATTTAGAAAAAAAATCTATTTGGTGAAAATTTTGAAGTTTCAATACATTAGTACTTAAATTTTAGGGAAAAATAAGAAGTGGTTGTCTTTCTGACCACCCTAACCACAATAAAATGATAATTATTTTTTATAAGATTGTAGATATAAGTAGAGGACTCATGTCCCAATGTGATGCATATTTTTTTTGTAATTTTTTTCCAAGTAAATAATTAATTACGATTTTTTTATTCCAACTTTTAAAAAATATAAAAAAATCGTATGTTTGACCACCTTAACTTGGTCAAAACTTTATGAAATTCAATTTTTTTAATCCTATAGTATGCAAAGCATAGAATGTGACACATGTTTTAGATTTAAAAAATGTGATACCATTTGAAAGCTATACATGTTTTTCAATCAGCCGATCAATCAAGACTTTAGTTGTAATTCAAATAGAAAATGAATAATAATTATTTATTAAATTCAAAGTAAAGAATAATTTATATTGGTGGAAAGCTAAGAATCTCCTTTAAAAACCATTTTCGTTTTGTCAATTTTGGGTAAAAAGAAGTCGTCAGCCACATACCCTACACATAACCATCATATCACCACTTTTTGGCCCATCATGATCCTACACATACCCTAGATATACATCCACTTTGTACACGTATTTCGACCACATACTTAGCATCAATTAAAACTTGTCATGCCATGGTTAACTGCTCAGTTGTGGGAATTAATACACTTTTATTTATTCATAGCAAAACAACATGGAGTGATCTTGATTTGATCTCAGAATATCAGTTCGTACCCTGCCTTGCTTTATTTTCACCTTCCCACATGTACCAATAACTGTTAGAATTGATGACCAAAATCCCAAACATGTGCTTTAAAGAATAATCTAAAAAGTGGTGTTGCTTTTATTACAGTGTTATCTCAACAAAATTTAGCAACATTCTAACTCCACTAAATTCCATCAGAGCCTTCAAAATGTCCATGTGACACTTGCCCGCCTTCCTGTTGAAAAATATGGGACACAAGCAGGACCCTCACGAGATGGTGAGGAGTGGTCAAAATTGAATCACATCACTCACCATCAACTATCAATGTCCCTTTTTTATGAAGAAATTGTCATCTTGAAAACTTGGTTGGTCCCACAAAAGTGACAGATGTTGCCTTGCCCACTAGCACATGTGATCATCTTTCCTTAATGAACACAATGGATGGGTGCATGGGGAACAGTCCCGATGAGGACACGTGTTGTGGTGACCATCTTTGATCTTTTTTGAAGCTATTTTTGTTGGCCTTTTGGAAACACTGGTCCCACCACCAAACATGACACATGGCCATCGCTCGCTAGTCCTTTTGTTTTAAATTAATATGAAATGAACCAACACAGGCATGTAGGGAGTGGTCAAGATGTGGCCACGTTACTCAATGTCATTCATTGATCTTCATGAAATTGAACCAACTATCTTTACCAAGGAGACCGGGCCCACCAATACACCAGATGCATGGCAGAAGCCCAACAACCCATGCAAATAAAATAATATGAAAAGAATCAGCACTGGCATGTAGGGAATGGTGGTGATCAACCCTTCACGATCAAACGACCAGCGTAAAAACCTAATTCTATACATGCCACAAAAGTTAATTTAAAAAGGGGGCCACCTCGAGGCCAATAGGAACTTGACCCTTAAAGATGAAGGTTGTAGAATTAGGTCATGAAAAGAAACCCTGATCATAAAAATTTTAACGTTGGGGTATGTGCAGGATAATGATGGGCCAAAAAGTGGCAATATGATGGGTATTTGTAGGGTATGTGGTTGACAACCTTTTTTTTACCCAAATTGATGAAATGAAAAGGGTTTTTAAAGGAGATTCTCAGCTTTCCACCAATATAAATTATGATTTACTTTGAATTTAATAAATGACTATTATTCATTTTCTATTTGAATTACTACTAAAGTGTTGATTGATAGGAGTATTGAAAAAATTCTATAGCTTTCAAATGATATCACATTTTTTGAATCCAAAACATGCATCACATTCTATGTTTTGCATACTATAGGATTAAAAAAATAAAAATGAATTTCATGAAGTTTTGACCAAGTTAAGGTGGTCAGATGTACGAGTTTTTTATATTTTTAAAAATTTCTAATAAAAAATTCATAATTAATTATTTACTTGGAAATAAATTACAAAAATATATGCATCACATCTGGACATGAGTCCTCAACTTATGTCTAAAATCTTATAAAAAAAATATCACCATTTTATTGTGGTTAGGGTGGTCAGACAGACACCTACTTCTTATTTTTTCCCTGAAATTCAAGTACTACTGCATTGAAATTTCAAATTTTCACCAAATAGATTTAAAAAAAAAACTAGTAGTTTAGAAACTACATTCAATTTGCTACATATTCTATTCTTACATCTTTTTGAAATAATTTAGATAACTTATTCAAATTTTTACGTCAAGTTTCCTAACTCTGTTTTTTCTAAATTTTTCGCCACTTAAGGGCCTATTTTTTCCATGATGATCTTGCACATAACCATTGAAAATGATTAAGGTGACTGAAAAACATAACCTCAGGGGGCCAATGAATACAATGACCTCAATTTCATAGAAGGAAACTTAAATGACCAGATACCGGGAACATTAGGTCAATGCAAAATTAGAACGACCAAGGGTTTCTTGGACTCATAAGTTAATTGTGAAGGATTTATGCAACAAAAACCCTAAAAAAATGATAAGGAACATAACCCTAAGCCAGAAATGAAGGTCCAATCCAAATAAATTTTTGAGGGGTTCCATCATAATGCACTCCATCCCCTAATTTTTGAATCTTCTATTCTTTGATTGGTCCTCTCTTGGAGACATTAGGCACAATGTTCCCTATGTTAAGGCCTTGCATGAACTAAGCAAGACTCCTTTGAACATTCTTTACATTTTCATGTGCATTTTCAGTTATATGGCCACCTTGCATAATACAACTTTCATTCTTGTAGAGCCATCTTGTTCATGAGCTCTAATCATACGAATTTTTTCTTGCCTCATGAAGCTCAAAAATTATTTGTTGCAAATGTTGCACCTTATCAAAGTTATTAAGAGGTATAACATTGGAATGGGTTTTATGGGAAGTCAAATGAGGGAATGAGTTTCCCTTAGCCACTTGTGTGTGTGTATGTGTCTCACCTAGTGGATAGCCTAGATTTCTTTTTCCTTGGAGTGAGTGTGCATTTTTTAGAGAAACAACCTAGACTTGATCCACATCGAGTTGGAAAAAATATCCAATATTGATCCACCCCTTCTTTTAATTATTCTCGTCTCCATGTCTTTGGCAGTGTATGGTTTTTCCTTGTTGCTCTTTATAGCATTTTCATGTGTGTTCTTTTGTGCCTTTGTTGGTTTTCCATAGGACTTTGGTCCTGGGGGCTTGCAGAACCCTCTTGATCATAGTCGTCCTATCTTCCTGACATTGGTGAATTTGAACCCCTCTTGATCATGGAAGTCCTATCTTACTAGCATTGGCACATTTGGTCTACTTTAGTGTGAGTTGGAAGCAAGTTCATCCTCTCACAAAAGTGGCAGCTAGATGTAATGATGGAAAAGGGTCCCCCCTAACATGGCCTTGATTAAGTGTTGCAATGTGTCTAACACACTCATATTAGGTCTTGGGCCCTTGTGAACTAATGAATTTAACTAGTACCTTGCTAAAGTGTTGTGAAGTGTTGTAACACACTTTCACACTTTTCTAAGGTTTTATCAATTAACTAAACCTAATAAACCTCTTTTGAATCAAAATGTACCTTAATCCTACCTTATTTGTAGTTTTGTAAATTTTTGTAACACACTTTCACACTTTATAGGGTATTGATTAATAATTAGGCTTCTTTATGCTTTAATTGACCTTATTTTGTATCCACAAGGCCCATTTATTGCATCTTTTTAAGGATAATCTTGACACAAATCAACATCCAATCATAATTTAGGTGTTTTTAGGTTGTATGACCCAGATTTAGTGATCTGGGACTCATTCACCACCTTGGGTGAATGAGTCCCACCTAGGTTTTTGGGTCTTGAACCTAGTTTCATACGTTTCTAAGTATTTTTAAAAATTGTCCCACAAATTATTCCTAGTGGGACTGATACCCCACCTTGTGCATATGAGTCCTATGTGGCCCAAAATTAAAATTAATTCAAATTCTCAATGAGATTTTATCCTCTTAGATCTTATGTTGGCTTGTAGTGTTGTAATTTCAAGAATTTTGGCATAACTAAGTATAATTACAAGGGTTTTTCACTCATTTTCACCTAAGACTTTTGTGAGAGCATTAATAATAGAAATTTTGAGTTCACAATAAAATTCTAGTATTTACAAGAGCATTCAAGAGTCTTCAAGGGAAGATTATCAAATTATTTAGACCATTATTCAAGTATCAAGCATCATGTGAAAGTCTTCATGCATCATGTTTATTTTTGAGCTAACAATTGTGATGTAGGGTTTCATGATTCAAGCTAGCATTTCATTTAAGATCTATCCTATTCAAGAAAGAGTCAACATCTACATCCATTGAAGCCATCTCATACATGTTTGCAGCCTTTTATTTCTAGGGTTTGTTGACTTGCAACATTACATTTTTTTCATTCATCATTCTCCATTCCTATTTCATTATATTTCAAGGTTTGATAGCCAAAACAAGGTTTGACCAAGGAAAACACCTATCCACTAACAAAACAACATTTTCCCCTCTCTTTAGTGTGTGATTTAGACGTTTAGATTGAAGAATCATTGAGGAGAAAATTGGGAAAGGTTGTCAAAGTGCATAAATTTGTGAAAGTTGTCATCAAGCAATTGAGAGCATTGGAGAACACCTATAGCTTGATTCACAAAGATTTGGATCTGGAATCCTAAAGAAGCAGATTGAGAAAACTGGGGAGAGCAGATTCAAACTTTCGAATTTTAGAAAACCCTAATTGGATTGATTTGCCACTTCTAGCGAATGAGTCCCAGTTTAGGTCAAAATTCAAATTTTTAGAGATTCAGATACCCATTTTCTAGATTCCTATTCCTATATAGAAACCTAGCTATGGGACTGATTTTCCCATCTTGGTGAATGAGTCCCACTCAACATTAAATTCATAATTTCCAGCATTTCAGACCTCCTCCAACCATCTTTAGATTTCTAGGTGCACACATTCCATCCTGTAGCTTTTTTTTTTGTTTCATTTTCCTTTGTAGGTCATTTAATAAGCCATTCAATCAAACTAGGTTTATGCATTACATCTTGTATTGCATTTTTCTTTCCAATTTCTTAATTGGTGGTGATCCCCTCATTAGTTTACAATCAACATCTAGGACATCCCTATTGCAAGATCTCTAGGGTTATCCTTGAATGAAATAAGAATGTGGTTTTGCTTGATGTCCTAAACCATACGATAGCATTCATAACTCATTTTTATTTCATTTCAAAAGCTAAATTCCATCCCCTATATTGCCATACTCACATCTCATGTGAGGAAGGGAGCTTCAGATTAGCATATGGGCACTCATCAAAGTGAAAGGAAACAAGAATTTTGTTCATAAATATACGAAATTCTCTAGTAGAAATGTATGAAAAATGCTAGATAAAAGCACATGAATTGTTTGATGGAACACCTCTAAAGATACCATGTTGTGAAAGCCATTGATGTAGAGAGTTCATTAAATATATTTGCTGAACATTTTTAGAAACTTTTAAACAAATTCATTTGGCTGAAATTCCACATCCTTCACCCACATTCATCTTGCCTATGGTTTAGAACAGGTTATGGTTTCTACAAAAATGTAAAGAAAGAGGGATTTCTCCTTGATAGTATAGTTTTAAATACTTTTCCTTGGCACATATGTATGCAAAATGTGAAAGTATAGATCAAACATGTTACTTTTTTGAAAAATTGCCTCAAAGAAATAAGGTTCCATGAAATGCAATGATACAAGGATATATGCAAAGTTGATTTGTCGAAAAGCTTTTAGAAATTTTTAAACAATTGCATTTGGTTGGAGTAAAGACAAATCCTATGACCTTTCTTAGCATCATCCAACTTGTATGACAAGTATTGAAACTAGATAATAGTGTACATTTTCTATACTCCATTTTCTATACTATGTATGTATTATTCTAACCTAGTTTCTCTAACCAATCACTATTATAATGCTTATTACTCAAATACAAAGCTTCAATAAAGTGTTTAGTATCTTTGGTAGAAAAAAATATTGCTATATTGTAACTCAAGCCTTCAATATCATGCATTAGCTTATCTGATTTGTCATCTATAGTTAGTGGTTTGCTACATTGAGTTTTATCAAGTTGAGAAATATTTATTTCATTCCTCTTTATGTATTTCCTTAATATGGTCATACAAATCTAACCTTTCATCTATGGTTCTTTTAATGTTTTCATTATCAATTTAATTAGGTTTACAATGTGCATCATGGAAAATAATTTCATGTTAATGTTCATGTGACAAGGTAAGGGAGGTAGGATGTGAGATAGCATGTGGAGCTCTTATATTAAGATTACACATGCCAAAATTTAAAATATGTTCCTGATGAGAGTGTACCCTATCTCTTCCCGTTATAGGTATTTATCTTTGAACATTATAATCGAACCTATGAGGCCTTATACTAGTTCAAATCATATCATCAATCAAGTCAATTGGTTTCTTAAATCTACAAACAACTTATCACTACCAAATGGACTAGCCTCATGCTCATGAGAAGAAGTTTGCTGGTTGAATTATAATTTTAGCTCTCAAACTTGTTTGTTTCTTTCTTTCATGAACATTTGGGTCTCCCATTGTCTTAAAAATATCTTCAAAATAATCCTCCTATATTAATTCTTTTAATTCGGTATTTAAATATGTTTGATTAACTAAATTCACTACAATTTACCTGGGAAGAGAAAACATTTGATAATTTTTTTAACTAACACTTCAATATGATGTTGATGTGAATATGTCCATGCAATTCTCAAATAATGAAAACCCTCAATGCTTAATTAGTAACAATACCATTTTATCAGCTCTCAAATTTGTTTACACCCTAAATCCTAAACAAAAACCACACCTAATCCTTAGGGGAAGTTAACTCAAGATAATAGGAATTGCTACTTATGATTTGATAAATGATAACATGGGCCGATGCAAGAAAATATGTACTTTCTACTTATTTTTTCTTTTCTACACCAAATTGGGTGTTCCATAAGGTTTCATCATAATATAATGAAAAATATATGAATGATCATAAGGGATGTTAAATAAAACCATACCCAATGCACTAAAAACCTTAATAACACATGTTTGAACATTAATATGTTGATTTATCACTATCAAAACCTTAAACCTCCTTTCAATATAAAAGGAAGAAATGAATGAGACAAACATATTAATTATCACCCTTAATGATATAATTTAGTCTAAGACTACACTTCATACTTGAAAGAAAACTAGACAACAATTCAAAAAGCTCTAATTTTTTTAGTTGAATGGCTCTTTTTAACATATTGTATTACTAAAGAAATGAGCTACGTAGAAATGGAATAACTAATATTGCTTAAAGATATTACAATGGTTTTTTTGTGTCATGGAGTGATGAAGGGTTAAACTTACTACAAATTGGTACTTTTATCTTGTAAGTGTGAAAATTTGAATCTCCAAACTGAGTAAATGCATGTGTGACTTAAAAGTTGCAACATGTGAAAGATGAAAACTAGAAGGACCTGGTATGATATATCCCATGTATAAGCTCAACTCTATGCACATAGGAGATGCACCATACAATGATTACATCAATCATAGAACATTCTTGAACAATCGATGATCAAATAAATGAGCTTCTTGTACTAGAGTGAATAGACTCTCTATGAAAGATTCATTTTTTTACAATATTTATGATGATTAACTAATCACTTATAATACACTCATTAACAAATATAATTAGGGGAACATGCATCATTCCCAAAATCTCATGAGAAACACATGGATACATTTAGACTTAGTAAAAATACATGTGGATATATTATTCTTCAATGGGTTATAAAATTTATTTGAAGAATGGACTAAGATTGAAAATAAAATATTTAAAAACCCTAAAGCTATTACAATATACCTTGTAGATTTGTATCTCTTTGTTCTATAGAAAATTTACTAACATGATACATTTTTATATTTCTCTCTCTATATTAAACTATAGTTTATTGATTCAAATATCAATGGCTTAAGTGTATACCATACGTATAATTTTACCCTTTAACATAGGCCCCTATTCACTCAACACATTAATCCAATCCCTTAAAAATTTTGCATAACAATAAGGATAAAATTTATAATCAATTAGTTGTACCAAATGACAATGAAAGCCATCTCTAAATTAATTATAATAAAAATAATATAAATATGCAATGACATGGAACACTATAGAAATTGAAAGTCATATAAATCCATGTGCAATTCAAATATATCACAAATGACACAATAAAAGCACACAAACCCATTGTATTCACAATACTACAAGATAAAGGAAGAAAACCCTATATATTTAGGGCACATCTAGGCCACAACTAAAGATATGGATATTGATCATGCTTACTATTTTTGTTGGCCTCTAAATTTATTATCCTTATCACTGTAGCATAGAAAATTGTACACTCTTGAAGAAAGAGGAAATTTCGCACTTAATTTGGACCTATTTTGGAACCCTTGCATTAATTGATCTTTAAAATTACTATTTATAGGCCTTTAGGACCCATTATTTAGGATCTTGAGGCTTATTCCATTCAAAAATCGTATAAATCCTAACAAATAACACTTAAATCATTCAAATCTCAAAAACCCACCTCAAAAACCTCAGGTGGGACCCATTCACCACCATTGATGAATGAGTCCCCTCTAGTGGGACCCATTTGCCAAGGGTGGCGAATGAGTCCCTTTTGGGGCATTTTTTAATTTTGAGCAAGAAATTCACCGACTTAATTCAAATTTCTAGTGGATGTTGGCCTTTTAGGTCTAAATAATGAACAATTAGGTATTGATGCCTATGAATATAAGTTTTTAGGTCATTTTCAAGTAATCTAAGCTATTTTTAACAAACACATTCAAGATTCAAGTATTGAGAGTCTTTCACAAGAAGATTCACAAGTCTATCTCCAACAAAGCTGAAGCTTTAGGGTAGCATTCAAGGGATTTTGCAGGTCTTAAAGCTCACTTTTTGTTCAATATTTTGCATTGTATAGGGTTGATAAAGGATTGCTATGGAGAACCATGAAGAATTCTAGGTTGGGTAGGTGCAACTAGCCATCAAGCCAAGCCTAAGGACTTGTTTTCTAAGTGATTCCATCTTCAATTATCTCTCTATTTTCATCCTAAAAAAGGTTTGCATGTCATTTAGATTCTTTTAAAATGATGTAGGATCTCTTAGGGTGAAGTCTTACATCATTCAAGTTTCATTCATGCATCTTATTCTTGCATATTAGAATAGGGTTGCATCTTGCTTCAGATTTCCTAGTCTTAGACACACTTAGGGCTAGGGTTTTCTACATATTTTATTATCTTTTTCAAGGTTTAACTACCAAATTAGGGGTTTGACCAAGGGAAACCCCCCATTAGCAATCAAATTATATTTTGTTTTGCAGGTGTTTATCAGATTAGTTTGCAAATTCAATACCCTTTTCTCTAAAATAGATTTCTAGGCAGAAACCATGACCTGGGACTAATTCACCTAGGTTGGCGAATGAGTCCCAGTTGGTCAAAAACTCAGAATTTTCATATTTTTAGAGCTACTTTCAGTTATTCTGGGATGTCCAGGTGCACACCATTTACTGTTACACTTTTTTTTTCTATCTGGATTGTATTTTCAAAGCATTTTATAGGTCATTTAGGTCTTTTTGCATGGTACACTATGTTTTCAAACATCTTGCATTTCATTAGTTTACATTTAATAGTTAATCCCTTTTATAAGTTTTTAGCATTTCAGACAATCCCCTTAGACAAATTTCAATCATCTTTGCATTGAAATCTCAAGGGCTTATTTTTGAGTGAGTCATTAAATTTTTTGATATCTCTCTCCTTTTAGGTGCAAAATGTAAGGCCCCGCTTGGTAAGGCAACCTCCTTCCTTACATAGAATTCCTATCCATATTAATCATGGTTCTCCCTTGCGCTTAAGTGGATTTAAAAGTTGCATAGTACTTGATTTGTTTGGTTATCCTTTTGTTTTATTTCCATAACCTATTCTTTTCTTTATATATAAATAGAAATTGTTATTTAGGAGCTCAAGGTATGGGAAAGAAAGTTATTTCATTAAAGCACATAGGGTCATGCACCCTAGTTTAGTAGGATCTCATATAGTCGCAAAAGTTTATTGTTTTTAGTCCATTTTCGAGGAAGTGTTCATGAATGAGTGATGTATTCCTAGCCTTATTATTTGAATGTTTAAATTGGTGCCTATAAGAGTAAAGGAAATTATTTTATGTTTGAAGAGATTCAACATACAAATACTCTTGATCCACTGATAGAACTTCCAATATCAAGTTAAATATTTTATATCTTAGTTTAATTATTTTCCCTTTTCTTATGCAGTCTATTTTTTATGCATGCTAAATTCAAGTAAGGGTTATTTCTCATCATAATTAAAGTTTCTAGTTGAATCCTACTTGAATACCTCTAATTTTCATATGTTTAATTGTTAACGTATAATTCTTAGGAAAACATGTTATGTGTTAGTTAAAATTCGACTATGGGTTCTTCTATTATATTCTCTTTTACTAGTGGTTCAAAAGGAACTTCTATTTCAAAACCATGTGTTTTATTTATAAGAATCAAATTATTATAGTAAATAATAAAGAAGATCTGATATATATATATATATATATATATATAGACTATGTTCAATGAGTATATATACAAAAAGTAAGGGGATATATATATATATTCTTTCAAAGAAAAAGAATATAATTGAATTTCATAATAAATATATATACATGTTAAATTTATATAAATATTAGATATTTAATTGAAACTATATATCTATTTATATTTCTTTAAATAAAAATGTATTTATGCATATATAATAATACATGATTAAATAATTAAATATAATTGTTTTTAAATTGAATATATATATATATATATTATACAGTATACCTTTGGCTGCCTTTTCCCTCTAACAAATTAAAAAAAAAAAAATCAACAGAGCAACATTTAAAATATTAACAATAAAAAAAAAATGCAATCTACTAGAAACCCTCCAGTTGTTGTCTGTGTGGTTCTTTTATTTATTGGGAAGTTTTAATCTGGATTTGCTTCTTGTATTTCATAGCAGCAATCAAAATAAAATACAATAAATAAATTTAAAATAAAATGGAGAGATCTTTTCATTGCAGCAAACAAGTAAAGGGTGTATTCCCTTCAATCACTCTTCCTTCAGACAAAAAATATATATAGCAATATCTAGAATAAATGCTGAAAGTCTGAAGCATTGAGTGGGCATGATAAATCATAATGTTTTGGTGCATCTTCCACCCATCACCCCTATTAATCACAGAATGGTGTGCCATATCAATCTTTTAAGTTATAGTTGCTGAATAGCGAAGCAATCACTTCAGGAATAAATGAGCAGTGATGAATGCCCTCTTTGATAAGATACTAATGTGGAAATGGAAGGATAAGCAAGACTAAAAGTTAAAAGAAATCTTGCTTGTGCCATATGTGACAAAGCATTAACTTAATGAATGATTTTATAGTCAAAACTCTCTGCTCAACTGCATTCACACATGCAAGAGACTCGGAAGGGACGACATCGCATCAATGAGGAAACTGGAAGTTTACGCCATCTCTTATAATATCACGCCATAATTTTTGAGTTAAGGATTTCTAAAGAGGTCATTATGAAAGAGTATGGGCGAGGGGACTTTATGGGGAAGAGAGCACAAGACATTTTAAAAAAAAATGAAAAGACAGATGAATTAATGTAGGAATTCAGGAGTTTGGTTTAAAGGATGCCAAAATCCTTAATTACTAAATGCTAGACCAGTCGTGCATTACAGGGAGATGGTGCCTCTGCTGTAGGAGGAAAATTTTGATGGTGAATAAGAAAAGAATGCCTCAACTTGCATAACGGGGGACTTCCTGTTCATATAGGCCTACACCTTAGATTGGGCAAAAAATAAAAGAAGAGGAGATTCCAGGGAAAGGTGCTGGGGGATATACCAGTGGCATTGGTGAATTCATTTGCTTTTTTTTTTAAGTGAATAGCTCATTGTGAAGAACCCAACGTAGGAAGGGGCTGATATTCTGGAGTGCTTGCGGGGTGGGGAAAAGCATGTTTTTCATGTTTTAGCCAAACTATAAACCTCTGTGAAGTAGACTTCTTAAAGAGGGATGGTTATCACTTTTTTTGATATGCATATCATCAGCATTCTCTTGGGTGGGGGCTTGGCGAATGGATTAAGGAAGAAAAAGTAAATAAATAAAGGTGGGTGGGGTCTTGCAAAAGAAACGATTGGAACTCTGCAAATCTCACCTGATGAAATCCTCTACCACATAACATAAGCCCTTTCGCAGCCAAAGTGGATATTCTCAATAGGCATTGAAAATCTACAGGCAAGTTTTTCTGTAGCTTAAATCACCACCCACATAATGGCCAGTATGTTCCCACCTTCAGTTTCATATGAAATTATTCTCCCATTATAGTAAAATCTTCAATATAATGTCATCTACTGGTTGACTTGTTTTCTGTGTTGTGCAATCAATTAAAATGTTTTAACGTTTCTATAGAGCTTATGTGCTGTGGCAATTTATATTTTGTCTTTTATTTTCTTATTTAATGGTCATTAGTGAGATTTGATCTTATTTGATATTACTGGTTAAACAACTCATGGCCCCTTCTTGATGTAGAATTGGTACTGGAGTTTTATACAAATATATATATATAAGTTAGTTAGTTGCCATTAAATTAGTATACAAACACAACCCTGATCAGGTAATCATCGCATTGGTTCTTTTCTTCTTAGGATTTTGGAGATAATATGCATCCACTTCTCTAGTGAATATTTTATATTTATCCTGGAATTTTTTTTATATATCAAATCAAAGAGTCCCTCTGATGTTATGGTGGCAGTCATGCTGATAACTTTGTCTCCTGCAAATAGCATTCACTTTGGTTTTATTTGAGTAACATTCTAAAGCTGAGGATTGGGTGCTACGTATCCTTAATAATGCAAAACAATATTGATTAGAAAAGTCACAGATTAACTTATAAAATTAAAGTAGTATTAAAGTGACAAAGATGCTATCTTCTCTTCTGTGGAACAAATCTCATAGACTGTATGCTTATATTGACTCAGATAATTATAGTGGTTTAAGATGGGAAGTGGGGCATTATTGTAATAGGTTTGTTTTATAATTTATTATTCTTAATGCTTGTCGTCATAGATCAAATGCCACTTGTTTGTAAAGATGACATATCCTTTAAGGCTGATTTTCCTCTATAAGATATCCTCTGTTGGGCATTACATGACTTTTCTTCTACATTCACAATGATTTGTTTTGATATTAACTGTGTTTTTATTTTGCTGCTGTACATTTTAGTTTTCAAGTTCGACTAAATTTTTCCAGTTAAAGATTTAGACTTCTGAAATTTGTCCATTAATAGAGATATCTGTGATATGATTATTCTATAAAATATTTCTTTATTTAAAAAACATACATGGATAGCATTCTTGGGAAAATCATAGGAATGTATTTAGTTTTCAAATAATTCTGTTTTCTTTTTAATTTAGCTGGTAATGATATTTATTTTAAAATGCCTAGTGCATAAATATTTCCTTAATGACTTAATGGACTAGCTACACCGGTGAGATTTTTTCTTAGATCATTGATTTAATTGAATTGTTTAATTTAATTTTTGTATTTGAACTGTCTGAGTATTTTGCTTGCATTACTCTGGAAGCAATTACGCATCTACTTTAGATACATTTATTTGTTTTAATGCTCCAATTGTAATGAGGTCATTTAAATGGAAATAAATAAAAGTTACTCTTCTATTTAAGTTACAGTTCATTTTTTTATGGGATCTTGAGTGCACCTAGTAAATAATTTGGATAATTATCAGTTAGGAATTTATGTACAAAAGATTCCATAGGATTTTTAATTTAGAGAAAAGAGTGAAATAGAATGATAAAGCAACCAGAAGAAAACAGAAAAAGACACACTAGATCTGTTTGGAGGTAATACAGGAAAAATAAAAAATAAAACATTCTATCAAAAGAAATGCTCCTTCTATTAACATAGTGTCTACTTAACATTAATTACTATTTTTTTTTACAACTACATTACTTTAATTTAGTTTTAGATTCAGTACTTTGATCATATCCGTGATATTTAATTCGTAAGTGAATCAATTTAAATGTACATATAAGCTTTGTATATTTGATGATCAAGATGTCTTATAGTCAAATTGTTGTTTTAAGCAAGCTAGTGAGTTGTGTTACACCAAAAAAAAAAAATCTGCTCACATGCGTTTGAGTTTCTTGCTGAACTATTTATGGGTTTTATTCTTCATTATTTCCCCTTTCCAAAACATATTAAATTTTTTAATTTTCGATAAGGGACATAAAAGTTATGATTGTTTCAACGCTTCCGCTTTTGGCTGCAATCAACGGATTTAATACTAGGAATGAATTTATATGATGTAGTTACTCTTATTACTTTGTTTTGTTTATTATTACAAAAGCATATATGTTAGAAGTATCCATAGTTTACTTCTTCTAAGGATTTATAATTGACTATAGAATGTGTTGAAATGTTCTTTCGGACCATGCATGCACAAAGTAAAGCTAAATTATGCAAAAACTACCTAGTAGTGAAGAAGGGTTGTGTATATCCCCCTTTTTGTTTTAGAAGAATTCTCAGATGATCCCATATGTGTTCCTAGTCATAATATTAGACCTTGAATTATTGTTCACATTTCCTTTTAAGTATAGTCTAGTGACATTGAGTATATGATTGAATGGTTGTTAAACTATTGTGGAAGTTGAGTTTACATGATATATATTATTATCGACTAACCAAACAAGTGTTGGTTCAAGTCCAAGTCGAAATATGATTCCTTTGCGAATTATATACGTAGGCAAGGCCGTTAGAGATGATCCCCTGAGGAATTTGGTCCGGCCCCTAGGGTGTGTGCTCTTTTCATTACTTTGAGTCGATATCGATTTAATAAATTTTCTTAGCTTATGGCTTGATTGTGCCTTCAATTTATGACTGTTTTGGTTGAATTATTTAAGTCTTTCTTGATGATTTAATTTCCATGCCCCCATTTGAAAAACCTCCTAGGATTACGTAAGAAATTTGGTTGTCCAACTAAATATATTAATCTTTAACTAGTCAAATTTTGTATGCATCCTTGTATTTCCTTCTTGGGTAGGAGCCTTTTGTAAGTTTTGCAAGTGTTCTTGAGAAAAATTTGATAGTTGTGTTTTGTCATTAACTTTATTTTTGAGTGTTAAATTTAGGGCATTACATTTAGGTATCAGAGTCCAGTTGTAGCACTAGGATCTCTTGCTATGGTTGCCCATGTGACGTTAGTTGTGTGAATTTCCCCCTTGTGCTTATATTCTTGTTTTGATTGATTGTTGAATAGACCTTATGAGGTCCTGTGTTGCTTTCATCATTCCTTGACAATTACGGTTGTGAAGGAGTGAATTAAAAAGGGAATAACTAGGTCATTAACATTGATCAAGCATTATGCAACCTTATGTGAATAATGTTTTTGAGAATAAATGAGTTTAAATAGCTAAGTTTAGAGATGTTTTGATATAATTTAAATTTAAAGTCCATACATGTACCCTCCTTAGGACTCGTAAATGTTTAGGATGATCAAAGTTTTAAATAGATTAAACGTGTCAATTAGATGTTCCATTCATTTTAGTGAGCATGTTTTGGTGAACTATCTTTGTGAAAACCAAGTCAATTTGCAATAAAAGTGTAAATGAAAACAAAATGAATGGCTAGAAAATGTTAGCTCAATTAATGGATATTTTCATTATAATATTCACCCTTGTTCTATCCTATAACCATGAACTTTATGGAGATGAAGGGATGATTTTTAAGGCATGGCTATTGTGCAGACAATACAACTTTACTAAAGTAAACATCATTTAACTCCATAGTGCAAGTGAATAACTTAGTATAAAACACCATAATTCTTATTTCTAAATCTACGTGCCTTGGGGAAATTTGAAAATGCAATTCTTTTCTTGTGTGCGGAGAAATGAAGTGTTTCCAAATAGTGCATGTTTTCTTAAATCAATTGAATGTGTGTTTTGTGTAACACTATTTTGAAGATATGAAAGAAATATGTTTGATTGGGTAAAATATTTTGGTCCCGAAATTGCATTCTTACCTTAGGATGTTTGCATGAACTTGTGTATGGAATCAATTAGCATTGAGTAAAAGTTTAGAGATAAACTAGAATACTGAAACCATGTGCATGGTAAATAAATAATAATGATGGTAATGATGGTAAGGAAAATAATGCATTAGTGAATCTTGTGTTGCTTAATTCAAATACAAGCTCTTCTTTCATTGCATGGTATGCTTGAAAAGTAAAATGTTGTGTGCATTATAGTAGCCTTACATTGGCAACACTTGGGTTCCCAATTACATTAGTATTGATAGAAAATCATATAAACATTAACTCATTATATCCTATTTAGAGATGCAAACATTAAATACATGGCTAAGTAAATTTTTAGAGAAAATAATGTTGGGCTTGTGGTGCTAATAAATTGGAATATGTTTTTCGTATCGTGTATTGAGTGCGGGTAGCCTTGTTTGAGGAGATGTTTTAACATGAATGTATATTTCATTTGATAGAATAGAATATTTTGCAATTTAATTGTGTAAGAAAATGGTTTGTTTCTTTTGAAGATGAAAGTTGGAAATGAAGTTACTTCGTATTCCTTGTGGATGTGAATACCTCATAATAGATCATTGGTTGTGTACTAAGAATTTTTCTTTTATGGATAGACCAAGTTATAAAAGTAAGTGTATGTGTTGTGCATCTGTGACTCATACAAAATGGAATGATAAAATTATTGATAGTTAGTGTGGTTTGTCATGTGGAAACCAGTATATGTGTTGTACCCCAAGTACAAGATACAAGGTATCCGACTTAAGATAAGGGTGGTGGATGTCCAGTATGTTCCCTTTGTGTACCCTTCATGATTATCTTGTGTAGTTGATTTGTTGTGAAGTGGAGTAAGCATGAAATTTGTGGATGTGTATTTAATAAATGAAATGTGATGTATTCCCTTATGTTAGTCTTGTTTGTATGTTAAAGGTGTACCTCTAGTGTTTGGTTCCCTCCTTATGGGAGTGCGATGCCAGCTAGTGTAAATAGGGGTTGAGAGGCACATGTTCTCCCATCTAGAAATTACGCCCTCAGGGCGTTGTCCCTAATCCTGATAAAGGATCTATGTCAAGTCATTGTCAACCTTCCATGATGGATGTTGATCATGGCCTATTCCCCCACATGTGAGAGCCACACTTGTTGGTTCATAGTGCAAACCTATTCCTTGATATTATAACCAATGGGTAAAGGATGGAATTACATGGACCACCGGTGATTAATATTCATGTGGTCAGAGACCACTAGTGATTCATATATATATGTGGTCAAGGACCACTAGTTATTCATACTTTTGAGGTCAGGGACCACCAATTATTCATATTTATGTGGTCAGGAACCACCATTTATTGCATGCTATATACTTATGTGGTTAGAGAACCACCATTCCCCTTCTCCCCTTATGTAGTGCCCTCCATTTCGGTTGTCGTTGATATTAAGTAAGTTGTTGTTGGTAATGTCATGATGATTTTATTATTTAATTTAATTTTAAGGTTATGAGATAACACTAATATTATGCTTGGATTTGATTAATAAAGTCAATTTAATTATAGGATTACTTGCCTTATCTAGAATTAATTAAAGAATTAGATTCAATAATAAATGTTAATTTAATTATCTTTGGGAGTTAGTTATTGAAAGTAATGGGATTTGATGAGGAAAAGTAATTATCATTTAATGATTAAATTTGATTAATAAATTTAAAAGTGTGAAAATATTAAAAAGGATTAAAAATTAAAATTGTACTTAAGTTTAAATAAATTAAGGTAAAAATATTTATTCAAAATAAATATATGCTATTGTAACTAAAAGAAAGATTAAATTATTAAATATTTGGTTCATATATTAAAGGGTCAATTATAAAAATAATAAATAAGGGTAGTGGTTGGCATTCAATCATAACTATTGGAAGTTGATCGGTTTCTCGTTGGGAGTGGAAAAGACACCGTGAAAAAAATTATTAAACAGGAATTATTCTGGAGGAGGAGGGGATACCAAAAAGGTGAGGAATTCGTTCTTGATTGTAACTAACCAAGAAAGAAAATAAAGGGGATGATGAAGGATGAGTGAAGGAAGATGCGGGGGACATTGGCAGAGGGGATGCTAACAAACAAACAAAAAAAAAAATGGATTTCGAAGCTGTAAAAATCAGGAGGTAAGTCACTATCCATATTCTCAGCGTGTTTTATATACCTTCTTGAACTTGTTCATTGCGGGAGAATTTCTTCTTATTGAGACTTAGTTCATTATGATAGTCATGTTGCTATATGTTAAGCAAAGGAATTGGTTCTTTGGAACATTATCTCGTGCCATTATGCACAATTTGCAAACCCTGAGACCACATTTCGTTGAGCCTATTCAACAATCCTTTTTATGCATATTTTGCTATCATTGCATTTCCAGAAGGCCGCATTCTTGAGAATTGCTGTCAAACAGCCCACATACTTTGTCTTTGTGTCCACATTTGCATATTCGGTTAAACAACGCAAACACCTTGTCCTTGCACCCACATTTTGAGTATATCACTGCTGGGGCATTTTTCTACCTTTGGTCTCGGCTCCTCCAGGCTCCTCCTTGCTGGTGATGACCTTCGCTTCCCAAATTTGATGAACTGTAGCCTGAAACTAGGGTCTCCACGATGGTTTTTAGGGGCATTCTTTGCACAATGATGCTTTCTGAATGTGTTTACAGAAACCTGCATCGGAGGTTGTCCGAATAGTTAATAAATTCAAGGCAGATTTTGGTGGCCAAGTAATATCTTTGGAATATGTTCAACCTTCTTTAGATCGTGTGCCTCATAGGTTCTTACTTCTATCATTCAAACTTAATGTTTGTTATTGTAGACATCAACATTATTGAATTTCTTTTAAAATGGGTTGCAGCATTTCTCCTTTTCATGCCTGATGGTTTTGTTATAAAATGGCTTTGCTGTGCATGTCTAGAGTCTATAGGGTTTAAATTGCATCAATTACAACAACAAGACTTCACTTCATTTATTTTAGTTTGGTGTGTTTTTCTAAGTTGAAACTAGAATCACAATGTATACATGTTGTTTTTGACCTAGTAAAATACATCCTCAGCCAAACATGGAACCGTAAGTGGGAGCTATCACTCTTCTTTCTTTTTACCAAAGCATGCTTTTGCTATGAAATTTATATATTTCATTTCATAATATATGTTGAAAGACTGAATAAACAATTCATTACTTGGGCGAGCCACTATGAGCATGTTGACGGACCTTCATAAATCTATAAAAAGCTGAAGATTTTCCTGAGTCACCTTTGTAGTTCTCTCTACCTTTTCAAACTCTTTCAATGCTACAGATCGCCTGTGGGATTTAATCATTTGTACCGCATGGTGGATGTGCTTTGAATCCTTGGATCAAAAAGGAAATTTCCTTAACATAAATATTGCGAGGGAGTTTCAATGTTGGCATATAGTTGGCATTAAAGCCGATACTTATACCTGGAACATAGAAAATTATCCTCATATAAGAATTCCCTCCATCTTGTTGTCTTGTAACATTCTTGATGGTGGCTACATGAAATGGAACCATGATGCCATATTTGGGTACCTGAACAGCAACATTTTTCGTATCAATCTAAATCATGAGCTCTCTAGAAACAGGGATATTGTTCCTTTTTTTTTTCTTTTTTTTTTTCAGTCATTATTGAAGATAAAATGATTGTGATGAACAGCTAGTGATAATTTTATTTTTTAGTCTTTAGTAATACTAACCTTGGTGTAATGTTTACCATGTACAACACTAACAAGGGTTACATTTTGTCTCCTTATTCTATCCTTACATGACCAGAAGATCAAGAGTTACAGATTCCTGCTATCCTTACATAATCATAGGTTGCAATCAATTCTTATATCTGCAATCAATCCTATGATCAATATGGTCTCATTTGATTGGAACCATCCCCATCCAAGCCCTCTTTACCATTATATTCTTCCTTTTGGGAAAAGTGTGGTAGATGTAAGTTGCAGACTAAGATCCATTTATAATATCCAAAACATTAACATGAAGCACCACCACTTTTAGGTATTTTTGTTATGCTATGTTGGTTTGGAAAGCAAATCTATAGGTTATTTGATAATTCTGCATTATGTTTGGTAGTCATTCATATAAATATCTATAGATGCTTATTTGCAAATTTTTCATTAGATTTAGTGTTCCTTTTAATTGTTAAGAGATTAGTTATTAGATTATTTACTTAATAAATTAACTATAAATATTGCAATATTCTGGAGCATGGGGACTTCGTCCTTAATTATTGGATTTGTAGTGAACTAAGTAAAAATATAATCTTATTTTAGGTGATTAATTAAGCTGGTCCATAAACTAGAATGTTTAATAGGGAAAGAGTTATCAACGACAAATTCATACAATAAATAAAATAAGAATATATGAAAGTTATTTGTTTTAATAGGTAATAGGTAAGTGAGTTGTGAGAAGGAATAGGGGAAATTGATTTATTAGTTTTAGAGGATTGATTGCACTATTAGAAGTTAAAAATATAAATAGGTTGAATATTGGTTGTGGTGATATATAATTAAAGGATCTTGTTTTGAATAAATAAAGTTACTAATTGTTGGTATGAAATCTTGCCAGGTAGTTACTCATCATGTATTAAGGATGGTGAAGTATAGAATCCCCACATTTTTACTTTAAGAGGAAACATATGTTCTTTTAGAATATTATTAATCATTGTATCTAATTTAGAATGGAAAGGTAGGTTAAAGATTTTAACTTGAGATTTATTTAAATGAAAAATTTAAAATATGGAGTATATATTGACCTTTTCTTATATGTTCTCTTATTTGGTGATTTAATTTTTATAGTACTAATTTTTTTTATTTTTTTATTTTTAGACTGCAGGAATCGGGTAGCACAACCCCCTATAAACTACAGTGTGCCTGGTAAACTTTTTAACGTGACCGGCGGCGCTGGCGCGACACGCCCTATGGTACCACGGGATGGGGGAGACTAGAACTCGTGACCAGCAGAGCCACAACGGAATTACTTAGCCAACCGAGCTAGGGCTCTCGCCCTTTTATAGTACTAATTTCATGATATCTTTTAATTCTTTTATATTTCTTTCAGTTTAAGAATTAAATAAATATTATATTATCTTAATATCTAACTCCTCACATCTTATAGAAATTTACTAGGAACAATGATTCTCTTATTTGAATATTCTAATTAAGTAATTGTTGAGTATTGTGTCAGGGGTGTTTGTACTGAACTTTTATGGAACTGTGTATCCTTGGCCATGGTTAAGTATTATAGTAAACTCTATTTGACTTCATTATGATAGTTTTATAAAATTGATTTAACGAAATAAATTGTTCCTTGAATTGAGTTTTCATTCTTAATTATTTCATTTGGATTGTTAGCTAATGGATTACTTTATGACAATTTGAGTGTCTAATCGATGAGGTTCTTATATGGATAGCTAATTAGAACTTGAGATTGTAATTGGCCTGTTTGTTGAGAAGATTGATTTTTGTTCTGATTGGTAATGTGAATAGATAATTGATGTTGTTGCCATGTTTTCTGATTTTTATTTACGTACCAATCTAAGGGATTCTTGTGAGGAGAAAATTGAGGTCTTCCATGGAATGCCTAATTGGTGGTTTTTGCATTAATTGGTGGTCTTTGGATGTTGAATGATTTTTGTTGAATTAAAGGTTGATTTTCTTCTATGATTCCTTTTTGAGGTGACACCATTATGGATTTATGGATTTTATTTTTGTTTTAGAGTTGATTGATTTGTGGTTGGGATTTGATGAAACTTCCTTTGTATGGATTTTCGGAGTTAATTTCATATTTGAGGGAAATTTTATCCTTAGGTTGGAATTATTGGGAAAAAACTTGTGTTGCTTCATTTTTACCCTCATTTGTGGATTGTCATTCTTTTGGCTTCCAGAGGCTTGAGATGATTGTCAGATTGATATTCCCTCTTTATGTGCCTTGATGTGGCAAGTGTTTTGGTTTCATGATTTTGAAAGGGTTGTACAAGAATCATTGAGATTTTGATTTTGTATTTATAGCGAGATGGGTAATGCCTCGCGTGTTTTTCTGTTGTGACCTAATGTTGTTTTTATGTTGTACAACCCTTGGATTTTGGTTTTTATGTTTTGAGTGTCTAGAGAGAGAGTCGCTCTAAGTGGGTGGTCGGTGCACAAAGGGGCACCAGGATAGCCCTCGTTAGAGTCTGATTAATAAGTGAAAACCTAACTAATTAACTAGGGGGTGGGTAGAATCACATTAAAAAGATAATTGATGCCTCATCCGCCTTTTAGTGCTACCATAGACTAAAGGGGATTGAGAAGGTCATGGTTGGCAAGATCATTGCCTTGTCTTCACGAAAGGTTAATGGTTCCGCATGAGCAACCCTATGGAGTGGTTCCTTGAGATAGGTAGCCTGGATAACCATAGATGGAGGCGGTTCCTAGTGCTTGGTTGCCTGGATAATCCGTCAGCAGATGGAGGTGGTACCTTGCAATAGATAGCCTGGAGAATCCATGTTAAGCCGTATGATGACACTCTCCTCTAACGCTCCTTCTTATGTTGCTACTTTGGAAATCCTCTGGAAGTGGTTCTTTGTCTTGATTTGATGAAACATAGATGTTTGAAATGCTTTATGGTTTTACCCTATTTTATCTTTGGTGTACTTTGTGGTCTTGTATGATCTCATTGATATTTGACTTATGACCTTGTACCCTTATGGTACTGTGATTGCAATCTGGAATTGTATTTCATTTATTAATTCAGTTTGATTTGGAAGTGTATCATGATCATCCTTTGGCTACTTGTTTACTGGTCATTGCTTTGATTTATGTGATGAGACTTATGACTTTAAGTTATTATGTTGACTCTTGGATGTGGTTGATTATGTCTTTGTAATTCCTTGAGTGTTATGATACTTTTGTATGACATTGAGTCTTGTGGTTCCCTGTTTGATGTTCTTGGTTGAGGTCTCTTTCTTGTTAGCTCCTAGCATGGGGGGTGGGTCTTCGGACTCACATGGTCAGGTGGAATGTGCTGAGCACCCCATTGGGTCCCCAGTCAAGGACCGAGAGGTACGGATTGGTGTTGTTGCAGCGACTCCAGAGTTGTATCAGTGTTGGAATCAGTCATAATATTGTGCATCATGTTATCTTGTGTATGGGTTCCATTCATATTTGGAACACTTTTGTATCATTGTACTTAAGCATTGTACTGTAATGAAATGTTAAACTTGGTGTGGATATTGGCCATGGTAGTTGTTATTTAATGTGTTAAGTTAATCATGCATATGTTGTATTTATGTACGCAAATGGTTCTTATCAATGATTTATCATGTATGTGTTACATTTGATAATGTTTACTTTATATCTTTGGATTTTATTCTTTATTGCTGTTGTATGGATCTAAGTCACATAATGACTCTTCGTGTACCCCAAGGGATGTATGTGTTAATGAATCTATTTAAATGAAATTCATGTTATGACTTAATGTGTATTACATGTATGTTATGTTTACTTTAAAAAAAAAAAAAATTGTGCTGTAATTATTATGTAATTGTCCCTTGGGGTTAGCACGGCGGGGCGTTACACCTTAGGTGGCTTATCAAGTCACATGGTGCTCATAATGTGTAGATTTTATTGTTGAAATATGAATTATTCGTAATTCTTGATTGATGTTTTATTTTATTGTGTGCTAGTAATGTGGAAACTTTCATTTATTTAATTAGGCTATTTAGCCATTTAAAGGTTGTTATAGTCCGATTTTCCTCAAGGACTTGTTTAACTTCGCCTATGAATTACGATTGGAATGTTGCAATGTAGCTACAATTGATCTTTATTTGGTTTTCTCTTGAATTTATAGTTTCCTCTTGGGGAGTTTTATTGAAACTTGGGTTTATGATTTTATGTTACTTAGTTTGAGGCTTTCTCCTTCTTTGCAAGTTGTTGGAATGTTTGGTGTAATGTGAAATTTGTAAGACTGTCATATCCCAGAGGGCTCCTTGGCAGGTTGTATGGGGGAGTAGATGCACTAGGGAATTATTTTGAAAGGGGTTGTAAATGGGACCGGTACGGGACGGTAATTAATCCATTATTCCCCTTGTTCTATGATTGTTCTTATCTGTATGGAGAATTCATTAGAGAAAGGCCTCGAGTGGTATCCAAGAATATCCATCCTTGTAAATCCCATTTTGTGAGCCTTGTATTGTAAATTATATGACTATATGAGGATAAGCACACCCAATTGGGAAGAGCATCCTTGCTATTGTTCTATGTAAATGTGAAATTGCAAGTAAATGTGATGTGGCATACCTGTGAACTATATGTGAGAGTAAAAAAAGAGAAAAGGATGCAAAACTAATATTCCTTGAGTCATGGTATGAGTGTCTTGATTATAAGGTAAAATGTTTCTCTCAAGTCTTAAGGAAATATTTGGATAAAATGTGAGGCTAATAATTTTGGGACATGATTAGACATTGGAACAAAAATAATTTTTTTAGCATAATGAGTGATGTATGTGGTGCAAATAGATTTTGTGATGTATCAAAGGATGTTGATTTGTTTTGATATATTTTTGTAGTTTAATTAAAGTTTGTCACATTGTCAATAATTTATAAATACATGGGCAATTGTTAACATTGTTATACTGAGAATATATTGAGTAAATGTTTTGTTGTGAAAAAATTTGTTTAAATTAATTGGATAAGTAAGCCATGGAAAGAATGTCTCTAATGTGTGCTTAAATTTAAGGTTTTGATCCTTCCATCAAGAAAATAAGATAATTGGTACTTTTAATGTATTTATGTGCATTGTTATTTTGAGGGTATGTCCTTGGACCCTAGTGACTTCCAGGAGGAAGTCAAAGCTAAGGGGAGGGGGATGTAAGGCTCCGCCTGGTAAGGCAACCTCCTTGCTCACATAGAACTCCTATCCATATTAATCATGGTTGTCCCTTGCGCTTAAGTGGATTTAAAAGTTGCATAGTACTTGATTTGTTTGGTTATCCTTTTGTTTTATTTCCATAACCTATTCTTTTCTTTATATATAAATAGAAATTGTTATTTAGGAGCTCAAGGTATGGGAAAGAAAGTTATTTCATTAAAGCACATAGGGTCATGCACCCTAGTTTAGTAGGATCTCATATAGTCTCCAAAAGTTTATTGTTTTTAGTGCATTTTCTAGGAAGTGTTCATGAATGAGTGATGCATTCCTAGCCTTATTATTTGAATGTTTAAATTGGTGCCTATAAGAGTAAAGGAAATTATTTTATGTTTGAAGAGATTCAACATACAAATACTCTTGATCCACTGATAGAACTTCCAATGTCAAGTTAAATATTTTATATCTTGGTTTAATTATTTTCCCTTTTCTTAGGCAGTCCTTTTTTTTATGCATGCTAAATTGAAGTAAGGGTTATTTCTCATCATAATTAAAGTTTCTAGTTGAATCATATTTGAATACCTCTACTTTTCATATGTTTAATTGTTAACCTATAATTCTTAGGAAAACATGTTACGTGTTAGTTCAAATTCGACTATGGGTTCTTCTATTATATTCTCTTTTACTAGTGGTTCAAAAGGAACTTCTATTTCCAAACCATGTGTTTTATTTATAAGAATCAAATTATTATAGTAAATAATAAATAACATCTGATATATATATATATATATATTATCTATGTAGACTATGTTTGATGAGTATATATACAAAAAGTAAGGGCATATATATATTCTTTCAAAGAAAAAGAATATAATTGAATTTCATAATAAATATATATACATGTTACATTTATATAAATATTGGATATTTAATTGAAAATATATATCTATTTATATTTCTTTAAATAAAAATGTATTTATGCATATATAATAATAGATGGTTAAATAATTAAATATATATTTTTTTAAATTGAATATATATATATATATTTATTACAATATACCTTTGGCTACCTTTTCCCTCTAACAAATTAAAAAAAAAAAATCAACAGCAGCAACATTTAAAATATTAACAATAAAAAAAAGATGCTATGATGCAGGAGCATCCAGTGGTGTAAGGGCAATCTTGCATCACCCAAAAATAGTTAAAATTCAAGTTTCTTAGTTTTTAGATGTTTTTACATTTTTGGATACCCTTTTTGTCATAATGAAATTCCCAATTGACGGTTTTTATTTTTTATTCCTGGGTGGAAAGATATTGCAGTTTTAGTTTCCCAGATTTGCACCTCAAAATCTTCCTAGTTAGATTTGAGGCACTTAGAGTTCCCGGATTGGCCCCAAAACTTGCCAAAATTGGCATAGAAAATTTTGAGTGCGATCTTGACTTCGAGACCTTTCCAACGGTTCAAACGGTTCTTGAATCGGAGTCCCAGATCAAAAGTTATGGCCCCAAGAAGATGGCGCACTTTCTAGAACATACAATTGCAAGTGTTCTTTTGAAATTTAAACTTTAAGTTGTAAATTTTCGGCGCCAAACCGCCTAAACTCAAAATTTGAATGTTGTTTTTGCTCCAAACTAAAGAGGAGCTCTATTTATGGGCGGGTTTCTAATTTTTGGGTAACTTTTTGGGAACAACCTCATATTGCGAAATGGTTATTCTGTAGCTTTCTGTAACTTGCATGTGTTGTAGAACATGGGGATTGAGATCGTCTGCATCTAAGAAGCTCCATTTTCTAAATAATAAAATTATTCTCTTGTTTGTGGGTTATTTTCTGTGTCTTTGGCTGTGCCCTCATCAAGTGGCATCAGAGCGGGTTTTTTTGAGCATGTGGACAGATCGCTGATCGTGAGGCAGTTTGCACCAGGACCGTGGTTGTGGCTCGAGGTCAAGAAAGATGCCTCCAAGAGTGATGTCTGGTAGGCATGGTGGTGCCAAAGGTGGTCAAGGTGGCAGAAATGCTAGTGGAAGAGATGCACTGGCAGCCCTCTAAAGACAGATTGACGCATTACAAGAGCAGTTGAGAAGAGGGTTAAACCTGATGGAGGAAAGTGAGGATGAAGGAGAGGAAGAAGAAGCAATTGATCAAGACCTAATGCAGCTAATAAGGGCCATTTCAAAGATCAGGAAAAGACCTAGAGAAGAAGTCCCCAGTTATTCCGGAAGTTTGAACTTGGAAGAGTTGATCGACTGGATCAACGAGCTAGAAGAATATTTTGAGTATGAAGAAATAGAGGACCCAGATCGGGTTAAGTTTGTGAAAATGAAGTTGAAAGGCCATGCTAGTATTTGGTGGAAAGAGGTCCAGTTGGAAAGAAATCGAAGAGGAAAAGGAAATATCACCAGATGGGATCGCATAGTAGAGAAACTGAAGAAGTAGTTCATACCAATAGACTACGAGTTAGATCTATTGAAGAAATTGTAAGGGTTGAAGCAAGGAAGTAGATCTATGAAAGAATATACTAAAGAATTTCACAAGATAATCATCAGAACGGGCCACACAGAGGCCAATAAGGAGAAGGTATCCTGATATCTCAATGGATTACGACCGAGCATTCAGGAGGAGTTAAGCCTAGTCAGAATTACCACCATTGAGGATGTGTATCAGTTTGCTCTCAAGGTGGAAGAGAAGCTGAACAACAGATTTGATGGCAAGCAAAAAGGATGAGGAGGTCAAAGTGCGAGGGGCAGTGGAAGACCTCCAGGAAGCCGAAATGATGATGAAAAGAAAAGTGAAGATGTGGGTACCAGCCGAAGCCAAAGGAATGACAACTTCTACTACCCTCATGATCAAAACAGGGTGCTCAAAGAGGTAGAGGATGAGGGAGAAATGGACAAGGATCTGGAAGAGGTGGTTTCAAAGGAATGTGTTTCCAGTGTGGTGAAGAAGGGCATCGAGCCTATGAATGTCCACAACACCAAGGAAGGGTAGACAAAAGGCCAAAAGGTCATGGAAGGGTTGCGCATGCAGATGAGGAGGCCCAATCTGAACATTCAAATGATGCTGAAAGGGGAGAAGCCCTTGTGATTAGGAGAGCCCTGGTGACTAAGGAAAAGGAACCAAAATAGAGGAAGAATTTGTTTCGCACAAGGTGCAAGTGTGAAGGAAAATGTTGTGATGTCATTATTGACAGTGGGAGCACTGATAATCTGGTGTCAGAAGAGATGGTCACAAAGTTGAAGCTAAAGAGGGAAAGACACCCACATCCGTATCGAATTGCCTAGTTGCAGAAAGACCACAAAGTTTTGGTCAATGAGCAGTGCCTAGTAAAGTTCAAGATCGAGAGCTACCATGATGAGGTACTCTGTGATATCATCCCTATGGATGCATGTCACATGGTGTTGGGGAGGCCGTGGCTGTTCGATAGGTGAGCTATACATGATGTCCATGCAAACACTTATTCCTTGACAAATGATGGGGTTCATCACAAGTTGAAGCCCCTGAAGGAGACCAAAGAAAAGGTATGTAGTAGTGCTAGAATTTGTTATGTAGATGGAAGAAAATTTTTAGAAGGTATGAAGCATGAGCATGTGTGTTACGCATTGATTCCTAGAGTGAGTAAGGAGGATAGTGAGAAGGTTCCAAAAGAAGTTTCTGGGATGTTGGATGAGTTTCAGGATATTGTTTATGATAATGTACCTGAGGGTTTACCACCAATAAGGAAGATCAGTCATCAGATTGACTTGATTCCAGGAGCCAGTTTGCCAAATAAGGCAGCTCATAGAATGACTCCAACAGAAAATGAGGAGTTGAAGAGTTGTTGAGAAAGGGTTTTATACGGGAGAGTTTGAGTCCATGTGCAGTACCTACAGTACTAGCACCAAAGAAGGATGGGGAGTGGAGGATGTGTACAGATTCTTGAGCCATAAACAAGATAACAATCAAGTACAGATTTTCCCTGCCAGGATGGATGACCTGATGGACTGTTTGAGTGGAGCTCCGTACTTCACAAAGATTGATCTGAAGAGTGTTTATCACCAGATCCAAATTAGAGAGGGAGATGAATGGAAGACTTCCTTCAAGACCAAAGAGGGCCTGTATGAGTGGTTAGTCATGCCTTTTAGGCTAACCAATGCACCGAGCACATTCATGCGGCTCATGAACGAGGTACTAAAAGAATTTTTGGGAAGCTTTGTTATTGTGTATTTAGATGATATTTTGATTTTCAGTGCAAGATGTTGGATGAGCATGATGCATATTTGGAGAGCCTTTGAGAAGTTAAGAGAGAATTGTTGATTAATGCGAGAATGCGTTTTGTGAAGGGGAGTTAGTGTACTTGGGGTTTGTTGTCTTAGCGGAAGGTCTCAAGATGGACCCGAGGAGAAGGTGAAGCTATTACGGAATGGCATACCCCAAGAACTACTACCAAGGTGAGATCTTTCCATGGTTTGGCTAGTTTTTATAGAAATTTCATTAGAAACTTCAGTAGTATTTGTGGACCCCTGACTGAAACAATGAGAGGGGATAGAAAATAATTCAAGTGAAGCAGTGGAGCAGAAAAAAGTTTTGAACTGTTGAAGCAGAAGGTGACAGAGCAACCTGTTCTAGCCCTCCCAGATTTCAACAACATGTTTCAGGTGGATTGCGATGCCAGTGGTTGTGCCATTGGAGCAGTGTTGAGCCAAGAAGGTAATACCATTGCCTATTTCAGTGAAAAGTTAAATGATGCCAAGAGAAAGTATTCTGTATATGATAAGGAATTTTATGCAATAGTTCAAGCATTAAAGAAATGGAGACATTATTTGTTGCCAAAGGAATTTGTTCTATATACTGATCATCAGGCCTTGCAGTACCTAAATAGTCAGGAAAAATTAAATCAAAGGCATATAAAATGGGTAGAGTTTTCACAGAGTTATACATTTGTTTTGAAACATAGGAGTGGGAAGTCAAATAGGGTTGCAGATGTCTTAAGTAGGAGGCATACATTGATGACAAAGATTCAGATCGAAGTGGTTGGGTTCAATGAACTTAAGACACTGTACATAGAATATCCTGATTTTGCAGAGGCTTGGAAAGCTTGCAAGGAACCTATTACACTGGATAGGACAAGGTAGTTGGATTTCATAATCTAGGATGGCATGTTATTTAAGGGAAGTCAATTGTGTATCCCAAGGAGTTCCGTGAGAGAGAACCTGATAAAAGAGAAGCATAGTGGAAGAATGGTAGGACATTTTGGTCGGGATAAGACCATTGCCATTATCAGTGAACATTATTATTGGCCTCAGTTGTCACAGGATGTGAAGAAGTTTGTACAAAGTTGCAGGGTATGTTAGATGGCTAAAGGAGAGAGTCAGAATATAGGCTTATATCAACCCTTACCTATACCAGAGAGGCCATGGGAGGATATTAGTATGGACTTTTTTTTGGTTTACCAAGGACACAACGAGGGAATGATTTAGTCTTTGTGTTGGTTGATAGGTTTTCGAAGATGACACATTTCATTCCATGTCAGAAGACCCATGATGCAGTCCACATTGCTGACTTGTTCTTCAAAGAGGTGGTGAGGCTACATGGTTTGCCAAAGAGTATTGTTTCAGATCGTGACACCAAATTTGTGGGGTACTTTTGGAGGACCTTGTGGAAGATGCTAAAAACAGAGTTGAAGTTCAGTTCCGCACACCATCCACAAACATATGGGCAGACAGAGGTTGTTAACAAGAGTCTAGGTAACCTACTGAGATGTTTGGTAGGAGATAAACCAAGGGATGGGAGTTGATCTTACCCTAGGCGAATTTTCTTACAACAATTCTATCAAAAGAAGCACTGGTAGATCACCATTCCAAATTAGTAGTATAAGGCTAAGGAAGATCAGAAGAGGAGGTATAAGGAGTTTCAGATTAGTGATGAAGTGATTGTCCACTTGAGGAAAGAAAGGTTTCCAGTGGGAACATATAACAAATTGAAGATGAAGAATTTCGGTCCCTATAAAATTTTGAAGAGGCATGATTCAGGGAATGCATATGAGGTAGAGTTGTCAGATGGATTCAACATTTCCTGTTTAACATTTTAGATTTGACAGAGTATCATGAAGGTGGCATAGAGGAAGTACCAATGATGGAACAGTGTGGGATTCCAACACCTACTTCAGAAAAGGAGGAGATTGAAGAAATCCTGGATAGTCGTGTGGGAAGGAGTACCAGGAACAAACAGTATGAAGAATATCTGGTGAAATGGAAAGGAAGGCTTGTTGAATATTCATCCTAGTTGCCTAAGGCAAAGGTTGACCATTTGGGTTTTCCTCCACTATCTACGACGGACAGGTCACTTCCCAAATTACCCCTGGGTGTTTGATGCAGGATCATCCAAAGGTGTAAGAGTAATCTTGCATCACCCAAAAATAGTTAAATTTCAAGTTTCTCGGTTTTTATATGTTTTTACATTTTTGGATACCCTTTTCGTCATAATGAAATTCCCAATTTATATTTTTTATTTTCTATTCTTGGGTGGAAAGATATTGCAGTTTTAGTTTCCCAGATTTGCACCTAAAAATCTTTTAAGTTAGATTTGAGGCACTTAGAGTTCCCGTATCAGCCCTGAAACTTTCCAAAATTGGCATAGAAAATTTCATGCACGTTCTTGACTTTGAGACCTTTCCAATGGTTCAAACGGTTCTCGAATCGGAGTCCCGGATCAAAAGTTATGGCCCCGGGAAGTTGGCGCACTTTCTAGAACATACAATTGCAAATGTTCTTTTGAAATTTGAACTTTAATTTGTAAATTTTCTGTGCCAACCCGCCTAAACTCAAAATTTGAATGTTTTTTTTGGCTCCAAACAAAAGAGGAGCTCTATTTATGGGCGGGTTTCTAATTTTTGGGTAATTTTTTGAGGACAAGCTTGCATATTGCGAAATGGTTATTCTGTAGCTTTCTGTAACTTGCATGTGTTGTAGAACTTGGGGATTGAGATTCTCTGCATGTAAGAAACTCCATTTTCTGAATAATAAAATTATTCTCTTGTTTGTGGGTTATTTTCTGTGTCTCGGGCTGTGCCCTCATCATGCTATCTACAAGAAACCCTCCAATTGTTGTCTGTGTATGTAGCAGTGGTTCTTTTATTTATTGGGAAGTTTTAATCTGGATTTGCTGCTTGTATTTCATAGCAGAAATCAAAATAAAATGCAATAAATAAATTTAAAATAAAATGGAGAGATATTTTGATTGCAGCAAACAAGTAAAGGGTGTATTCCCTTCAATCACTCTTCCTTCATACAAAAAATATATACAACAATATCTAGAATAAATGCTGAAAGACTGAAGCATTGAGTGGGCATGATAAATCATAATGTTTTGGTGCATCTTCCACACATCACCCCTATTACTCACATAATGGCGTGCCATATCAATCTTTTAAGTTATAGTTGCTGAATCACCAAGCAATCACTTCAGGAATAAATGAGCAGTGATGAATGCCCTCTTTGATAAGCTAATATTATGGAAATGGAAGGATAAGAAAGACTAAAAGTTAAAAAAAATCTTGCTTGTGCCATATGTGACAAAGCATTAACTTAATGAATGATTTTATAGTCAAAACTCTCCGATCAACTGCATTCACACATGTAAGAGATTGGGAAGGATGGACATCACATCAATGAGGAAACTACAAGTTTACACCATCTCTTAAAACATCACGCCATAATTTTTGAGTTAAGGATTTCTAAAGAGGTCATTATGAAAGAGTATGGGCGAGGGGAATTTATGGGGAAGAGTGCACGAGACATTTTTCAAAAAAAAAATGAAGAGACAGATGAATTAATGTAGGAATTTAGGAGTTTCGTTTATGGGGATGCCAAAATCCTTAACTACTAAATGCTAGACCAGTCGTGCATTATCGGGAGATGGTGCCTCTACTGTAGGAGGAAAATTTTGACGGTGAATAGGAAAAGAATGCCTCCACTTGCATAATGGGGGACTACCTATTCATATAGGCCTGCACCTTATATTGGGCAAAAAAAAAAAAGAGGGGATTCCAGGGAAAGGCGCTGGGGGATATACCAGTGGCATTGGTGAATTCATTTGCTTTTTTTTTTTTAAGTGAATAGCTCATTGTGAAGAACCCTTAAAGGGGTTGATATTATGGAGTGCTTGCGGGGTGGGGAAAAGCACGTTTTTCATGTTTTAGCCAAACTATAAACCTCTGTGAAGTAGACTTCTTAAAGAGGGATGGTTATCAATTATTTTGATATGCATATCATCAGCATTCTCTTGGGTGGGGGCTTGGCGAATGGATTAAGGAAGAAAAAGTAAATAAATAAAGGTGGGTGGGGTCTTGCAAAAGAAACGATTGGAACTCTGCAAATCTCACCTGATGAAATCATCTACCACATAACATAAGCCCTTTCGCAGCCAAAGTGTATACTCTCAATAGGCATTGAAAATCTACAGGCAAGTTTTTCTGTAGCTTAAATCACCACCCACATAATGGCCAGTATGTTCCCACCTTCAGTTTCATATAAAATTATTCTCCCATTATAGTAAAATCTTCAATATAATGTCATCTACTGGTTGACTTGTTTTCTGTGTTGTGCAATCAATTAAAATGTTTTAATGTTTCTATAGAGCTTATGTGCTATGGAAATTTATATTCTTGTCTTTTATTTTCTTATTTAATGGTCATTAGTGAGATTTGATCTTATTTGGTATTATTGGTTAAACACTCATGGCCCCTCGTTTCACTCTCTTGATGTAGATTTGGTACTAGAGTTTTATACCCAAAAATATATATATATATATATCCATAAATAAGATAGTTAGTTGCCATTAAATTAGTATACAAACACAATCCTGATTAGCTAATCATCCCATTGGTTATTTTCTTCTTAGGATTCTGGAGATAATATGCATCCACTTGTCTAGTGAATATTTTATATTTATCCTGGAATTTTTTTTATATATCAAATCCAAGAGTCCCTCTGATGTTATGGTGGCACTCATGTTGATAACTTTGTCTCCTGCAAACAGCTTTCACTTTGGTTTTATTTGAGTAACATTCTAAAGCTGAGGATTGGGTGCTACGTATCCTTAATAATGCAAAACAGTATTGATTAGAAATGTCACAGATTAACTTATAAAATTAAAGTAGTATTAAAGCGACAAAGATGCTATCTTCTCTTCTGTGGAACAAATCTCATAGACTGTATGCTTATATTGACTCAGATAATTATAGTGGTTTAAGATGGGAAGTGGGGCATTATTGTAATAGGTTTGTTTTATAATTTATTATTCTTAATGCTTGTCTTCATAGATCAAATGCCACTTGTTTGTAAAGATGACGTGTCCTTCAAGGCTGATTTTCCTCTATAAGATATCCTCTGTTGGGCATTACATGACTTTTCTTCTACATTCAAAATGATTTGTTTTGATATTAACTACTTTTTATTTTGCTGCTGTACATTTTAGTTTTCAAGTTTGACTAAATTTTTCCAGTTAAAGATTTAAACTTCTTAAATTTGTCCATTAATAGAGATATCTATGATATGATTATTCTGTAAAATATTTCTTTATTTAAAAAAGATACATGGATAGCATTCTTGGGAAAATCAAAGGAATGTATTTGTTTTTCAAAATATTCCATTTCCTTTTTAATTTAGCTGGTAATGATATTTATTTTAAAATGCCTACTCATGTGCATAAATATTTCCTTAATGACTTAATGGACTAGCTACATCGGTGAGATCTTTTCTTAGATCATTGATTCAATTGAATTGTTTAATTTAATTTTTGTATTTGAACTGTCTGAGTATTTTTCTTGCAATACTGTGGAAGCAACTATGCATCTACTTTAGATATATTTATTTGTTTTAATGCTCCAATTGTAATGAGGTCATTTAAATGGAAATAAATAAAACTTACTCTTCTATTTAAGTTACAGTTCATTTTTTTATGGGATCTTGAGTGCACATAGTAAATAATTTGGATAATTATCAGTTAGGAATTTATGTACAAAAGATTCCATAGGATTTTTAATTTAGAGAAAAGAGTGAAATAGAATGATAAAGCAACCAGAAGAAAACAAAAAGAGACACACTAGATCTGTTTGGAGGTAATACAGGAAAAAAAAAAAAAAAAATTCTATCAATAGAGATGCTCCTTATATTAACATAGTGTCTACTTAACATTAATTACTATTGTTTTTTACAGCTAAATTATTTTAATTTAGTTTTAGATTCAGTACTTTGATCATATCTGTGATATTTAATTCATAAGTGAATCAATTTAAATGTACATATAAGCTTTGTATATTTGATGATCAAGATGTCTTATAGTCAAATTGAATTTAAATGTAAATATAAGCTTTGTATATTTGATGATCAAGATGTCTTATAGTCAAATTGTTGTTTTAAGCAAGCCAGTGAGTTGTGTTACACAAAAAAAAAAAAAATTGCTCACATGTGTTTCAGTTTCTTGCTGAACTATTTATGGGTTTTATTCTTCGTTATTTCCCCTTTCCAAAACATATGAAATTTTTTAATTTTGGACAAGGGACATAAAATTTATGATTGTTTCAATGCTTCCCCTTTTGGCTGCAATCAACGGATTTTATACTAGGAATGAATTTATATGATGTAGTTACTCTTATTACTTTGTTTTGTTTATTATTACAAAAGCATATATGTTAGAAGTATCCATAGTTTACTTCTTCCAATGATTTATAATTGACTATAGAATGCGTTTACTTCTTTCGGACCATGCATGAACAAAGTAAAGCTAAATTATGCAAAAACTACCTCGTAGTGAAGAAGGGTTCTGTATATCCTCCTTTTTGTTTTAGAAGAATTCTCAGATGATCCCATATGTGTTCCTAGTCATAATATTAGACCTTGAATTATTGTTCACATTTCCTTTTAAGTATACTCTAGTGACATTAAGGATATGATTGAATGGTTGTTAAACTATTGTGGAAGTTGAATTTACATGATATATATTATTATCGACTGACCAAACAAGTGTTGGTTCAAGTCCAAGTCGAACTACGGTTCCTCTGGGAATTATATACTTAGGCAAGGCCGTTAGAGATGATCCCCTGAGCAATTAGCTCCGGCCCCTAGGGTTTGTGCTCTTTTCATTACTTTGAGTTGATATCAATTTAATGTATTTGCTTAGCTTATGGCTTGATTGTGCCTTCAGTTTATGAATGTTTTGGTTGAATTATTTAAGTATGTCTTGATGATTGAATTTCCATGCCCCCATTTGAAAAACCTCCTAGGATTACGTAAGAAATTTGGTTGTGCAACTAAATATATTAATCTTTAACTGGTCAAATTTTGTGTGCATCCTTGTATTTCCTTCTTGGGTAGCAGCCTTTTGTGAGTTTTGCAAGTGTTCTTGAGAAAAATTGTATAGTTGTGTTTTGTCCTTAACTTTATTTTTGAGTGTGAAATTTAGGGTATTACATTTTGGTATTATATTTCAGTTGTAGCACTGGGATCTCTAGCTATGGTTGTCCATGTGACGTTAGTTGTGTGAATTTCCCCCTTGTGCTTATATTCTTGTTTTGATTGATTGTTGAATAGACCTTATGAGGTCCTGTGTATCTTTCATCATTCCTTGACAATTACGGTTGTGAAGGAGTGAATTAAAAAGGGAATAACTAGGTCGTTAACATGGATCAGGGATTATGCACCCTTATGTGAATAATATTTTTTAGAATAAATGAGTTTAAATAGCTAAGTTTAGAGATGTCCTCATAGAATTTAAATTTAAAGTCCATACATGTACCCTCCTTAGGACTCGTAAATGTTTAGGATGATCAAAGTTTTAAATAGATTAATTATGTCGATTAGATGTTCCATTCATTTTAGTGAGCATGTTTTGTTGAACTATCTTTGTGAAAACCAAGTCAATTTGCAATAAAAGTGTAAGTGAAAACAAAATGAATGGCTAGAAAATGTTAGCTCAATTAATAGATATTTTCATTATAATATTCACCCTTGTTCTATCCTATAACCATGAACTTTATGGAGATGAAGGGATGATTTTTAAGGCATGGCTATTGTGCAGACAATACAACTTTACTAAAGTAAACATCATTTAACTCCATAGTGCAAGTGAATAACTTAGTATAAAACACCATAATTCTTATTTCTAAATCTACGTGCCTTGGGGAAATTTGAAAATGCAATTCTTTTCTTGTGTGCGGAGAAATGAAGTGTTTGCAAATAGTGCATGTTTTCTTAAATCAATTGAATGTATGTTTTGTGTAAATCTATTTTGAAGATATGAAAGAAATATGTTTGATTGGGTAAAAGATTTTGGTCCCAGAATTGCATTCTTACCTTAGGATGTTTGCATGAACTTGTGTATGGAAACAATTAGAATTGAGTAAAAGTTTAGAGATAAACTAGAATACTGAAACCATGTGCATGGTAAATAAATAATAATGATGGTAAGGAAAATAATGCATTAGTGAATCTTGTGTTGCTTAATTTCAAATACAAGCTCTTCTTTCATTGCATGGTATGCTTGAAAAGTAAAATGTTGTGTGCATTATAGTAGCCTTACATTGGCGACACTTGGGTTCTCAATTACATTAGTATTGATAGAAAATCATATAAACATTAACTCATTATATCCTATTTAGAGATGAAAACATTAAATGCATGGCTTTAAGTAAATTTTTAGAGAAAAGAATGTTGTGCTTGTGGTGCTAATAAATTGGAATATGTTTTTCGTATCGTGTATTGAGTATGGGTAGCCTTGTTTGAGGAGATGTTTTAACATGAATGTATATGTCATTTGATAGAATAGAATATTTTGCAATTTAATTGTGTAAGAAAATGGTTTGTTTCTTTAGAAGATGAAAGTTGGAAATGAAGTTACTTTGTATTCCTTGTGGATGTGAATACCTCATAATAGATCTTTGGTTGTTTATTAAGAATTTTTCTTTTGTGGATAGACCAAGTTAGAAAAGTAAGTGTATGTGTTGTGCATCTGTGACTCATACAAAATGGAATGATAAAATTCTTGCTATTTAGTGTGGTTTGTCATGTGGAACTAGTATATGTGTTGTGCCCCAAGTAAAAGATACAAGGTATCCAACTTGAGATAAGGGTGGTGGATGTCTAGTATGATACACTTTGTGTACCCTTCATGATTATCTTGTGTAGTTGATTTGTTGTGAAGTGGAGTAAGCATGAAATATGTGGATGTGTATTTAATAAATGAAATGTGATGTATTCCCTTATGTTAGTCTTGTTTGTATGTTAAATGTGTACCTCTAGTGTTTGGTTCCCTCCTTATGGGAGTGTGATGCCAGCTAGTGTAAATAGGGGTTGAGAGGCACATGTTCTCCCATCCAGAAATTACGCGCTGAGGGTGTTTTCCCTAATCTTGATAAAAGATCTATGTCAAGTCGTTGTAATCCTCCCATGATGGATGTTGACTGTGGCCTACTCCCCCACATGTGAGAGCCACACTTGTTGGTTCATAGTGCAGACCTATTCCTTGATATTATAACCCATGGGTAAAGGATGAAATTACATGGACCACCGGTGATTAATATTCATGTGGTCAGGGACCACTAGTGATTCATATATATATATATATGTGGTCAAGGACCACCAGTTATTCATACTTTTGAGGTCAGGGACCACCAATTATTCATATTTATGTGGTCAGGAACCACCAGTTATTGCATGCTATATACTTATGTGGTTAGATAACCACCATTCCCCTTCTCCCCTTAGGTGGCTTATCAAGTCATGTGGTGCTCGTAATGTGCAGATTTTATTGTTGAAATATGAATTATTCGTAATTCTTGATTGATGTTTTATTTTATTGTGCACCAGTAATGTGGAAACCTTTATTTATTTAATTAGGCTATTTAGCCATTTGAAGGATGTTATAGTCCAATTTTCCTCAAGGAATTGTTTAACTTCACTTTTGAATTATGATTGGAATGTTGCAATGTAGCTACAATTGATCTTTATTTGGTTTTTCTTGAATTTATAGTTTCCTCTTGGGGAGTTTTATTGAAACTTGGGTTTATGATTATGTTACTTAGTTTGAGGCTTTCTCCGTCTTTGCAAAGTGCTGGAATGTGTGGTGTAATGTGAAATTTGTAAGACTGTCATATCCCAGAGGTCTGCCTAGCAGGTTGTATGGGGGAGTAGATGCACTGGGGAATTATTTTGAAAGGGATTGTAAATGGGACCAGTATGGGATGGTCATTAATCCATTAGTCCCCTTGTTCTATGATTGTTCTTATCTATATGGAGAAGTCCTTAGAGAAAGGCCTCGAGTGGTATCCAAGAATATCCATCCTTGTAAATCCCATTTTGTGAGCCTTGTATTGTAAATTATGTGACTATATGAGGATAAGCACACCCAATTGGGAAGAGCATCCTTGCTATTGTTTTATGTAAATGTGAAATTGCAAGTAAATGTGATATGGCATACCTGTGATCTATCTGTGAGAGTTAAAAAAAAAAAAGGGATGCAAAACTAATATTCCTTGAGTCATGGTATGAGTGTCATGATTATAAGGTAAAATGTTTCTCTCAAGTCTTAAGGAAATATTTGGATAAAATGTGAGGCTTATGATTTTGGGACATGATTAGACATTGGAACAAAAATATTTTTTTTAGCATCATGAGTGATGTATGTGGCGCAAATAGATTTTGTGATGTATCAAAGGATGTTGATTTGTTTTGATATATTGTTGCAGTTTAATTAAAGTTTGTCACATTGTCACTAATTTATAAATACATGGGCAGTTTTTAACATTGTTATACTGAGAATATATTGAATAAATGTTTTGTTGTGAAAAAAATTGTTTAAAGTAATTGGATAAGTAAGCCATGGAAAAAATTTCTCTAATGTGTGCTTAAAGTTAAGGTTTTGATCCTTCCATCAAGAAAATAAGATAATTAGTACGTTTAATGTATTTATGTGCATTGCTATTTTGAGGGTATGTCCTTGGACCCTAGTGACTTCCAGGAGGAAGTCAAAGCTAAGGTGAGGGGGATGTAGGGCCCCGCCTGGTAAGGCAACCTCCTTCCTCACATAGAATTCCTAACCATATTAATCATGGTTCTCCCTTGCGCTTAAGTGGATTTAAAAGTTGCATAGTACTTGATTTGTTTGGTTATCCTTTTGTTTTATTTCCATAACCTATTCTTTTCTTTATATATAAATAGAAATTGTTATTTAGGAGCTCAAGGTATGGGAAAGAAAGTTATTTCATTAAAGCACATAGGGTCATGCACCCTAGTTTAGTAGGATATCATATAGTCCCCAAAAGTTTAATGTTTTTAGTGCATTTTCTGGGAAGTGTTCATGAATGAGTGATGCATTCCTAGCCCTATTATTTGAATGTTTAAATTAGGGCCTATAAGAGTAAAGGAAATTGTTTTCTATTTGAAGAGATTCAACATACAAATACGCTTGATCCACTGATAGAACTTCCAATATCAAGTTAAATATTTTATATCTTGGTTTAATTATTTTCCCTTTTCTTAGGCAGTCTTTTCTTTTATGCATGCTAAATTCAAGTAAGGGTTATTTCTCATCATAATTAAAGTTTCTAGTTGAATCATATTTGAATACCTCTACTTTTCATATGTTTAATTGTTAACCTATAATTCTTAGGAAAACATGTTATGTGTTAGTTCAAATTCGAATATGGGTTCTTCTACTATATTCTCTTTTACTAGTGGCTCAAAAGGAACTTCTATTTCAAAACAATATGTTTTATTTATAAGAATCAAATTATTATAGTAAATAATAAAGAACATCTAATATATATATATTATCTATATAGACTATGTTTGATGAGTACATATACAAAAAGTAAGGGGATATATATATTCTTTCAAAGAAAAAGAATATAATTGAATTTTATAGTAAATATATATACATGTTACATTTATATAAATATTGGATATTTAATTGAAAATATATATCTATTTAAAATTCTTTAAATAAAAATGTATTTATGCATATATAATAATACATGGTTAAATAAATAAATATATATTTTTTTAAATTATATATATATATATATATATATACCTTTGTCTACCGTTTCCCTCTAACAAATTTTTTAAAAAAAATCAACAGCTGCAAAATTTAAAATATTAACAATAAAAAAAATGCTACCTGCAAGAAACCCTCCAGTTGTTGTCTGTGTATGTAGCAGTGGTTCTTTTATTTATTGGGAAGTTTTAATCTGGATTTACTGCTTGTATTTCATAGAAGCAATCAAAATAAAATGCAATCAATAAATTTAAAATAAAATGGAGAGATCTTTTGATTGCAGCAAACAAGTAAAGGGTGTATTCCCTTCAATCACTCTTCCTTCATACAAAAAATATATACAACAATATCTAGAATAAATGCTGAAAGTCTGAAGCATTGAGTGGGCATGATAAATCGTAATGTTTTGGTGCATCTTCCACCCATCACCCCTATAGATCACAGAATAGCGTGCCATATCAATCTTTTAAGTCATAGTTGTCGAATAGCCGAGTAATCACTTCAGGAATAAATGAGCAGTGATGAATGCCCTCTTTCATAAGCTACTAATGTGGAAATGGAAGGATAAGAAAGACTAAAAGTTAAAAAAATCATGCTTGTGCCATATGTGACATAGCATTAACTTAATCAATGATTTTATAGTCAAAACTCTCTGCTCAACTGCATTCACACATGCAAGAGATTGGGAAGGCAGGACATCACATCAATGAGGAAACTGCAAGTTTACGCCATCTCTTAAAACATCACGCCATAATTTTTGAGTTAAGGATTTCTAAAGAGGTCATTATGAAATAGTATGGGCGAGGGGAATTTATGGGGAAGAGAGCACGAGACATCTTTTTAAAAAAAATGAAGAGACAGATGAATTAATGTAGGAATTCAGGAGTTTGGTTTATGGGGATGCCAAAATCCTTAATTACTAAATGCTAGACCAGTCGTCCATTACTAGGAGATGGTGCCTCTGCTGTAGGAGGAAAATTTTGATGGTGAATAGGAAAAGAATTCCTCCACTTGCATAACGGGGGACTACCTATTCATATAGGCCTGCACCTTATATTGGGCAAAAAAAAGAAGAAGAGGGGATTCCAGGGAAAGGCGCTGGGGGATATACCAGTGGCATTGGTGAATTCATTTGCTTTTCTTTTTTTAAGTGAATAGCTCATTGTGAACAACCCAATGTAGGAAGGGGCTGATATTCTGGAGTGCTTGCGGGGTGGGGAAAAGCACGTTTTTCATGTTTTAGCCAAACTATAAACCTCTGTGAAGTAGACTTCTTAAAGAGGGATGGTTATCACTTTTTTTGATATGCATATCATCAGCATTCTCTTGGGTGGGGGCTTGGTGAATGGATTAGGGAAGAAAAAGTAAATAAATAAAGGTGGGTGGGGTCTTGCAAAAGAAACGATTGGAACTCTACAAATCTCACCTGATGAAATCATCTACCACATAACATAAGCCCTTTCGCAGCCAAAGTGGATACTCTCAATAGGCATTGAAAATCTACAGGCAAGTTTTTCTGTATCTTAAATCACCACCTACATAATGGCCAGTATGTTCGCACCTTTAGTTTCATATGAAATTATTCTCCCATTATAGTTAAATATTCAATATAATTTCATCTACTGGTTGACTTGTTTTCTGTGTTGTGCAATCAATAATGTTTTAACGTTTCTTTAGAGCTTATGTGTTGTGGCAATTTATATTCTTGTCTTTTATTTTCTTATTTAATGGTAATTAGTGAGATTTGATCTTATTTGGTATTACTGGTTAAACACTCATGGCCCCTCGTTTCACTCTCTTGATGTAGAGTTGGTACTGGAGTTTTATACCATATATATATATATATATATATATATATATATATATATATATATATATATATATATATATATATATATATATATATATATATATATATATATATATATATATATATATATATATATATATATATATATATATATATATATATATATATCCATAAATAAGCTAGTTAGTTGCCATTAAATTAGTATACAAACACAACCCTGATTAGGTAATCATCCCATTGGTTCTTTTCTTCTTAGGATGCTGGAGATAATATGCATCGACTATATGCATCGACTTCCCTAGTGAATATTTTATATTTATTGTGGAATGTTTTTTATATATCAAATCAAAGAATCCCTCTGATGTTATGGTGGTAGTCATGCTGATAACTTTGTCTCCTTCAAACAACTTTCACTTTGGTTTTATTTGAGTAACATTCTAAAGTTGAGGATTGGGTGCTACATATCCTTAATAATGCAAAATAGTGTTGATTAGAAAAGTCACAGATTAACTTATAAAATTAAAGTAGTATTCAAGTGACAAAGATGTTTTCTTCTCTTCTATGGAACAAATCTCATAGACTATATGCTTATATTGACTCAAATAATTATAGTGGTTTAAGATTGGAAGTGGGGCATTATTGTAATAGGTTTGTTTTATAATTTATTATTCTTAATGCTTGTCTTCATAGATCAAATGCCACTTGTTTGTAAAGATGACATATCATTTAAGGCTGATTTTCCTCTATAAGATATCCTCTGTTGGGCATTACATGACTTTTCTTCTACATTCACAATGATTTGTTTTGATATTAACTATGTTTTTATTTTGCTGTTGTACATTTTAGTTTTCCAATTTGACTAAATTTTTCCAGTTCAAGATTTAAACTTCTAAAATTTGTCCATTAATAGAGATATCTGTGATATTATTATTCTGTAAAATATTTCTTTATTTAAAAAACATACATGGATAGCATTCTTGGGAAAATCATAGGAATGTATTTATTTTTCAAAATATTCCATTTCCTTTTTAATTTAGCTAGTAATGATATTTATTTTAAAATGCCTACTCATGTGCATAAATATTTCCTTAATGACTTAATGGACTAGCTAGACCAGTGAGATCTTTTCTTAGAGCATTGATTTAATTGAATTGTTAATTTAATTTTTGTATTTGAACTGTCTGAGTATTTTGCTTGCAATACTGTGGAAGCAACTATGCATCTATTTTAGATACATTTATTTGTTTTAATGCTCCAATTGTAATGAGGTCATTTAAATGGAAATAAATAAGAGTTACTCTTCTATTTAAGTTACAGTTCATTTTTTTATGGGATCTTGAGTGCACATAGTAAATAATTTGGATAATTATCAGTTAGGAATTTATGTACAAAAGAGTCCATAGGATTTTTAATTTAGAGAAAAGAGTGAAATAGAATGATAAAGAGACCAGAAGAAAACAAAAAAAAGACACACTAGATCTATTTGGAGGTAATAGAGGAAAAAAAATAAAAAATTTTATCAATAGAAATGCTCCTTCTATTAACATGATGTCTACTTAACATTAATTACTATTTTTTTTTACAACTACAATATTTTAATTTAGTTTAAGATTTAGTACTTTGATCATATCCATGATATTTAATTCATAAGTGAATCAATTTAAATGTACATATAAGCTTTGTATATTTGATGATCAAGATGTTTTATAGTCAAATTGTTGTTTTAAGCAAGCTAGTGAGTTGTGTTACAAAAAAAAAAAAAAAAAAAAAAAAAAAAAAAAAAAATTGCTCACATGCATTTGAGTTTCCTGCTGAACTATTTATGGGTTTTATTCTTCGTTATTTCCCCTTTCTAAAACATATTAAATTTTGTAATTCTGGATAAGGGACATAAAATTTATGATTATTTCAATGCTTCCCCTTTTGGCTGCAATCAACGGATTTAATACTAGGACTGAATTTATATGATGTAGTTACTCTTATTACTTTGTTTTGTTTATTATTACAAAAGCATATGTGTTGGAAGTATCCATAGTTTACTTCTTCCAAGGATTTATAATTGACTATAGAATGTGTTGAAATGTTCTTTCGAACCATGCATGCATAAAGTAAAGCTGAATTATGGAAAAACTGCCTAGTAGTGAAGAAGGGTTGTGTATATCCTCCTTTTTGTTTTAGAAGAATTCTCAGATGATCCCATATGTGTTCCTAGTCATAATATTATACCTTGAATTATTGTTCACATTTCCTTTTAAGTATAGTTTAGTGACATTGAGGATATGATTGAATGGTTGTTAAACTATTGTGGAAGTTGATTTTACATGATATATATTATTATCGACCGACCAAACAAGTGTTGGTTAAAGTCCAAGTTGAACTACGGTTCCTCTACGAATTATATACATAGGCAAGGCCGTCAAAGATGAGCCCCAAAGGAATTAGGTCTGGCCCCTAGGGTTTGTGCTCTTTTCATTACTTTGATTTGATATCAATTTAATGCATTTGCTTAGCTTATGGCTTGATTGTGCCTTTAGTTTATGAATGTTTTGGTTGAATTATTTAAGTATATCTTGATGATTTAATTTCCATGCCCCCATTTGAAAAACCTCCTAGGATTACGTAAGAAATTTGGTTGTCCAACTAAATATATTAATCTTTAACTGGTCAAATTTTGTATGTGTCCTTGTATTTCCTTCTTGGGTAGCAGCCTTTTGTGAGTTTTGCAAGCGTTCTTGAGAAAAATTTCATAGTTGTGTTTTGTCCTTAACTTTATTTTTGAGTGTTAAATTTAGGGCATTACACAAAACCCTAGAAGTGTAAGAGAGCCCCCACATCGATTCAAAAATATTTGGTTCAATCACAAAGGAAACCCCTAAATAATGGTACAAAAAATACTTGAAGACCATCAAGAGTGATCCCTACATTATCACATTTAAATTATGGTAGAGATCAATGGTTATTATAATTCTATAAAATAATACTCTAGATCAATGCTTATGATACAGGAGCATCCAGTGGTGTGAGGGCAATCTTGCATCACCCAAAAAGATGATTTCCATTTTTTGTTCCTGTTGTTTCCTTTTTATCGATGTTTTTGTATTTCTGGATACCCTTTCGTCGAATAAGAGTTTCCAACTTTCAGAACTGCTTTTCTATTTTTTCTGCTCAACTGCTATTTTTAGTAGGTTTGAATTTGAAGTCGTGGGAAGATATAAATTTTTGGGAAGGTTCAGGATGGAAATTCAGAACTGCTTTTCTGCTTTTTTTGCTCAACTGCTATTTTTAGCAAGTTTGAATTTGAAGTCGTGGGAAGGCAGAAACTTTTGGGAAGGTTTAGGATGGAAAAATACACAGTCTGGTGAAAGAATCAAGTCAAGATCATTCACGACTTGAAAGTTATTCAAGTTCCAATTTCTGCTTTTTTCCCTGAAAAACCTTCCGAGCTCAGTTTGAGGCACCAAAGTAGTCCACCGAAGGCCTACTTTGCAAAAAATCATCTTTTCGAGAGCTTTCCGAAAATGTATTATCATTGAAGATCCGACGGTCGGATTAAAAGTTATGGCTGCCGGAAGTTGGTGCATATTTTAGAAATGTGCTAATTTTCAACTGTGAATTTAAACTTGAATTTCAAATTGTAATTTTGGCGCCAAACCGTCAAAAATCTTATCTCGAAGGTTGTTTTTGGTTCCAAACCGAAATGGGTCTATCTAGGGGCTTGTTTCTGATTTTTGGGTAACTTTTTGGGGAAAGAAGTTCGCATGCTGTGAAAGGGGATTTGGGTAATTTTCTGTAAGTGGGTAATTTGTATGTAATACAGAGGCTGGGGATTTGAGATCCTCTGCATGTAAGAAGTTCAATATTTATGAACAAAATATTATTCTCTGTTTTGTGAGTGTATTTCTATGTCTCGGGTTTGCTCCCTCGTTAGGTGGTATCAGAGCAGGTTTTCTTGAGCGTGTGAACAGATCGCCGATCGTGAGGCAGTTTGCACCAGGACCGTGGTTGTGGGTTCAAGATATTCAAGATGCCTCCAAGAGTGATGCCTGGTAGGCGTGGTGGTGCCAGAGGTGGCCGAGGTGGTAGAAGTGCTGATGGAAGAGATCCATTGGCAGCCGAGGGTTTCAGAGCCCTCCAAAGACAAATTGATGCATTGCAAGAACAGATGAGAAGAGGGTTAAACCCGGGAAGGAGAGGAGAAAGTGAGGATGAAGACGAGGTGGAAGATTCAGATGTAGAAGAGGAAGAAGAATTGATCGATCAAGATCAGATGCGGTTGATAAGGGCCATTTCAAAGATCGGAAAAAGACCCGAATTGAAGTCCCCAGCTATTCCTGTCCGAATCCCTCGTGAGTTGTTCGGATTGGATCAATGAGCTAGAAGAATATTTCGAGTATGAAGAAGTAGAGGACCCAGATCGGGTTAAGTTTGCAAAGACAAAGCCGAAAAGGCCATGCGCCAATATATGGGAAAGAGGTCCAGCTTGAGAGAAATCAAGAGGAAAGGAAAGATCAGCAGCCAGATCGCATGGTGGGAGAAACCTAAGAAGGCTCATACCCGGTGACTACGAATTAGATCCGCTAAAAAATTGCAAGGGTTGAAGTAAGGGAAGCAGATCTCAGGAAATAATACACGTAAGATTTTCACAAGATGATCATCAGAACAGGCCATGCAGAAGCCAACAAGGAGAAGGTAGCCCGTTATCTTAATGGGTTACGACCGAGCATTCAAGAGGAGCTAAGCTTGGTCAGAATGACTACCATTGAGGATGCATACCAGTTTTCTCTGAAAGTTGAGGAGAAGCTCAACAAAAGATTTGACAGCAAGCAAAAAGGCCGCGGAGGTCAAAGCGAAAGGGGTAGTGGAAGATCTTTTGGGAGTCGAAATGAGGATGAAAGGAAAAATGAAGATGTGGGTACCAGTCGAGGTTAGAGGAATGATAACTTCTACCGCCCTCGTGATCAAAACAGTGGTGATCAAAGGGGTAGAGGACGAGGAAGATCTGGGCCAGGACCCGGAAGAGGTGGTTTTAGAGGAACTTGTTTCCATTGTGGTGAAGAAGGGCATCGAGCCTATGAATGTCCACAACACCAAGGAAGG
>VDFB02353493.1:310010135-310014668 GCA_007258455.2 Sequoia sempervirens | reverse complement strand
TGGACTCAAGACACTGTATCCTGAAGATCTTGATTTTGCAGAGGCTTGGAAAGCTTGCAAAGAGCCTGTTACAGTTGACAGGACGAAGTGGTTGGATTTCATAATCCAAGATGGCATGTTGTTTAAGGGAAGCCAATTGTGTATTCCGAGGATTTCCATGAGGGAGAACCTGGTAAAGGAGAAGCATAGTGGAGGAATGGCAGGACATTTTGGTCGGGATAAGACCTTTGCCATTGTCAGTGAGCATTATTATTAGCCTCATTTATCACAAGATGTGAAGAAATTTGTGTAGAGTTGTAGGGTATGTCAGATGGCTAAAGGAGTGAGCCAGAATACTGGGTTGTATCAGCCCTTACCTATACCAGAGAGGCCATGGGAGGATATAAATATGGACTTTGTTCTTGGTTTTCCAAGGACACAGAGAGGGAATGATTCAGTATTTGTGGTAGTTGATAGGTTTTCGAAGATGGCACATTTCATCCCATGCCAGAAGACCCATGATGCAGTCCACATTGCTGATTTGTTCTTCGAAGTGGGGATCATGGTCTCAAGCAGGGCGTCTCGTGATCGCGGATACTCAAGTTCGGATACTTTTGGAGGACCTTGTGGAAAAAGTTGAAGACAGAGTTGAAGTTCAGTTCTGCACACCATCCACAAACTGATGGGCAGACTGAGGTTGTGAATAGAAGTCTAGGTAACCTACTGAGATGCTTGGTAGGAGATAAACCTAAGGGATGGGACTTGATCTTACCCCAGGCAGAATTTTCATACAACAATTCTGTCAATAGAAGTACTCGTAGATCACCATTCCAAATTGTGTATGGAGGTAGTCCCAGGACCGCTCCAGAATTGAGGACGATGGACCAAGAGAAGAAACTAGTGTTGAAGCAAAAGAATTTGCATAAGACATCAAGAATATACATGAGAATGTCGAGAACATATCAACAAGATGAATATGCAAGATAAGGCTAAGGAAGATCGTAAAAGGAGGTATAAGGAGTCGTGATTGATGATGAAGGATGGTCCACTTGAGGGAAAGAAAGGTTTCCGCTGGAAACCTATAAATAAATTGAAGATGAAGAAGTTCGGTCCCTATAAAATTTTGAAAAGGCATGAATCATGGAATGCATATGAGGTAGAGTTGCCAGATGGATTCAACATTTCCCCTGTGTTCAATATTTCAGATTTGACAGAGTATCATGAAGGTGGCGCAGAGGAAACACCAACAATGGAACAGTTTGGCATTCCAGCACCTACTTCAGAGAAGGAGGAGATTGAAGAAATCCTAGATAGCCATGTGGGAAGGAGTACCAGAAATAGGCAGTATGAAGAGCATTTGGTAAAATGGAAAGGAAGGCATGTGGAAGTACTTTTCTTAGTTGTCTATGCGCAGGGTTTACCCATTTGGTTTTCAACTATCCGAGACGGACGGGTCACTTCAAATTAACATTCTCGAAGTGTCCATGCAGGAGCATCCAGTGGTGTGAGGGCGATCTTGCATCACCCAAAAAAATGATTTCCATTTTTTGTTTCTGTTGTTTTCTGTTTGTCGATGTTTTTGTATTTCTGGATACCCTTTTCGTTGAATAAGAGTTTCCAACTTTCAGAACTACTTTTCTGCTTTTTCTGCTCAACTACTATTTTTAGCAAGTTTGAATTTGAAGTCGTGGGAAGACAGAAATTTTTGGGAAGGTTCAAGATGGAAATTCAGAACTGCTTTTCTGCTTTTTCTGCTCAACTGCTATTTTTAGTAGGTTTGAATTTCAAGTCGTGGGGAGACAGAAATTTTTGGGAAGGTTCAAGATGGAAAAATACACAGTTTGGTGAAAGAATCAGGTCAAGATCATTCACGACTTGAAAGTTATTCAAGTTCCAATTTCTGCTTTTTGCCCTGAAAAACCTTCCGAGCTCAGTTTGAGGCACCAACGATTCCGGATGGGCCTGAAAATTTGTGGAACGCTAAAGTAGTCCCTCCAAAGGCCTACTTTGAGGAAAAATCGGCCTTTTTAAGAGCTCAAAAGGTGCATTATTCATTGAAGATCCTAATACACGGATTAAAAGTTATGGACAATAAAGTTGGTATGGCTATTTTAGAAATGTGCTAATTTTCAACTGTGAATTTAAACTTGAATTTCAAATTGTAATTTTGGCACCAAACCGTCAAAAATCTTATCTCGAAGGTTGTTTTTGGTTCCAAACCGAAATGGGTCTATTTAGGGGCTTTTTTCTAATTTTTGGGTAACTTTTTGGGGAAAGAAGTTCGCATGCTATGAAAGGGGATCTGGGTAATTTTCTGTAAGTGGGTAATTTGCATGTAATACAGAGCTTGGGGATTTGAGATCCTCTGCATGTAAGAAGTTCAATATTTATGAATAAAATATTATTCTCTATTTTGTGAGTGTATTTATGTGTCTCGGGTTTGCTCCCTCGTCAACTTAATATGCATAATTATAAAGCCACATGAGCTCAAGATGCATAATTACAATCACTTTAGGAGGCTAAGCCAATAAGAATATGGCATATCATATCTAACAACATTAATAGGTGACAAGAAATTTTTTAACATGTTATGTAGAAGAAACGACCATTGGAGAAGAAATGTGGCACCATTGATAAGTGACGATGTGAGTGGCTCAAATATCTCAAAGTAATTATGTTTAGCTGATAGGCTATTTTGTTTCAAGTTTCTACTAGGATTTTTGTTAGCCTAGTCACACATTGGTTTTGCTAGTGTCGGGAAGTTGTCGGTTGATGAGGAGGTAACTGTTTTCTTTTGGATGACGTGGGCATTCGTAATTACGTGGGTTGGTGGTGGTGGAGAATGGTGTCATCGTAATAGGGAAGGTGAATGGTAAGTGTTTGTTGGTGCGAGCGCCAATGCATCTTCCTATTGGTGTACAGGGGCAGAGGCTGAAGTAAATGCAATATTGAATGTTGTTGTCTGGGAAAGCATACTTTGATTAAGTTGTATTGTCAAAAGAGCCATTGTGGTGTGGGTTTGATACTAGAGTATGTTAAAATCGTTGGCCTTGGCTCCATTTTTTAGCAGGCTAGAGGGTTGTAAAACTGTTGTGGCGCAAAAACTATAAGTCATTTTTCATGGGTATTTTGCAGAAACCAATAATTTACTGTTCATGTCTTTCGTTGTCTATTTATTGTTGATTTTTATAGAAGGTTGGAGGGTTTTAATATCGATGCGCTGCGAAATGTGCGAGAAATTATATTGATTAAGTTGTATTGTCGAAAGAGCCATTGACGTGTTGGTTTGATAGCACATTATTTATTGTTCATGTCTTTTGTTATGTGCTTATTGTTTTGGTTCTATTGTAGTTAAATATTTTTTCTCTCGCCCAATAAACAAGGCTATTTTGTTTGAAGTTTTTGCTAGGATTTTTGTCATCCCATCCGCGAATTAGATTTTCCAGCACCCGGGGTCTGTAGGTGGGCGAGGAGAGCACCATTTTTTTTGGCAACGTGGGCGTTGGTAATTATGCAGGTTGTTGGTGGTCGAGAATGGTCTCATCATTATGGGGAAGGTGAATGGTAAGTGTTTGTTTACGCAAGTTCTAATGCATCTTCTTGTTGCTACACAGAGGCACAAGTTGAAGGAAATGCTATATTGAATATTGTCATGTGGGAAAGAACATTTTGATTAAGTTGTATTATTGAGAGAGCCATTGTGGTGTGGGTTACACACTAGACTATTGTTAAAATTTTTGCCTTCCACTCCTTTTTTTAGTAGGTTGGAGGGTTGTAAAACTATTGTGCCACAGAACCTATAAGTTGTTTTCAATGGGTGTTTTGCAGAAATGACTAATTTATTGTTCAAGTGTTTCATTCTCTATTTATTGTTGCTTTTGATAGTAGCTTAGAGGGTTTTAACACTAACTTGGTGTGAAATGTGCGAGAAATTATATTGATTAAGTTGCATTGTCAGAAGAGCCATTGTGGTGTTGGTTTGATAGCAGATTATTTATTCTTCATGTTTTTCGTTGTTTGCTTATTGTTTGTTTTGATACCAAGTTAGAGGGTTTTAACATTGATACGATGTGAAGTGTGCGAAAAAATATATTGATTAAATTGCATTTTGGAAATAGCCATTGTGGTTTTGGTTTGGTATCAGATGACTATAAAAATCATTTCCTTCCGTTCTATTTTATAGCATGCTGGAGGGTTTTAAGGCTGTTGTGTGGCAGAATTTGTAAGTGGTTTTACATGCTAGTTTTATGTGAATGATTAAATTGTTGTTCATGTGTTTCAGCCTCTACTTATTATTCATTGTTATTTTTTTTTATCTTTGGAGTTATACACATTTTGTAGACTTGAAAGAGATAATCGTTCTCTATGCATGGTTTTATTACAGTTAAATCTTTTTCCTCTCACCCAAAAAATTAGGTTAGGTTTAGTAGTTTGTATCTTTGCAGTTATACCCAATTTTGGAGACTTCAAAGAAATTATCAGTCTATATGGATGGATTCATTGGAGTTAAATCTTCTTTGCTTGACGAAAAAATATAGTTAGGATTAGTAATTT
>VDFB02353493.1:309962635-310005135 GCA_007258455.2 Sequoia sempervirens | reverse complement strand
ATTCAACAAGAAAACTTTATGAGAGATGATGATGAGAAATGTATGATTTTCTTATCAGGAATTAGGACTTTAAAAGGGCTACTTACCTTCTGTTTGATAACACAAATAAGCACTATGCATCAAGGTATAAAGAACCAAGATGGCGTTGTACCTAGTATGATGGACTTTGACTCGACAAATAGATAGGAATATTCTTGTTCACACTTGACATATGGAAACTTTGCTAGGATGCACCTAACAAAGAGAGTATTCACCAAGTTATATTACAAGAACGTCCAACAAGCATAGCAAACAAAAAGATAATGATCGATGCCCCATTCCTTTCTCTCTAAATCGATTTGATTAGACATCATCGAGAGGTCATTGGAATGAGCACAATAAGATAAATCAAAAAGAAAAAATCAAGAACACAAACAAGTCAATGTTCTTCATACCTCTAGCCAAAGGGATGTGTTTTGTTTAGGATAAGAACTAAAACGATTGCCAATAGATAATGCCCATTGTATGAAGGATACATCCTAGTACATGTTAGTGGATGGTGACACGTAATTTTGTTTATCCAAAGTGTTTTTCCAATAGATAATGCCCATTGTAGGAAGGATGCATCCTAGGACATGTTAGTGGATGGTGGAAAGTTGATAGGTTGTTCGAAAGGTTGTTGATATAAGGTTGATTGACATGTTTGTGAATGATCAAGAGTTTGATTTTTCATTTAAAAGTTTGTTTTTTCAATTTTGATTTTGCGTTTGAAGTTTGCTTTTGCTGATTGTTGTGCTTATTTTGCCAAAGGGTGAGTGTGACGATTTGTTTATTATGGATGAGATTATTGCGGGTGAAAGCGAAATGGGATAGATGGATTTTTTCAAATATTTGGATGTTTTTAATGTTTTGAAATGTTTTGAGGCTATTTTTTTAATTTTTGAGATTTGTCAAATGTTTTGATTTTTAAATTTTCAAATGTTTTGGGTTTTTTCTAAGATTTTATGAATTTTTTTTGGATTTTGGTGTTTTTTGAATGTTTTTTGGATTTGGATGTCTTGGGGGCTGATCAAAGATTATCCTTTCCTATGTTTAAGCTCAGATATGATGTAGTTCAAATACCATGTTTTGAATTTTTCTATTTTTTGAGTGTTTTTGGGTTTTGATGTGTTTTGAATGTTTTTGACAATTTGGATATGGATATGTGTGACGATATTAGTGCTCTGTTTGGGATTTTTGTGGAAAGCCAAGCTAAAGTTGATTGACTAGATCGATGGATTGATGATAACATTGTTGAGGATAATCAACAATGCAAGGATAGTGTTTAAGCAATACGAGGATTGGGATGGATATCCCGAGATGATGATGGATTGATGATGATAACATTGTTGAGGATACACAACAATGCAAGGATAGTGTTAAGCAACACAAGGATTGGGAAGGATATCCCGAGATGATGATTTTTTTATTGGATTTAATTGATTAGGATTTTGAAGCTCGGTTTCAAGACAAAATTGTTTTGAATGATTTAATGTGACGCTAAAGTGAAAATTAGATGCAACTAATATTGATTGTTTGGATTGATGTTTGATGAAAGATAAAACTTGATAAGGAACATCTTCTCATCAAAATATGTCATGGGATAGTGATTTGGATTTTGGATCCCAAATTTTTTGACCAATTTGATTTCATGTTTGCCAATGTTCGGATCACCACATAAGTTGGAAGATATAGATCAAGATTTATTCTCTAAGCAAGATGTAAATATTTGGCCCCAATGTCTAACAATGTAAGGAATGTCAAGAATGGATGCCTAAATGTATATGGTAAGCATGCAAAGGATGCCAAGGATTATCTTGAGATAAGATATGGTGTTCAGATAAAGAATGCTCATTTGGATAATGTTTCATCGTTCAAATAACATTGGATTAATGAAAATGACCCATGTCAAGATGTTTACCATAAGCAAGTGTAAAGTGTACACCAAAATTTCATCAAGGTCAAGATAACTTGGACCATCGATGTAGATGGATGAAAGTGGATTAGATAAATGGTTCATGGATGAATGGATTTATTATGGATAAGATGGATGAAATTTTGGATTTATTATGGATGGTATGAGATGCTTCCACCTAAAATGGCACACGTAGATGCTTGATTCTACACATGATGCTTGTTTTCTAGGTTTTCATCATGGTACCTTCCCAAAGCACCATCATAGTGGTTTTCACTAGATGATGATTTTTATTTTTACTATTTTTAATCTTTTTCTAATTTTGTTTTTGGATTTTCATATTTTTGGATTTTTTTGTATTTTTCTAAAATATTTTAAGCTCTTGTTGAACCATCTAGTGATGTTGATGTAGATGCTTTTTTCATAATGTACCATCGATATCCTAATTGAAGAAGCTTCTTTTCCAAGATATGTGCACTTGAATGCAACTATTGAGATTCCTGATTTGCTTTGTTGATACCGGAGTTAACTTTGTCTTTGTGCGCACATTGTGATAGAGTGCCTTCTGAATCCTTATGATGAAGGGTTGTTGCTAATACATGCTCAATGTGAGAACTAGATATCATGCGTAGAGGCATGGATGGAGTTGTGTGTTTAGGAATAAAAGATGAATTGGTTGACAGATTGGAACCTTTGACTCTCCAAACTTGGGAAGATGAGCAATGATGGGTGGATACGGAAGTGTGCATGGAATTAGGACCAACTACTTGATACAATTTGTACATTTCTTGAGAAGCCTTATTTTTCCCCTATGGACATCTTTGATGGGTACTTTTCCCTTTTTTTATTTTTCCCCATAGTTTCTTTGATTAATGGAGTTTGATAGGGATAATATTTCTTTGTATTCTTTGGTATCCATGTGTATTTGATTTGTCCATTATGCTTCTCTGCTTCTTTTGCTTTGATGACTTTCTTTATTCTTTGATTCAAATATTTATTTTGATGTTTGTCCCAATTTGTGAATGGGGTGATGGGTGGATGAAGATTCATGACATGGCTGGTTGTAGTATTGGCATCGATTTCATCATAAGGATTCTTCATGCTCCCTATATTGGTGTTTTCTTCAGACATAGTTTCCCCTGGTATGGTGGTAGTAGCACCTTTGTTCTTTGATTCTTTCTATTTCAAGAGTTATTGTTTAGAGTGCATTCTATGATAAATGACCACTGCAGATGACGTTATTTCAATTTGTTGTTCTGTTGACTCTAGAATATCCTATTATGTCTGACCTGTTTCCTTGAGTGGATAATGCTAGGTATCTTTATTCATGATGTTGAAAACTTATTTTGAATGTAGGAATCAATAACCCACTCTTTTTGTGTAATAATATCAAGAGTAAAGGAATCATGTTATGAATGAAGATCATCTACATGTCCATGCATAGAAAGCATCTCATGGGTAGATGGATTGGTATGTGCTATGTGGGTATGGTCATCTTGTATAGATAGGAGAGTTTCCATTAGATTATTGTAGTATCTAGGAGATAAAAATTCTTGATCTTGAATGATTTGGGAATTGCTTTTAACATGCTTTGGATCAAGTTCTTGACATGGGACAGTTTCAAAGGATGGATTGCTTACAAAGGGTTCTTGGATATCTTCATTAGGCATGGGAAATGTCTCAATATCCTTTTAATCTTTGAGTGAACTTGGGTCAAATAATGAGTTGAAGATTCCTTCAGTATCTGTAACCATGGGGTCAAAGGGGGTCAACATGTCTTGGAAAGGACCATTGCTAGACTTTGGTGACAAATGTTGATCATGCTTTGGATTAAATTCTTGAGATATTTTTGCTAAGTCATTAGGTGATGTAGAGACATTTTCAACATGATCATTGGTCGATGGGTTGTGGATTATGTCAATAGGATCAAATAATTCTAACACTCCTTGAAATAGATGATTAAAAAGTGGCTCTTGATGTATGGTGAGTAGGTCATCAAATGAGGTGCAAACATCTTCAATGTACTCATTGATGGATATGTCTTGATCATTGTTTTCAACAATTGTGGTGGAGAGATTGTCAATGCTATCACTAGTGGTTGAATCTTCATCATTGTCCCCAATAGTGATTATCTTTTGATCAATGAGGTCTTGGATAAGATTTTTGAGTCGAATACAACTTGATGTTGCATGTCCCTTTGTTTTTTGAAAATCACAATGGTACTCCTTGTTATACCCTAGTGGTTTAACTAGGGGTTCATGATAGTTCCCATAGATGGGGAGCTTGATGAGATTTTCTTGTACCAATTGTTGTAGGACTGATTCAATTGGTATCCCAAGTGGTATGCATTTTTTTTGTTCCCTTGTCATATTTTCACTTTGAATTGACCTTGTGGTGGTTGATTTTGGAGATGTAGTGATTGATCTTTGAGATGTGGGGGTTGGATTTGTTGTTGATGTTGTTGATCTTGATATCCAACTTCTTGACATTGGAGATATTGTTCTTGATGTGGTTGTGGACACAACTCAATGCTTTGATGACATGGTTCAACCAATGGAAGAGTGTATTGATTTTGGAGTGAATATGTCTCTTGGCTCAATAAGTCAACTAGTTTGGCAAGTGAAGCAAGTTGATCTAGCGAAATTTGATCCTGATTTTGATTTTGAATCCCTTGATATAGTTGATTTTTTTGTTCAAGTAAATTTGGAATGTGAACTTGTGGTGTTTTTATGGGATCATGGAAAAAATATTTTTGGACAACATCTTGACTTGGGATGATGTTCAAATTTGGCAATTATAGGTTAAAATTGAACATTGTTGTGTTTGACAATCATATTGCCTTTATTTAATTAACTTTGATTTTGCATGGTGTTACCTTGAATTGGATCAATACATGGAGTTGTCAACATCTTGTTTGGACTTTGAACAACATTTGTATGATTTGCAAACATATCTATGCCAAAGTTTACCAAGTGTGGATTTGAAATGTTCATGTTTGGAAAACTTGTACTTGGCATGTATGGATTTGCTAGGATGATGTTGTTTTGTTGAAGACTCATGCATTGATTGTTTGGTTGATAGATTTGTAGGTTTGGACTTGGATTTAGATCTACCATCGGGAAAGGTGCTCCAAAATTTTGACTAGGCATACTCACGTTTGTTGTACCATTGAGGTTTGTAGGAGATAATGATCCCATGTAAAGATTGTATAAATGTGAGTGTTGATAATCCATTGGTTTTGTAAAGCCTTGATAGTTTGATTGAATTGGATTAATTATGATATATGGATCTAGTTTATATTCCATATCCTTCTTGTGTTTTGACCTTGTTACAAAAGTGACCGCTAAGGTGTTTAGGACCAATGATGAGATGAAGGATGAAAGGGGTGAATGATATGGGTGTTGAACATTTAGGAACTTTGGTTAAATGATATACTTAGGGTTTGATTTTGATTGGTTTGATTGGATAATGAACTTGTAAACCATAAGATGTTAGATGTTATCCTACGATGAACTCATTCAAAGGTGTGATAATTTAACTTAGTGTGTGTGGAAGGATTCATCCAAACATACTTAACTAAACAGATGATTTTGATTTGGTTTAAGGATGTACCCAAGTCTAGATAATGATGTTTGCAAAGCTCTAAATTTTCTTGTGGGATGAAGATGATAAATGTTTGGATGGATGAAGTGTTTGATTTTGATCCTAAATGAACCTAACAGGGACCTTGTTTACAAGACCAAGATAGTGAAGAACATGCTTTTCTCTAAGAGTAGTTCAAAACCAAAAGACCAATGTTTACATGAAAACCATATGACCAAAAGACACCAAGCACATGTGTGGGTTCCAAGTGTTTCTTAACTATTCTTAATGAGTTCTTTTTAACACAAACACACTCTTGATTAGCTTTTGAAACTAGATGTCCAATGTCCTAATTCTCTCTCATCCTAGAAGGACCCATTATGTGGAAATCTAGAAAATCAAGGAAAAAGTTTTGTAATGTTGACCTTAGTAGGAGAAAATTGAGATGAAATCCAAATTCTTAGAAGCCTCTTTGGATGAGAATCCCAAGGGTAAGCAATATCATGTGAATTTGTTCAAGGATATTTTCTTCTCCTAATAGGTTTGAGATTTGATGCTCATATTAAGTGTTTGTTTTTCCAATGTTTTTGAACAAGCAAAGTGTTTTGTGTCCAAGAACATGTACAACCCTAGATGGCTATTTGAAACAATATATGTTGAGTCCCCACTTGGACAGTCCAACTACACTTATTTTTAGTGAATGGTTAGATGCTTGACCCCACTAGCTCCCCTCCATGACACTCACTTCTCGGGGCATCCAAGCATCAGTACCTATGAAACTCCCAAGGCATACTTTCCATTTCTACTAAAAACTGTAAAAGTGTGGGGCAACTTTAGAACGACCATTCTTGCACCAACAAATAGATAGGGATTTTGGCCTTTCTAGAACAAGGGTTTTAGTTCGGAATTTCCATTCATAGGAGTTGATCCATCAAGGTGAGAGACCATTGCTTCCCTTCTCATCAGAACCAACCATGTGATACTAGCCTTTGTTCCAGTACCCACTTTTATATCCTAGCTGGAAATACACTTGGCTTTAGTGTGTTACCGGTTGGGTCATTCCCTGGGGTGAGTACTTTTTCCCACAAGGCAGGCCCTCTAAGATAAAGAAAAGTGAGCAAACATAGTTGTTGTTTGATCAATATTTTTTGAGAAAAAAAGAGAGAACACATGCAATATGTTCCACTCACACTCGCAAGATGTTTTTTTCACTTTTAAAACCCAAAATGAAGTGTGGAGGCAATTACTTTATCCCAACATAAGATCACTAGAAGGCCTTTTAATTCTCCAGATTTATGTGAGGCACAAGAGAAAAACATATGTCCTTTCAATGGTATTACTTTGAGTAATCAATTACAAGAAAAAGAAAACAATTTTTCATTTTAAGTCCACAAAGAAATGATTTTGATTCATTTTAAAGCACCTAAATTAGATATGAAATTTTCCTTGTTCAATTGTTAAATTTGAAAACCACCTCTAGTAAATTTGTCCTAAATTTCTTTTTAAGTTCCTTGTTGTGAAAATTGAAATGTTCTTTTTAGAGCCCCAAAAAGATGTTAGTTGATTTAAAATAGAAAACAAAAGCATAGAACGAAATTCCTTAAAAGAATTTAAAAATGCTTTGTCAACTTCAAGTGTTAATGCCTGATTTTCTTCAACTCCAAGATTTGTTCAAATATTTTTTCCAATGTTTCAACGTTGCAAGTCTTTGGTGTAAACAAAAACTTTTCCTCATTGCTTTTCCTCCTTCTCATTTTCCTTCCTTCCTCATTTTCCTGCAAACATAAAAAATAAGAGTTATGAATGCATTGCAAAACAATAATTTTCCTGCTAGCAAGCATTCCATGAATGCATTAACTTATGCATTTATGGATCTTGTATCCTTAGCCACTCTACCAAAAGGAGTTCTCCTAAGAAAATGGATATCAAATACTAATGAACAAGGCATAATGAATAAAGCAATGTGGCCTTGTATGCATTAACTATGTAATCATTGATTTTGTATCCTCCACCCACCAATCATTATCTATGAAATAGAAAGAAAGGTTCTACATAAAGACATTGTTGCAAAAAATATCTCCCCATAAAGATGTCACTGTAGGAAGATATCTACATAAAGAGGTCTAAATTTTGCTCAATTAAAATATCAATAAAATAGATATGACCACTCTAACACCTTACAACTTTTATTGGATGAGTAAATATTACTTTCTTGTAATAGAAAATAAAGTCACTACAACCCTTCCAATATCTCTCAAATTTATCAATGCAACATAATGAAAAAGTGTGTTGTCAAAAATTCTGGATGTTCCAAAATGTCCAAGTTCATTGTCCATAGATGTGAGTAGATGTGTTCAAGAATAGTTGTATGGTGGTGGCCAGTGCACAACAGACCCAGTGGATAGCTAAAGGCCAACCCAAAATGGAAAGTGATTAGACTGGCCTAAAATAAAATATAAAAAATATTCAAACTTTAGATAGACAAGAAATTCAAAACCAAATACTTAAACTATTAAAAATGTTCCCCATGTCATCGTATTGCCCCTTCACTATCCACTCCTTTGCAGACTCCAATTTTTTTAAGAAAATTAATAATAATTCAAAAGAAAACTAAAGCCAGTCAAGACATCAAAATCATCGAATCTTGGAAAACTCTAGCCGGTCAGAATATTAAATAATCTAATCAATAGGGCACCATTTCAAGTCTCAGCCTTAGTTAAGAAGTACTATATCAAACTTGCCAAAATTCCTTAACAAAAGAAGAAAGTATCAGATTCTTAGTATGCTTTCGAAACTTTCAAGTAAATACCATTGGTAGGTGCAACGCTAAAAACTTGCAAGTATGTGTGCAATAGGTGTAAGGCCAAATTCAACAACTTTTTCCAACTTCGAGCCTCAAAGTGATGTCACTCATGGAATGTATAAAGTCTATAAATGCCAACATATAAAATAGTGGGTATAGTGAACCCATCAAATCTAGGTCAATCTTGTGAATCTAAAATGAAGAATTATCATTTTTTACAATATGAAAGGATTATTTCTTATTCATCTCTCTAAAATAAAATAGATGACCTTCACATATCTTGAAATACCTCCAGAATATTTTCCATTTAATGTAGTAAAATGATGAAAGACAACAGGATGAACCTACCACTTGTCGCACCTGTCAATCTGATATGAAATGACCCACAAAGATCTAAGGATAGAAATTATGTCAGGTGCAAACATTTGATGGTGAGATTGACTGTAACCCACCACATTTAGTAATAGTAAACAACAGTCGGAGATGGATAAGAATTTACTATTTGCGCTAAATCCCAATAAAGATCAAAGCGTCATTGTCTAGTTCTCAAGATGAGAATAAAAATAGAATCTCAATCATTCAAGGAGATAAAATTAAAATAATGTGCGCTTAAATGTTCAATACGTGCTTTGTTATAATTTTTAGGATCATTAACTCCTTTCTATTTTCTTCCATCACTTTTGAAGGCTTGTTATCCAACACCATTCATTCAATTATGTGACGAATTTCATCCTCTTTGTCGGTGAGCTTTTTCAGCAGCTTCTTGGAAGGAGTCCAACTCCTTTCTCTCTTTGAATGAAATTTGTTGAATTGATTACTGACAAGAAGCTCGAATGTTATTTCATAAGATCAAAATAAAACCTAGGATAGCCTTGATTTTATTTGTTGAATAGACTGAAAATGGTCAATATACGCTTTGTTAGACATTTAATTCTAATTAAATAGTACATGTAGTTATATGTATGAAATACAACATCAGTACAATGATTTCTACCTAACATCAAAATGCATGAAAGAAAAGAAACAATAGAGGTTCAGGAAAATGGAATGACAAAGATATCATTGTGATTCAGTTCACGAATCTAGTGCAAGGACTGTATGCATGCAATGAATGTAATTATTTCTTGTTTTGAGAATGATTCTTTAGATGCAAGAAAATGAAGTCTTAGCACAAACTTGAAAAATGTAGGACAGGTGCAAGAGCTATTGCAGTGACTGGATCATATAAAAACATATTTAAAATGCAGAAACATAGGAAAAATATCTACTTGAAAGAATTATTCTCTAAAGCATAAAATGTGAACCCCCAATCTATGTACCTACAAAACAAAGGGATTAAACACCTCAAATTAGATATTGCAAGTATAAACAAGGATTCCCCATGAGATTCATTAACATAACTCAAATTAGGAAGAAAATGATGAAAAACACAATGAAATCACAAAAGCAAGATTGAAACCTAATTAAGCAAGAAAACTCTTAATCCCATGGGGGAATTGGTGCCAATTTGATGTGAAAATTGGCCCTTTCCCAATCCGTAAGATGCAAGCTTTGATGTGTTGAAGATTATGTTGATCCACTTTTGATGAAAAGATGAGAACTCCAAGCCAAATCTGCAAAAATCCTAGCTAAGAATTCAAATGATGGATGAAGATGGCTATGTATTTTAGCATGGTAACTTTTCAATGTTTGTGGATGATCAAATGAGGATATGAGCCTTTCATTTATAGGATTTCAAGATGGATGAAAGCTCAAATTTGAGCAATGTGGGACTAACTTTCATCCAATGATATGGTGCCACTTGTCAAGCTATGAATGGATGATGGTTGTGCAAGATTTGGGGTTTGTGCCAATAAATGCCAACATTTGAAATTCAAATTTGTTGAAATGACATGTAAGAGGGAAGAGAAAATGCAATAAATGCCACTTGGCTTAAGGCAAAAGACATGTAAGATGAATTTATTGCCTTGTTGGATGTACATGTTGACTTGGAATTTTTGAATTCAAATTGAGAGAATATTCCAAAAGATGCCATGTGAGGGAAAATAGGGATTGAATAAATGAATTAAATCTATTTTCATGTTCAACTTGCATTATCTAGAGGATATGACATGAGATTAGATTAAATTAATCAAGGGTTAATTAATTTAACAGGAGATTAGGTGATGTGACTTGTTTGACTTAGACTTATGGGTTTATTTAAATCAAATAAGAGGGGAATGTGATAAGAGGCTAATTAAATAAAGATTTTGATTTATTTAATTAAAGGGGATGATGTTAGATTAAATCAAATAAGGTTTTAATTTATTTAATTTAATGGATAGACTTTAGAGATTTAATCAAATAAATTGATTATTTAATTAAATAGGGATAATTAGATCAGATAGGTTGATTTAATTAACAAAAGGAATTGACTTAATCAGATAAAATGAATTATTTAATTAAGAGATGAATATTGATGAATTTAATCAGATAGGGGAATTTGATTAAACAGTTAGACTGAGGGATGATTTAGGAAGAAACGATGTTAGTAAGTCAAGATTGAATGCACGATGTCAATCAATATATTTTACGTATCTACATTTTCCCCTCTTTGAAGCAATGCACTCATTGCGTTGGTTCAAAGAATAAATGATCTTGATCAAAGCCAAAAAATTTCAATATTAAAAACTTGCCCCACTGTTGCTTGGTGGGAGAGAATATGCCAATATAATGCCCCATTGAGAGATCAGACGAAAATTTTGATTTTTTGGGTGATCTCGCGAAAAAAAGGTGACAAGGTGTCTGATAGGTCCGAAATGGGTTCAAGAGGCTAAAAATGTGTCTAAACACAATAAAACGATGAAAAACAAGCCTCAAATGGATAAAAACAGGTTCAGGGGTCCAAAACCCTAACAAGACAACCCTAGAGGGTCAAAAAACCCTAATTTTTAGGCTTAAAAGGGGCTCGAGGGGTCACTTTCAAGTCATTTTCACACACCTCTGCTAGCGAACCTTGAGATTCAAGCTCTAACCTCCTAACGATATGGCACAATGATAGCTTCCTTTGCATATTTTTGACCAAGTTCGGACCTACCAGCGGCCACCTGGCATTGGTGCCCTAGTATGTGACCCTAACTCGCTTCATTTTTTCATTTTAGTGCATTTATTACTTGTTTTAGGATGAGCTCACCTCCAACGGCACTATTATAACACCGCTCAGTGTTTAAAGTGCACCGCTTTTTCCTTCTTTGTGCTACAGTGGTGCAATTTGGAGTTTAAAAACTCCATTACTGGGCTCGGGCTCGGCTCAGACTTGCGGGTCAGTTTTGGAAAAGTACGCCGCGACGGTGCCATTTTCACTAACATTACGATGCTATGGGTTGAAGTTCGCCGCAGCAGTGCCATTTGGTTAAATACCGGGTCTAGGGCCGCTGTTTGAGGAAACTCAAACTGCGACGCCTTCACAAACTGCACCGCTTGAAGCGAGTTTGAGGCATTACGTTAGGATTTTTCCAAAAAAAATTAACATGCTGACCTTTCTTAATGTAGGACGGGCCTAGGGAGCTCTACTCTCGGGATCATCGTTCATGGGACCTAGCAAGCATTCTATGGGACTTGAGTGACAGAGACTAGGACGAACTGGGTGTTGCAGGACTATGTCACATTGCGTATGTAGCGCCCATGCACACACACCTTGGTATGCTATTAGTGCTGGCCAAGAGGTAGCATAGCGAGACATCGTCATTCCATCTTCCTACTAGTGAGGCGACCGTGATATTGGAGGACGTCTAGCGGATATTATGATTTCCCATTCATGGTCGCTGAGTGATCTATGATATGGAGGAGGGACGTGATTGTTGCACCCGAGTCCTCGCCATGTGTGATATTATTTACTACGAGGGGCAGATTGAGCTGGAGAGGTATAGAGTCATAGCACCTCCCTTCCATTGGGCCATTGCAGTGATTACTTTAGGTTTGGTTGCCCCAAACCGACGAGGGCAGTATTTTAGTCATAGGTGGGGATACTACTCGCAGAGGATGGTCCGAGATAGACTAGTTCAGTTTGCATGGGGGCTTGTACTTTTGGCTTCACTTTACAGAGATTTGCACGAGTATGCATACGTGGACGACAGAGCACTGGGAGCTGGAGTGACTCTCCTGCATGTTTGGGCATGGGAGCACATTTCTGTGCTATGTCCATGAGTTGTTCTAGTTCCAATGGGGCCAAAGGATGCCTTAGTGGCACGATACAGAGGTGGTGTGTCCTTCACACACACCGGAGAGCACAAGATCCCTACTGGAGGTGGGTCATAGATGAGATCCTTGTGTTCACTTGGAGACCCTACCTCGGTCAGTCTGGATGGGCTGATGATGCAACACAACTCTTCTACTACTGGCAAGATAGGTACATGTAGGGTCGAGAGCACACCATGATAGAGAGGTACTTGCCCAGGCGCGTACAACGTCAGTTTGGAGAGCCACAGGATTGACCAAATGACAAATGTGGCCATCTTTGCACGTAGCATGACACAGGTGTCATGGGGCCATAGTATTCCTACAGCGGAGGTGGTTGACAGCTTTCGAGGGTTAGTGGCCCAACCATGGGCCTACAATCAGGGATTGGCAGATCCAACACCACATAGGCATATAGGGATTGGTTCAAACCTCCTCTACGGTTGACTGTTCCAGGTGAGGACCCAGAGGCAGGAGAGGATGAGGGCGAGGACCAAGGATTGAGGTCCAATGAGATCCCCCACTAGTGCCCCCAGTTCTGCCAGGTTAGGAGGATGTCCCCATGCAAGACCAACAACAGGATTCGCCAGTCCCTCCACCACGAGTTGAGGGTGAGGGTGAGGTTCATGCACAGCCACGGGCAAAGCCAGCAGGATAGGTAGATGCATGGGATGCCTTGATTTTGTAGTTACAGGCACAAGTACAAGTAGTGATGGCTGAGTTCGACCAGGCACGGGCTGAGAGAGAGCAGCTCAGAGTAGAAAGAGATCAGGTTGTGCAGCAGAGACAGGCTGCAGAGCTACAAGCAGCGACATAGCTAGGCCGTAGGCAGCAGATTGAGAGTATGACAGCCACCTCAGCCTCATAGGGTACAGTGTTCGTTCGATCCTATAGGGAGGCCATTTGAGAGATAGAGTACTACCACCGGGCCTACCACGAGCATGTACCTAGAGCAGACTGGGTCCTCGATTACTCAGAGTGAGCTAGCCAGAGACCACTAGAGGGTCACGGCGATAGGGGTAAGGGCAACATCCACAGAGATCAGGCATGATCTAGATTTTATGATGTACCTTTTGTGCTTTACGGGCTCATTTTTTATGTCAGATGGGAATTTTGTACTAATTGACACATATGTACATTGATCTAATTATTTATTCTCTTGCACTATGACAGTTGATGATATGATATATGAGCCAAATTTGATGAGATGTACTGTGTACTTTTATTTATGCATGGATGGTTTATTTCTATATGCTTTGCAATGATGTTTTTATGGATGCAAAATGATGTTTATGCAATGATGTTATTTATATGATGATTTATTTTATGCAAATGTGATATGTGAAATGATTATGCAATGATGTATGGAATAATGATGATATATCAAACGGTTTTATGGATGCGATGTGATATGATGCTAATGGTGTTATGCTTAATGAAGTGATTTTATGGGATGCCTTAGAATAACATATGTTATTATCCTAAATGATGATGTATGTGATGCAATGTTAATGCAAGGTGATATGCCTAATGAATTAAATGTTTATATGCCTATTTGCCTATCATTATAATGATTTATGGAATGTTTTTATAGATGTTATGCGATGATTGAGATGATAATATGAAATGGTAATGAATGCTATGTGATGTAATGCAATGGGTGAAATGCAATGACATGTATGCACCTAATCTATGAAAATGTTTTATGATAAACTATTTATATGATGATTAAAATGCAATGCATGTGTTTCCTATATGATATGCAATGTGCCAGTGATTTGTGGATGTAGGAGTGATGATGATGATGGTGATGATGGTTAATTGTCATAGTACCCTTGTTAGCGTGATTAGTAAGAAGAGAAGAAGTCATTTAAACAAGACACGAGATGACACAAATGTAGATTATGATGATGATTACTCACCAAGGAATTGGGATTTTCAAAGGGCTGAATTTCCTTATGTTTGATAACACACATGGTATGATGCATCAAGGTATAGACAACCAGGATGGCGTTGTACTTAGTGTGATGGACTTTGACTCTACAATCAGATAGGAGTATTCTTATTCACACCTGACATATGGAAACCTTGCTAGGATGTACTTCAAAAGATTCAGACACCTCAAACCAAAACACGGAAAGGTAAACCTATCCTTGTAATAGTCAACAACTTTCCTAGACCTCTTTCATACATACCTATCAAAGCAAGTATTCACTGAAGCTATATTACAAGAATTTCCAACAAGCACAGTAGACAAAAGATAATGATCATTGCCCCATTCCTATTTCTCTAAATCCTCTGTCTTGGGATATCATCGAGACGTCCTTGGAATGAGCGCAAATAAGATAAGTCAAAAAGATAAAGACCAAATAAATAAACAAACTAATGCTCTTCAATATCGCTAATGGAAAAGGATGTGTTTTCTAAAGATGATAAGTGAAACTTATTGCCAAAAGATAATGCCCATTGTAGGAAGGATTCATCCTAGGACATGTTAGTGGATGGCGACACGTCATTTTGTTTATAAAGGATGATTGATATGGGACAAATTCAAGTGATGTGTTATCGATATGAAGAGATGACCAGTTTGTTTATGCATTGACTTAGACTTAAGACTTGACATTTTGAGTTCTACTTGCAATCTGCTAGACTTGTTTCTGATTGTTTTACTACAAGTTGATGATGACAATTAGTTTATTATGAATGGTGTTTATTGCAGGTGCAAGTGAGATGAGGTGAATGGGTTTTTTCAAATATTTGGATGTTTTTGATATTTTGAAATATTTTGAGGCTGTTTTTGGTATTTTTTGAGGTTTTCCAAATGTTTTGATTTTTTGGTTTTTTGATGTTTTTGGGATTTTTTGAGATTTTGGCCAAGAGACTAACCTAAAGACCTATCCTAAGGGCCTTGGGGGCTGATCAGTAGATTAGCCTTGCCTATGTTATACACACAGAGACCTCGTAGTTCAACTGACGACTTCACCGATTTACAGATGATGATATACATGATGAAATGTCAGTTATTATGAAGGACTCCTATTGGACTAACCTAAATGTCTCAGGGGATGATCAAAGATCAACCTTGCATACGTTCAAGCTCAGAGACGATGTAGTTCAACAAGATAACCTTATTTTGGCTTTTTGAATGATTTTTTGAAATATTTTTGGATTTTCTGATGTTTTGATGTTTTTTGCATTTTCTGATTTTGAGGATTTTAAGATCATACATGAATCTGATCTAATGAGAATGTGTTCCTAGCGTAATGTAATAGACTTCTCCGATAAAGGCAGGACAAACTAACCTTGAGGATGGGCCGAGTAGTACTAGGAGGGATCATGATACGAACACAGGACCAACCTATGGTATGGATGCGAGTGAATGAGTGATGGGTGGAGATATGGATGCGCTGGATGATGGAAGTGAAATGAATGGATTATACAGATCAAGCCATAAAGGTCCTAGTGGATGGAAAGTGCTTATTTACGCAAGGTGCCTGTTTGCCAAGTTTTCACCAAGGTACCTACCCAAAGTGCCACCAACGTGGTTTTCACTAGAGGATGATTTTTTTAATCCATTTTTTGATTTTTATTTTTTTTGTTTTTTATTTATTTTTGTTGTCACCAAGGCGCTTGTTTGCCAGGTTTACACCTAAGTAACCATTTTTTAGGACTTTTTCTGATTTTTTGGATTTTTTGGTTTTATACCTTGAAAGATTTAGGCATAGAACTTTTTGAGATGGGAGCTATTCATGGGCTCCTGGAAAGGTTCGCCTTTGGGTGTTGATAGTTGGTATGCTCTTGATTGATAACTTGTTGTTATGACAAACGGTCCTAACCAATTAGGTTCGAACTTGCCTTTGCTACTAGGAATTAGGACATTCTTTTGATTTTCTTTTAAGACCAATTCTCTAACTTGGAAAGTCCTGCTTCTTATTTTCTTGTTGTAGCTTCTTTTAAGTCTATTCTAATAGACTTGTAGATGGTTCAAAGCATCTATCCTTCTCTCATCCAATAGCTTCAGCTCATTTAGCCTTGATACCTGATATTCTTCATCTATAACAAGGTTTTGCAGTGATATTTTGAGGGATGGGAGCTAGATCTCAATGGGGAGTACGACTTTTGATCCATAGACAAAGGAGAAGGGGTGGCACCAGTGGGTGTGCGAATGCTACTTCGATAAGCCCAGAGGGCGAGATTAAGCTACAAATTCCAGTCATGACCTGCATCATTGACTGTTTTCTTAAGGATTTTGAGGATGGTTTTGTTTGTGGCTTCTACTTGGCCATTTCATTGGGGACAATATGGGGTGGAGAAGTGATGTTAGATTTTCAAGTTCTCGCACAAGTTGTGAACCTCCTGGTTCTTGAATGGTGTCCCATTATCTGAGATAATGGCTTGTGGGACATCGTAACGATAGATGAGATAGTTTAGGATGAATTTGAGATCTGCTTTCCAATGATATAGGTCATGGGTATGGCTTCCACCCACTTTGTCAAGTACTCAGTTGTAGTGATAATGAATTTATGGCCGTTGGATGATGGGGGTGTGATTTTCCCAATGAGATCGAGTCCCCATTGTGAGAAAGGCCATGGTGTGGCGATGGGGTGAAGCTCTTGAGCTGGAGCATGGATGAGGTCCCCATGCTGCTGACATTGTAAACATCTTTTAGCATGATCATGCACTTCTCTTTCCATCGTGGGCCAGTAATACCCTAGCCTTAGCAGTTTCTTGGCAATTGTTATTCCACTCGAGTGTGAGCCACAAATACCATTATGAACCTCGGTTAGAGCAGTTAATGCCTCCTTGGCATTTAGACAATGTAACAAGGTACCTTCTATGCTTCTACGGTATAAGGTATCACCATGATGAATCTAGATGCTTTTTTGATGAAGGTTCGTTTTAGGCTTTATGGTAAGTCAGCGAGTATGACTCCTATGCAAAGATATGTATAGATGTCATGATACCAAGGATCACCTGGACCAATGATTTCACACACATATTCTGATTCCGGTACCTCAAATGTGGGGACGAGGAGCTGCTCAATTAGAAATTCATATTTTGGCAGGTTATGACGGATGTCTAATAGTGACCCAATTGTAGCCATGGCATCAGCTGCTTTGTTGTTGGTTCTTTGAATCTTTTCAAATGTTATGTCAATGAAGGATTCCTTTAGAGTCTCCACCAATTTCTTGTATGGAGCTAGCTTGTCGTCCTTAGTCTGATATTCATTATTGACCTAATTTATGATCAACTAAGAATCTCCATATACCCTGAGAGTTATGATATTCCATTGCACTGCTATCCTGAGACCTATAGTCAAAGCCTCATATTCCACTATATTGTTAGTGCAAGGAAATGCTAATTTGTATGAATTTGGTACGTAGTCACCTTGTGGAGTGATGAAGAAGATACCATTTCCTGATCGATGTTGGGTGTATGAACCATCAAAGTATAATTTCCAATGGTTAGTGACATTGATGTTAAAGATGGATTCATCTGGGAATTCTGAAACAAGAGGGTTCTCAGAATACATGGGTGCTTCTGCTAGTTGATCTACAATAACTTGACCTTTGATGGCTTTCCTCTCTACATACTTGATATCATACTCTGACAGTATCATTACCCATTTTTCCATTCTACCTGTGAGCATTGCCTTTTGATAGAAGATACTTGAGGGGATCAATTTTCGCAATGAGCTTTATCTTATGTGCCAACATGTAATGTCTAAATTTTTGGGATGCAAACACTATTGCAAGGCAAGATTTCTTAATGAAGGAGTAATTTAGCTCGTGACCGACCATTGTCTTGATGATATAGTATATGACTCTCTCTATTCTATTTTCATCATGTTGAGCTAGGAGAGCTCCAAGGGTTGCCGTTGTTGCTGACACATATAAGATAAATGGATTCTTTGGGATGGGTGGCATTAACATTGGTGGTGTCAATAGATATTCCTTGATTTTGTTGAATGCTTCTTCGCATTTTGTATCCCATTTATATGCTACCCCCTTGTGGAGTAGGTGTGAATACGGATTCTACTTGTCTTCTAGTTGTGCTATGAATTATCTGATGGATTGGAGTCTGCCTTGGAGGCTTCTCAATTGTTTTAATGTCTTTGGTGCTTCCATCTCAAGGATTGCTTTCACTTTTATCGGATCCACCTCGATACCCCTCATGGAGACTATGTATCCTAGCAATTTGCCTGATTGTACACCAAAGACTCACTTCTTGGGATTTAGTCTAACTTTGTATTCCTCTAGTCTGTCAAAGATAGCACTTAGGGTTGTTATATGATCTTGTCTTTTCCTTGACTTAGCTAGAATGTCGTCGACATATTCTTCGACCGTTTTCTGAATCATATCATGGAATATCAACATCATGGCCTTTTGATAGGTCGCTCCTACATTCTTTGGGAAAAATGGCATCATGTTCTAGCAGTAGGTCCCCCATGGACAAGTAAAAGTTGTCTTATGCTGATCTTATTTTGCTATCATGATTTGGTTATATCCTGAAAATTCATCCATTAGTGATAGCATCTCATGTCCTACCATCATATCCACTATCATGTCAATGTTGTGCAATGGAAAATCATCCTTAGGACATGCCTTGTTTAAATCCCTAAATTCTATACAATTTCTAATGGCTCCATCAGGCTTTGAAACTGGTACCAAATTCGACACCCATTCTGGATAATCGATTGGTCAAATGAATCCTGCATCTAACAACTTTTTGAGCTCCATTTTGACAAATAGAGCAATTTGAGGATGCATTTTACGAAGCTTTTGTTTGACCGGTTTTGCTTCTGGATACATAGCTAAGTGATGAACTACCATCTCTGGATCAAGCCCTGGCATATTGGCATAACTCCATGTGAAGTTTATTTGCCTCTCTTTTAGGAATGCTGCTAGGAGTTCCTGTTCGTCTGTTAATAGTGATTCCACATAGAATGTGATATGCGGGGTCTCCTTTGTTCCTAAGTTGACAGGATTGCATTTTTCGGTCAATACTGCTGACTTCTCTGGATGAATAGCTCTTAGAGGAGAATTGAATCCTTCATCCTCAGGTGCCTCAGAGAGGTTTTCACCGATGGATATTTCCTTTCTTTTTACTATTTTCTTGTCAGAGAGTGCCACAGTGTGGTTTTCACTCAAGGACTTGGATGTGATTCTTAGTTTCTCACTTTTGCAACTGAAGGATTCAATCATTTCCCTATAATAGGAATGTGTGTCTAATTCCATTATGAATCCTGCCTTGTGATCTCCATTTGGAATGCTATCCCTCAATCCCATGAATTCTAAGAGCACCTCATCGTTTTCAAACATATCAAGAACTGGTGGTCCTCGTTGGTCATAGTTTATCAATTGGGGATAGACTAAGCGGATCTCATGATTTTGATGATTGGATTCAAAAGATAAGGTACTAATCATGAAAAGGGTAGTATCCTCAAATAACCTAGGTAGATTGGTCAAGTGATCCTCATCATCGCTACTAATATAGGGCTCAGTGATAAAGTTATGCATGTTTGTCCCTATGGGTATTGGGGAGTGCACTTGTGCTAGTACTGGCTGAGGAGAAATATTAACTACTCTAACCGGAGGACTTCGGCCATGTATGGTTATTCTCAGAGGGGTACATCCAAGACCAAGATTTTTTATAGGTCATGTCTCAGGCATGATTGGTATTAAGAGCCCATTGTCATTTTTCCCCAGTCTTTGGTTTCTGTCATAACCCATTACAAGAATCATTTGTAGGCCCTTGCTTGTCTCATCCATTGGTAATTCAGGTGTCGATCTTTCATCTCGATACAACATGTGGGATGGATCTACTTCAATAACCTCTTGAACAAGGTCTCCCCAGCTTGTGAATTCAAGATAATCCTCAGGATTTGTTTGTGATGTAGAAGCTTGATTTTCTTGCGGGTGTCCCCGTGATCTAGGAGATTGTGGTAACTCTCCTATCACAAAAACATTATTAGGGAGCCTATAACTTCCACAATCGTCCTCTTGGATGATGAGCTTGATGTCGGATATGGTGGGAATGGCGGGTGTCTCCGTCTCAGAAGTGGATGTGAGGGTGGGGGGGTCAATGTATGGTGTGGATGGGCCCTCATCATTTTTTGGCACTTGGGGGATTTTGTAATATTTGGCTTCAATATTATTACAATATGAGAATGGCTCGGGATCTCCATGGATGGTAACCTCTTGTCCATTATGTGTGACTTTCACGCATTGGTGGAAGGTTGATGCTACAACTTTCATCGCATGGATCCATGGGAATCCCATGAGGATATTGTATGGCAAGTCGAGGTCCAAGACCTGACAAGTGGTTTCCATGAGCGTCAACCCTACTTGAATAGGGAGTTTGATTGTGCCTTGAGACACTCTTTCTTGGTCATCGTATTCTCTTATTGTGATGCCTTTCCCTTTATCAATGGAATATTCTGATATCTTTAACTGCTTGATGAGGCTGAGAGAACAGATGTTCAAACCTGCACCTCCATCCACCAAGATCCTCTTGATTTTGTTCTTATTTATGATGGCTTCCAAGGGCACGATTCTGAGATGGTTGGGAAGGAAAATCTTGGTCAGAAAATGTAAGGAGATTAGCTATTATGATGTTTCCAACCATAGCTTGGAATTGCTCCACATCAAGATCTGCGGGGACGGTGGATGAGGCTAATGCTTCTTCAAGGATCTTTTTATGGGTTGATGATATCTTTAACAACTCCATGATGGATATGTGTGCTGGTGTTCTTTTGAGTTGGTCTACAACACTATAGCCATTGGATCTAGATGAAGGGACCCTATTTGGTTGAGATGACCCTGTGATGGTGACTTTGTCGCCTCTTGTGGTGTCTCCACAATCTTTGGCATGGGTGCCCTTGATGGTGATGACCATGTAGTTTTCATTGAGGGAGGCAACGACTGTTTCCTATATATGATTTACATTGCCTTTTCCCTTATCCTTGTTATTCCCTTTGTTTCCATGATTCGGCATCAGATTCATGTAGATTTTAAGGTCCTAATTCCCTGTAAGTGGTTCCACGTATATGATTCTTTTGTGATGAGATCTTATATGATGTTCTTGAGTCTCATGCAATTATTTGTGGTGTGGCCTTTGATTTTGTGGAATTCACATAGTTGATTCTCATTGTACAAAGGAGGTTTAATGTCAGGTTCTTGGTAATTCTCGAATGTAGGTGCTTCGATGAGCCTTTCGTCAATCAACCTTTTCATGATGTCCTCAAGTGGTTCCCCCAACATAGTTTATTTTTGTTTAGGATATGTTTTGCGTTGAGGTGGTCCTTCTTGGTCATTGAGGAACTATTGATGGTGGCATTATTGTTGGGTTGATGCGTTGTGTGATGAGTGTTTTGATTTGGTGTTTGGATTTGTTATGTGGGTGTGTTTTGGCGCGGACCACTAATGACCACCTTGGCGTCTATGACACTATCATTAGTGACATTTTTGTTTCTCACCCACGTGCGAGGTTTATCATTGTAGTTTCATGATGGGCAGTTGTTTTGTGGTTCATGTTATGATGTTGATTCAATGGGTTGAGTCACAAGGGCTCTTTCGATGCTAAGTACCTTGGAGATCAATTGTTCATATGTAGTGATACCTTGAACTTTGAGATGAAATGACAAGTGGCTTTCTAGGTTGGTGATGATTGTGCAGACTTGTTGTTCTTCTAGCATAGTCCACTTGCTCTGATTGGCCTTGGATCACCATCATTGAAGAAATGAAGCAAAAGATTCATTCTTCCCTTGTTTTAGAGCGTATAGTTCTTCGAGACTAACATCCATTGCAATGTTACATGCGCAGTTCCTAATGAATGTGTCCCTAATTTCTTGGAATGTTCTAATTCCTGTAGGTAAGCCAGAGAACCATTCTATAGCGGGGCCTGCCAAGCTTCTAGGAAATAGCCGTATCAGATACATATCATCATATGTGACCTCCATGCAATGAACCTGGAATTCCCTGATGTGATCTTCAGGGTTTCCCATCACTCGATATTTGTCAAATTTAGGGATTTCAAATCCCTTAGGGAATGGTTTCATTTCTAGGCTCCTATCAAATGGATAGGGAGACAAGTTGATTTGCCTTTTGGTTGTTTTCCCTGATTGAAGATTGAGTACATGTTGCGAGAGAAACCTGAGTTGTGTCGTCACATCATTTTGCATATTAGGGGGTGGGATGAAGGTGTTTTGGGGTGATGCGATCATGGTTTGGATGGGTGGGTTGGTCAGTGTTTTTTTTTATGGTATTTGTATATTCTACCGAGCGAGGTAGGCTTCTACCTACTTTTGGATGAACAACGCATGTTGTTGATCTTGCTGCTACTACGCTAAGGTTTGTGCTTGTTGTTCCGCTTGTTGTTGTTCCAACAATGCTTGTTGTTGTGCTTGTTTTTGTTCCCACAATACTTGTTGTTGTGCTACCAGTTCGGCTACTTCTTGTTGTTCTTAATATTTCTTTAATGCTTGTTGGTACCCTTGCAATTGCACTACTTGTGCAAGAAGTTGCACTTGTGCTTGTGCTTATTGTGCTTGCACTTATAGAAGTTGTGCTTGGGTGGACCTTTGTGCTTACAATGCTTGCACAGCTTGGGCAGCTTGAGCGGCTTCTTGTTGTTGTTGTTGTTGCAATAACACTTGGGCTTGTTGCACTTGTTGTGCTTGTTGCGCTTGTAAGGCGGCTTGTGCAGCTTGGGAAGCTTGACCAGCTTGAGTAGCTTGTTGTATGGATTTTGTTTTTGGACTTGTTGGTATCCTCTTTGGAAGGCAGCTTGCAATGCTGCGTTGAATTGGTTTGATGTGGTGAATGTTGGTGGTGGTGGGGGTGGTGGTGGATTTGGAATGGCATTCATGGTGGTGGTGAATGGTGATGTTGTGTTGATATTTTGCGTGTTGGATAATGGTATTGATGTGATTGGTCCTTGTGAGACCATGATTTGTAATGATGTGGGGGTGTTTGATGATGTTTCCATTGCTTGCATATTTATCATTTGTTGTTGTGATATCAATGATAAATTTTGAGCGTTTGGTGTGATGCTTTGATTGATGGTTGGGATAGTGGGTTTATTGATACTTGGTAGAGGGGGGAGCCCCAAACCAAGGAGTGGTGTGGATGATAATGGTAGTGGTGTGATAGGTGGAAATGTAAGGGGGTGAATCCTTGCGAAAGTGTTGTGGTATCAAATATGCCCCCTAGTCCAAACATGTCCCTCTTCTTGTGAATTTGTGAGAAGAGGTGTTTGTGGTGCTCCATGGAAAGATGTTAATGATGGGTCATAGTGTAAGGTGAGAGGAACATTTTTGTGCAATGGATTTTGGGGGGGCTTTTGTTCCAATGTGGTGTTTGCATCCAACTTTTGGTTATTCACAAGGGGATGTGATTGAAGAGCATTGATAAATGTGTTTCCCTTGTTAACATTGGGTTGAGTTGGAGCAAATGATGTTGTGAGTTGCGAGATGTTTTGTGTGATGTTTTGAGATGGGGGTGTAGATGAAATGCGGATGGTCGATGAGATTGGCAGAAAAGATGTCTCTACTATAGTGCTCACATCAAAATCTGAAGGCAACTTGGCCCCTTGTTTTTCTAGTTCAAGCATGTACAACAAAGGGTTAAGTCTCATCATGATGTTGATGATTCTATGGTTGTTTGGATTTTGGAGCATTTCTGTCATTTCTTCGTGAGACATTCCAAAAGTGAGGTCCTCTCCTTGGTTTTCTTCTTGTGGATTTTGTGATGATGAGAGGGTCAATGGATTGCTTGATTCGGCGAGATTCATTTCCGTGTTTGTTTGGCTAAAGTCGCTTGAAGCGGGTGTTTCTTTGTTGGCTTCCGTACTTTTCTTGTATTGAGATCTAGTAAGAACCATAAAACAAGGATCAATCTTCAAGAATATGGGAGATGAATGTCTTTAATTCTTTGAATTGATCTTTATCTTATGCCTCAAAGTAGAAATTTCTAGGATGCTTTTAGGACCAAAGGTGATGATGATATGATGATGATGTTTAAAGGTGGATGTTTATGGATGTTTGTTGGTTTTTTGACAAATCTTGAATGAGATACTAGGCTTTTAGGATTTAGGATTTTGATTTATGGATTTGAGATTTTGAGGTTTTGTCCTTGATCTTGATTTGGATTTTGATTTTGAACAAAAAGGACCCTAAGATGTTGGATGATGATCTAAGGGAAAGCTTTGTTCAAAGGATGATAATTTGGATATGTGTGAGGAGAAGGATGCATCTACCCACACCTACCCAAACAAGATGATTGTTTCACTAAGTATATGGAGAAGGAATCATCTACATACACTAAGCTAGACAAGATGATTTTTGATAACTTTGACTAAGTATATGCAAAAGGATGCATCTACACATGCCTAGCCAAAGGTGTTTTTTGATAAATGTTTTCAAGGACTTGGTCTCAATGATTTTGATGATTTTTTTGATTTTTTCACAAAGCCTAGCACTTCAAGGATGATTTCAAGGTTTTTCAAAAGAAGATTTATGAGATGATATTGTTTGGAGGATGGATAAAAGGATTTTGATATGTTTTGATCCTTAGATGAACCTAAAAAGACCACTTTGTTTGCCTAGATCTAGGTATTGAAGAGCATGCAAATGCTTCCTAAAGACCTTTGTAACCAAGGATTGATTTCTTTTGAACATTCATTTCCAATGATTTTTTGTTTTTAGAATTTTGAGTCTTCAACACATATGAAAATTCATTTTGCTTAGCTTTGCTTAATGGCTTTATTTTACCAAAAACAGTCTCTTTGATTTAAAGTTTCAAACTAAGATGTCCAATGTCTCAATTTCTTCAAACCCCACAAGATATGTTATGTGGAAATTCAATGAACTTAAGGCAAGGGTTTTCCTATTGTTTACTCAAGAAGACAAATTCAGATATAATCCAATGCTTAGAAACCTCTAAGGACATAAGTCCCAAGGGAAAGCAATAACATATGGATTGAGTCAATGATATTTGTCTTCAAAAGGGTTTGAAATTTTGGATGATGTTAAGTGTTTGTTTTTGAAATGTTTTTGAGAAAGCAATGCATTTGGTAACCCAAGAACAAGTACAATCCTATGGATGTGTAAGACAATATTTGTTGGATTCCCACTTGAACAAGTCCAGCTATGCCTATCTCTAGCGGATAGTTAGATGCTTGACCCCACTGGCTCCCCTCCATGGCTCATTATCATCAATCAGGGCAACCAAGCATCAACACCCATGAAACTCCCATGGCATGCTTTCCATCTCTACTAGAAGACTGTAAAAGTGTGGGGCAGCTTCAGAACGACCGTTCTTGCACCAACAAATAGATAAAAGGATTTTGGAAAATTCTAGCACATGGGTTTTAGTAAGGACTTTCCATTCATAAGAGTTGACCCAACGTGGCAAGAGTCCCCTTTCGGATCCATCTTGTCTGAGTCAACCACGTGATATTGGCATTTTGTCCAATATCCACATTTATATCCTAGCTGGAAATACTCTTGGCTTTAGAGTGTTATCGGTTGAGTCGTTCCCTTGGGTGATTACTTTTTCCCACAAGGCAGGCCCTCTAAGATAAACAAAAGTGAATGAAAAGAAAGAACCATAACTCGATCAATCTTTGATGCCAACAAAGAAAGAGAATATACGCAAAAATGCCCCACTTACACTCGCACAAGATTTTGTTCAATTTTTAAGCCCAAATTGAAGTGTGGAGGTGATTGCTCTGTCTTATCCAAAATTCATAGAAAAGACCTTTTGATTGTCAAAATCGCTATAAAGTGCGAGAGAAGTGCATATGTCCTTTTCTAATGACTTTAGCCTAAGTAAGCCCTCATGAAAAACACAACTACACTAATTCTTTTTAAGCTTTCAAAGCAATATGTGAGTTCATTTTAGAGCACCAAATCACAAGTGAAAGACATTTGTTCAATTTTTTAATCCATAAATGAAATCTAGTAAGTTGTTGATCCTAAGATTCTTTTTAATCCTTTTGCAAGAAAGAAACAAAAAGAATCCTTTTTAAACCCAAATGAAAGCTAGTGTTCTAAGAGAAGAAGAAGATGACAAATTCCTAAGGAACTATTAAACAAACAATTAAGTGTTTAAAAATACTTTGATTAGACCCAATATCATCTCCATGATCCTTCTTCTCTTGCTTTTTGACTTCCAACCTACAAAGGAGAAAAGATAGTCAAATTCTTGAAAAACACATAAGTCAAAAGGCAGAAAACAGAGGAAGAAGCAATCATAAATTAAAACACATGCTAATAATTAAATTTCTCCCTTTTACTATCTTCCAGCATCGCAGTTCATGAAGGCGTCACTATTTTTTCCTTCCACTGGTGCTCTTTCAGTGCCGCTTTACCAATCGGCGGTGCTCTGTGTCAGGATAGAGAGCACGATTGCATCGCTCTTTTCTCCCAGCATCACAGTTTTGGAAAGCGTTGTAGTTTTTTTTTTTTTTAAACTGATGTGGATCGGCGAGTCTAGCGACGCAGTTTTAAATTTGAAAATTTTGGCAGGATGAGTCGAGCGGTGCTAAAATAGCAACACTAGCGAGCCTACGGTGCTGAAACTACAACGCTGATGAGCCTGCAGTGCGAAACAATGACGTTGATGAGCCCGCATTGGAATTTCCTGTGTGTGCAGAAAAGCACAAATTTTTCATGAAAATGTTGAAATTTATGACTCAAGCCCTCCTTCTAGCATCAAAATGTGAACCCCCAATCTATGTACTTGCAAAACAAAGGGATTAAACACCTCAAGTTAGATATTGGAAGTATAAACAGGGATTCCCCATGAGATTCATTAACGTAGCTCAAATTAGGAAGAAAATGATGAAAAACACAATGAAATCACAAAAACAAGATTGAATCCTAATTAAGCAAGCAAACTCTTTATCCCATGGGGGAATTGGTGCCAATTTGATGTGAAAATTGGCCCTTTCCCAATCCCTAAGATGCAAGCTTTGATGTGTTGAAGATGATGTTGATTCACTTTTGATGAAAAGATGAGAACTCCAAGCCAAATCTGCAAAAAGCCTAGCTAAGAATTCAAATGATGGATGAAGATGGCTAAGTATTTTAGCATGGTAACTTTGCAATGTTTGTAGATGATCAAATGAGGATATGATCCTTTCATTTATAGGATTTCAAGATGGATGAAAGCCCAAATTTGAGCAATGTGGGACTAACTTTCATCCAATGATATGGTGCCACTTGTCAAGCTATGAATGGATGATGGTTGTGCAAGATTTGGGGTTTGTGCCAATAAATGCCAATATTTGAAATTCAAATTTGTTGAAATGACATGTAAGATGGAAGAGGGTATGTGCAGGATCATCATGGAAAAAAAAGGCCCTCAAGTGGCAAAAAAATCAAAAAAATTAGAGTTAGGCAACTTGACGTAAAAAATTGAATAAGTTATCTATATTATTTCAATAATATGTAAGAATAGAATCTGTAGAAAATTGAATCTAGTTTCTAAACAACTAGGTTTGTTTTAAAAAATAAAATCTATTTGGTCCAAATTTGAAATTTCAAAGCAGTAGTACTTAAATTTCAGGGAAAAAATAAGAAGTAGGTGTCTATCTGACCACCCTAACCACAATAAAATGATAATATTTTTTTATAAGATTTTAGATATAAGTATAGGACTCATGTCTCAATGTGATGCATATTTTTTTGTAATCTTTTTCCAAGTAAACAGTTAATTATGATTTTTTTATTACAACTTTTAAAAAGTACAAAAAACTTGTATGTCTAACCATCTTAACTTGGTCAAAACTTCATGAAATTTATTTTTTATTTTTTTAATCCTATAGTATGTGAAGCATAGAATGTGATGCATGTTTTGGATTCAAAAAAGGTGATATCATTTGAAAGCTATAAATGTTTTTCAATTAGTCTATCAATTAGGACTTTAGTCGTAATTTGAATATAAAATGAATAATAATTACTTATTAAATTCAGAGTAAAGCATAATTTATATTGGTGGAAACCTGAGAATCTCCTCTAAAAACCCTTTTCATTTCATCAATTTTGAGTAAAATAAAAGTTGTCAGCCACATACCCATCATATTGCCACTTTTTGGCCCATCATGATCCTGCACATACCTAAGAGAAAATGCAGTAAATGCCACTTGGCTCAAGGAAAAGGACATGTAAGATGAATTTATTGCCTTGTTGGATGTACATGTTGACTTGGAATTTTTGAATTCAAATTGAGAGAATATTCCAAAAGATGCCATGTGAGGGAAAATAGGGATTTAATAAATGAATTAAATCTATTTTCATATGCAACTTGATTATCTAAAGGATGTGACATGAGATTAGATTAAATTAATCAAGGGTTAATTAATTTAATAGGAGATTAGGTGATGTGACTTATTTGACTTAGATTGATGGGTTTATTTAAATCAAATAAGAGGGGAATGTGATAAGAGGCTAATTAAATAAAGATTTTAATTTATTTAATTAAAGAGGATGATGGTAGATTAAATCAAATAAGGTTTTAATTTATTTAATTTAATGGATAGAATTTAGAGATTTAATCAAATAAATTGATTATTTAATTAAATAGGGATAATTAGATCAGATAGGTCGATTTAATTAACAAAAGGAATTGACTTAATCAGATAAAATGATTTATTTAATTAAGAGACAAATATTGATGAATTTAATTAGATAGGGGAATTTGATTAAACAGTTAGACCGAGAGATGATTTAGGAAGAAATGATGTTAGTAAGTCAGGATTGAATGCATGATGTCAATCAGTATATTTTACGTGTCTACACAGGGAATGTAACTTCAATTTTTGATTAAGTCCATGGCATTCTCATGTACTTAGAATGTATACTCCAAACATTGCAAGAGAATATTTTGATTATGTTGCACTGTCAGAATACCCATTCTGGCATTATGAATATGTGCTCCAAAATATGCATATTCACACTTGGGCTGATGAGAATCTCGTCAAAAACTTGAAACAAATAAATTGAACAGATAGGAAGTAGAAAGGATAACACTTAACAGTAACCAAGCTATTTTTTGTATATCTAGACATGTGTATATATCTGTGTGTATATATATATATTTGAATATATAAATATATACATACATATGTATATATATATATATGCATATATATAGATATATATGCATATATATATATACATATATATATATATATATATGCATATATATATATATATGCATATATATATATATATATATATATATGCATATATATATATGCATTTATAATTTTTTAGGCTCAATCGAACATTCAAGCTACATTCCCTCAGACTAAAGATTATAGACAAATAGACAAATTGTTGTAGAGGTATTAGACAACAAGTCTTATTCATAGTTGGGCTGACAAAAATCCTATTGGGAACTTCTAACAAATAAATTGAATAGATATGAAGAGATCCTGCAAAGAATAACACTTTACACTCATGAAACTAGCTCTATATATATACATGTCTCTATACATGTGTATATATGTATATATTTAATATCTATAGATATATATATAGATGTCAACATCTATATATGTATCTATATGCATACATGCATTCAATATCTCATTTACTTCGTCTGTCTGCATTTAATCCACCCACCTCCATCGTAGAACAACCACATAATGCATTAACCATCAACCAAGAAAGCACTTATCATTCACCTTCTGGCTTTCGAGGAGACCACCTCCCCGACCCATGTATTTGCAAAGGTCCACATTGAACACTTACCATTCACCTCCCCCAAAAGGAAAACAACATTCTCCACCGCTGCCAACCCACGTAATTTCAAATGCCCATGGTGCCACAAAAAAAAAAAAAATTTGTGCCCTCCCTGCCAGCCGGCGGCCCCCCAGCACCAGAACACCCTAACGACAACTAGGCTGGTGAAAATCCTGGTGGATACTTCAAACAAGCATACATGTATATATATATATATGTATGTGTATACACATATAAAAATATCTCTATATGTATACATTTATATATATATATATATGCTTACATGCATATATATGTATGTTTCACATGGGTATTTTACATAAATGATTAATTTATTGTTCATGCTTCTCATTGTCTGCTTATTGTTGTTGAATGGTCATATGGTGATGACTATAACACCAATACTACACAGAGATAACTACACATGATAAATAAATGGAAAATACTATGCTTGTAGGTATATGTATATGTATATGTATATATATATATATGTGTGTGTGTGTGTATTTATATGTATATTTATATTAATATGTATATGTACATGTATGTATATGTATATATATGTGTACGTGTATGTATATGTATATGTATATGTATGTATATATAAATGCATATGTATATGTCTGTGTATATCTATATGTAAAATGTTGATGTGTACAATTATTTGTTCACCATTTTACTAATTTCTCCTTCCTCTGTATTGCTTTCACATATATATACTATTTGTACTGACATCTACCCTCTCCTTGCACAATAGCGGTGGACGAAGTAAATACAATTTTGAATGCTAGCATCTAGGGGATTGTAGTTTGATGAAATTTTTTTGTCAGAAGAACCATTGTGTTCTTGGTTTGATAAGAACCTACTATTAAATTCGTTGCATTCGGCTCCATTTTTAAGCAGCTTGGAGGGTTCTAAGACTATTGAGCTACGAAATTAGTAAATCATTTTGCATGGGTAGTTTACACAAATAATTAATTTATTGTTTATGTCTTTCGTTCTCTCCCATATTGATTAAATTGCATTCTTGAAAGATTTATTTTCAACAGATAAAAGAACTAAGCACAAACTCTATACAATGCAGTGCATTTGTCATTGTTTGCTTCAGTTAGATTGCTTGTCTTCTATCAAATAGTTGAATGTGACTTTTCCACCATCTATCACTTGTGATTGCTAAGTGTGTTCCTAATACTTTTTTTACAAATTCTCTATTTTCTATTATCATGTGATATATGCTAATATTCTTTGAGATTTTCCATGGACCTTACCTACTTTTGTTACTCAGGCACATTAAATTTTTCCTAAGTTGTCTATACATTTTGAAAAACATAAATAAGAAGATAGATATATATATATATATCCATATGTACACATGTATATATTTTTCTATATATACAAAAATATATCTAAATGATAACATATTCCATCGAAACAAATTAAGCACGTTAAAGATTACAGAATTTTGAAGATTAAAAAACAATCCAAGTTAGAAGAAAAATAGACTACTCTGTTAGAGGTAGCTTCAAATAGATGAGTAGAAAACAATATCGTGAAATGTTATAAATAGTTAAACAGATGAGGGAAAAACATTATCATCAAACATGTTAATAGAAGACAACTACTAGCCCCTTTTATTATATATATATAATTTTGTTTAGATTCCTGCAAAAATATAAATATGCATTCAAGAAAATTAGTATTCTACACTATCTATTTCAAATTCTTTCATCCTCCTCCGGCCCAGTTCAATGCACCTCATCCTTGTTGGACACAATCAACACTGTATGTAAGTATCATACTTTCTCATTGTCAATAAACAACTTTGTTTATCTAATTATTCACTATTTTTAGCCTCACATTATATATATTATTTTTACCTATATACTCACTCTTTATCCTTACTTCTTTATTTCCCTTGGTTGTGCACTAACATACCTTTTTTTTCTATTTGCAGGAACTACGTTTAAGCATGCAAAGGGATTTGAAAACTAAGTTACATTTTTGGTTTCAAGTTCTCACACCAAAGAGAACACAACAATATCATATATTATATATGGAAACCATAGATTTTTCCCAAGATTCTTGTTATATGATGTATAATGAAACTCCACAACATCTCTCGTGGACATTTCATAATTCTCTTGCTCAGGGGTTTGGCTAGAGTCCATGCAGCTCCATGATGCCAATATGGCAAGGTGGAAAATGACCATGGGTTTTCTTGTTTCCTATTTCACATCATTCATTTTTGTTACATACATATATGTATATGCACAAATTATTCTATGCATTCACTATTATGTTTTCATACTTTCTCATTCTCAATAGACAACCTTGGTTAACTAATTGCAGAAATTATTCACTATTTTCAGGCTCACATTGTATATATTAATTTTACCCCTATACTTGCTCTTTATCCTTCCTTTTTTATTTCCCCTGGTTTTCCACTAACATACCTTTTTGTTATGTTTGCAGGAACTAGGTTTAAGCATGTAAAGGGATTTGAAAACCAAGTTACATTCATGCTTTCAAGTTGTCACACCAAAGACAATACAACAATATTAGATATTATATATGCAAACTGTAGACATGCAAAATTAGCATTATGCATTTCATCAAAATCACACTCATCCATTCATCAGGGTAAATTCATCAACTTAAGTCAAACAAATCAAACTTGATCCTATCATCATCTCTTTGATTAAATAAATCAATCATTTATTTAATTAAATCTCAGATCATCATTCATCTCCCTTTGATTTGATTTAAATCCCTAAATCAAGTCAAATTGGTCAAATCGGCCTAATCATCATCTTAGCTAATTAATCCTGGTCTAATGCTAATCCCATCCCACTTGCATTCTCTAGATTTGGCCACTTGCACATGAAATTGCATTTAATTGATTTATCAAAAATCTTTATTTTCAACTTGGCATAAAGGGAGAATATTCTCCAAGTTTGAATTTCCCCCCAAGTGGACATGTACACCAAAACAGAACATTTATGAGGCCTTACATGTCTCTTACATGTCCCCTTCCAAAGTAAAAATCAGCATTTATTGGAAAATTTGAATTCAAAATTTCCCTCTCATGGGCACTCTTCCCAAATCTTGCACATACATCAACCAATCATCATTTGACAAGTGTCTTTATCTCATTGGCTTAATCTTTAGTCCCACATTGGTCCCTCTTCAACACTTGCCATTTTGAAAATCTTTAAATAGGTGCATCATCCTCAAGCAAATCCTCCACAATCTTGCAAGGTCACTCTCTTCATTTGAGATTGGATCTTGTTCATTTCACTCTTCATCATTTGCAACATTTAGCTTATCAATCAAGGATTGGGAAAGGGTCACTAGCACATGTGACACCAATCCACTATGAGATAGTACTTTCTTCATGTTTTGTTGTATGCTTTCAACTAGTTTATCTAATCTTTTGTTATTTGGATGCCATCATGAAGCATGTTGATTTATTTCATATGGATGTTGAGGGTTCGTTTTGCTTGAATACTAATCATGCTTGTTTATGTTAGTTTTTAACCAAAATGCAGAATTTCGCATCCTACATTTGGCGCTAGAAGGAGGGCTAATGACTGTCGGTTTTAGTTCATATGAAAAAAAAAAAAAATCATTTCACAGAAATTTGCTTTCTAATGATTGGTTGATTCATTTTTTGTTTATTTTGTGTCATTCGTTATATTCTCATGAATACTTTTTCTTTCTTTCTTTTGCAAAGATCAATGGAGCCATTAAATTATAAAGGTACTTAGAAATCTGAGTTAACAGTCTCTTTTGAAAATCTAAGATAACGTCTCTTTTAGGCAGATATTGTGTTGTTTACCTTGAGCTGACATCTCTTTCAGGGTTCTTTTTTTTTTCATTCAGAATGCCTGCTCTCAACCAATATCTTCTTGCTTAAAAAGAACGTTGTCTCAGTTTTGTCCAGACTTCTGACTTTCTTTTGTAAAGGGCACCAACCTCATTTATTAATGCCTGCCTCTGGATTTGCCTCCACTTCGCTGCCAGCACGAAAATGATTGCAGGTCCATCGCATGCTCAGGCTTTGGGTTCTTGTTGTAGCATTCATATCCAAGGGGATGTGAAGAGCTAGCTGGCTTTTCAGCTAAAACAGAAATATTGTTTTCTAATAAATATTTGAGCCTTTCTTTTGAATCTTTGCTTCCGCGTGTTTTTACTAAGTGATGTGATATGAAAAATATTGATCTTCAATGTGCACATCCTGTAACTTACACTCCTGTAACTTACACTCCTGGAAGGTCACGTGTTTTCTTTTACTGGCACATTTTGTCAAGTAAATCCTGCGCCCTCTCATGCTCCCATTCTGCCAAGTAGTTTTTGTGGTGGGACAAGACTGCGCGTATCTCATCTGCCCTGCACATGATTATGTTGTTTACCATATGCAAAATAAATCTATCTGTTTGATTTTTTATACTAATCGTTGTTTTTCAAGACATTGCTGGAGATGTAAGACGCTCTACCTCTGCCTTGGAATGCACAGACTTGGGAACGCACAGACTTGGGAAGATCTACCTCTGCCTTGGAACGCACAGACTTGGGAAGATCTGGAGATAGAAAAAAGCATAAGTCCAATATTTCTAAGATTTGAAATCATCGCGAGCATTCATTGACCAGACGAGACTCATAAATGAAATATTGTAGTTACTCAATCTGGTGCACAAACTTGTAGATTAAAGCTACAGCTGAAGACGTGGGGAGCTCCAGTACCCGTGATTTGAAAGCTCGTCAACGAGGAGTATGGCTGGGAATACACTACGCCTTCTATGAGATCACATCTCTCTGAGACAGTCTGAAGGACAGTTCGCGTGCCTTCTTCATTTTACTTTGGGATGACAAGCTGTGGATGCAGGCCATAAATTTTATGGGCCATTCAAATAAAATTCCAGCTATCTGCGCCATCAATCACAGGGTTTTTTGTCTCCTTGTTGAGTTCTCATTTATTTTAGGTTGATCAGGTTAATGTGATTTGCTATTTGTTCTTATGCTATACGGATTGGAAAATTAATGAATGTTGTTGAGGAGAAGTTTAGTATTTATTAAGGAAAGGCATAAAAAGTTAAAATACTCGAAGGCATAGAATGCATGATCCCTAGGATTCTCTATACGCTTATTGTTATAGGTTCTATCAAAGAGTTTGTAGACTAGCGTATCTCCCCTAGCTAGTAAATTTCCCATTAGCTAGTTGGTGGCAGTGAGAATTGTTGAACATGTCAGGTGCTTGGGAGAAGTAAAAAGTGGCGTTGGGAGATTAGGTGTCTTTATTCATTAGCCATCTATTGAATGCATTAATTGATGCTTTTCCTTGTATGTAATATTGTTGTTCTCCATAACTGATTAGCTGCAGAGAGTGGTAAGCAAGGACTTTTTTGTATTTACATATGTATAATGTTTGATGCCATTAAAGCCATTAATCAGTGCTAACAGATTTATAAATATTTTAAATCTTTTTGTAAAGAATCTAATCATTGTTGAAATATGGAATCCTAGATTGTTGAAATTAAATTGTTGGTAAGAGAAGCTTGTGAGCTTTGTTAACGAAACTATTTATTTTTGGTTAAGATTTACTTTAAAATCTTTGAAAAGTAAGGTTCTTGTTAAAGATAATGCTTAAAGATGATTTTAAGTAAATAACTTAATTCTTGCATGATCTTCTTTCTTGATAGGTACAAGCGAACAACGAAGGCAAAAAAGAAAAGCGAAAGCGAAAAATCAACGAGGAGGCTAGCAAACAAAGACGAAAGGGGGATGATTTTCCTTTTTTTTCTTTTTTTTTTTTGAAAACACAATGTGTTTTTTAACACTTTAGTGTTTATCAACACTACTTCACAAAATTGTTTCCTTTTCGTTTTAGAACACTAGTTTTCATTTGGGGCTAAAACGAACAATTTTATTTTCATTGCAATGGGCTTAAAACGAACCTTAGGACAAACTTACTAGATTTTGTTTTGGGTTAAAAATTGAACAAGCAATCCTCACATATCATTTGGTGCTTAAAATGAATTCACAATTGCTTTGAAGGATATAAAACGAACAAGTGTTTGATTTGTGTGATTGTCTTTTGAGTACGTATCCTCTCCCCTTGCGCTTCGTGCGATCTAGGGTGCAAGAGAAACACTCAAAACACATTTTATTGCTTTGAAACACTTCAATTTGGGCTTAAAAATTGAACATCTTGTGCGAGTGAGTAGGGGCATTTTTGCGTACATTCTCTTTCTTTGTGCCATCAAAGATCGATCGAGTTACGGATTGTGTCTTTGCTCGCTTTTGTTTATCTTAGAGGGCTCACTTTAGGAAAAATAACTCACCCAAGGGACTTACTCAACCTGTAACACTCTAAAGCCAAGAGTATTTCCAACCTGGGTATAAATGAGGGTTTTGGTTAAACGCCATAATCACATGGTTGGCTCACAAGATGGATCCCGAAGGGGACTCTTGTCGTATGGTTCAATCTCCACAACAGAAAGTCCTTACTTAGAACCCATGTGCTAGAATTTTCCAAAATCCTTAATCTATTTTGTTGTGCAAGCGGTCATTCTGAAGCCACCCCACACTCTTACGGTCTTCTAGTAGAGATGGAAAGCACGCCATGGGAGTTTCATGGGTGTTGATGCTTGGCCCCGATTGATGTTAATGAGCCGTGGAGGGGAGCCAGTGGGGTCAAGCATCTAACCATCCGCTAGAGATAAGCGTAGCTGGACTTGTCCAAGTGGGAATCCAACAAATATAGTCTTACACATCCATAGGGCTTGTAATTATTCTTTGTTTGAAAACACAAGGTGTATCTGAAAACTTTTGCAAAACAAACATTCAACATGATTCTCAAAATTTCAAACCCTCTTTAAGACAAATATCATTGACTCAATCCATATGTTATCGCTTCCAAGGGATTCACGTCAGAGGTTCCTAAGCATTGGATTATATCTCAATTTGTCTTCTTGAGTAAACAATAGGAAAACCCTTGCCTTAAGTTCATTGAATTTCCACATAAAATATCTTGTGGGGTTTAAAGAAATTAAGACATTGGACATCTTAGTTTGAAACATAATCAAGTGGTTGTTTTTGGTAAAAAGAATACACTAAGCAAAGATAACAAATTGGACCCCACACATGTGCTTGATATCTCTTGGTCATATTGGTCTTTTGATTGCTCTTAGAGAAAAGTGTGTTCTTCAATACCTTGGCCTAGTAAACAAAGTCTTTTAGGATCAAATCAAACACTCCATCCATCTCAAACATTTATCAACATCATCCCACCAAAACAACTTTAGATCTTTGCAAACATCATTCTAGACTTGGGTACATCCTTAAACAAAGTCAATTGTTTAATTAGGTGTGTGGGAATGCATCCTTTCTCATACATCTAATTGAATTAGCAAACCTTTTGAACAAGTTCATCCTAAAGATAACATCCAACATCTTAGGGTTTACAAGTTCATCATCCACATCAAACAATCAAAATCAAAATCCCTAAGTCTAGCATTGATTCAAAGTTCCTAAATGTTCATCACTCATATCATCCACCTTTCATCCTCCATCTCATCATTGATCCTTGAGCACCTTAGAGGTCAACAAAGTCAAAACACAAGGAGAGCATGGAATATAAACTTGATCCATACATCTTGGGTAATCCAAATCAGCTGAATCTTCAAAGCCTTGCAATGCCTATCAATTATCAAATTACATGCATAGGATCATTGCCTTCAACAAATGTCAATGGTACAACAAGTGTGGGTATGCCCAAGTCAAAGTTTGGAACACATTTCCCAATGATAGATCTAAGTCCAAACCTACAAATCCACCAATCGAATAATCAATGCATGAGCCTTGAAACAAACAATGTCATTCCACCAAATCCCTACAAACCAAATGTAGATGTACCAAGTGCAAGTTTTCGAAACATGAATCCTAACTCGGAAAACTTTGGAAAAATGATTCCCGATACCAACAATGTTCATCCTATCATGCCAAATCTGAACATCATCCCAAATCAAAATGTCATCCAAAAACCATTCATCCATGATCCCATTCAAAAATGACAAGCATGCATGCCAAAACTACTTGAACACAAGCCAAATCAACTATCTCAAGTGAGTCAAGATCAAAATCAAGAACAAATTTGGCGAGATCAAATTGCGGAACTCTCCAAAATAGTTGAGGCATTGCGCCAAGGGAAATCTCCACCACCCATATCAACATCATTCATTGGTTTAGGTAATCAATCCACCTAAATCAATCCACCTAACGTCAATCAAACCATCATGTCAAATCCTTCGAGTATACCATCGACATCACACCAATGGATGGTATCTAATCAAACAACAACATTGATCCCAAATCAAAATATGGTCTCCCAAAGACCTATCACCTCGGTCAATCCAACCATCACTATCCCTTCAATCATTCCAACCACCACTATCATGCCCATCACATCTCAACCCCTCACTACCATGATCGCTCCGAGCATATCTCAAACACTTGTCACTACATCCAACATGATTTTGAATCCACCACCACCCCCACCACCACCAATTTTCACCACATCAATCCAATACGACGCGACATTACAAGCTGCTTTTCAAAAGGGATTCCAACAATATCTAGCCATGCAACAAGCAACACAAGCTCAACAAGTGCAACAATCCTTTCAAGTTGCCCAAGCCTCTCAAGCTACCCAACCAACATGAGCACAAACACAAAAGATGACAACTATTGAAAACAAGGATCAAGATCAATCCATCACTGAGCACACATTTACTTCATCCAATGATCAAATCAACATATGTCAAGAGTCACTTTTGAATCACGATCAAAATCCACCAACAAAATTCAACAATGAGCCAATTCAAGAAATATCAACATCACTTGACTCTATGGTCAAAGACATTCACAATCTCTCCACCGCAATTGTCAAAAACAGCGATCAAAACCTCTCCATTGAGGAGCACATTGAGGATGTATCTACACAATCCGATGATAAACTCACCATACATCAAGAGCCACTTTTTAGTGATCTCTTTCAAGGAGTGTTAGGGTTATTTTATCCTATTGACATAATGCATGATCCATCGACCTATGATCATGTTGAAAATGTCTCTACATTGCCTTATGAGGTAGAGGACATATCTCAAGAATTTATTCCAAAGCATGATCAAAATCTTTCACCAAGGTCTAGCAATGGTCATTTTCAAAACATGTTGATCCCCTTTGACCTCATGGCTATAGATGTTGAAGGAACCTTGAACTTGACCATGCCTAATGTCAACATTCAAAAGTCCTTTGTAAGAAATCCATCCTTTGAAGCTGCCCCATGTCAAGAACTTGATCCAAAGCATGTCGAAAGCAACTCTGAAATTAATCAAGATCAAGAATTTGTATCTTCAAGACACTACAATAATCTAATGGATACTCTCTTATCTCTGCAAGACGATAATATCCATGTAGCACATACTCCTCCATCTACCTATGGGATGCTTTCTACAGATGGGCACGTAGATGATCTTCATCTAGAACAAGATTTTGTTACACAAAAAGAGCAGATTCTTAACTCCTACAATCAAATGGAGTTGTCAACATCAAGATCGAATATGTCCCAAACTCAGATTGAGGACATCATGAATAAAGATATCCATTATTATCTACCCAAGGAAACAAGTCAGATAGAACATCCAGAGTTAGTGGAGCAACAAATTGAAAGAACGTCACCTACGGTGGTCATCTATCAGAGAACACTTATTGAACAAGAGCTCTTGGAACAGGAGAAATTAAAGCATGAAGGTACCACTTCCACCATACTGGGGGCAACTTCATCTCAAGCAAACATCAACATAGGGAGCACGAGGAATCTTTATGGTGAAACCATTGCCAATACTACAACCAGCCACGCCATGAATCTTCATCCACCAATCACCCCATCCATGAATTGGGACCAACTTCGAAGGAAAAATTTGAATCAAAGTACGAAAAATGTTATCAAAGCAAAAGAAGCTGAGAAGCATAATGGACAAATCAAACACAAATGGATACCAAAGAATACAAAGAAAGATCATCCCTATCACACTCCATTAGTCAAAGAAACTATGGGGCAAAATCAAAAAGGGAAAAGTATCCATCAAGAATGTCCGCAAAAGAAAAAGCAGGCTTTTCAAGCGATGTACAAAGTATATCGAGCAGTTGGTCCCAATTCCACACACACTTCGTATCCATCCATCATTGCTCATCTTCCCAAGTTTGGAGAGTCAAAGGTTCCAAACTATCAACCAATCCATCTCTTATCCCTAAGCACACTCCATCCATGCCTCCACGCATGATATCCAATTCTCAAATTGACCATGTATTGGCAACGACCCTTCATCATAAGGATTCTGAAGGCACTCTATTGCGATGTGCGCACAAAGACAAAGTCAACCCTGGTATCGACGAAGCAGATCGAGAATCCCAGAAGTGGCATTCAAGTGCACGTATCTTAGCAAAGCAACTTCTTCAAGTAGGATATCAATGGCACATTATGACAGAAGCGTCTACGTCAACACCACCAAGTGGTTCAGCATGAATCTTTCAAAAAAATACAAAAAAAATAAAAAATATGAAAATCCAAAAAAAATTAGAAAAAGGATTGAAAACAGTAAAGAAAAAAAAATAAAAAATTGTCCTCTAGTGAAAACCACTACGGTGGCGCTTTGGGCAAGACCATGATAAAAACCTGGCAAACAGGTGTCATGTGTAGAATCGAGCATCTATGTGCGCCAGTTCAGATGAAAGCATCTCATCCCATCCATAATAAATCGAGCATTCCATCCATCTTATCCATAATAAATCCATCCATCCATGAACCATTTATCCAATCCATTCGCACATATCTGCATCCATCATCTTAGTTATCTTGATCTTGATACAATTTTGGGGCACGCTTTATGCTTGCTTATCGTAAAACATCTTGACATGGGTCATTTTCATTGATCCTATCATATGCAGCATTATCTGAGCTATGAAGCATTATCCAAAGGAGCTTTCTTGATGCAAACACCTTATCTTATTTCAAGATAATCCTTGGCATCCTTTGCATATCCATCCATCCATACACTTATCCAAGCATCCACCCATCGCATTCCATACATTGCTAGACATTGGGGGCAGAAATGTACATCTTGCTTCGAGAATAAATCTTGGCCTATATCCTCCAACTTATGTGGCGATCCGAACACGGGAAAATATGAAATCAAATTGGTCAAACCACTTGTGAGCCATAATCCAAATCACTAGCCCATGGTACATTTTGACGAGAAGACATTCCTTATCAGTTTTCATCTTTCATCAAACATCAATCAGTATTAGTCGCATATAAGTTGCACGTCAAATGTCACATCAAATCATCCAAACATCTTTTGTTCAAAACCAAGCTTCATCAAACATGATCAATCAAATCCAATCAATCCATCATCATCTTGGGGATATCTTTCCCAAAAACTAACATAAACAAGCATGATTAGTATTCAAGCAAAATGAACCCTCAACATCCATATGAAATAAATCAACATGCTTCATGATGCCATCCAAATAACAAAAGATTAGATAAACTAGTTGAAAGCATACAACAAAACATGAAGAAAGTACTATCTCATAGTGGATTGGTGTCACATGTGCTAGTGACCCTTTCCCAATCCTTGATTGATAAGCTAAATGTTGCAAATGATGAAGAGTGAAATGAACAAGATCCAATCTCAAATGAAGAGAGTGACCTTGCAAGATTGTGGAGGATTTGCTTGAGGATGATGCACCTATTTAAAGATTTTCAAAATGGCAAGTGTTGAAGAGGGACCAATGTGGGACTAAAGATTAAGCCAATGAGATAAAGACACTTGTCAAATGATGATTGGTTGATGTATGTGCAAGATTTGGGAAGAGTGCCCATGAGAGGGAAAATTTGAATTCAAATTTTCCAATAAATGCTGATTTTGACTTTGGAAGGGGACATGTAAGAGGCATGTAAGGCCTCATAAATGCTCTGTTGGGTGTACATGTCCACTTGGGGGAAAATTCAAACTTGGAGAATATTCTTCCTTTATGCCAATTTGAAAATAAATAATTTTGATAAATCAATTAATTGCAATTTCATGTGCAAGTGGCCAAATCTAGAGAATGCAAGTGGGATGGGATTTAGTGATTAGATCAAAGATTAATTA
>VDFB02353493.1:309943441-309962535 GCA_007258455.2 Sequoia sempervirens | reverse complement strand
ATGAGAACATTGGCTTGTTTGTGTACTTGATCTTTTCTTTGATTTATCTTATTAGCTCATTCCAAAGGACCTCTGGTGATATCCGAACAAAGGATTTAGAGAGGAACACGAATGGGGCAACGATCATTATCTTTTGTCTGTGGTAGACGTTCTTGTAAAATAACTTGGCGAATACTTGCTTTGTTAGGTACGCCCTAGCAAGGTTTCCATATGTCAAGTGTGAACAAGAATATTCCTATCTATTTGTCGAGTCAAAGTCCATCACACTAAGTACAACGCCATCCTGGTCCTTTATACCTTGATGCATCGTACTTAGGTGTGTTATCAAAAATAAAGTAAGTGATCCTTTGAAAATCCCAATCCTTGATAAGCAAATCATCATCCATTTCTCATCATCAAATTTCTCATCATCTATCATCATCATCTCTAATAAAGTCTTGACCAATCATGGACTTGTGGGATCCTCTTGTCATATCTGATTTCCGCACTAACATCATGCATCTGTCATACATCCATCATGCATCCATCTTGCATCCATAAATCATCAGTATTTTGCATATCATCTCACATGCATATCATCGTCATAATATAGATCTGTTAGTCTAAGCATATCATAAATCATCCGTTGCATAATCACATCATATCACATCATCAATCATCATCCATCTCATATCATATAATCATTTAAGTTGTTTAGGATAATATAGATTTGTTATTCTAAGCATCTTGAAATCATCATCTTTGCATCATCGTCCATAACCATCCATTTTGAACCTCTTTATCACGAGATCGACCCTCAAATTGAATCTTTTCGCTCAATCTCTCGAGGGGGCAATGTACCAGTGTACTTTCCGCTGGGGCATCCAAAAAATCATGAAATTTTTAAATTTCGATCGCGGCAAGTTTATTCTTTGAACCAATGCAACAAGTACATTGCTTCAAAGAGGGGCAAAATGTAGACACGCAAAATTAGCATTATGCATTTGATCAAAATCACACTCATCCATTCATTAGGGTAAATTCATCAACTTAAGTCAAACAAATCAAACTTGATCCTATCATCATCTCTTTGATTAAATAAATCAATCATTTATTTAATTAAATCTCAGATCATCATTCATCTCCCTTTGATTTGATTTAAATCCCTAAATCAAGTCAAATTGGTCAAATCGGCCTAATCATCATCTTAGCTAATTAATCCTGATCTAATGCTAATCCCATCCCACTTGCATTCTCTAGATTTGGCCACTTGCACATGAAATTGCATTTAATTGATTTATCAAAAATCTTTATTTTCAACTTGACATAAAGGGAGAATATTCTCCAAGTTTGAATTTCCCCCCAAGTGGACATGTACACCAAAACAGAACATTTATGAGGCCTTACATGTCTCTTACATGTCCCCTTCCAAAGTCAAAATCAGCATTTATTGGAAAATTTGAATTCAAAATTTCCCTCTCATGGGCACTCTTCCCAAATCTTGCACATACATCAACCAATCATCATTTGACAAGTGTCTTTATCTCATTGGCTTAATCTTTAGTCCCACATTGGTCCCTCTTCAACACTTGCCATTTTGAAAATCTTTAAATAGGTGCATCATCCTCAAGCAAATCCTCCACAATCTTGCAAGGTCACTCTCTTCATTTGAGATTGGATCTTGTTCATTTCACTCTTCATCATTTGCAACATTTAGCTTATCAATCAAGGATTGGGAAAGGGTCACTAGCACATGTGACACCAATCCACTATGAGATAGTACTTTCTTCATGTTTTGTTGTATGCTTTCAACTAGTTTATCTAATCTTTTGTTATTTGGATGGCATCATGAAGCATGTTAATTTATTTCATATGGATGTTGAGGGTTCGTTTTGCTTGAATACTAATCATGCTTGTTTATGTTAGTTTTTAACCAAAATGCAGAATTTCGCATCCTACACAAACAACAGAGTTTCCCAACATTCATATTGTACAATGTATGATGAAACTCCATAGCATCTCTCGTGGATGTTTCATACTTCTCTTGCTCGAGGGTTTGGCTAGAGTCCATGTAGCTCCATGATGCCAATATGGCAGGGTGGAAAATGAGCATAGGTTTTCTAGTTTCCCATATCACACCATTCATTTTTTTGTTACATACATATATGTATATGCTTAAATTCTTCTATAGATTTACTATTATGTTTTACATATTGCCTCAAAACAAGGTGTGCCTTCTAATTCAATTAAAATAATAATGTATGTTGAATTTCCACGATATCTCTAGTGCATGTTTCATTCTTCTCTTGCTTGGCACTCTCGATATAGATCATGTGCCCTCCATATATATATCCGTAGAAAAATTGTTGTATACATTTGGTGACATCTTTCTAATGTTCCATCCAAACAATGTCTACCTTCTAATTCAATTAAAATACCTTGACAAAGTATGCATGTCGTTCAAATCCCAAAATTACAGAGCTGATACTACTTATAACATCTTCACTTTTTGCAAAACCCATTTCCGATAACCATTATAACTAAACTAATGGAATCACTTTTCCAAAAGACATAACTATACTAATTGAATCACTTTTTCAAAAGCATACTTGTTAATTTGATCTTTGGAATATAGCACATAATGTACAATTTGATAATGACTTTGTAACTGGTAAATCTCATTCCAGAACACAATTTTTTTTTTCCATTTTAATGAATCAAACAATTGATTTACATCTACAAAAACATCAAATATATACGCTATCAACACAAAATATATAATACCTTCAATTTTGGACAAAAAATATTATTATTAACAAAACTAATACTTTACAAATTTCAATTGTATTTAATCGACAAAATGTGATTTATAAATAAAAATTTTAATTAAAAATTATTTTCCTAATATTACTTATTAAAATCATTGATGATTAATTAATTGACATTGCAAGTAATGGATACATTGTAAAAAACTGAAAATGACCTATGGTTCTATTTTATATTTCCGCAATCAACTTCCAACTAAAAATAACTGATATGGAATTGCAAAAAAAAAATCTGCTCATATACGCAAATGCTTTTAAATCTTTGGTGCATTGCTTCTCACATAACAATAAAAAAGTGCACTATAACATAGGGTTTACAACAGTGTATAATGCCCGAAATAAATGTTGAGATGTAAAACAATTTCTACATAAGCCATATTCATATTATCCATCTAATTATGCTTGCCAAATATCTTTCTTTATTATAATGTACTCTACGGATTTTAATCTCGATTAACTCCTACGTCAAAATATTCACCCAGGCCAATACCTGAAATTTTGGACAAAAATTATTATTATTAACAAAAGTAATAATTTACAAATTTAAATTTTATTTTAAAATCATTGATAATTAATTAATTGAGATTGGAAGAAATGGATACATAATAAATAATGAATTTTACATTCCTGCAATCAACTTCCAACTACAAATTATTGATATTGAAATGGAAAAATCAATCTCCTAATATACAAAAATGTTTTCTAATCTTTGTTGCATTGCTCGTCACTTAACAATAAAGAACTGCACTATAAAATGGGGTTTAAAACGTTCTACAACGCTCAAAAAAATGTAGAGATGTAAAACAATTTCTACCCAAGCTATATAGATATATTTTACTGCACACATAACTTTTCTTTCCTTTTAAATTCACTTTCCTCTACAAAAAACAACCTTCCCCCTTTCCCCCCATTCATCTACCTTCTATAGTGGGCCCCTATTGGCTGATCATTGCATGTTGTGCATGCAACTGCTAGTTGTAAGAGGGATCTAGACATACCAATAGGAGACTACTGTAATGAGGTCGAACACCACAACGGATGTGCTACATGGAAATATCAAGAATCACAAGTAAGAGATAAAGGTTAAGTAGTTTGATGAAGATTTATGACCTTCACTAAAATGGAATGATATTCTATGGCCAACACATGGAACTTGAGGAAAGATACACATTAGTAATTTTAATTGTTGAGTCTAGTTTACTAACTCAAAGATGGCATGCATCTTCACCATGTCACCCATACATACATAATAGAAAACAATTATAAAATTCCCTTTCTCTTTCCACCCTCCATCTCACAACTATCTAAATAGCTTCATTTCAAGCTTTGATCAATGCATTAATCCTCACCATTGATCCACTCAATTGAAAAACTCTAATTCTACCTTTCCATTAGTTATTTGAGTGATCGTAAAATACATCATGCTGCCACTATCAGCAATACCATAACTTGTTCATTTCATTTTAGCAACAATATCTTGAGAACTACTACCTTTCGTAGTACAAACTTTTGGGTGAGATTTCATTGTTTATTTTTTTCATATTTTTATGGTTTCTTCCTCTAACAAAGGTGCTTGTTAAATGTGACAAAGTTCATGTTAATTTCTATAACCTAGCAACAGATTAATTGCTCAATAAATTCACAAAATACAATCAAATATCTTATTTATAACAATTAATACAACTGGGTAATTAACAGCAGAAGCAAAAATAACAAGAAGCCAATCACAAAAAGATAATAACACAGATATACCCAGGAAACCCCAATGTGGGGAAAAACCTACAAATGTTGGATCTTCTACTCAACCTAACAGCAAACTTTTCTTTCAAAAAATACAATATGAGTTTGCTACAGCGATCTTACATTTATAGAGCCTAGTTGCTTTACTTAGCGTGCAATAAAAGAATCTTTCCTTGCTTTCTTTGGCTTTAATTACACATAAAATCACTCTTGGATTTATCTTATTCTCACAAACTCGAAAACAATCTATTAAAGAATAAAAATCATGCTGTTGCTAAAAATTCAACTCGAATTGCTTTAAAGTGATTTAAAGCATATCCAACTCGAGTTTCTTTAAAACAAATCAATATCCCACCTTTTGAGCTAAAAAAATCAACAGTTCAAACTTATAGTTTGTTTGTCCACAAGATTTGGAGCATGTGTGTGCTTAGGGGCCATACGCTAATGTGAAACTCCTTCACTCGCGTGAGCTGTGAGGATCTTGGCATAGGGCATGGAATTTAGCTTTATACTCACCAATGTCTTTGGAATAAAGATTTTAAAACCTAATAAACAAAATGTATATCCTATAATCATTTAGTTTCCAGAAAATGTTCTCTCAAACGGTTCATGTGCCTTGTCTATTCTTCAACATGATTTCACATACATATACCATTTCAAACTGTAATTTCTAACAAAAATATACCTCCTCCCTTTCACTTTGATAGATGGTTATTGGCTGGTCCCAAGCTCCCTACACACAGGTCATGACATCTTTAAGAAAGCTTCAAAGGCCAATTATTTTGTGCAAATCCAGTTATCATTTGGATTCCCAGAAACCATATTTCTTTCAAACAATATATTAAACATTTGCTTTCCTAGTGTATACTGCCACATTTCCATAAATGCCTCTTAGAGTAGCTACAACGTCAACATCTGCAATCCTCGTGAGGATACCCATATTTTCTTACGCTGTAGCAGTTGTTTTAATATAATCCATCTGCCTTGTGTAAGGTACCGATATGCTTCGATGCTAACTTGACAAGCATGGTCAAAAAAAATATTTTAAAAAACATTTTATTCTCATATATGGAATGTATCGCGGCATTGGTTTTATTATACAAGTACTCCAAAAGATCTACTTCGAGTTGGACGTCCAAATTAGACGAAAGCAGTATAAAAATATAATAATAAGTAAAAGCGAGCGGAATGCACGGAGGACATTAGCTGTTAAGATGTCGTTTCTGAACTATAAGTAGCAGTCGTTTCCCCCACAAAGTACATCTGTACTTGCTCACATGGCGAAGGGCATATATGTGTTCCTCATGTTTTTATTGCTCATAGCTTCTAGTAATGTTTATTCTTCTTCTCTTCAATATTAGTAGTTTTTTTTTTTTTTTTTTTGGTTATACCAATGAAAATATATCAATTGTTTGTCGTGGAATTTGTTTACCAAAAATCTGACTAGTTACTCATTTGTAATATGATCAGCAGGCCTGGAATTGGATGGTGTATTTGACCGTTTTTTCAATTTTAGACCGTATAGTTTGACTTGCTATATTTTTATTAAACCGTAAAAAAAATATTATGAGCAAAATATAATATAGTATTTTAATTTAAATATATATCATTTTATAATTTTGATTATAAACAGATAAATTAATTTAGAATAGAATATAACTTTTTTGAATATTTTATAATATGAATTTAGAAACTTTTGACATTTTTATAATTGTTATCCTCTTTTTATATTAATATATGTGATTTATAATATTATTATAAAAATATATATTAATTTAGAATCTTTTCAAAATAGAATATAATTATTTTTAACTTTTAAAATATATTTAACAATATTTATTTTAATATCAACTTAGAAACTTTTTTTAATTGTTAATTATAACAATAGATTTTTATATTTATTACTAATAATTATCATTGTTTTCTAATTTTTCAAGATATTGCAATATATAAAAGATTTAATATAAATATTCATAAATTAAACCAATTTTTGACAGGTATTTAAATGACCAAACCGTCATAAAATTTTCATATGATAGGTAGGGGTGACCATCCAATTCCAGGCCTGATGATTAGTGTCCATGGCTGATGACCATCTGGGGTATTGTACAACCTTTAGCGGCACATTTCATGGGCCATGCTTTGGATTTAGGAATGGAGAGTGCAACGATAAGTGTATAAATCAAGATCATCAAGAATTTGGAGAATGTGCTTGTGATCATACGAGCTATCGGGGACTGGTTTACTTCTGTTATCATCATTGTTGATTAAAGATGTTACTTATGTGATGGGAGAAAACAAGGCCTATAAATACAGTCAATTAGAAAGTATATCAGAGTGGAGTGGATTAGACTAAGTACTATCAAATAGAAAATATAATGGTAGTATAAATAGTAATAAATTAATAAAAAGTATATTAGAGTGGAGTGGATTAGATTAAGTACTATCAAATAGAAAATATAATGGCAGTATAAATAGTAATAAACAAATAGAGAGGTTGTTTAATCTTCTCATTAAATACTTAATATTATTTAATGAAGATAATGTGATCTTTGAATTTAAATATTTATAAAGATCTTAGATAATTATGGGTCAAAATCAAAGTATTCTTCTCTATTTTATGTTGGGTTAACTTTATTTTCTTAGATCTAATCTACAAATAAGAACTTGTTTTGTATTAAGACATATCTCAAACTTATACCATTTGGTTCTTTGATTACTTGTCAATAATTTTTGTCAATAGTAGGACTTATTACATAACTAATTTAATTTGTGTCAATGTTTGATTTGATTATAAAAAATGTTTTATTAAATATGAATAAGAAAATTTAATTTTGTTTTAGTGGGTGGGATTTTTATTCAATTTAATTCAAATAAAATATGATTATTTGTTGATATTAACCTTAATCTACATGTCTTGTCTATGCAAGAGATTCAATTTTAGTTACACTTTCTCAACTAGATAAGGTTTCAAATGTCAAATAAATGTTGACCTGAATATTCAAGTAGGTTCTCAATTAAATTCATTAAATTACAAAAAATTAAATATGTAAATAATACTTTAGAAAAAATAGTAGAGTTAGATATTGAAAATTGTATAATGTTTAATAATGTGATTTTACTTACATTAAATAATCATGTTAACCTCATCCATTTTGTTTATTTATCATTTATTAATTAGTTTGTATTCCATGGTATTTTAACTTAATTGATTTACTAATGAGTAAATGCTCTAATTATATTTCTTTTTCTTTGGCAATATATTTACACCATGGATGTGTTGATTTTTATAATAAGTGTGTAGTTGTAAATAATTTATAATGAGAGAAAAAAAGTCATTGAAACTTTAATTTTGTCCCACTTCATAATGGGGTTTTGACCATCTACTATAAAGAGGAAAATGTCATTGGCCTAGTGTGAACCATGATACATTATGTGTTCTATAAATCAATTTTAGAACCCTACTTTTATGTGATAGTGTATATGTGTATTCTAAAGTGTTAAAATGGATATAATAATGCAAATTAAGGTTCTATTTATTAAACTAAGCATGTGAGTGATTTTTGTGGAACGTAAATGACATGAGCCTCATATAGTTTGGTGACACCATAATTGACTGGTGAAGAACATCTTCTCTCTACAGACACTATTAATTCTGAATTTCCTTGAGATACCCTTGTGTTATTTTTCCTAAAGTATTCAGTTAGGGATATCATGTTGAAAATGGAGGTAATTATGTAGCTTAATACTTTGTAAAACTATGAGATTATAGATCTAATTAAGTGTCCTTTGTTAAAAATTATTTATATATGATTATCTGTTTAGATTCATTTTACCAATTATAGAAGTAGACAGAATATTGTAGAAGAATAAGACCAGAAGATAGAAGTGACATAACATATACCGTGGAGAAACCCTTTCAGGAACAAACTCCACCACCAAAATCAATAGTGCTTGTATTATTTAACCTTTGAATAAGATTACAATATATACCATAGAAAAATGGATCATTGACATTTCCATGGTTATTTTGGTCTTTTTCCTATGATGTTTAACTTATCTTGCTTTGATTTAATGTTGCAATGTAACTTATGTATTCACATTAGGTCCTAAATATTCAAATTATGATGTCTTGTGAAGGTGTTGTAAAGTGTTGTAACACATTTCTAAAATTTTCTAGACTCTTCTCTTTATAATTCATCTAAATATTCCCTTTTCATCACTTATCAAGTCCTATTTAAAAGTGTTTTAAATTCTTGTAACAAGATTTCACGCTTTTCTAGGCTTGTCTTAACTATTTACACCTTTCTTATGCTTTGTTTGGCCCCTTTATGCACTTAAAAGTCATAATTAAGTGTATTTTTGAATGTAAGCCCAAAAAACAACATTAAATGCAACTTAATTCCTGACACCCACTTACAAGCCTAAGGTGGGACTCATTTGCCATGGGTGGTGAATGAATCCCTCTTGGCTCCAAATTCAAAATAATTCAAAATTTCTTTCAGGTTTTTATTAAAAAAGATCTTATGTCAACTTGTGATGAGGTATTTATTGGGTTATTAGGGAATAAGTGTGTATAAATAAGTATTTTTCCATCCATTTTAATCCCCATTCATCAAGCTCACTAATTCACTCATTCAAGCATTCAAGCATTTTGCATCATTCAATCTAGCAATCATCAAGCATCTTGGAGTAGCCATTGACATATCTTTAGATTTCTTCAACAAGGATTTGATAATTTTAGGAAACTTTCATGTTGCTCTTCATCATTTCCTTCTTCATTTCATTTCATTTCTTTATTAAGGGTTTGATTACCAAAGTGGGATTTGACCAAGGAAAATCCCTATTCCCTAACCCTTAACCATTTTTTCCCTTTTGCATGTGTGTTTGTTGACTTTATATGCAGATTTGTCAAGAAAATAGGTGTTGAAAGGTGGTTAATAGGTCATCAAAGTGTTTCAAGTCAATTAAACCTTAATTCAAGCTTGGAAACAATCTACAACCCATTTTCTGTAGATTTGACAAAGTCAACCCAACAAGAAGTGCAAATATGGATATACAGGATTGACCTTTCAATTTGCAGAATTTTGGAGGAGGGCTGATTCACCATCAGTGGTGAATGAGTCCCACCTAAGGGCTAAAAAAGTTGATTTTGTCAGAATCCAATTCCCGGCAATCGAAAAGCAGTTTTTAGGTCTTTTTACCGATAGCAGGACTGATTTGCCATCAATGGCGAATGAGTCCCACAAGTGATCAACAGTGATTTTTGCTAGTTTCCAGAACCTTCCTGGATCAAAATTCAACTTCCAGTTGCACTCTATTTAACTTCATTCATTTTTTTTTAGTCCATGTTTTTAGTTCATTTATGCATACCTCACTATGTTTTCAAACATTGCATATTTATTTAGTTTTGCATTTATAATCAATCAAATTCATCACTTAGTTGTATTTAGACCATTGCATTTAGTCTTAATTACATCATAAATTCCCTTATTTCAGTGAACCACATCATTTTAGTGTTTTATCTCTCTCCTTTTAGGTGAAAGATCCTAAGAGTGCAAGAGAAGTCCATAGAACACACCTTCAAAATTGATGGTTCATTTTTGTGAACCTGCATTTTGAAGACATTATCTTTTTTATTTCAATTGCATCTTGCATCCTAGGTTTCCTTTGCAACAACATTCAATTAGGATATGTTTTTTTTTTTGCATCCTAGGGTTTCTAAAATTGCATTAGTGAAAGAATCATATAGATTTCATTTTGCACATCAAATAATTGAAAAACTAAAAAAAATCATTTGCATCTTCATTTTTTATTTGAAAAGAATTAAAATCATTTTTTTTTTTTTGAAAAACACAAAAAAATCTCATACCCAGTGGTCGCACCCACAAAAGGATATGAAAATCATGACAAAACCTATCCTGGGAATTGGACATTCTAGTAGCCGACTAATATCTTTTCATGGTCATTCATTTACTTGTCAAACCAGGGAACGTATACTTGAAATGGAGCAGCACTGTATGTGCACTAAGAACTAGTTTTAGTCACAACTTAATGGAAATAAATACTTGGAAAGAATTCTACCTATGTTACATGAAGGTAATGCTAAGTTCTCTAAAATCAACCATACTTTAACCAAAGTGGAAATCATAATAGCTATGACTGAGAAACAAACTATGAATTGGCCTTATGTTGTAGGAACAGACACAAGGATGGATTCCCGATGCTGCGGGAACAATATAGGACTGAGTTTGCACAGAAACTTAAAAAATGAAATCTAACTTATGATCAACAGAAAAATGAATGACTAACTAACTGACTACATATACTCACTAAGTGGGCCCCCTTAGCAAGCATCAACTACTTACACAAGTACTGAACTCAGAACTTCATCAAATTTTATTCATAAGCTCAAAATGGTGTACATTGTTCTGTCCATATGAAAACTAACAAAATCCTCTATCTCTTTCATACAAACTCTGTTTTTTATTATCATACTACCTTTTACATGATATCCTTTCTATCTCCTATGCTTGCTCACTCGCGCAGGAGGAACACTTATTTAAATAAGGAAAACAACTAACTAACTAACCCAAATAGAGAAAGACATGGATGTAAATGCATCCAATAATCGAGGAACATACTAAATAAATGAACTTATCTGTTCAACATGATTCAGAGAGAGAATTCAACATTCCAATTTTTCCAAATTAATTGACATTTAAATTCCTTCCCAACAATTTCAGTCAAAGAATCTTCGTCAGAATAACTTCCTCAATGTCGTGCAGGAAATGGACTTTATTGCAAGGCGAAGATCAGCTGCGCTTGACTCGATCATACTTTCTTCAACAACCTGTGAAACACAAGGCAACAAAAGTGAATGGAAACATGCATGGCAACTTACACGATATTCATTTATTAATCACATATCAAATTTACTTCATCATTCAAAAACTACATGCGTTATATCAGTCATTTGGAAAGTCAATTAGGGTAATAAATATAGACATATCAACATGATAGGCTGCAGGAATATAAAAGTGTATTGCTACAGGCTATCCCCCAATAAAAGGTATCTAAAGAGTTTAAACAACCATGAACAACAAAAGCAAGTGTATTAAAAGTACACCATGATACTCAAATTATGAGCATACTTTGGGCTCATCATTTTGGCCCCTACTTAACCTGATGCTGGTCCTTGTTAGGGTTAGAGATGGCAGATATCAAACAATTAAATGTAGATTTAAATAATAAATAGAGAAACTAAAACATACACAGAATAAATCATAACACAAAGAATTTAATGTGGTTCACCCAATCTGGGCTACATCCACCAAACCGCAGCCATCCAATACTTTTATTATCTAGTGCAAAACCTATTACAATCTTGTGAATAATTGTGTTTTTCATCATACTGTAACCCCCATCCCAACACCTTTTAACAAGCTTTTAGAAGCTTCCAAAATTAGGGTTTTACAAAGTCAGTTTTCTTTTTTTTTTTAGAATTTTTTTCATTTTGGACCCCGGCGAGGACAGGGGGCTGGGGTGTATAGTATACCATGGGCTATACAATATAGCATGATCAGTCACCACATAACAACAATCTCCCACTTGGAGACTGATCAGGCTCCACACCATTACAACCTCCCACTTGGAGACTGATCCTAGACAACACTACTGCACTTACAGCTCCCACTGGAAATAAGGACCTTGGACCCTACTGCTTTGTTATACTTGAATTCAACTATGAAGGCCAACCGAAGCTGAAGAGGAGCTCAACTTCTCCCTTGGCACCGTCTTCATAAACATATCTGCTAGATTGACATCTGTATGTATCTTGTCCAGCTTGACCTGTCCATCTTCCAAAACTGACCAAATGAAATGATATCTCAATTGTATGTGTTTTGTTTTAGAATGTAAGGCAAAATTCTTTGCAAGATGTATAGCACTCTGACTATCTGTAAATAAGTAATTTCCATCCCGTTGTTTTCCCAACTCATCCATGAAAAGTTGCAGCCATATCATCTCCTTTGTTGCCTCTGTTGCAGCAACATACTCTGTCTCTGTGGTGGATAAAGCAACCACCTTTTTCAATCGAGAAATCCAACTCACTGCTGTCTCACCAACTGTAAATACATAACCTGTGGTACTTCGCCTAGTATCTATATCCCCTACCAAATCTAAGTCAACATAGCCTTTTAAATCAGTATTAGAGCCCCCAAAACATAAACACTTATTGGATGTACCTCTCAAATACCTGAGAATTCATTTTACCGCATTCCAATGCTCAACTCCAGGATGACTCAAATACCTACTAACAACTCCTACAGCATGTGCAATATCCGGTCTCGTGCATACCATGGTGTACATTAAACTACCTACAGCTGAAGCATATGATACCTTGGACATTTTTTCTTCCTCCTCTTGTGTCTTTGGACACATATCCTTAGTCAATTTAACATGACTAGGCAAAGGTGTGCTGACAGTTTTTGCATTCTCCATATGAAATCTCTGCAACACCTTTTCAACATAATTAGCCTGAGATAAAAACAATTTTCTATTTTTCCTATCTCTACAAATTTTCATACCAAGGATTTGCTTTGCTGCACCCAAATCCTTCATAGAAAAAGATTTTGCTAACTGTTGTTTTAGCTCACTGATGTGATCCATGTTAGACCTAGCTACAAGCATGTCATCAACATATAAACATAAAATAATGTAGCTGTCATTATCCAACCTCTTAAAATAAACACAATGGTCAGAATTACACCTGTTGTAGCCTTGCTCAGCCATAAACTCACAACTTCAAACACCATTATCGTAGGTGCTTGCTCTAAGCCATATAAACTTTTTTCAATCTGCACACTAGTTTCTCCTTACCTTGACCTCAAATCCTTGTGGCTGGTCCATATATATTTCCTCTTCCAAATCACCATGGAGAAAGGCTATTTTAACATCAAGCTATTCTAAATGTAAATCTTCAGTGGCCACAATACTTAAAACAATATGAATAGAAGTCATTTTAACAAGAGGAGAAAAATCTCATCAAAATCAATACCCTTTTTTCTCGTGCAAATCCCTTTACAACTAATCTGCTTTAAATTTTTCTTACCTCCATCCTCCTCTTTCAGCCTATAAACCATTTGTTTGGTAAAGCCTTTTTACCTGCAAGCAACTTGCATAAATCCCAAGTCTGATTTTTCGGCAAGGAGTCCATTTCTTCTTTCATTCCATGCTCCCACTGAACCTTGGTATCCACCTACATAGCTTCATCATAATATTCTGGTTCACCAGCATCAGTTAACAAAATAGTATACAAAGAGGGAGAGAATCGTTCTAGAGGTCTACTTATCCTTGAAGATCGTCTAACAGGAGTTTGTGGTATTTGTTGCTGCTGTTGTTGCCCAGCATGAGGAACCACTGAAACATTATTGTTGGCAATATCATCTAACACTACATAATCATTTTCTTTCTTCTCATGCTACAACAACAGATCTTTATACAACACTTTTTCATTGAATATGACATCCCTGCTTCTCACAATTTTCTGATTTTCAAAATCCCAAAGCCTATAACCAAATTCATCAATGCCATATCCAACAAATACACATTTCTTTGATTTTGCATCCAACTTGGTTCTATTTTCAGAATCTACATGTGCAAATGCTTCACAACCGAAGGTTTTGAGAAAAGAATAACTCACCTTCTTACCCTTCCATGCTTCCTCTGGAATACCACAACACAAAGGATTAGAGAGACCTCTATTGATTAAATAAACAACAATGTTTACAGCTTCTACCCACACTTTTAAGGGCAACCCAACATGCAATCTCATAGTCTGTGCACGCTCCATTATTGTTCTGTTCATGCGCTCAGCCACTCCATTTTCTTGTGGAGTCATTGGAATCGTTTTCTACCTACGAATACCATTAGAGGAACAATAATCTTCAAACTCTTTATTGCAATACTCACCACCATTATCGGATCTGAGACATTTTATCTTTTTACCCGTCTCATTCTCAACCAAGTTTCTCCATTTTTTAAAAGTTTCAAATACATCAGATTTCTGCCTAAGAAAATAAATCTATACCTTCCTAGTTGCATCATCAATGAATGTAACATAATACAGAGAGCCACCAAGAGAAGATATATGAGCCAGTCCCCATACATCTGTATGCACAAGCTCCAATTTCTCATCTTTCTTTTGCTTCCCATCCTTGAGAAAACTAACTCTCTTTTATTTTTCATAAACACAACTTTCACATAAATCCATATTAACACATTTTAGACCTGGTAAAACATTATTTGAATGAAGTACTTTCATACCTTTTGCACTCATATGCCCAAGTCTATTATGCCATAGTGCTGATTTAGAGTCCACAACAACTGTATGATCTTTTACCTGCTGAACTGCAACAACTGTTCCTCAAGATTGACTCTTTTCTGTAACAATTAAAGTAGAAGGAACAGTATGTCCTTTACTAAGATATAAGGTGCATATTTTCACACATTTTGCTACTACTAAGGCACCCTTTGTGACCTTCCAATTTTTATCACTAAATGTAACAACACAACCTTCATCATCTAGTTGCCCTGCTGAAATTAAATTTCTGCTTAACTTTGGAACATGCCATACCTCATGTAGTAGCCAATGATTCCCATTCTACAACTTAATCTTGATTATTCTTTTTCCAACAATCTGATAGGGTTCGTTATCTCCTAAATAAACCAGCCCAAAAATCCCCTTGGACATAATAGAGAAAATAACTTCTATGGGGGGTAGCATGAAATGAAGCCCCTGAATCTAATACCCAAGAATCATCAGTATTATCAAGGGAAATAATCAAAGCATCTTCATCAGATTTATTACTTACCACATTTTCCTCTTTGCTTCCTTCCTTGTTGTCTCCATCTTTATTTTTTTGAGACCAACAATCTTTCTTCAAATGACCTGGCTTACCACAGTACCAATAATCCCTCTTGTCTCTAGATTGGGACCTTTTGTCCTTCAATTTTCCTCATGACTTCCAATGATTTCCAGAATTGTTTCCTCTCTCCTTTGTTCTACCCCTGCTTTCTACATTCAAAACACTGCCTGATGTGGATGTTCCACCTGAGCTTTTCCTACGAAATTCCTCGCTCAAAATAACACCAACAACATCATCAAACTTCAATGTATTCGAACCAGAAACAGAATTGCTAACAGCCATTACCAAGCTATTCCAGCTTTCAGGCAAAGAACACAGAATCAAAAGAGCCCTAACTTCTTCATCAAAGTTTACTTTTATAGAAGTTAATTGACTGGTGACCATATTAAACTCATTCAAATGATTAGTAACTGACGCACCTTCTACCATTTTCATATTAAATAAATGCTTCAGAAGAAATACCTTATTCGAAGTGGAAGGCTTTTCATATAACTTCGCTAGGGTTTCCATCAACTCTTGAGTTGTCTTTGCTGTTGTAATATTGAACGCCATTGATTGTGCTAGGCATAGATGAATACTACCAAGAGCCTTTCTATCCAAGATCTCCCAGTCCTCATCTGACATTACTATAGGTTTCTTGGCTTTCCCTTCCAATGGCCGCCATAAATCCTTCTGATAGAGAGAGTCCTCCATCTGCATCTTCCATAACTAATAGTTCTGCCCATTGAATTTCTCAACCTTCTTACCCTCATCTGCCATTGCTCCCACTCAACCGTGAAACTTTCCTACAGATGATAATCAAAACACAACTCACTCTGATACCACTTGTTAGGGTTAGAGATGGTAGATATCTAACAATTAAATGTAGATTTAAATAATAAATAGAGAAACTAAAACATACACAGAATAAATCATAACACAAAGAATTTAACATGGTTCACCCAATCTAGGCTACATCCACCAAACCGCAGCCATCCAAGACTTTTATTATCCAGTGCAAAACCTATTCCAATCTTGCGAATAATCAAGTTTTTCATCATACTGTAACCCCCATCCCAACCCCTTTTAACAAGATTTTAGAAGCTTCCAGAATTAGGGTTTTACAAAGTTAATTTTCTTTCTTTTTTGGAGATTTTTCCTTTTTCGCTAACGATGCGAAAAAAGGTAAAAAAATTTCTTTCGGGGGCTGCCACCCTCAAACCCCCACTTTTCAGGGACTGCTGCCCTCGAACCCCCGCCCGGGGCCTAGCCCGGCCCTGGACCCCAATGAGGACAGGAGGCTGGGGTGTACAGTATACCATGGGCTATACAATATAGCATGATCAGTCACCACATACCAATAGTCCTCCAACATTAAACTTTCTAGTGGTCTCTCTGAAATAAGTGGTGGAGGCATGATCCTGAAATGAAGTTCTGAATTTATAATAAAAATCCCTGAAACTCTACCACCTTTCATACCTACGAGCTTTTGTATCTTCATTAATATTTGTAGCTTGGTAGGGATAAAGAGGCCACATCAGCACAGGAGGTCTAAATATCAAGGGTAACCACAACTCAAACCTCTTTTGAAGGCCCAACTGTATGTATCTATTTGATCTTCTGAGAGCTGCTGTAAAATTCAGGGGATTGTGAGGCTCAGACCTTCTTAACCCAACAGTCAATCTCTCCCATCTCTTCTCAATTTTGGAGTATGACAGCTTCCAAAATGAGTATGTCTGTTCTTGAAACTCATCATACACCTGGTTTCTGAGATCGAATATTTTCATCCTGACTGTATTATTATTATGGCCATATGCCACAGTAAGCTAGGTTTTCAACATTGTATAGGGGTCTAAACTCTCAGGGTGCAAGGGAATAGGCTCATTGCTTTCTTCTTCTTCATATGCTTCCAATTTCCTGCCATAATTAGCTTTGTTTACTGCCCAAGACATGAGTGATTTTAAATGAATGTCGCTAATGTACAGAAGTGGATTCCACTCTGTTTCATAGGGAATTATAAAGCCATGCAAATAAAATTTGCACAAAGAATTTCTTAGCCAATTAGGAGCTGCCTGGTATGCATCATAAAATTCTTTAGTAGTGTGAATAACAGGATCTAGATTCCTGGAAATTCTCATTAACTGGAACCACAAAAATTGTTCCTTGAGACACAGAATATAAACTATTGGCGGTGGTCTACACTCCATAATCTTACCAGTTATTGTCATCATTTCATTCATTTTCTCCTTTAACTCCTGAATTTCCTTTTTTTGCCTTTCAATGTCTCTTTTCAGTTTCTTCTTTTCTTCCTCCCAAAGACATTGTTGCATTTTAGTCTTGGCTAGGTGGCAAAAAATTAAGGTCTGCAATGTGACTGGTCTCCATGTGTTTCTTAAATATTCTAGGATTTCAATTAAAAATTTCTTTTTGTAGACAACCATGGCTTGAAAGGTTTCAAGGGGTAATGAAGCTTCATTGGCCCCTTCCAATTGTTCAGGCTATTCTTCCCCTTGTTGCACGATAAATTCCTATTGTTGTAGTGGAGAAGATTGTGCTTCCTCCGAAATTTGCATAGCCACAGTAGCCAAGTCATCGAGACTTGGTATCCCCCTTTCAATATGCTCAACTTCCCTTGTCTCAATTTGTTCTTCTTTAGGAATAACAAATGGATTCTGTACAACATTCTCAAATACATCCTGAGAGACATTATGTTCAGAACCTATAGATTCCTCTAAAATCATGATAACTTCAGGTTGAGGTGAAGCAGGGGAGACTTTACATTGTTTTCTTGCTGAAACTCTTCTCGGCAATGTTACAGCTGCCGGAGGTGCTCTCGTAGCTTTCCTCTTTCTGAATTGCCTAGAGGGAACTACCTTATTAGAAGATGATGGTGAACTTGTGGTGGCAACAGGCATTGCTATAGGAGAAATTGCTGCAGGAGAAGGTGTTGCAGGAGAAGGGAATTGCATTTTTTGAGGATGAGGGTCAGATTTTGGGGTTTGTTCCACCCCAGATGACTCTCTTGCCTTTGTTTTTCCTTTTTCTCTCCTACTGGCAGACCTAGTTTGCACCTGGGTAGAGAACTCTTGTGTGAACGTTGTAGGACTAGGGGCTACAGGACTAGATGACCCTTGCCCTACTTCCCTACTGGTAGATGTTATTTTCTCTTTCTTTTTCTTAGGCCGTGGAGCAAGTTCCCTAGGAGGTTTTGGAAGTTACAGGCTCTTTTGGGAAACAATTTCTTGCTAGGAAAGAGGTGACACATCTCTCAAGGAGCATTCAATCAATAATTTAATAAGGTCATGATGGGCAAAAAAATTATCCCTCCCTCTCTGGGTTTTATGGGCGCATTGCTTCAAAAGATTTAACAAAAAGTTTAGGACATTAATGGCTAACCCATGCCTCATATGACTCAACAATTTAAAATGGTAGGAATGTAGGTAAGAAAAATGGCCTTCACATGTTAAGTACCTAATTATGAAAGCAGCATATTCTGGATATGGGGGAGGCAACAACACTCTATTGCATCCTTGCTTAGAGACCTCCAAGGGTCCATCGGTTGGTACTGTAAATTCTACCCTAGCAAAAACAACATCTAAAGAAAAATTCTCTCCTACAGCTAGAAGCCCAGTTGCCTTTGCAA
>VDFB02353493.1:309844304-309943341 GCA_007258455.2 Sequoia sempervirens | reverse complement strand
AAGGCCTACCAACTTTGATAGAATTTTTACCACAAATGTAGATATTGTCTATGTTCCTAGTATCTGTGATGTTGCTTTTGATGGAAAGAGGTTGGAAGATGTTGTCTACATTCCTCAGATTGCTCATAATTTGTTGTTTGTCTATCAACTTGCTCAGGAGGGTTTGAGCATTGAGTTCACTTTAAAAATTTCCATCATCAAGGATAGGTTTGATGTCCTTGTTGCTTATGGACAAGTAGATCATAATTCCAAGGTATACAAGTTTACCAAATTCTAGGATTGAGATCAAGTTTCTCCTAACTCTCCAAACTCAAGAGTAGGGAGCACCTCATCTCCCCCACCTCAAGGCCAAGGTTGTGGAGGTTGGATTGATTTAGCTCTTTGCATGACACTATCTTCTTCCTTATACACCTCTTGGTTTAAGTTTGCTTCAACAGGGATGGATTCATTCACTTCTTTGGACTTGTGGTACATGGATGGGTTCTCTTCAGGTCTATCTGACTTGGCTTCTCAGTTCATCACTGGTCTTGAAGACATTCTAGAGGGGAATACTCTCCTTTATGTGGGGGCTATCTAGTCCACACATTCTCTTTTGTTCTCTTTGTATATATTTGATGGTTGTATTCCTTGGAGGGATGATGTTGAGTCCTCCAAACATCACTCTTCCATCTTTTTTGCTTTTATATCTCCTTTTTGGAGAGGGGTTTTGTTCCCACTAGGTTTTCCCCTTTTCTTCAGTTGTGGGAGATTTTCTACATCTTTATCATGTACATGGATACCTAACATGGCCTCCTAGCCAGGACCCATCTTTTCATCATCTTGCATAAGCATTACATTTTCCTCCCTAAGTTGAACTTATGGGGGGTTGTTAGTGTATTGATGAAGAATTTATTTACTAGCATACTTTGGTCAACTAAAGGTCCATGTTTGATTCCTAGGTTAGATTTTACAATAAAATCATTTAATAAATGGGGTGGCAATACAACGTTTGTAGTGATAGGTTGCAGCCTTCTATAAGATGGGGTTATTCTCTTAAAAGACTTTATCCTGAAGCATTTTGTAATTTTTTCTAAGGTGAGTTCACATGTTGCTAAGATCGCCCAGCACATGACAAGCATCTCTCGCTACATCTTAGGTTTTCATGCTGCACCACCTATATAATTGAGCATTTTGTTCATTTGTAACATATCATCATATCATATCATATCAATATAGAATGTTTATTCAACATTCCATTATTGCAACACTTTCCTTTGTGGTTGATTATCTTTCATGCCAAAGGTCCTTTATTGAAGAAATAGAGAGAAACCATTATTTTCTTGGCAAAGGTCCTTATCTTTCATGGAGAAGCTCCTTTATTTTATTGGATACAATACAATAGCCCCTCCATAGGGAGGAAATAGAGAGACTATATAGCCCCCCAGAAGATGTGATCACCTACAAAGGCGGTAAGTGTCTAAAGACAAAACAAGATCCAATGTCGACAAACGACTTGTCTCCCCTTTGGAAGAAACAAATCCAACTACAAGTGTAGAGATGATTCCCTTTCTAGATAGGAATTGAAGCAAGGAAGGATGAATGTGGATGTCGATGATGATATAGAAACTACGCTCGTATTGTCTCCACTCGATGATGAAGATACCACAATAAAATGAAACGGGGTTTTGACAAAACTAGGATGGCGGTAATGCTGAAGCAATATCAAGAATAATTGACTTTTCATCGTCAAAATCGCCGGAATTGGTTTGAGTTCCACGATACTCTTTAAAAGCAGCGTGATTTTTAGGTTTGGTGCTTTTTGATCCCTTGGATATCGCCAGAAGCTTAAAGAAAATTTATTTTTTGATTTTGAACAGCATCAGCGAAGTGCGTGCCACAAAAGGATATGAAAATCACGGAAAAACCTATCCTAGGAATTGGACACTCCAGCAGGCGACTAATATCTTTTCATGGTCGTTCATTTACTTGTCAAACCAGGGAACATATACTTGAAATGGTGCGACACTATATATGCACTACGAACTAGTTTTAGTCACAACTTAATGGAAACAAATACTTGGAAAGAATTCTACCTACGTGATAGGAAGGTAATGCAAGGTTCTCTAAACTCAACCATAATTTAACCAAAGCAGAAATCATAACAGCTACGACTGAGAAACAAACTATGAACTGGCTTTATGTTGCAGGAACATACACAAGGATGGATTCCAGATGCTGCAATAACAATATAAGACTGATTTTTCATAGAAACTTCAAAGATGAAATCTAACTTATGATCAATAGAAAATGAATGGCTAACTAACTAACTACAGATACTTACTAAGTGGGCCCCCTTAGCAAGCATCAACTAATTACGCAAGTATTGAACTTAGAACTTCATCAAATTTTATTCATAAACTCAAAATGGTGTACATTGTTCTGTTCATATGAAAACTAACAAAAAACTCTATCTCTTGTCATACAGACTCTGCTTTTTATTATCATACTAACTTTTACATGATATCCTTTCTATCTCACTATGCTTGCTCACTCGCGCAGGAGGAACACTTATTTAAATCAGGAAGACAACTAACTAACTAACCAAAATAGAGAAAGACATGGATGTAAATGCATCTAGGAATCGAGGAACATACTAAATAAATGAACTTATCCACTCAACACGATTCAGAGAGAGAATTCAACATTCCACTCTTTCCAAATTAATTGACATTTAAATTCCTTCCCAACAATTTCGGTCAAAGAGTCTTCGCCAGAATAACTTCCTCGAAGTCATGCAGGAAATGGACTTTACTGCAAGGCCAAGATCAGCTTCGCTTGAATCGATCATACTTTCTTCAACAACCTGCGAAACACAAGGCAACAGAAGCGAATGGAAACATGCACGAAAACTTACATGATATTCATTTATTAATCACATATCAAATTTACTTCATCATTCAAAAACTTCATGCATTATACCAGTCATTTGGAAAGTCAATTAGGGTAATAAATATAGACATATCAACATGATAGGCTGCAGGAATATAAAAGTGTATTACTACAAGATATCCCCCAATAAAAGGTTTCTAAAGAGTTTAAACAACCATGAACAACAAAAGCAAGGGCATTAAAAGTACACCATGATACTCAAATTATGAGCATACTTTGGGCTCATCATTTTTCCCCCTACTTAACCTGATACGTCCCTTTGTTAGGGTTAGAGATGGCAGATATCAAACAATTAAATGTAGATTTAAATAATAAACAGAGAAACTAAAACACACACAGAATAAATCATAACATAGAGAATTTAACGTGGTTCACCCAATCTGGGCTACATCCACCAAACCGCAGCCATCCAATACTTTTATTATCCAGTGCAAAACCTATTACAATCTTGCAAATAATCGCATTTTTCATCATACCGTAACCCCCATCCCAACCCCTTTTAACAAGCTTTTAGAAGCTTCCAAAATTAGTGGTTTCTTACAAAGTCGCTTTTCTTTTTTAGAATTTTTTCATTTGGACCCCGCTTAGGACAAATGTATGTATACCATGGGCTATACAGTATAGCATGATCAGTCACCACATACCAACAATCTCCCACTTGGAGACTAATCAGGCTCCACACCATTACAACCTCCCACTTGGAGACTGATCCTAGACAACACTGCTTCACTTACAGCTCCCACTGGAAATAAGGACCTTGGACCCTGCTGCTTTGTTATACTTGAATTCAACCTTGAAGGCCAACTGAAGCTGAAGAGGAGCTCAGCTTCTCCCTTGGCACCGCCTTCATAAACATATCTGCTAGATTGACATTCAGATGTATCTTGTCCAAATTTTGACTGCCCATCTTCCAAAACTCCACTAAATGAAATGATATCTCAATTGTATGTGTTTTGTTTTAGGAATGGGCGCGTACCTCAAGATGTATAGCACTGACTATCTCAGAAATAAGTAAACTTCCATCCCGCTTGTTTTCTCAACTCATCCATGAAAAGTTGCAGCCATATCATCTCCTTTGCCACCTCTGTTGCAACAACATACTCTGCCTCTGTGGTGGATAAAGCAACCACCTTTTTCAATCGAGAAATCTAACTCACTGCTATCCCACCAATTGTAAATACATAACTTGTGGTACTCCACATGGTATCTATATCCCCTACCAAATCTAAGTCAACATAGCCTTTTAAATTAGTATTAGAGCCCCCAAAACATAAACATTTTTTAGATGTACCTCTCAAATACATGAGAATTCATTTTACCGCATTCCAATGCTCAACTCTAGGATGACTCATATACCTACTAACAACTCCTACAAAGATGCAATATCGGTCTCTGCATACCATGGTGTACATTAAACTACCTACAGCTGTTTATATATGATACCTTGACATTTTTCTTCCTCCTCTTGTGTCTTTGGACACATATCCTTAGTCAATTTTAACATGACTAGCAGTGCTGGGTGTGCCGGGACAGCTTTTGCATTCTCCATAAGGAAATCTCAAGAACACCTTTTCAACATAATTAGCTTGGAGATAAAAAAATTCTATTTTTCCTATCTCTACAACTTTTCATACCAAGGATTTTCAAGGCACCTTAAATCCTTCATATAGCAAAAGATTTTGCTTAATCGTTGTTTTTCCACTTATGTGATCCATGTTAGACTCCTTAGCTACAAGCATAATATCAACATATAAGACATAAAATAATGTATCTATCATCATATAACCTCTTAAAATAAACACAATGGTCTGAATTACACCGACTATAGCCATGCTCAGCCATAAAATTATCAAATTTGATATACCATTATCGAGGTGCTTGCTTCAAGCCATATAAACTTTTCTTCAATCAAGACACTAGTTTCTCCTTACCTTTGACCCCACTTCTGTGGCTATTCCATATATATTTCCTCTTCCAAATCACCATGGAGAAAGGCTATTTTAACATCAAGCTGTTCTAAATGTAAATCTTCAAGAGCTACAAATACTTAAAATAGTACAAATAGAAGTCATTTTAACAAGAGAAAATAATTCATCAAAATAAATACCATTTTTTTTTTCAAATCTCTTTACAACTAATTTGGCTTTAAATCTTTTTCTTACCTCCATCCTCCTCTTTCAGCCTATAAATCCATTTGTTTGGTAAAGCCTTTTTTACTCCAAGCAACTCTCAAGATAAAATCCCAAGTCTGATTTTTCGCAAGGAGTCCATTTCTTCTTTCATTCCATGCTCCCATCAACCTTTGGTATCCACCTACATAGCTTCATCATAATATTCGTTCTCACCAAAGATCGCTAACAAAATAGTATACAAAGAGGGAGAGAATCGTTCTAGAGGTCTACTTATCCTTGAAGATCGTCTAACAGGAGTTTGTGGTATTTGTTGCTGCTGTTGTTGCCCAGCATGAGGAACCACTGAAACATTATTGTTGGCAATATCATCTAACACTACATAATCATTTTCTTTCTTCTCATGCTACAACAACAGATCTTTATACAACACTTTTTCATTGAATATGACATCCCTGCTTCTCACAATTTTCTGATTTTCAAAATCCCAAAGCCTATAACCAAATTCATCAATGCCATATCCAACAAATACACATTTCTTTGATTTTGCATCCAACTTGGTTCTATTTTCAGAATCTACATGTGCAAATGCTTCACAACCGAAGGTTTTGAGAAAAGAATAACTCACCTTCTTACCCTTCCATGCTTCCTCTGGAATACCACAACACAAAGGATTAGAGAGACCTCTATTGATTAAATAAACAACAATGTTTACAGCTTCTACCCACACTTTTAAGGGCAACCCAACATGCAATCTCATAGTCTGTGCACGCTCCATTATTGTTCTGTTCATGCGCTCAGCCACTCCATTTTCTTGTGGAGTCATTGGAATCGTTTTCTACCTACGAATACCATTAGAGGAACAATAATCTTCAAACTCTTTATTGCAATACTCACCACCATTATCGGATCTGAGACATTTTATCTTTTTACCCGTCTCATTCTCAACCAAGTTTCTCCATTTTTTAAAAGTTTCAAATACATCAGATTTCTGCCTAAGAAAATAAATCTATACCTTCCTAGTTGCATCATCAATGAATGTAACATAATACAGAGAGCCACCAAGAGAAGATATATGAGCCAGTCCCCATACATCTGTATGCACAAGCTCCAATTTCTCATCTTTCTTTTGCTTCCCATCCTTGAGAAAACTAACTCTCTTTTATTTTTCATAAACACAACTTTCACATAAATCCATATTAACACATTTTAGACCTGGTAAAACATTATTTGAATGAAGTACTTTCATACCTTTTGCACTCATATGCCCAAGTCTATTATGCCATAGTGCTGATTTAGAGTCCACAACAACTGTATGATCTTTTACCTGCTGAACTGCAACAACTGTTCCTCAAGATTGACTCTTTTCTGTAACAATTAAAGTAGAAGGAACAGTATGTCCTTTACTAAGATATAAGGTGCATATTTTCACACATTTTGCTACTACTAAGGCACCCTTTGTGACCTTCCAATTTTTATCACTAAATGTAACAACACAACCTTCATCATCTAGTTGCCCTGCTGAAATTAAATTTCTGCTTAACTTTGGAACATGCCATACCTCATGTAGTAGCCAATGATTCCCATTCTACAACTTAATCTTGATTATTCTTTTTCCAACAATCTGATAGGGTTCGTTATCTCCTAAATAAACCAGCCCAAAAATCCCCTTGGACATAATAGAGAAAATAACTTCTATGGGGGGTAGCATGAAATGAAGCCCCTGAATCTAATACCCAAGAATCATCAGTATTATCAAGGGAAATAATCAAAGCATCTTCATCAGATTTATTACTTACCACATTTTCCTCTTTGCTTCCTTCCTTGTTGTCTCCATCTTTATTTTTTTGAGACCAACAATCTTTCTTCAAATGACCTGGCTTACTTCACGCATTCAATAATCCCTCTTGTCTCTAGATTGGGACCTTTTGTCCTTTATTTTCCTCATGACTTCCCACAACTTCTAGAATTGTTTCCTATCTCCTTTGTTCTACCCCTGCTTTCTACATTCAAAACACTGCCTGATGTGGATGTTCCACCGAGCTTTTCCTACTAAATTCCTCGCTCAAAATAACACCAACAACATCATCAAACTTCAATGTATTCGAACCAGAAACGAATTGCTAACAGCCATTACCAAGCTATTCCAGCTTTCGTGCAAAGAACACAGAATCAAAGAGCCCTAACTTCTTCATCAAAGTTTACTTTTATAGAAGTTAATTGATCAGTGACTATATTAAACTCATTCAAATGATTAGTAACTGACGCACCTTCTACCATTTTCATATTAAATAAATGCTTCATAAGAAATACCTTATTCGAAGTGGAAGGCTTTTCATATAACTTCGCCAGGGTTTCCATCAACTCTTGAGTTGTCTTTGTTGTTGTAATATTGAACGCCATTGATTGTGCTAGGCATAGACGAATACTACCAAGAGCCTTTCTATCCAAGATCTCCCAGTCCTCATCTGACATTGCTATAGGTTTCTTGGTTTTCCCTTCCAATGGCCGCCATAAATCCTTCTGATAGAGAGAGTCCTCCATCCGATCTTCCATAACTAATAGTTTCGCCCATTGAATTTCTCAACCTTCTTACCCTCATCTGCCATTGCTCCCACTCAACCGTGAAACTTTCCATAGATGATAATCAAAACACAACTCACTGATACCACTTGTTAGGGTTAGAGATGGTAGATATCTAACAATTAAATGTAGATTTAAATAATAAATAGAGAAACTAAAACATACATGTAATAAATCATAACACAAAGAATTTAACATGGTTCACCCAATCTAGGCTACATCCACCAAACCGCAGCCATCCAAGACTTTTATTATCCAGTGCAAAACCTATTCCAATCTTGCGAATAATCAAGTTTTTCATCATACTGTAACCCCCATCCCAACCCCTTTTAACAAGATTTTAGAAGCTTCCAGAATTAGGGTTTTACAAAGTTAATTTTCTTTCTTTTTTGGAGATTTTTCCTTTTTCGCTAACGATGCGAAAAAAGGTAAAAAAATTTCTTTCGGGGGCTGCCACCCTCAAACCCCCACTTTTCAGGGACTGCTGCCCTCGAACCCCCGCCCGGGGCCTAGCCCGGCCCTGGACCCCAATGAGGACAGGAGGCTGGGGTGTACAGTATACCATGGGCTATACAATATAGCATGATCAGTCACCACATACCAATAGTCCTCCAACATTAAACTTTCTAGTGGTCTCTCTGAAATAAGTGGTGGAGGCATGATCCTGAAATGAAGTTCTGAATTTATAATAAAAATCCCTGAAACTCTACCACCTTTCATACCTACGAGCTTTTGTATCTTCATTAATATTTGTAGCTTGGTAGGGATAAAGAGGCCACATCAGCACAGGAGGTCTAAATATCAAGGGTAACCACAACTCAAACCTCTTTTGAAGGCCCAACTGTATGTATCTATTTGATCTTCTGAGAGCTGCTGTAAAATTCAGGGGATTGTGAGGCTCAGACCTTCTTAACCCAACAGTCAATCTCTCCCATCTCTTCTCAATTTTGGAGTATGACAGCTTCCAAAATGAGTATGTCTGTTCTTGAAACTCATCATACACCTGGTTTCTGAGATCGAATATTTTCATCCTGACTGTATTATTATTATGGCCATATGCCACAGTAAGCTAGGTTTTCAACATTGTATAGGGGTCTAAACTCTCAGGGTGCAAGGGAATAGGCTCATTGCTTTCTTCTTCTTCATATGCTTCCAATTTCCTGCCATAATTAGCTTTGTTTACTGCCCAAGACATGAGTGATTTTAAATGAATGTCGCTAATGTACAGAAGTGGATTCCACTCTGTTTCATAGGGAATTATAAAGCCATGCAAATAAAATTTGCACAAAGAATTTCTTAGCCAATTAGGAGCTGCCTGGTATGCATCATAAAATTCTTTAGTAGTGTGAATAACAGGATCTAGATTCCTGGAAATTCTCATTAACTGGAACCACAAAAATTGTTCCTTGAGACACAGAATATAAACTATTGGCGGTGGTCTACACTCCATAATCTTACCAGTTATTGTCATCATTTCATTCATTTTCTCCTTTAACTCCTGAATTTCCTTTTTTTGCCTTTCAATGTCTCTTTTCAGTTTCTTCTTTTCTTCCTCCCAAAGACATTGTTGCATTTTAGTCTTGGCTAGGTGGCAAAAAATTAAGGTCTGCAATGTGACTGGTCTCCATGTGTTTCTTAAATATTCTAGGATTTCAATTAAAAATTTCTTTTTGTAGACAACCATGGCTTGAAAGGTTTCAAGGGGTAATGAAGCTTCATTGGCCCCTTCCAATTGTTCAGGCTATTCTTCCCCTTGTTGCACGATAAATTCCTATTGTTGTAGTGGAGAAGATTGTGCTTCCTCCGAAATTTGCATAGCCACAGTAGCCAAGTCATCGAGACTTGGTATCCCCCTTTCAATATGCTCAACTTCCCTTGTCTCAATTTGTTCTTCTTTAGGAATAACAAATGGATTCTGTACAACATTCTCAAATACATCCTGAGAGACATTATGTTCAGAACCTATAGATTCCTCTAAAATCATGATAACTTCAGGTTGAGGTGAAGCAGGGGAGACTTTACATTGTTTTCTTGCTGAAACTCTTCTCGGCAATGTTACAGCTGCCGGAGGTGCTCTCGTAGCTTTCCTCTTTCTGAATTGCCTAGAGGGAACTACCTTATTAGAAGATGATGGTGAACTTGTGGTGGCAACAGGCATTGCTATAGGAGAAATTGCTGCAGGAGAAGGTGTTGCAGGAGAAGGGAATTGCATTTTTTGAGGATGAGGGTCAGATTTTGGGGTTTGTTCCACCCCAGATGACTCTCTTGCCTTTGTTTTTCCTTTTTCTCTCCTACTGGCAGACCTAGTTTGCACCTGGGTAGAGAACTCTTGTGTGAACGTTGTAGGACTAGGGGCTACAGGACTAGATGACCCTTGCCCTACTTCCCTACTGGTAGATGTTATTTTCTCTTTCTTTTTCTTAGGCCGTGGAGCAAGTTCCCTAGGAGGTTTTGGAAGTTACAGGCTCTTTTGGGAAACAATTTCTTGCTAGGAAAGAGGTGACACATCTCTCAAGGAGCATTCAATCAATAATTTAATAAGGTCATGATGGGCAAAAAAATTATCCCTCCCTCTCTGGGTTTTATGGGCGCATTGCTTCAAAAGATTTAACAAAAAGTTTAGGACATTAATGGCTAACCCATGCCTCATATGACTCAACAATTTAAAATGGTAGGAATGTAGGTAAGAAAAATGGCCTTCACATGTTAAGTACCTAATTATGAAAGCAGCATATTCTGGATATGGGGGAGGCAACAACACTCTATTGCATCCTTGCTTAGAGACCTCCAAGGGTCCATCGGTTGGTACTGTAAATTCTACCCTAGCAAAAACAACATCTAAAGAAAAATTCTCTCCTACAGCTAGAAGCCCAGTTGCCTTTGCAATCCGTTTCTCGGTTATAGCTACTGTTAAACCCCATACTGTAGCCTCTCCTTCATAAAGAGTTCTTAAGAATTCACTTGCGGCTTCCTCATTGTAAGTATTTAACCTCAAAAAGTAGTTCAACCAACCATAAAGGCTGAATGCTTGAGCTGTTTGAGGATTCTGCATCAATATCTCATGAGGTACAGGCTCATTTCTTACTAGTTGACTACCCATATTCACAATTGTCTTAGCTGAAACTTAAACTCTTTTCTAAACTTTTTACTTTTCTGCTCTACTCTTTCTACCCTGCCATCACTTTCTCTTCTTTTCTAAGAATGAAATCAATTTTTTTTTGCATGAAATAATTGTTATAACTACTTAAAAAAGTAGTTTTAATTATGATTTAAGGTGAAACATGCAGTCATACTTTGAAAAGTACAAGAAAATAATAAAGAAACATATCTGAATAGTTATGACAGTAGCTTAAGTGAAATGGATTATCCAACCCCCTACTTAAAATATGACATGTGTCCACACATGTACTAAAGAATAGGCGGAGATTGGGCAATAATGACTGATATAGACATAGTAGTAAATGAATAAAATGAAATAAATCAATGATGCGACAACAAAAGATATCACGTACCTTTCAATTAATGCTTGTATGTGCTGAGAAAGATGATGACTGCAGTATGATATGACAATTGGGAATGAAATCATAATTAAGGGTGGTGCGGATGAATGAGGTGGATGAGTGACATGGACATATTAGATGTATGGATGGAACAAATAGATGGAATGGAAGATAAAGAAGTGAGATGTGGTGATAAGTGGGAATAAAGAAAAAGGGTTTCCTTAAAAGGAAACCTTTATTATGAGCATGCATTTAAAACATTATGGTGAAGTTGTAGGAGAAAGGCTAAAGCCTTTTGCTGTAGGAAGATTGATGGTAGGATCTTGAACAAACTACTGCATGAATTCTTCTTTTGAGACTAGCTTACGATACAACCGAAGATGGTGTCCATTAATTAGTAGCTTGAATCGAACATGATCAATTGTGACTAATTGAACTAAACCATTATTAAATACAAGTTCAATTTCATATGGGCCAAGCCAACGGGTTGTGAGTTTACCTTGATTTTCTTTATACCTCGAGTCATAAAGCAGCGCCCAGTCATGGGTAGAGAATTGCTTTATTTTGATATGTCGGTCATGCCACTTTTTCCTTTGCTATTGTATGATTTCAGAATGCTGCAGGGCATTCCTTCTGAGCTCATCCAGAGCATTAAGTTGCATGACTCTGTCCTTTTGTACATTTTTTAAATCTATGTCCATGTCTAATGTTGTTCTTAGAGTCTTATGTTCAAATTCTATTGGCATCACAACTGTTTTACCATACACCATTTAAAAAGGTGTATCTCCTATAGCAGTCTTCCAGGTAGTATGGTAGACCCATATAGCTTCTGGTAACCATGTGGACCAGTCTTTCCTATGCAAATCTACAGTTTTAGTCAAAATGGCCTCTATGTCCCTATTGGTGACCTCAACGTGGCCATTGGCTTGGGGATGATAAAGAGTTGATTTCCTATGCCTTATATTGTATTCATTTACTAAGGCTGTGATAAGTGTAGAAGTGAATTGTGCTCCTTGATCTGTCACTATTTCCATAGGGACACCAAACCTGGTGAATATTTCCTCATAGAAGAATTCGGCTACTTTATTATCCCTAGCATGTTTCATAGGTTTAGCCTCAACCCATTTTGTCACATAATCTATGCATACAAGGATGTAGGACTTACCATTGGAAGGTGGATCAATTGGTCTCACAAAATCCAATCCCCATTTATCAAATGGTGTAACAACTTGTGAAAATAGAGGCATCTCATCATATCGAGTTAGTCTTCCCATCCTTTGGCATCTATCACATCTCCTAGTATATTTGGCTACATCTCTATGCAGAGTTGGCCAATAGTAGTCAGTATTTAAAATTTTCATTGTTGTTCTTTTGGCAGCAAAATGTCCACCACACGGCTCATCATGGCTTGCATGTAATATATCATGAATGTCCTCCTCTTGTACACATCTCATAACATGATCTGGCCCTATATAAAACATGCAATCTGCAATCCTAGAAAAGTTAAGACTTTTCTCTGCTAATAATCTTTTTTCCTTATGAGAGAATTGAGGAGGAGTTCTTCCTGTGGCCAGATAATTTGCTATATCCGCATACCATGGTTGAATAACCTTGATTACAAACAGGTGCTCATCAGGAAAGGAGTCTTCAATAAGTGCAGAGTCATCTTGACTTTGAATTCTAGAAAGGAAATTAGCAACCACATTGGCTTTACCTCGCTTGTCCGCAATTGTAATGTCAAATTCTTGCATTAGCAATAACCATCTGGCTAGTCTCTCGGATATTGAGCTTTTGTTCATGCGATACCAAATTGTTGCATGATCAATGTGGAAAAATATCTGATAGCCAGTGATGTAATGCCTGAATTTATTGAGGGCATAGATGATGGCCAACATTTCTTTTTCTGTAACAGTGTAGTTGAATTCAGCTCCTTGCAGATTTTTGCTTATATAGTAGAGGGCATGTTCTGTTGATCCATCCTTCTACCCTAACACTGCTCCAATGGCATAATTTGATGCATCAGTATGAATATGAAATGGAAGTGACCAATTAGGTCCTTTCAGAATAGGTTCCTGTGTAAGGGCTACTTTTAAATCAATGAATGCTTTATCACATTCCTCAGTCCAAGAAAAATCTACATCTTTCTTCAGCAGATTGTATAAGGGACCTGTTGTTTGGTTGAAGTCCTCGATGGATCTTCTGTAGTATCTAGCATGGCGAAGAAAGCTCCTTACTTCTTTCTACTTGGCAGGAAAGGGGAGATTAGAGATAACCTCAATCTTAGCAAGATCAACCTGTATTTGTGTAGCACAAATATGGTGACTGAGTACTATTCCCTCTTGCATCATCATGAAGCACTTTTGACTATTTAGTGATAGGTTGTGATCTTCACATCTCTGCAGTACTTTCTCCAAGTTGGATTGAGGTTCCTCAAATGTTGTCCCATAAGTAGTAAAGTCATCCATGTATATTTCCATGCAATCATATGAGATGTCTGAGAAGATACTTATGACTGCCCTCTGAAAAGTTGCAGGTGCATTGCAGAGACCAAAAGGCAAAACTGAATAGGAAAACATTCCCCAAGGGCATGTAAAAGTAGTCTTTTCTTGATCCTCAGGAGCAATCTTGATTTGATTGTACCCACTGAATCCATCTAAGAATGAGAAGTATTTTTTCCCAGCTAAATTATCCAGAACTTGATCAATCAATGGAAGAGGAAAGTAATCTTTCTTTGTTGCCAAGTTGAGCTCTCTATAATCTACACATACCCTCCATTTTCCTCCTTTCTTAGGAACAAAAACCAATGGGGAAACCCACTGACTATTCGAGATTGGGTAGATAAAGCTAGCTATTAACATTTTCTATAATTCTTATTTAACAATTTCTCTCAAAGTTGGATTGATTCTTCTTTGAGGCTGCCTGACAGGTCTGAACTCACTGTTAATGTATATGCGATGTGTATAGAGTTTTGGTTCTAAACCCTTCATGTCACCATATTCCCAAGCAAAAGCTGACTTATGACTGGCAAGCATTTTGATCATAGATTCTTGTTGCTCACTAGTGAGCCTTTTATTAATGCACAAGGTTTTTCCTGCAGCTACCTCAACTTGGGAGGTTAAATCTACAATAGATACTTCAGACAGCAATAGCATGTCTACCTCGTGGGGTAGCAAGGTGCATAAGTAGTTAGTTGCTATAGGATAATGTGTTGATGTAGACGGAAGAAGGATAGTCTGCAAGGAACATGGAATTTTTTCACAATGAAAATATTCAGTACCATAGTTATTCAATAGGATATTAGACAATATATCTTCTTCTTCTACTTGTGCAATGAAAGGCTCCCTGGTAATCATCATTAAATTTGCCACGAAGTTCGCTTCCTCCTCTCCTCCCAAATCTGGCCAAACAACCTCTCCAAACCCAAGTTGGGGCAGGGCTGGAGAATAGAGTGTAAGCTTCTTTGTGCTATACCCATCAGATATTGTCATGTTACCTGACCTACAACCAATGTAAACATCAGTAGTAGCCAACCAAGGCCTTCCTAGTATTACAAGGTATCACCCCAATGATGCCTTTGGAGATAAGACCATAAAATCAGCTGGGTACACCCAGGAATCTAAGGTGACTACCAGGTCTTCAACTACCCCATCAGGTTTGACAGTTGAGCTATCGACAAGTTGTAATATTGTATGTGTAGTCCTTAGGTCTGAAATATTAAGTTTTACAACTAGATCCTTTGTCATGACATTGATAGCTGCACCAAGATCTACTAAAGCATTCTTAATTTGCAACCAATTAACATTGATCTCCACAACAAGACTTCCTAGATCTAAATATTTTGGGATGCTAAGCTTCCCTAGCATTAAGTCAGAGAGCTGGCCTATGACATGGATAATTTGAGGGTCCTTCTTTTTCCTCCCCAATTTCTTCAAACATGCCTCCTTGATGGCCTTACTATAGATAGGTACTTCTTTGATTGCTTGGAACAAGGTAATTTTCACACATATATGCTTTAGCTGGTCAAGGATGTCAAAGGTAGATTCCTCTAAATTTTTTACATTTTCACCTTCCAACCTATGTGGAAAAGGAGGGGACACTTTAGCAGATGCCTTAGGTGATGATAGAATCTGAATCAGAACTAGCTTATTTTGTTGGGCTTGGTCATTGGTATCTTCTTCTTGATCAGTCTCCTCAGATAGCAATTCTGAAATGATGGGAAGAGATGGTGTGGGTAGCACAGTTCCTGAACATAAATTAATATTATTCAGGTTAAGAGCATAGGTAGGTTGATGATTAGGGTCAGCAAAATAGACTTGTTGTTACTGCTGCTTATTATTAGGATTTGGAAATGGTTGAGTAGGCATAGGCGTTTGTTTTGGAGGGCCAGTATTTGCTATAGGTGCTGCAGGAGGTGGCATGAGGGCCTGTGGTTGTGACTATTGAGGATGCAGGAAGGCAGGGGATTGGTTCTACCACTGCTACAGACTTCTCCATTAAGGGTTCTGCTACCAGTTACCTAGGGGTGGAGTCCATTGTCCTTGTGGCTGCTGCCAACCTCCTTGAGGAGATTGTCATTGAGGATTCTGATAGCTAGGCCAGTGAGGTTGAGCAGTATTCCAAGGTTGTGATAGGCCATATGTAGGTGGCCACTGGTTATTGTAATTAGAATAAGGATTACCAAAAGTTAATGGATCTTGAGGCATACCTTGTCATTGAGCCCATGGTCGCCTTTGTGCAACGAAGAATACTTGGTCATCATCACTTTCTACCACCTTAAAGTGAGTAGGTAGCTGCGTAGCCTCTAGGTTAGCCACCATATTACATCTGCAGTCATGTTTCTTCTATCTGCAATGTGGATAGAACTCAACCAAGATTGCTTTAGCTTCCTCATGTTTCTTCCAAGCTTGCATAGTATCCAAATGTGTAGTCATGTTGTTTATGATACCTTACTTGAAATCTGACATCAAATTTGTGATCTCTATCCGTGAAACTCCACTAGTAGAGGACTTTCCCACTGTGGTTTGATGACCTCTACCTTTCTTAACAATTGCTCGAGAGTAGTTAAGACATATTTTCTTTATATCATCCCAAGGCAGTTGGGTTATATCACCTCCTCCCATCAAGTCCAGAGCGTCTATACAGGTATCATTGATTCCCCTTAGAAAAAGTAGTTTATGAGATTTTTCATTGAGAGTATGGTCTAAATTCTTTTTCAGGGAAAACAAGAATCTTGAGATATAGTCTTCCAGGCTTTCATCCTCCTTTTGTTGAATTCTGAATATATCGTCTCCCTTACTACCACTCTTACAATATTCCTTATATTTCTCAAGGAATTTTGTTTGCATGGCTGCCCAACTATCAACAACACCTCTTCCCAAACTCATGAACCATCTAAGGGCTCCTTCCTTCAAAGTGGAAGGAAACAACTTCAGCCTGTGGTCATCTAAAGTGTAATTATAGCTATGATAGAGGATATCAAACTCAAACAAGAAAGTTTTTGGGTCCTCCGTAACTAGGCCATAGAACTTGGGAAGTAATGAATAAGGAATATTTTTAAGGTTATCAGTATCTTGCTAGGAAACAATGGGAAACTCAAAAGAAGGAGGTGGATTAGGTAGATTATGTGCCATATTTGCTTGATGGAGTATTAGAGCAAATGGATTTTCCTTAGGTTCTTCATCAGCTAGGTCAAATGGCAATTCAACAAAGAGGTTTTTAGCAAATGGATTGATATCTTGGTCTTCGTCGTCCTCAAATAGATTATAAGCTAGTTCAAGATTATTATCAATGGCTGGAAGGTCAGGAAGGAATCTTCCCAGAGTGTCTCCTTTTCTATGCATGCAATAGAATGAATGGTGAATTGAAGGATTTTGAAAATTCTTGAATAACAGACTAAACTACTGCTAAAAAAGACTTATGACAGGTTCTTAGCTTGACACCATCCCCGACAACAGTGCCAAAAATGGTCACGCCCACAAAAGGATATGAAAATCATCAAAAAACCTATCCTGGGAATTGGACATTCAAGCAGGCGACTAATATCTTTTCATAGTTGTTCATTTACTTGTCAAACCAGGGAACGTATACTTGAAATTGAGCGGCACTGTATGTGCACTAAGAACTAGTTTCAGTCACAACTTAACGGAAATAAATACTTGGAAAGAATTCTACCTACATTACAGGAAGGTAATGCTAAGTTCTCTAAAATCAACCATACTTTAACAAAAGTGGTAATCATAACAGCTGTGACTGAGAAACAAACTATGAACTTCCCTTATGCTGCAGGAATAGACACAGAGATGGATTCCCGATGCTGCAGGAACAATATAGGACTAAGTTTGCATAGAAACTTCAAAAATGAAATCTAACTTATGATCAATAGAAAAATGAACGACTAACTAATTGACTACAGATACTTACTAAGTGGACCCCCTTAGCAAGCATCAACTACTTACACAATTACTGAACTCAGAACTTCATCAACTTTTATTCATAAACTCAGAATGGTGTACATTGTACTGTCCATATGAAAACTAACAAAATACTCTCTCTCTTGTCATACAGACTCTTCTTTTTATTATCATACTAACTTTTACATGATATCCTTTATATCTCCTATGCTTGCTCACTCACGCAGGATGAACACTTATTTAAATTAGGAAAACAACTAACTAACCCAAACAGAGAAAGATGTAGATGTAAATGCATCTAGGAATCGAGGAACAAACTAAATAAATGAACTTATCCACTCAACATGATTCAGAGAGATAATTTATTATTCCACTCTTTCCAAATTAATTGACATTTAAATTCCTTCCCAACAATTTCAGTCAAAGAGTCTTCGCTAGAATAACTTCCTCGAAGTCGCACAGGAAATGGACTTTACTACAAGGCTAAGATCAGCTGTGCTTGACTCGATCGTACTTTCTTCAATAACCTGTGAAACACAAGGCAACATAAGTGAATGAAAACATGCACGACAACTTACACGATATTCATTTATTAATCACATATCAAGTTTACTTCATCATTCAAAAACTACATGCGTTCTATTAGTCATTTGGAAAGTCAATTAGGGTAATAAATATAGACATATCAACATGATAGGCTACAGGAATATAAAAGTGTATTGCTACAAGATATCCCCCAATAAAAGGTTTCTAAAGAGTTTAAACAACCATGAACAACAAAAGCAAGGGTATTAAAATTACACCATGATACTCAAATTATAAGCATACGTTTGGCTCATCACCTAGTGAACCATAGATTTTAATAGTTAGGAATGTTATGTCCCTTTTGCTCAATTAGGGTCTTGCACCTAAAGGAAAGAGATAGATCCCATACCACAAAATCTAAGTGGTTCACTCAAATTAAGGAATGTATGATTGAATGATGACTAAATGTAATGATCTAGATGTAGAAAACTAGTAAAAGTTATTGACTATTAAATGAAAACTAAAGAAATCCACCTTGTTTGAAAACACATTGTGTAATGTAAAAACACCTAGAAATGAATGAAACTAAATGTGTGCACCTAAGATCTTGATGAAGATTGGAAATGACATATGGAATGTTTCTGATCCTAATTTTTAGACTTGGTGGGACTCATTCACCATTCTGGGTGAATCAGTCCTAGTTCTGTGAAATTGTTCCAAAGCTCGTTGTAGATAAATGGGTATCCAAAAATGTAGAAAACCAAAATCAAGCCTAGAAATGGGAATTATTCGCCATCCATGGTGAATCAGTCCACTTTTGAATTTCTAAATATTCAAAGGTTGAAACAGAAGCTTTTGGTTTGCACTCTTTGCCTCTCAAGATGTCTAGTTCTGAAACTATCAAATTCAAGCCTGAAAGTGAATTTTTGTTGATATTTTTCATTATGTAATGAAAATATGACTTGAATAACTTTCCAACTTGATATTCAATGATTTCCAAGCCTTTAAGATGCGTAAATATGCAAATACACAAGAAGAGAAGGATAAATGTTGGATGTTAGGGCATGTGGGTTTCCCTAGGTCAAACCCCTTTATAGGCAATTAAACCAAAATGATGAAAGAATGTAATGAAGAATGAAAAAATGAAGTCAATACCTTGCCATGCTATTTGATCTTGAATCTCTGCACCAAAACATGAAGAATCTGCCCTTGAATGTGTGAAAATCACTATCTTAATGACTTGAAGTGATGAAATCCTAACTTGCTTGACTTGAGATGGAAGAATGATGGATGAATAATGAAGAATGGTTATGATTTAGGGTTTAGAGGCTCAATTTTATAGGAAATTCACCTTAATTACCCATAAATTGGATCCCTAAGACTAACATGAAGAAAAATAAAACTTAAATTCTAAAATTTACCGCTCAAAAGTCAAATATGGGACAAATGGGACTCATTCACCACATGTGGAGAATTAGTTCTAGTGGGACCCATTTGCCAGCTAAGATGGTAGGAAGTAAGGAAATAAGGTTTTTATGGTGTCTTTCTTGGGTATTTCATCGAATATTGCCTCGGGATGCACAATATGGGGTAATAGGGGCCTATTAGTGATTATGTGAAGGTCAATTAGGGCTTGGGACATAGAATTCGATGTGAAAGTGTGATTAAATACACTTTACAACATTAAAAAAGGTCCGCACAGCCTAGAAAGGCACAAGAACCAATGTGAATGTGTAGGATGCATTACAATACTAGATTAGCATTAAGTTTATTTTACAAGCCTTCTATATTGATGTGAAGATGCAATTAAATGCATTTTATAATGAATTAGGGAAAAATAGGTTAATTAAGTCTAGAAAAGCGTGAAAGTCTTTTACAACACCTTCACAAGACATCGATAAATACATTTTATTCAATTTGCCAGGGTCCAAGACCTATCGTGGATGCATAAAATGCCTCACAACACTAAATCAAGGCCTCATTAAGTCCAATTTATCAAGAATTATTCCTCAAATCAAGCAAGTTTCCTTTTTCTATGGTACATTTAGCCTACGCTTTAGTGAGAGGATGAACTTTCTTTAAAATCACACTAAAGTAGACATTCAAGATATTTTTGATCATACCAATGCGGATGACAAAGGATGAAAAAGATCAAAGGAGGTTGCACAAGCCCTTAGGATCCAAGATCCTATGTCACACCAACATAAGTGCAAAAAAACATAGACAAGGTGACTAATTTGCAGCAAGACAAGATACATGATCATACAATGGTAAGAACTAGAAGAGAGAAAATAAAAAGGTGGATCAAGCTTCAATCGTTTGTCTAGCTAGTTGTGGATTAAATCTAGGCTTGTTTGTTTGGAAAAAGAAATTTATATTCAATCTGGAGAAACGAAACTCATGGTTGTCTGTCGGGTGAGAAAGTCCAAGTATACTCACTCTTGGGCCATGAAATTTCTATTTTTTTGAGGGTTCAGAAAGCCCAAAAGGTGAGACACATATGATTGATATGTGCTTGCAAACACACAAGTGGCTATGGGGAAAATTCATGCCTCAAAATGGGCTTTCCTGCTCAACCATACCAAAGTTATACCTCCTGATAACTTTAATAAGGCGCTACAATGAAAAATTATTTTTGAGGTCTATGAGGTAAGCAAAACTTAGTATGCTTGACACTCATAGACATTGTTAATGCAATATAGTGCAAGGATTGTTCAAAGGGATTTTTCTTAGTGCGTGCAAGATCTCATCTTAGGGAACATTGTGCTTAACGTTTCCAAGAGAGGATGTGCCAAAAGAAGTATCACACTCTTGGAGGGAATCAAGCCCAATGACTCCACCAAGAGAAGGACACATCGCAAGAAGAAAGAAACCGCACAATGAAATGTGAGTGGTGATATATGCCCCCACTTTAAAGTGGTTGCGAACACCATTACTGTGAGCAATTGCTTTAAAGTAGAAGAAGAGGACATCAGAGCCTACTCCAAAATCCCTATACCAAGTCATATGTTTTTGATAAGCTATCATGAAAAGGTAGTATGTCACATGTAATCCAACTTAAGGCATGTCATCCGCATCCCAATATTTCTCTTATATGTTCATGAAAGGTTAACAACTAGCCAAAAGAGGCAAAAACAAGTGACTTACGAGGACAAGGCTACATAACCCCTTGCCCCCACTTAGTGTAGGACAAGGGTGAGCTGAAATGATTGATGAAATGAATGGTAGAGTGAAAATCAGTATCAATTAGAGGAATTAGGTGCCCCCACATAGGGAATCATACCAAAATCCTTAAGATGTTAGATTTTACTGCTCAAAGCCTTACATTCATTAGTGAAGTGACCATGAAATCGATGATAGGAGCAGAATGAAGTCTTTTCATAGCATTTCTTATGAGTTCGAGGAGGGAGGATGATCAAGTGATATTGGAGGAGTCTCAAAAAGATGCCCTCTTGATAAATGGTAGAAGGTGCTCCTATAGTTTGCAACAAAGATACATCTTGCTTAGTAATAGTTCTCATACCTATGAAAGACTCTACAGATTGCGTGATTTTGTTGTCTCTTTTATAGGAAGATGTAATATCTAACAAATCTAATTCATTAGTGTTTTGTGAGATGAAATTGACATTGAGAGGTGTATTTTTTGGTTTGATTGCTTGCAAAGGAGAATTATCAAGGCCACTAGTGTTGATGAGCTACGGATGTACTACTATTAAGGTTGATTTAGAGGAATTGTTTGGGATAGTGTCGATGTTGAGTGAAGGTTTGGTTATTTCTATCAAAGGAAAATAACCAAGACCATGAGTTATTTTTTGGGTGATAGGAACTATAGGGTTTCAGATACCTTGTTTGTTACTACCACATCCTTTTCCATTATATCCAAGTTGTTTCATAAGTTCATAACCTCATCCATAAATCCTTTTCATTACTTTGGGATTGGGTGGTTGTTCATTATTAAGTTCTTCAAAGATTGTTATGTAATGTGCTTCTCTGTCTGAAATGGTTGAGGTCGATGTGTTCGAAAGGTCGTTTGAAGTTTTTTTTGTCAGTATTGTTGTTTCTTTTCCCATATTTGAATCTTTGTGGATCATTTCTTACTCACTCATGAAATCATGTTTGAAATCCAAGGAACCCGAATCATCTTCTAAGAGCATTGTGACTTGTTCTAGATGTTGTTGTTTGTCTTTTTGTTGAATGGGTTCCACTTGTGTGGTTGGTGTTAATGTGTTCAAGGGGTTCTCTTTGGTTTTCTCCAATTGCAAGACACTGCAAAGTTCATGATGAACGTTGAGTGTGCACACTTTGTTTTTGTAGATGTATTTCATTTTTTGATGAAGAGTGGAAGGAACACCATTCATTGCATGAATCCATGGCCTACCTAGAATAAGGTTATATGAAAGATCATGAGGCATAACCTAGATTGGTGTGTTTAATGTGAATTCTCCAACTGTAATAGGTAAAGCGATCACACCAAGCGGTGTCTTTTCGACATTATCAAAACCCTTAATAGATAAAGATTCAAGTTGAATTTTTGACTTATCCACACGAAGCCTATCCAAAATTTTTACACTACACACATTAAGGGCTGATCCATTGTCAATAATGGTTTTCTTTATCCCTATCTGATTGTATCAAGCAACGATGATGAAAGCTTCAATTTATTTTTTCACTTCCAAAGTGGGGAGTTCACTTTGATGGAAAACAATGTCAGCATTTACTCCTTGGATCATGGCTGCTATGTCAGTTGGTTTGCACATTAGAAGGGGCAAGAAATTATTGCAAGAATGCTTAGATCATGTTGTGATAATGAGGGGATGCTTGAATAATACCCCATAAGGATATGTTAGCATGAGTATTCTTTATTTTTTCAACAAAATTGTACTCCTTAATTTGTGAATTTAATCAAAGATCTCTAGGAAAAATGGGATTTCGAAAAGGTAAGGGTGTTGGTATGGGTTCTTGTGGTTGAAGATTATTTCTAGTGTTATATGTATGAGCAACAGTATTATGACTCAGTTGCTGCGACACATTAGTTTGAGGTGGGTAAAGAGTAAATTCAGGTTTAGGTGGAGGTGAAGGGTTCTGTGATGGTGGGTAAAGGATGAGTTGAGGTTGAATAATATTAACATGCCTTGGTGAATGAGAGTCTAATATGGGTTTTTCAATGTCATGTAAGGGCATAATATTGTTAATGTCAATGTTAGCCTTCTCTTGTATCATGATATCCTCCCTAGAAGGAGAGTTTTTAGGAGAACCAGAAACCACATGTTCCTAATAGTCGAGGGTTGGTTCTTCTAAAATAATTTCATCGCAACTAAGGGAGTTATTAAGGGTGGAATTTATTTTATTATTGATAGTGGGGAGATTATGGGAAGATTCTACTTGATCGTTCATTTTTTGTAAGGTCTCATTCTCTTGTTCCATTTTATCTACCCTAGGAGAGCTTGTAATATGTTCAGCCAAGGTTGAAATTTGTAAAGTAGCTTCATCACAAGTGGGAGAGGTATCAAGAGAAGGACCATTATGATTTACAAATAGATCATCGCATAGGGTAGGGACATGATTGTGAATAGGTATATCTTCTAACACCAATCTATCCTCTTTGCATCAAGGAGGAATATTAGGAGAATAAAAAGTTGGATTATCATGATTATGGAGACTAGGTAAGGTGATGTCTAAAAATGTGTCTATGATTTCATCTTCTTGGTGTGTTGTGTGATTTCCATGATTACTTATTGTGTTGTCCTCTTCTTTAGCAATGTTATGTGTAATAGGAGAGGTAAGAGGAGAGAAACAACTCATATTGTCAAAACTCTCATCAATTGGTTCTTCTAGCACTATAATATCTGCTTCACAAGTGTGAGAGATAATAGGATAAGAACAAATGTGATTATTATGATTATCCAAGGTTTCTTTCACTACACTAACCTTATCCACAAAAGGGAAACTAGGAGAGGGATATATGACAAAAAAAAAGAGAGGGGAAAGGATCTCATATTCATATGCACTTAACAAAATTCTCTTACAACATGCAATAAGATCTAAAAATAGAACATGAAAGATGATAACTATAGAAGTTTGTAATGAAAACATGATGTAATAATTATTCTACAAAATTGAAATGTAATTATGTGAAAGCATGCAATTTTTCAGATTTTAAGGATGACCATGAACTGATTATGCTATGTAACAATGTGAGAATGCAAACATGAAATTTAAACCATGCATGAAATAGGCTAGTTTAGGCTAGATCTGATGAAATCCATGTTACAAAAACTTAGCTAACTGATATAGGTAGGTAATGACATGAAATAGAAGCTAAAAAACAAGGTTTTTAGTTGTATAAAGGGCAGTTTCAGGGGTGAAACAGGGCTGATTCGCCCAAGGTGGTGAATGAGTCCCAGTGAGGAATTTTTTTAGAATTTTCAGAAAATTTTAAGTGATTTTGATGTGTTTTGAGTGCTATGATGAAAAATTAAGTTAAAAGTGCAGAGTTTCAAAAACTTTAAATAAATTTAGATGCCAATAATGCAACCTAAATGCACTTTGTATGAATGCAAAAATTAAAACCTTGCATGCAAATGAATCAATACAAATCCTAATGAAAGATAAATGAAATCTAGATGTATGATGAAGGACTCAAAATCAGACAAGAAAGTATTCAAAAAAGAAGGTTCACAAAAATGAACCATAGATTTTAAAAGTTAGGAATGTTATGTCTCTTTTGCTCAATTAGGGCCTTTCACCTAAAGGAAAGAGATAGATCCCATACTAGAAAATCTAGGTGGTTCACTCAAATTAAGGAATGTATGATTGAATTATGACAAAACTAAATGATCTAGATATATCAAACTAGTAAAATCTATTGACTATTAAATGAAAACTAAAGAAATGTACCTTGTTTGAAAACACATCATGTAATGCAAAAACACCTAGAAATGAATGCAAATTGCAACAGAAATGGATGAAACTAAAAGTGTGCACCTAAGATATTGATGAAGACTAGAAATGGCATCTTAAATTCTCTTGATCCTAATTTTTAGGCCTGGTGGGACTCATTCACCATTCTGGGCGAATCAGTCCCAGTTCTATGAAACTATTCCAAAGCCCATTTCAAACAAATGGGTATCCAAAAATGTAGAAAACCAAAATCAAGCCTGTAAATGGGACTCATTCACCACCTATGGTGAATGAGTCCACTTTTGAATTTCTGAATATTCAAAGGTGGAAACAAGAGCTTTTAGTCCACACTTTCTGCCTCTCAAGATGTTTGATTCTGAAACTGTCAGATTCAGGCCTAAAAGTGACTTTTGTTGTTGTTTTCCTTAGAAAATGAAGAGATGACTTGAATAATTTTGCAACTTGATCTTAAATTATATCCAATCCTCTAATATTCATAAATCTACAAACACACAATAAGAGAAGGAGAAGTGTTGGATGTTAGGGCATGGGGGTTTTCCTAGGTCAAACCCCTTTATAGGTAATTAAACCAAAAATGATGAAAGAATGTATTGAAGCATGAAAAAATGAAGTCAATACATTTCCATGATGTTTGATCTTGAATATTTGTAGCAAAACATTAACAATCTACCCTTGAATGTCTAAAAATTGCTATCTTAATGACTTGAAATGATGAAACCCTAACTTGCTTGACTTGAGATGGAAGATTGATGGATGAATAATGAAGAATATTTATGATTTAGGGTTTATAGACTTTATTTTATAGAAAATTCACCTTATTTACCCATAAATTGGATCCCTAAGGCTGACATGAAGAAAAATAAAACTTAAATTCCAAAATTTCCTGCTCAAAAGTAAAAAATAGGCCAAATGGGACTCATTCGCCACCTTGGGCGAATCAATCCCACTTGATAGGGACTCATTCACCACAAGTGGTGAATTAGTCCCAGTGGGGCCCATTTTCCAACTAAGATGCTAGGAAGTAAGGAAATAAGGTTTTTATGGTGACTTTGTTAGGTATTTCATCAAATATTGCCTTGGGATGCACAATATCTGGTAATAGGGGCCTATTAGTGATTATGTAAAGGTAAATTAGGGCTCGATACACATAATTAAATGTGAAAGTGTGATTAAATACACTTTACAACATTAAAATGAGGTCCACACAGCCTAGAAAGGCACAAGAAAAAATGTGAATGTGTAGGACACATTGCAACACTATATTAGCATTAATTTTATTTTACAAGCCTTCTAGATTATTGTGAAGATGCAATTAAATACATTTTATAATGTTGAATTAGGGAAAAATGGGTTAATTAAGTCTAGAAAAGCATGAAAGTATTTTACAACACTTTATAACACCTTCACAAGAAATCGATAAATGCATTTTATTCAATTTGCAAAGGTCCAATACATAGTGTGGATGCATAAAACACCTCACAATAGTAAATAAAGGCCTCATTAAAATCCAATTGATCATGAATTATTCCTCAAATCAAGAAATTTTCCTTTTTCCTATGGTACACTTGGACTCATTCGCCACCCTAGGCAAATCAGTCTAGCTACATTTTCTACATTAATTTTTTTGCATTTTCATAGTATTTCCTGCATTTATGTTTCCTATTACTACCTTCTTGTTTTAGTTTACAAAATTCTTGTCATTAGCATTTTATTATTCCTAGTTGGAATTTTCATTCACCCCATCTTTTGTGGTACTTGTATGAGTGTTTGGTACCCTATTGATAATACTTTAGTGAGATTAAGTTCTAGACTCATGGCTTCCCATGATAGCACATTCATTGTATACCTTGGGATCTCAAGAGCTCCTACTCGTAGTATGGAAAGTGGTGCATTAGGCATGGATACTACCACTAGTATTCCTTTACCTTCACATACAATGCATGTTGAAACAAAAAATAATCAAAATTTTCAAGATAAAGTCATTAGTATTCATGAGGATTTTGCACATTTACAACAAGATTTATCCCTTTAAAACATTTCCACCATTACCATACCTACCATAGAAAACCTCCATCGCTTGATTGAAAGTGATGATGGCTTACAAATTATGAAAAGAATTGTTGAGATATACAATAAACATGTTCCTTCTACTTCCCAACCAGTAAACATTGTGATGATCCAAGGAGGATCTCACATTCCTCCTCCTTCAACCGTTGCATCCATTCCCACCTATACCACTCCTCAAGTTACAGCAACTATGCAACAAGTTAGTCATGTGACTCCTTCTTTCACTAGTCCAACTAGAATTCCTAGTTCTTTTGTGGCATCAAAGTTTCCTTCTTCCACCTTCACCCCTCTTAGTGTCCCCTTCACTTCCCCTAACATTACATACACTCCATCACTATTTTCCCTTCCCCCTCATACCACTTATACTGACCCCCTCATTACACAACTCTTTAACATCATTTCATCCATGCAACAATAAATATTGACAATTAACCATAGTCAAAATTCTCCACCCACATACCATATTTGTAGTAGCCCATTATCTCTTGAGATCTTAAGAACCCTAATGCAACAAGGAATTGAGATGCCTAGGTTTTAGAAGTACGGAGGTAAAGGAGACCCTACTAATCATGTTAATTACTATACCACATTCTGCAGTGATTTTGTCCTTGATGATAAACTATTAGAAAAACAATTTCGTAGGACTTTAAAGGACACTACATTGGAGTGGTTTTCAAACTTACCCAATCATTCCATCTGATCATTTAATGAACTTGTGGATGCCTTTATAAGCCATTTCCAAGTTCATATGACTCCCAACAAGACAATGGTTGATTTAATGAGATGTAAACAAAATGCAGACAAAAAAGTAACTGATTTCATTTCACATTATTAGTCATTGTATGCTCAAGTAGATGTCAAGATTCCTGATTCACATCTTCAAAAGATGTTTATCAAAAACTTGCACACTAGCCTTCAGGGGAAGTTGAATATGATGAAATTTCCTTCATTCATGCATTTATGTACAACCCTTTGTGATTTTCACAATGTGATTACTAGTCGTGACTGAAACTCCACTTCTAACAAAGTTGATAAGTCTGAACAAAGCAACCAAAACACACACAACTTTTGAAAACCAAGCATAGGCTTCTTACACTTCAATCTACCTCCACCACAACAAACTCAACCAGTTCCTAATCAAGTGGCCACTGTTAAAGCAACGATGCCCTTTATCTATGGGGACCCAAAGAGACAATTTACCCCCTTACCTAGACTCTCCATAACACAATCAATGAACTACTACAACAAAATATGATCACTTTTCCTACCGTTAAACCACTTGATACTATCAAGCCTTTACCCCCCACCTTTAAACCAAATTCTTATTGTCATTTTCATCACCAAAATGGAAATTACACCAAACAATGTAAGCATCTCAAACACTTAGTTCAAGACCTCATTGATTCTGGTCATTTGTCCATTGTGGGTGTCAATGATCAAGGCAATAAGTTTGTTGCACCTCCCAATCAGAATTTACAAATTTTTACCAACCCCATGCCTAAACACAATGTTTCATTCTTCAAAGCTAGTGAACCTTCAAAGACTCATGTGATGGACATTGATATAAATAATGAAAAATCTGCTATTACTCCACATGTTACCCAAGTTAATCCTATGGATGAACTTGTGGATAAGATAGACGTTATCCCTCGTAAGGGCCCAACCAACAAATCTCTTGATATTAATTTTTCTTCTCATGATATACTTAAAAAGCTTCTCGGTGCCCTCTTTACATAGTTGGCCACATCTATGATAATCCCACCATGGGATATTAATAGACCCTGCATGTGGCGAGAATGTGATCATGGAAGAGTTTTTAGTATTACATGATCTCTATCAAGACGATTATGATAAGCCAACCACATCGATTAAAACACATACTGGTTTTGCGTGCCCTACAATCAAATCAATCATACCCCCGTTATAGATAGGACCCAAAACTTTGGATGTAATATTTTTTATTATTCCATAATAAGACTAGTTTTGTTTGTGGCTAGGTCATCCTTGGCTTCACTCGATGAATTTTGTCCCTTCATTTGTTCACAAATGTTTGAAGTTTCTACATGACAATGAGATACTTACCATACACCATAGTGGATTTAATCCATTTTCCTCTAAAGATAATTATTCCTTAGAAGATTTTTGGTCTGGACCTATGGAACCTAGCACCCCTCAAAAAGACTTATTTTTCATTGCCTATCAAAAGTTCAAATCCAAATGAATAGCCGAATTGTTTCTTCACCATATGTCCCCAACCACTTTCGCTACTCCCATTCTAGATGAGACAATGCTTCAACCTAAGTCTAAACCTTAACAAACAATACAACCTCATGATCAACCAACAATAAGCACTTCACCTTCATCATCTAAACATCCAGGAGATAATGAAACCAACCCCGTCATGCCTCCTCGAATTAAACAAGTTTATAAAGACAAAGAGAAATTGATTGACCCATCTTCTTCAGTTCCTTTTGTTCTTACCCCTCAAGAATAAAAGGAGCCTATGGTGGATCAACCCACTCTTACACCTCAGCAACATCAAAATTCAATTAAAATAAACTATGGTGATAGGGAGCGTAGGTGTCATTGTCGTCTACTTGCTCGTCAAATGAAAAATGAAGAAAAAATTAAAAATCAACCTCCACCTTTAACAAAAGAAATAATTGATCACCCTCCTCCTCTTGACCCTCCACAAGATAATGTGTTTCAACCATCATAACAAAACGATCAGCTATAACAACCACAACTCCTCATCCATCCTTCCTTGGAAATTACTCTCTGTCCTCTCTTCATGATTTATCTAGATTATGATTATGATGAGGAGATCACTAAAATAGATGAAGAAGTGCATATAATGATTTAAACTCTTTATTTTAATCTACCATAAGCTTAAATGATAAATCTTCTACACCAAGTGAAGAACCTGGCACATCTCCTAGTTCGACACTTGCAATTCTTCCTTTGGATAGTCAATCTCCCTCATAATATAGTAAACATGATTGGGAGGTGGATGACTTGTTAGATGATTGAATTGCATTCACCTTGCTAGCCTTTTTGAATTTTCATTTTTCTTTTACTTTTCTTTGGTGTGCTTGTGCGTGCGTATTGTGTTCCCCCCTACAATGTTCGTTTGATGTTCTCTATCTTTGTACACTTCCTCTATTTGTACCTCTATTCTTATATATGGCATAATTTACCATTTCCTTTTCACGTATGTTTTTTTTTTCCTTTTTGGGATGACGCAAAGGAATGAGACACCCTATGTCTCTTCCATGTTGACCCAATCCATCCATTTTCCTTTTTACTTTATCTTTTTCTTGTGTTTTTCCTTTTGGGGATGATGCAAGGCATTGAGACCGAAATGTCTCCTTCATGTTGACCCAAAATCTTTCCCTTTTCTTTTTCATTTTTGCTTTATTTTTGCTTGTAATTTTCCTTTTGGGGATGATGCAAAGCATTGAGACCACAATGCCTCTTCCATGTTGACCCAAAATGGATTTTCTTTTTCTTTTATTTTTTCTCTCTTTGTGTCATTCTTCCAGTTCTATGTATTCGGGGAATGATGATAGTTCTGAGATCTTTAATCAAAACATTGTAGCAACGAACATATTGACCCCAAATCCATAGATCTCTTATGTGTTTGGTGTGTTCCTTTCTAGGGGGCAACTCCCCTTTCTTTTTTTTTCTTTTTCCTTTACATGAAGTAGCCTTACTTGGAAACATATGACTTGGCATAGGGGATTTCCAAGTTGGCTCTCATGTCTTGTTTTATTTTTTCATTTTTCCTTTGCTACTTTAAAGTAATTTCTCACAGAACAGTGTTTAGAAATTCCTTTAAAGTGGGGGGCATACCTTAGCATTATTCATTTGCATTCTTGGTTCTTAGTGCATCCTTGTCACTTCATATGATGTGTTTTTCACTTTGTGGATGACATTGAGTGTGATGTACTTCATAAGTGTGATATATATTAGAATATTACATTCCTCTTAGTGGCCTAATGCAACACACTACATCCTGTAAGTTGTGGATATTCTATTCTTTGATTGGTTCTCTCTTGGATACATTAGACACAATGTTCCCTAAGTGATAGACTTCACATGAACTTAATAAGACTCCTTTGAACATATTTTATATGTTTCATTTTGTACTTTTACATTTTACCACCTTGCATAATGTAGCTTGAATTCCTGTGGTACCCATCCTATTTGTTCATGAGTTCTAAGCATACGAAGCTTTGCTTGTCTCATGAAGCATGAACTAACATTTTTCCTTTGTGGTGCCTTGTTAAAGTTATCAAGAGGTATAACTTTGATATATGGTTAAGTGGGAAGCCCATTCTGAGGCATGACTTTCCCCATAGTCACCTATGTGTTTGTGAGTACATACAAACTAGTGTGTATGTGCAGGATCATGATAGGCCAAAAAGTAGTGATATGTAAGTGATTTGATGGCCCATGTGGTTGACTTTTTTTTACCAAAAATTGATAAAATGAAAAGGGTTTTTAAAGGAGATTCTTAGCCTTCCACCAATATAAATTATTCTTTACTTTGAATTTTAAAAATAATTATTATTCATTTTCTATTTGAATTATGACTAAAGTCTTGATTGATAGGCCGATTGAAAAACATCTATAGCTTTCAAACAGTATCACTTTTTTTGAATTTGAAATACGTGTCACATTCTATGTTTTGCATACTATAGGATTAAAAGAAAACATATTAAATTTCATTAATTTTTGACAAAGTTAAGGTGGTCAAACATATGAGTTTCAATATTTTGAAAAAGTTATAAAAAAAATTATAAAAAAAGATGCATCACATTGGCACACGAGTCTTCTACTTATATCTAAAGTCTTATAAAAAACTATTATCATTTTATTGTGGTTAGGGTGGTTAGACAGACACCTACTTCTTATTTTTTCCCTAAAATTTAAGTACTACTGCATTGAAATTTCAAATTTTCACCAAATAGATTTTTTAAAAAAATAAATAAACCTAGTAGTTTAGAAACTACATTAAATTTTCTAAAAATTCTTTTTTTTACATTTTTTTAAAATAATATAGATAACTTATTCAAAATTTTATGTCAAGTTTCCTAACTCTAATTTTTTTAAAAAAATTGCCACTTAAGGGCCTTTTTTTCCATGATGATCCTACACATACCCTAGTGTATGTTTCTCACCTTTTGGTCCTTCTCACCCAGTGGACCACCATGAGTTTCATCACCCTAGAGTGAGTATGCATTCTTTTTTTCTCATAAATAGCCTATATCTGAACCACAACTAGTTGGACAAACAATCAAAGCTTGATCCAATTCTCCCTTTTCTTCTTCTTAGATCCTTGTTTTTGTTCCATCTCAAAATTTTAAGTGTAAATATCCTCAATTTCAAGTCCAAGGTCAGTATTTCCTAATTTCAGAAAAAAGTGGTCACTTAAGCCCCCTTTTGGGAACCATCTTTTTGCACTTACCCTATCAAAAAATTTCTCAATAGGAAAGATCCCTTGATCTACATTACGCCCTTCAAATTTATGTGCTTCTCCCAAGATATTTTCACTATTTTCCTCATTATTAAAAGTAGGAGATGCTTCATCAAGGGATTCAACTGACTTACCTGATTTTGTAGTTTTCTTAACCCATGTTGGTTGCTTGTCCTTTGCAACCTCGGGCTCCAACTTTTGCTCAGGATACTTCTTCATGTAGCTTCTAGTCTTCTTCATAGTGTCAAAAAATATGTCAAAATCATTCTTCTCACATTCTCTTTGAGACTTTATCTTTGCACTGGTATATGAGACCTTAGAGTTGCCACCCAAAATGCTAGGAAATAGGAAGTGATTGCACTTTGAATTTTTACTTACAATTTTAGAAAAGACTCTAAACATAACCTAACACAAAGTGATAGAATTAACCATGACTTGACGCATAAGACTAGATGTGGCTTATGTGCTACAATTTTGAACCAATTATTCTTCAATAGCGAAGAATAATATAATACTTGACTCTAACTAAACTAGATCTAAACTAGAGACTTTGGACTTAGAAAATCCCTAGCAAAGTCACCAATCTGTTGGTTGTGTGACTTGGATCAGAAGTGAAAATACTCAAATATGAATCTCTAGTTACACTTTGACTTGAAACTTCAATGACTCTTTAAGGCGGGATGATCCTCTATCACACTTTTCTCAAGTTCTTCCCTAGCTGAGTCACCAATCTATTGGTTATTTTTAAGAACTAAGTTAATATTCAAAATTGCCTATGGAATTTTCCATTTAAAATATTTAGTAATCTAAAGGGATTGGCCAACAAACGAGTACAAGCTGCGAAACTTTCACTCCTGCACTTTGGGCTCTATGAAACCTGGGAGGGTGATCCCACAATGTATACTCGAGAATTTATACAACCAATATGTAAATACATTGTAAAAAACAAATAATTCTCATATAGCCAATCAACAACATAGTGTATCGAAAAGGCTGGTGGTTCTTTTAGCAATACCCTAAACTTGGAACATGAGAATAATGAAACTCATCAAAAAATAACTATAGTGGTACTCATTGAAAATGGTGTAAATAAAGAGTGATTCACTGATGAATCGACCCAAAAAAATAAATTATGAATATTTTTCTTGAGCTAGCGCCTTATCCTAAACACGGAGTTATTCATAACTTCTACAACTTGATAACAATTCTTCCACATAGCAACATATAAGCTTCAGAAAACACTGCATTACAACATTTTCACGTAATATTTGTGACCACCACTTCTTAAAGATATCCTCACACATAATTCTTATGAGTTAACAATTTCACTTGTTATTCAAAACTTCTACAACTTGATAATAATTCTTAGACATAGCAACATATAAGCTTCAAAAACCACTGTATTACAACATTTTCACGTAACATTTGTGACCACCACTTCTTAAAGATATCCTAGCACATAATTCTTATGAGTTAAACATTTCACTCAAGCATTTGCATTAATCACTTGAGTTAACAAGCAAGAATGAAACTAAACATCCATTGGAAATAAAATGGAGATGAATAAAAAATTCCTTGATTATATCATTTATAACTCATAGAACAAGTAAAGAGGAGAGAAAATGGCCATGAAAATGGCATCACTCTGATTGTATTTTATATCTTTGTTATCAAAATTGCATATGTAATGATAGACTCAAAACCTAAAAAAAAAACTCAAAATATGGTCGATATTGTTTTTACAATTGACTATGTTAATTACAATACAACGAACCCCTACTTTTCAGCCTTGAATTCCTTCTTATAGAAACTGTGAACCTAAATCCAAAACCTGCAATAACACAAGAAACCAATCAAAAAATTAGATCAAATTGCAAGGTTAGAATGTAGATTTCTCAAGAAATTCATTTAGATTGCAAAAGAGGAAAAGAAATGAGATGAAGAACATAATAAACTTAAAGCATATCAAATCCTATTCTAATGCAATGTAAACTCCTAATCTCTTGAGGGAATTGGTGCCAATTTGATGTGAAAATTGACCCTTTCCCAACTCCAAATGATGCAAGATTGATGTGTTGATGAAGAGTGATCCACATTGATGAAGATTGATGAATGCTTCCAAAATAAAATCTGCATAACCTAGCTATAGAACTCAATGAGATGGATGAAATTTGCTAATGGTTTGAGCATAGTAAGTTTACTCAAATTGTGGATGATGAGATGAGGAGATTAGCCTCTTATTTATAGATTGAAAAGTTGAAAGCATTCCCAAAATAGAGCAATGTGGGACTAAGAATTAGCCAATGGAAAAGTGCCACTTGTCAACTTGTGAGTGGATGGAGGATGTGCAAGTTTTGATGATTGTGCCAATAAATGCATATTTTTGAATTTTGGATTTGTTGAAATGACATGCAAGAGGGAAGAAAGAATGCATTGAATGCCACTTGGCTCAAGGCAAAGGACATGTAAGAGAGAGTAAATGCCTTGTTGGATGTACATGTCAACTTAGATTTTGAATTCAAACTTGAAGAATATTCCTTAAAAGATGCCTTGTTGAGAAAAATAGAGATTTTATAAAACAATTAAATATATTTTCATGTGCAAGTGGGAAAATCTAGAGGATGGGACATGATATAAGATTAAATTAACCTGGGTTAATTAATTTAATGGAGGGATTAAGTGATGTGACCTATTTGACTTAAATTTGTGGATTTATTTAAATCAAATATGAGAGGAATGTGATTAAGTGATTAATTAAATAAAGATTCATGATTTATTTAATTAACATAGATGATGTTAGATTAAACTAAATAAGGTTTTAATTTATTTAATTCAATAGATACAATTAAGAGATTTAATAAAATAAAATTAATTATTTAATTAAATATGATAATTAGATCAAAATGGTCAATTTAATTATCGAGAAGAGGGGACTTAATTAGATAACTGATTTATTTAATTAAGAGAGGAATATTGATGAATTTAATCAGATAAGGGCATTTGATTAAATGGTTAGACCGAAGGATGATTCAGGACAAAATGACGTTAGTGGATAGGATCAGATGCACAATGCCAATCAATACATTCTACGTGTCTATAGAAACGAAGGAGCAAAACAAGCCTTTGGCCATAAAGTACAAATTGCATTACCTTATTGGACCGCTACAACATATATTCCATTTTCAGTTATCTCTATGTTCCCAGGCGGTGGGAAACATGTATGAGGAAAAAGTAATCCTCATTTGTCATTGGAGATTCGGTCCCACCTTTCAAAAGGAATATTCAAATAGTTTCCTCAAAAATTGTGCCCACACACACAAAGTGAAAATGAAAGAAAGCCTGAAAGAAACAAAAAGGAAATGAAAAAGAATATGTCCACGTCTACAAACCTATTTATTAATTCAATTTAGAGAAAATGCACTATATTTTCTATACTTTAGCAAAAGCCTAATCTGTACTAAATCTAGGCTATGCAGTGCATTTTCACCTATTTGTTACTCATTATGATTGTAGACTTCAAAATATAATTTTTTAAATCATCACCCCACCATTTCAAATCAATCCACCAACCCATCCAAGTATTTGTCTCTCCATGCCAGGAATTCCTCTTCATTAGGCCAGTTGAAATTCATGACATCATCATCATTTTCTCTATAAGGTGAATACTTGGTAACAATTTGATTGGCCTCCTTAAAAAATTCTAACAAGAAAATATCTACATGAGCCAACATGTTCATATTTATTTTTAGTGTACCCATATCATGCCCCAGGAAAATCAAAGAAGCTTGTTTTGAAATAACATCATTAGTTTCCTTTTTCCATTCATGTAAAGTCTTGATGCTACCATCATCCCTTAAAATGGGTGGGAGAATACCATAATGTGACTCATGAAAATTCTTAACCATTTCCCTTAACTTGGCCTCTAAAGGCTCATAACTTCCTCTATATCCCTTAATTTAACCTACAAGAGTAATAGTGGGCTTAAAATTTTCAAGGGGGTTAGCATTCTGCTTAGCTCCAATAGACATCATTCTCATCTCTTGGAATCTATGGATCCATGTCTCCATGAGTGGAATAACCCTTTCCCTATCATTATCAAAATTATTTATAGCAACCATAATGGAGGAATAGCTAACATGAATGCTATTGAATCTATTATTTACTCCTCTATTTAGATGCTTTAAGATTGTAGTGATAATCTTCATATTGCCATTAGAAACCTCCATATCATGATTTACACATTTTTATTTATACTCATTTAGTTCCTTGAGCAACTCCTCCCTGTTGATATCATCATCAGCCTATGGTACCTCTGATATACTAGGCTCTATTATATTGAAATGGGCACACTTCCCACATTGTATGACACAATGTCCCATGAGGAACTTGCTTCATTTGTAAATTTTCTTGTGAGGTGGTAGGGGAGTCATCACCAATCTACTCTTGATTTCTTGGTTGCAAATTTTGCAACTTTCCTTCTAACAATGTTATTTTTGTTTGAAACTGCATCTTTTGTTGTTCAAATTTCCATACTCAACTAGAAAATTATTATATTGTGATGTAGAAAATTGGACCCTCTTGAGAAAAGACGCAATTTCACACCTAATTCGACCCACTTTTGAGTCCCCTTGCACCATTTATCCTTCAAAACAACATTTATAGGCCCCTAAGACCCATTATTTTTTATCTAGAGGCCTGTTTCACTTGAGAAATCACTTAAATCTTGACAAACAACATTCAATTCATCCACATCCTGAAATCCCACCTTCAAAACTAGTTGGACCCATTCACCACTTTGGGTGATGGTGATACCACAATAGTGGTTTACAATTTTTGGCCAAACTGGACACTGAAATTATTATTTTTAACTAAATCTTCACATTCGGGTACCTATAGCGGCTAAACCATGAAGAATTTGAATATGATGCAAAATAGAGTCTCATCACATTTTTTTTGTAGATTTTTATAAAAAAAAAAAAAAATCAAAATTTTGGGAATCAAATTGCACTTCTTTTTTCATCTCGCACGAAAACTAGTTCTTTTCAAAAAACAACATTTTAAAAAAGTGACGCACAACGTATAACAAAATTTTTTTCCATGAAGGATAAAATTCCAATTCTTTCGAATTTAGATTTTTAACTCCGATATCTAGTGCTTCCACTTGGTTAGACAATTTTTTATTGAATATTTTTTCTTTAATAAAGTTTCGAAGTCAAACGATTTACAATTCAGACATAGCGCAACTATATAACGCATAACTTTTTTTGTATATATTGAAATTCAATTTTATTTTATTTTGTTGGATCAAGGACTTCAATATTTGGTGCACTCATATTTTTCAAAAAAAAAATTGATAATCTGCAAGTTTTCCACATGAGCAGAACAAACACCTTCATTTTCGATGAAAAACCTATGTTTAATAAAACTAAAAAAACAAATACATAATAAAACCAAAAATATTAAAATTATATTTTTTGGATAGCTCGTTCTAAGGACCACCTGATTCTAGTTGGGTTTGTGAAGATTCCTCCATTTTCATCCTCAATCTGAGCTCTGAAGTGCCAAAATCTAGGTTTTTTTTGTGTCTCAGGGGGGGATGAGGAATAAGGGGGGTTCATTTGAACCAGGGTTCATTCAAACCAGGGTTCATTCGAACCCTAGTTGATTCGAACCCCCATTCTATAAGGGCTTTTGTTGGATTTTTTTGTGGGAAAGAATTAAAAGGGTTCACCTAAACCCAAGTTGTAGTGAACCCCTAATGGGTTCGGTCGTACCAATAGGTTCGTACGAACCCCTAAAATCAAGTTTTTTTCCATGCATTCATTTTTTGTGAGTTTTCCTTCCTCACTTCAATTGTTAAACACTATTGTGGCTTTACCCATGAATGAGTCCCCTCTGGTGGGACCCATTCGCCAAGGGTGGCGAATGAGTCCCTTTTGAGGGAAATTTCAATTTTGAGCAGGAATTCAATTAATTCAACTTAATTTCTTGCTGAATGTCGGCCTCTTAGGTCTAAATAATGGAAAAATTACGTGTTGTTGCTTATAAATACTCATTTTAAGTCACTTAACAAATCTTTTAGTCATTTTACAAAAGCAAATTCTAAATTCAAGTCTTCTAGAAAAAGTTTCATTAGAAAATTTGAAGTTTTAGGGTAGCAAACTAGTGTTTTTTTGTAGGTCTTGAACCATAGTTTTTTATCAACATTCAACATCGCAAAGGGTTGATGATGGATTCCTATGGTGAATCATGGAGAAATCTGGGTTGAGGGGATGCAACTAGCCATCAAATCACACCTAAAGACTTGTTCTCAAAGTGATTCCATCTTCCATTCCTCCTCTATCTTTATATTAAGGTTTACGCTTCATTCAAATTTCATTTGCATGTCATTTTATCTCCTTTTTTTATGTGTTGTGAGATTTCTATGGTTGAGATCTTTCATCACTCAAATCATACTTGCATTTCTTATTGTAGTGCAATAGAATAGGGTTTTTGATATACTTCAGACTTTCCTAGTCTTTAACACATTTGAGGCTAGGGTTATATGTAGATTTTTATTCATTCAAGGTTTAATTACCCAACTAGGGGTTTGATTAAGGAAAAACCCCCATTAGACAAACAATTTTGAGTTGTTTTGCTTGATTTTTTTGAGATCCCAATTCGAGTTAGCATCAGAAAGTGTTGTACAAGTGTTAAGGTACATAACAAAAACTTAAAATTATAGAAAAATGAAAGTGGACTGATTCACCATGCATGACAAATGAGTCCCTCTTGAGGTGCCATTTTGAGTTAGATGCAAATCTAGATACACAGTTAGCAAAAAATGGTTTCTGTGCAGAAAACCCTAACCTTGGACTTATTCACCCAAGGTGGCGAATGAATCCCAATTAGCTCAAAATCATATTTTTCAGATTTCCAGATTGCTTCCAGCCATCTTCAGCTTTTCAGGTGCACACATTCTAAGATTTAACTTTTTGTTTAGTTTAATTTACATTTTCATTCATCATTTTAAGATTTTTGCAAGCATCACTGTGTTTTCAAACATTGCATATTTCTTAGGTTTTGCATTCACAATCAGTTAATTACTTAGCTTAGTTGCATTTATATAATCTCAGTTAGCCTTAATAACATCATATACACTTTAATTTGAGTGAACCACATTAATTTTTCATGAGGTTTATCTCTCTCCTTTTAGGTGAAACATCCTAAGAGTGCAAGAGTAGCCTATAAGCCTCACACCCAAAATCTATGGTTCATTTTGGTGAACCTACATATTGAACATCATATCATTCTAATTTACATTCATATTTTCATCTTAGGACTTAATTGCATTATCTTTTGCAATTTTTTTGCATCCTAGGGCTTCTTAAAGTTTGATTAGTGAAAGTATCATTTAAAGTTCATTATTGCATCTCATGTCATATCATTATTCCAAAAGTTTACATTTTCAGTCTTTATCTGCAATGTATAGAACTAAACACATTTAGAAAAATAAAAAAAGTAAAAATAAAAACCTAAAAATTTCTCTCCTGGGACTCAGTCACCACCTTGGGCGAATTAGTCCTACTATAATTTTTGAATCAACATTTTCAGAATTTAGTTTATTGCTTTGCACATTTATGTTTCCTGCAATTTTTTTTCTGTCATAGTTCAATTGTTTTTTGTTTCATTTGCATAAGCATCTTTTTATTTCATGGCATTTATGGATAGTCTTAGATTTTTGCAAATTTATTTTTCAGTACTAGTTCCTACTTCTTTTAGATCATATTCATCAATACATAACACCACAAAAACAAAAACATCAAACCAACCCTTCAAGAAAATGATTCAATTTAGAAACAACATCTCATCCAAGCTTCTTTGTAGTCATGATGTAGAAAAACTAGATGAAGTTCTTCATGACTTCCTCTCACTCACTTCATCCTCAAATGCTTGCAATGAGAAACCTAAACCAATTAATGATAACTTATCCCTCAAACCTTTTGGTTTTGATGACTTTGACTTGTTAGATGAAGCCCTTCAGGACTTCATCTCGCCTAAGTTATCCACTAATGTTTGTTGTGAACAACCCACAATAATGAACATTAACACCTCTAATGCTTATCTTCAATAGCTTAAACAAATTGATGGTAACTTACCCCTCAAACCTTTTAGTCATGATGACTTGGACTTGTTAGATGAATCCCTTTAGGACTTCATCTCACTCAAATCATCCACTAAGATTTGTTGTGAGAAATCTAAAACTAAGGACGTTAATGTGATTCAACCTCAACTCATTCTTTACCAACCCTCACATAAACTTCACCCTTCCAATAAACCTAAGTACACTCTTTACCCCCTAAAACCAATGTGTTGCAACAATCAAGTATTGTTATTGTTGCTCATACATATAATACTCGAAACAATCTATAACCGCTGCAACCAAACCCACCCTCTATACCTTTACCCAGTCCACCTAGTGCTCCTTGTTTCCTCCCACACACAAAGGAGTATGATTTTTTGGAAAAATTAAAGAATACTCCTGCAAATATTTCCCTTTTGGATTTACTTCATAACTCACTAAATTACAACACTATTCTTCAAATAGGCTTACAACACATTGCAGTTCCTCCTAGCATAATTCAAAATGATGTGGCAGCTCTAATACATGGAATGAATAAAATAAATCTAGACATTACTTTCCATCAACATAAGCTCACTCCTTTAGAGTTGCGGAAACAAAATGAAGCCTTGATGATAATTGCTCAATTCAATCATATATTTATTAAAAGAACCCTTATTGATAATGATTTTTCCCTTAATGTGTGTACTGTGAATCTCCTTGATAGATTGTGTGTTGAAAAGTCCCAAATAATACCTAATTTTGTGTCCATTTGATGATTTGACAATACAACAAAGAAACTACCTGATATAATCACTTTACCTATTATGGTTGGGGTGGCTACTTTGCAAACTCCTATACATGTCATGCCTTATGATCTTTCATATAATCTTCTTTTAGGTAAACCATGGATTCATGAGATGAAAGTTGTGCCTTCGACCCTTCATCATATCATGAAATATGTCTATAACAATCACATTTATCAAGTTGAAATAGACCCTAAGCCTGAAAGTTGTTTACACCTTGAAAAAGGGGCTACAAGTACTTTGAAAACATTAATTACAAAATCCAATATAGACCATTTCGAAATTAAACACAACGGTGAGGAAATGACATCTAAATTATTTTGTGATGATTGGGGATCCTTAGAATTCACACCCTCATTTATGGGTGAATACATAATCACACAAAAGAAAGATGAGAAATGAGAACAACCAACCATCATGTGAACTCAAAATTCCAAAAAATATTCTCAAACATCTATCTCTTCTACTTTGGAAGAAAATGCAACATACACAACAAATTTTTATGAGATAGATTATCAATCCCTACCTACTCTGACATAAATAGAAAGACTTTGTGGAAAAGGCTATGAACTTGTGAAAAAAATCAGATATAATAGAAAAGGGTGTGGAAAACATGAACAAGGTATTCGAGTTCCTATTGAACCTAACACGCAAGAGAGAAAAACTGGATTGGGTTATTCTTTTTCTATGATAACAAAAGCTACTCAACAACCATCTTTGAACATCAACACTATTACATGTCAACCAAAACACAACCTCACAATCAATCATCCTAAATTGCTTGATAATAACTTACCACTATCATGGAACTATGTTGATAGTGATGAAACTCTAAAACAAATGTTAAGAATTTATGATAAAACATCCTCTACTACTACCATGAAATGGGTTACAATTGTTATCAAGAAAAATGATAGTGATCATTAAAGAATCCAATGAGTCTGAAGTTCCTAGATCTAATGTGCTTCGTTTATGAGATACAATTGATGTACCAATGGAAATTGATGATAATGAAAAAGTTATTAAAATTTGGAAGTGCCTTGATGACGAGGAACAAGAAGACACTACAACTTTACTTCATGATTTTCGTGATCTTTTTTCTTGGAAATATTTTGATATGCCAGGAATTGACCCAAAAATTGTGAAACACAACATCATTCTTGCTGAAAATGCTAAACCCATTCGTCAAAAGATAAGAAAAATTCACCCTAACATATCCTTGCATATTAAAGTAGAGCTTAAAAAACACCTTGATGGAGGCTTCATTCGACCTATTGATTATTCTCCTTGGATATCAAACATTGTCATAGTTTCAAAACCTGATAATCATATTAGAATATGTATGGATTTTTCGTGACTTGAATAAAGCTTCTTTAAAAGACAACTTGTCACTTCCTAATATTGTCATGATCGTGGATTCAACTAATGGACATGTGTAATGTCCCCTTATTAGTGACATAAAAATGCACAAATTAATTGTTTTTTTTTAAGATTGTTTGATAAAGATCAATGAAAGATTGATGGAATAACATAAATGAAATGCATTATTATCAAATAGTGCATAACTAACATGATCTTAACTTACTCTTGATCAGAATAGATCTTCACTCCATTCCTTTTCCTAACCTCATTGGATGGTATATTTACTGTTCCAAGTGTGCGTGCACCATCTTGAGTTGGACACCCTCAAGGATTGGTTACTCATCTTGGGCTTCATCAAACATTGGGTGGATTTACCCGCCTTTCCCTTCCAAACACTCCCTATCCTTAACAAGTGTTAGCGAAAGGGGATTGGGGTCTGAGGAATATTCTTCAAGGTAAAAGTAAAGTCATAATAGCATTCACTTATCCTATTGAATTCAAAAATCATCTCAGATTAGAACATTCATTAATATTGATTCTAAAAAGATATAAGTTAGGTACTATATTGTAACCCACTATTAGAGGAACTAGAATTTGATTATATAAACCTCAATGTTATATCAATTGATTGAGGGTACTTACCTCTAATTGACGTACTCACTGGACCTCTTTTAGACATATTTCCCTGAGCCTAATCTTGATGCGATGATATATCTTCCTAAGACTCAATTGTTCTTGTTTCTTTGCACTCAAAAGATATCATTAGTGTAACTCAATAACTAACAACCTATCATTCGTAATTATATTAAGCATCATAATTATTTATAAGGCTCAATACTTGCTGCAAGCACCATTATCTAGATAAGTACATGTCAATGTTTCTAAATAAGTCAATTTATATATATCTTTATTGATATATGAATATGTGTACACATATTCTATTCTAATATCATTATATAGGTAGTGCATATGTACTCTTCCCCATATCATTGTTCATATATATATATATATATATATATATATATCATATATATATATATATATATATATATATATATTACTCGTATCGTATATTTCATAATCAAACTTATCTATATCTGTATATAAATAGTCATCATAATTTATATATTTGAATATATATATACTTATTACATATTATCATAAATTAGAATGTGATTATATACTATTTATATTCTTATGTGTAAATTTTATTTTACCATATTGTAATTTAATCTCATGATATATATATATATATATATATATATATATATATATATATATATATATATATATATATATATATATATCTTGACTATCTATATTCCTAATATATTTATCAATATCTTTATTTAAATATATTTGTCCCACACAATAGATTAAATATATTTATAAAGCATCAATTGTTATTACATATTTGTTAATCAGCATATCTATATATATTTATCAATATATATATATATAAGGATATTTATCAATCCTTAGTTGTATATTTATCAATCAGCATATATATATATATATAATACTCATATCGTATAGTTCATAATCAAACTTATCTATATCTATATATAAATAGTCATCATAATCTATATATTTGAATATATATATACTTATTACATATTATCATAAATTAGAATGTGATTATATACTATTTATATTCTTATGTGTAAATTTTATTTTGCCATATTGTAATTTAATCTCATGATATATATATATATATATTGACTATCTATATTCCTAATATATTTATCAATATCTTTATTTAAATATATTTATCAATCCTTAGTTATATATTTATCAATCATAAATATATTTAAATATATTTGTCCCACACAATAGATTAAATATATTTATAAAGCATCAATTGTTATATATTTATAAAGCATCAATTGTTATTACATATTTGTTAATCAGCAAAAACTAAAATTCACATCTATAGTTAACAATTCTTATTTTTCTACGTATATAAATAATTTGTTCACCCTTATTTATCATGTAATAGCACTTACCTTGATGTATTGAGCAGCAGAGATATTTTCCTTTCTCTCTTCTCTCTCTAGCCACGAATGTTGATGTTCTCTTCCATCCCATATCTAAAATTTATAGAATTCTTACCACTGTTGGGCCTACAGATATTTCCTCTTTTTCACCTGCCACAATGATTTGTTCCTTTCTGAATCTTGTCAGAATATATTCTGACTTTTATACCTTCTAACAACTTTTTTTATCTATATCCCCAGTCCCTTAGCGAGCGACCAACTTAAATATCTACAAACCGTTGCCTTGGAGGAAAAGTATCATGAAGCATCGCCACCTTTAAGGGAAACGTTGCCTTTAGGGAGCCTTTGTCTTAAGCATGATCGAAGCCTTTATGCTAGGGACTTGCTTATTATTATTTAATATGACCAGCCATTATAATTGTAATTTAGATTATTGTTGTTTTATATTTAGTTTAGTATTTATAGTATTATATTGCTTATGTATTCTATTTATTTATTTGGTTTTTTATTTAAATCTTGATTTGTATTATTATATTTTGTATTTTATATTTGTAATTTATTTTTAATATAATTTGTGTATTATATTTTGAGTATTATATTATCTAATATATTTATAATCGTAATTATAATATTATTTTATATTTATATTTTATATTGATTTTTATATACTTTAATATCTATTATATCATAACAATATTTATGATGTTATTTATTCATAATTATAATATTGTCTTTGACAATTATAATTATGTAATATGAAATGGTTAACTATTTTAATTATGCTTCTTTGTTATCAAAGTGTCACAATTTTAGGGACATGACAATATGTTTTGTTGCCATTCATGGATTGATTTTCTGGTTATAATGAAATCTTTATTAATCCTCAAGATCAATACAAAATTGCCTTTACAACTATTTGGGGAAAGTTTTGTTGGGTTGTGATGCCCTTCGGTTTAAAGAATGCCGGTGCAACTTATCAATGAGCAATGACATTGATCTTTCATGATTACATCCACAAAATTTTGGAAGATTATATTGATGATATCCTTTCTAAATCCTTAACAAGACAAGACAATGTAAATGTGCTTCAGAAAATCTTCGAATGGATACATGAATATAATGTGATTAAATCTAAAAAAGTGTGTCTTTGGCATCGATAGTGGTAAACTTTTGGGGTTTTTCACATCTCATAGAGGCATTGAGGTGGACACAAATAAAATTGATGCAATTATTAACATACCACCTCCTAGGAACATTTTTGAATTGCAAATGTTATAAGGTCGAATTCAAGCTATCCATTGTTTCATTGCATCTTTAGTCGATCGCACATTACCTTTCACGCAACTTCTTAAAAACAATGTACCTTTTGATTGGGATGAGGATTGTAAATAGGATTTTGAGAGTTTAAAGGAATACTTGGAAAGTCCGCCTATTTTACAACTTGTCGTGCCAAACAAACCATTTATCTTGTACATCGCCGCACTAGCCCATGCTCTTGTAGTATTGTTGGCTGAACAAGACGATCATGGAAAATAACATCATGTTTATTACATTAGTCGAACCTTAATTGATTTTGAAACTCGATACTCACCAATTGAAAAATAATGCTTAGCTCTTGTATTCGCTACTAGTGAATTGTGACATTATTTACTAAATGTTGAAATACAAGTCATGAAAAAATTTGATCCCCTTCAACATATTTTCAACAAAACAGACCTTTATGGATGCTTAGCTAAGTGGGTGATGTTGTTAACTAAGTTTGACCTTAGGTTTGTTTCACAAAAATAAATCAAAGGAGAAGTATTAATAGATCACTTAGTTGATGCTCCTTCTCCTCTCGGTTTACCTAATCATGACTCCTTTTGTGATGATAGTGTCTTAACTGCTGATATTAAAACATGGCAACTGCATTTCAATGGATCTACGTGTAGAACATGTTCCAATGCTCGAGTGGTATTAATTACGCCCACTAGATAACCTCTTCCCTTATACTATAAAATAAATTTCCTATGCACAAATAATGCAGCTAAGTATGAGGCATTAATCACGGGTTTGCAAGTTGCTTTAACAATGGATGTTAAACATATCAAGATATTTGGTGATTCGCAACTAGTTATCAATCAAATCAATGGTACATATCAAACAAAACATGAAATTTTATCAAAATACAAGGATCTTACAATGAAACTATTAGAGAATTTTGAATCATTGACCATTGATAACATCCCATGAAAAGAAAATAGACATGCGAATGCAATGGCAAGTGCAACCTCTCTTATATCCCCACTCGATCCTTCAATAGAATTCACTTTTGTTATTCATTCCATCATGAAACCTTTGATAGATACTCAATTAGAAGACATTTTACCAGTCAGTCAAGATGCCTTGTGTGAATGGTATGATACAATAGATACCATTATTTAAAAGTTGGTACCATTCCCAAGCCCACAACAACAAACACTTGAAAGTGGTTATGCAAATTAGCAGCTAAATATGTGATCCTTGTTGATGCATTGTATAGAAGATCTTTCAATGGTCTCTTATTATGATTTCTTAAGGATTCTAAAATCCCTCTAGCACTTGAAGAGGCCCATGTTGGTGCCTATGGAGGTCATTTTGGAGGACAGATGTTAGTGCAAATATTTATCCGTATGGGGTATTATTGGAGACATATGGAGAAATACTTCTTTGATTACATTAAAAGATGTCACAAATACCAAGAACATAGCAATTTGATCCATGCTCCTATTTCTGAGCTCCATGCCCAAGTTCCCATTTGGCCATTTTCAGTATAGGGATTGGATATTATTGGAAAAATTTTACCTCCCTCTTTTGTTGGACATACATTTATCTAACCGCAACTGACAATTTCATGAAATGAGTGGAAGCTATTCCTCTTCATTCTACAAATGTTGAAGTAATTTTTCGTTTCATATTGGAACACATAATTGCTCGCTTTGGACTCCCTTCTACAATCATTTCAAATAATGGAACCCTATTTAAGATTGTATGGGACTGAGCTTAGTTGTGTAATCTACAAGGTTTCTTGGCATGCTTTGTGGGTTCTTAGATTTGGCGGGACCATTTCAAGTAAATATTTCATCATTTTCTACCCCACTAAGCTTGCCAAAATGGGTGGAGATACTAGAAGAGTTGAGCCAGACAACTTTGAGATGCATACTAGAAATACCAAAGCATGGAACAAAGTAAAAATTGGGGGTTTACTCCCTTTTCTGGAAAAACTCCACGGGTCGAATCAGCAAGCGATAGAGCATTTTGAGAAGAATTGCAATAATGGGGAACTTACCCTTTTTGGTAGGAAAGTGGAGCTCGATGAAAACCTTATAGCTGAAGTGATTGTAATGCCCACTGATGGACACAAATTTTTCAGGGACAAAGTTTTCTCTGATGAAGCTATCATCAGATTGTTGACGAAAGAGAGGGAAAGAATGAAGTTGGTGAAAATTTCTAACAGCTATTTTGAAGTCGACACCATAAAATCTCTCTGGAGGAAAGTTCTACGGGTTATCATGGAATACATTATTGTGGATGGTCGTTTCACCAGGGTCTACGGTTATCACTTTTCCCTGCTCAACCATTTTGGCTACATGGTTAGGGTTTCTTTTCCCTACTATATTCTCTGTTCTTTGAGAAAAAGTCTGGATGACCACAAGAAAAATCCAAAAATATTTCCTATTTTTCATACTAGTTCGATTAGGTTAATTGTTGAACATTACCAAAATATGCTAGCCCCTGCTAATTTTGATGCCCCTCCTGATTCTAAGGAGGATGATACTGAACCCAGCTGCTCGGGAAATTTACCTAATTTGAGCTTAGTTAGGATGGTCCTTAGTCCTTCCTCTGTCCAAATTAGTAAGAAAAGCCTTAACCCCCATTCTGTGAAAGCCTGCTCTATGCCTAAGCTCGGAAGTCCTACCCTTAAAACCAGAAGTGTTGGTAAGAAGCTTCTAGGTAAAAAGCTTGTGTCATACTCTAAAGACTCTCCTGAGTCTAAGGACTCTGGAGCTAACAATACTTCTTCCTATGCTGCCTCGTCATTGGATAGAGATGCTAGAAATGGTTCCCTTGTTACCCCCAACCCTACTAAAACTTGCTCCAATCCTGAAAGGGAACCCACTGTGGATGTCTTGGGTTTAGCCAGGAATAATGTTGATGACCATTTCAAGATTTTGAAATGGATCTTTCATGAAATCAACGAGCTTAAAATAAAAAACTGGGTCCTTCAAAGTAAATTGAAAGAAATGAGTGTCAAGGTTACTGCACTTAGCAAGAACAAGGAGGAGTGAAAAGATCATGGTGCCAGAATAGAAACCTAGAACCAAGCGAGCGTGGATAGAAGAGTTGAAATTGAGCTGGATAAAATGAAAAATACTGTTAAAACTATAGCCGAGCAGAACAACAGGATGGAAAGACACAATGCCATCATCATCAATGCCATGACCGAAAAATTGGACAAATTTCAATAGGGGTCTTCGGTGGTTGATCTAGAAGAGGTCAATGATAAAAAATAGGATGAGGATGTTGGCATTTCTAAGAGGACCAGGGATAATTTGAAGAGGAAAGCTCCTCCTACACCGCAGATGATTCAAACCTTGAAGAAGGGTGTTCAGGACATGTAGAACTTGGAGGTTGAAACCGAGTCTGTGTTGAAGACTCTAAGTTAATTTTGGCTTGTATTTTTGTTGGATTTTTGGCTGGTTTTTTGTCTGACCCTCCTGGTCTTTTGCGGGTGGCTACTGCTTTTTCTAGTTTTTTCTTTTAAGTAGCCTATTTTCTTTTGTTGGACTATTTTTCATTTCTCTTCTATTGTAAACTTGGTGGTTTTGGGTCCTTGTAAAACCCGTTTTACCCCTTATCAAAAACCAAGTCAAGAAATTTCTTAAAACATTCAACATTCAACATCAATTTTCCACACCATACTATCTACAATCCAATGGACAAGCTAAAAACACTAATAAGATTTTGGAATAAATCCTCTAGAAAACTATTAACAAACATCATAAGGATTGGCATACACAATTACATTATCCACTTTGGGCTTATCGAGCAAGTGTTAGATTGTCCATAGGAACCACAACTTATAACCATTTTTATGGCACTGATGCAATCATGCCCTTGGAGTTGGAAATTTCTACCTTGTGAATTTCTCTTCAAGACCTTATTGATGATGCCACTTATAAAGAACAACGATTGCACCAACTCGAGATGCTCAATGAAAAGTGCATTAATGTGCTTGGGCATCTCCAAGATTACATCAAACAATTACAATGAAAGTATAGCTCACATGTCATTCCTTAAACATTTTGTAAGGGTGATTTTGTTCTTTCTGAAAATCAACGTAATACTAATGCTGACAATGAAGATAAAGATAAATTCAGCCCTAATTGGTTAGGACCTTACATAGTTGATACCAGTTATGGATCTCATGCTTATATCTTAATGGAGCTTGATGGAACACCCCTCAAGGAACCTATTAATTTTGTACATTTGTGTCAGTGTTACCTTTGTTTTCTTTGAATAGTATGTTTGTTAAAGAAGTGTTGTCTAAAGTTATTTAATGTCATTCTAAATAACTTTCACATTACTTCGTTCTTCACAACTAATCTGTTGTTTGTCTTGAACACTAAGGTAATTATTTAAGATAATTTTATAATTTATTTAGGATTCATAAGTTATTCACCCTTGTGTTATGTTAAGTTAGATCCTTATAGGTGTTTTTAATTTAACACATTCTCTTCCAATCAACAATGTTCTGTCTACAGTGAAACTAAAATATGTTTATATTAGATCACATCAATCCTGTTAAATCATGTAGACATTAATTAAATACTTTTCCCATAAGAAATTTAATTAATCACATTGCATTTAACATTCACATAGAAAGAAAAATTCTTAAAACACCAAAAGCGCATGTATATATATATATCAAAAAGTTTTATATAAATCTCACTATCATATACAAAATCACCAAGGTCTATGACAACTCGACCCCTTCGGCTCTAGTATTCGAGATCCAGTCCCTAGACATCATGAGACAGTCATGTGAGATCACGACCACGAACTGCTGAGTCTAAGTGCATACTCTAGACCCTATACATGACCAACAACCACAAGACGCTCCTCTTCCATTTGATCTCTCTCCACTCGTACTTGTGCTAGCTCTGCATGTAGTCTCTCAACCTCTGCTGAGGACTATGATGATTGTCCTTCACTCTTAGCTCAATGGAGTCATCTCCTCACACTCTTGTATGTTTCCCGTAACATCGTGAAAGGTCTGAGTGACTGTAGCTCCTCCTCCCTGATCGGTGGGGGCACATAGTCAGGATCCATTTCCTCCTCGTTGATGGATGTAGGAAGTATCTCCATGGTAGCCTGACAATAGAACTCTTGCCAGTCTCTTATCGCTCCTGTGAGATAGACAAGGTACACAATCAGCACACATCATCATGATATATAAATACAATAGATAAATATACTCAAGTACATGCGTAAAATGAAAAACATCATCACCTATGTCTCCAAGTTCATAAGGAATATCAACCTAATCCTCTCTGGAGGGCATGGAGGATGTGCTAGCCTCTCTCTGACTCTGGGTGTTGATGTCTATTGTAGCTACTGCACATGTTCTAGTCTTATAAGTGTGTGAGGAATCTTTATGCTCATACCAATCCTCACTCGCTACCTCATCACCCTCACTCAAGGGTGGCTCCTCCTTGTAAAAATCATCCTCCTCATAATCCTGACTTCCCTCATCCTCCTTTATATCCTAGTCCTCATAGTCAATATCATCCTTTGATTCATACTCATCATCAATAACATCAGTAAATATATCTGATGGCCTGTATTGTACATCCTTCGCTCTCTCCTCTAGCTCATCTCCCTCATCTAGTGTTGGTACTGAATCACCTATAGGGACATCCATGGGGAACACAAGATATAGTTGTGTCATTGACCACCACTCCTTATGCTCATTTGTGCTACCAATATCATCAGTGTCAGTTACTGGTGGTTGGTGGGTGATCGTGATCTAAAGCATCAGAATCAATCTCATGAACATGGCCTCTAGGCACTCTGTACTAATTTCGTAATGAAGGGGAACACCCTTGATGCTGTCTGCACCTGCTCAAACTATCACATGAATTTCCCATAATAGAAGAGTCATACAACATAGTCATGCCTCGCAGGAAGAAACCTGCCCATCTACATCATCATCAGTTGTCCTAAGAGATCTAGCCATTGTAGAGTGAGTAGATAGGGTCTCCATAAGATCTCGTCCTCATCTAGCTGGTCAAACCTCACCCTGAAAAAATGTAAATGTTTGTATTGCCAAAACTGTCATAGAGGATAGTTGAATGCTTGTGGATATCTTGTAGCTATAGCACAAGGGAATCCGACAGGCCTGGTGCATGAAATATTCTCGAGGAACCACACCTACAGAAGTGTGTAGTGTACTATACTATTGATCTCTCGAAACACAAATCTACGAAGATCATAATATAAGTGTGCTAGGATGCAACAACCCCATGCATAGATTATCCTATGCTCATACATCCCTTGAATAAAATGTACCAATCCTCCATCTAAGTGCACGTCATCTGTCCATTAGGATTGAGAACAAGCACCACTGTATGCATAATAACCCATCTAACAACAAAAGCTTGTGAATATAGAAGCATGGGAAGCTCGATCCCCACTCATCATGAATAGGTCCATCCAAGCAGTACTACATATCCACTTTCTTCTCGTGGAATGACCGATCCCCCCAGAAATATACCCACTCTCCCTGAATGGGAACTCAGAGAATGCAGTGTACATCCTTGAGAGTGATGGTCATCTTCCCAGTAGGAAGATGAAAGGTACAAGTATCGGCATCCCAACGCTTGCACAGGGCCATAAGAATGGCATCATGGTATCTCATAGGTGGCGTAAGATATGCCCAATAGATGCCTTAGGTTTTTAAATGCTCTATCTCTATTGTTGATAGCACTAGAGTGTGATCTCTAAGAAAAGTAAGCTATCTTCCCCCTAGTTGTTGTCACGACTAGGCAAGGACCTATCAAAAATCATCACAAACTACTCTAAAAATCTATCTAATATCTTCAATATTTACATATTTCATCATGCAAGTATGCTAAAGTAAATCTAGTGTGTTGTTCTAATGGCCTTAGACACTTTAGAACCCTTTTAGGAAATTTCACAATGAAACAAGACACTTCACGAAGAAGTGGGACACTTTGCAAACAAATGGGACACTTTGCCAACAAATGGGACACTTTGCGAACTTCTTTTCCAAGATCCCAAATTAACCTATCCATGCATTAAAAATAATTAAACTATTACAAAATCACAAGGAGAATGTTGCAGAATTGACTCACCTCACAATATAGCTCGTCGCGTGCTACCTTCTCACGAAGCTCATCCAGTCACAAAGGTGTGTAATCCCGTCTACTCAGAATCTTCTCATCTCACTTGTCACTCTCATGCTACAAGAAGGTAAAATGAAACAATAAGTGACAAATCACTTTCTCTTACTTCTGTTACTCTATTTTCACCACTTTTACTCATGCATTCAATTAGGGTTATTTCATCTTAACAGTTAATAATGCTTCTTTTCTTCAAAAGAACATAACGAGAGTTAGGGAAATCTATTTTTGACGTCGTTTGATGCATTGGAATCATGATTTCACACTCGACATTATCAATCATCTATTGATACATGACATGGTACTTGTAAATTCCGTACAGTATGATGTTCCTTATTCGATGTGGCTAGATTGCTACCTTGATTCCACCTCCATAAATATAGCAGAATCAAGGGGGGCATACATCTACCCTTGAATTGGATTCCTAGGAGTTAGATAAAAGGATTTTTGGATAATTAATGAGTTTGTGTTGTAGGATGTTCCTAATGTTGTAGTTTTGTAAATAACTACATTGGGGGCTTCATTCTCCCACCTTTTTAATGAGTATCCTTTTATGCAATAAAGTGTACTATTTAGAGTCCTTTAGCTTACATATGCACATGGAGTCATATGGGCACTAAAGTGGGGGCTAAATGTAACTTAGAAAATTGGACCCTCTTGAGAAAAGAGATAATTTCACACCTAATTATACCCACTTTTGTGTCCCCTTCCATCATTTATCCTTCAAAACATCATTTATAGGACCCTAAGACCCATTAATTTTTTTCTAGAGCCTTGTTTCATTTGAGTAATCACTTAAATCCTGACAAAGAGCATTCAATTCATCCACATCTTGAAAACCCACCTTCAAAAACCACTGGTGGGACCCATTCGCCACCTTGGGAAAATGAGTCCTCTCTGGTGGGACCCTTTCACCACCGTGGGTGAATGAGTCCCCTCTAGTGGGACCCATTCACCACCGTGGGTGAATGAGTCGCCTTTGCTAGGACACATTTGCCAAGGGTGGCGAATTAGTCCCTTTTGAGGGAAATTTCAATTTTGAGCAAGAATTCAATTAATTCAACTTAATTTCTCGGTGAATCTCGGCCTCTTAGGTCTAAATAATGGAAAAATTAGGTTTTGTTTCTTATAAATACTCATTTTAAGTCACTTTACACGTCTTTTATACTAGTAGAATTTGGCAAATAAATGACTACGTGACTAAAAATTTTATTCACATGACTAAAAATTTTAGTCATGTGACTAACACTAGTAGTATTTGAAAAATAAATGACTAATTTGGTCATTTATAAGTGACTAATTTGGTCATCAGGCAAAATTACAACTAAATGACTAAATAAATGACTAATATAAGACAAATAAAAATGACTAAATAAATGACTATTATTCCTCTATTCATTTTTCTTTTGAATTTGATCATAATTCATAGAGCTTAAGCCCCCCTTGTGGGCCATTTGGACCTCTAGATTGCTTGGTGCACCAAAAATACCTATTGCATGGAAGGCATTGCCTCTCGGTGGAGTCTTAAGTCCTTCACATATTTTATAAAAAAAATTAACATTTCACTACTTAATGGTAATCATTCCTACATCCATGTGTCACTACTATATAAAGGGAGGATTTAAAATATTAATTTAAGAAAAATATTAATTTTGTTTTAAATATATTTATGATGAAGGCGTATCCTATTGAATCTCAGCCGTTCATCATTTTTTGCAATTTTTTTTTACTGTTTTCTGCCTTTTTTTGCTGCTTTCCCCGCCGGTCCTCCAAATTCTTCCTCGCTGGTATTGACCATTCACTTCTCCAATTTGGTGAGCTATAGCCTAAAAATAAGGTTTCAACAAGGGTTTTTGAGTATATTTATCAAAATAAAACTTTATGTCGTCGCCTCAGTAAATGCCTCTACTTCATAATGATTAGGGTTCGCTTTTGTTTTTTTTAATTTATTTATTCCCATCCATCACCATGAATAATCTCTCCACCATAATTTGAAGGGAAAGTTATAGGTATGGTCCTTTTAGATTGATTCCTCTTAAATGGAAAGAGACAGGAATGAGTTGTCATTATTAATATTTATCACATAAGCCTAGCCTAACTTCATGAATGAAATTAAGTATTTTGTCATAAATATATATGGATTAAAGTTTAATTGGTATAAGTGAGTTATATTATTTGATTATACTATTTATTGAGTTTTAAATTTTCCATGGCTATAATGAACAAGTGGTAAGGTTTGGTTCATTTTTTAGATAACAATTTTTCCAAAATAAATATCTTTTAATATTTTAACTTTTGCAAAATAAAAAATAATTATTTTTTAAAAATTGAACTTATATTTAATATATAATCAAAATATAATCAAATTTTTTAACTAAAGAAAGTTTTTAGTTATGTTATTTTAAATATATTAGATATAAGTAAAATATATTAATTATACTTAATATTATATATTATATTTTAAATAAAACTATTAATTACATAAAATGATTAAAATTTATAATTATGTTGAAGGCGTCCCCACGCTTAGTATTTGCAAGATTTCCTCTTTCATTCCAGATGGTACAGATTAATCGAGAGGCAATGGACTACCATGAAATGCATTGCAGCGCTTTATCATCGGCATCCTTGATAGCACGACACAATTTGAGGTAAGTCAATTGCCCTATAATAGAATTCCCCAAACCCTAAATTGATTTCACAGAATCAGTCAATTCATATTTACATTTCCGCTAAAATCTTGGTGAATCATTTTGACTCTACACAGTTTCCTTCCTGCAAGCACTGCATAGTTTCCTCCTTGTGACATTGTTGACAGAAAGACCTATTTTTTATAGAATCTTTAGGTAAGTCCATTGCCTTTCTTTCATTATGGGATTATTGCTAGTGTGTAAATGACCACTTCAATTTTCCATAAGTTTTTTTGACTCTAAAATAATTATTTGCTTATGTCTCTGCAGGTTGGAATCCGTAGGTGTGGCCTTGGTGATATTGTTCCTGGAAACTCTGCACACTTTTCTCATCGACATCATTTGTGCAGAATCTGTAGGTGACTTTTTACTCTTTTAGTGAGGCTTTGGACATTTATTTCATAGCCACTGCTAGAAGATTTTGAGGGTTTTGAGCCCCCATTCGCAGCTTTCGCCATTTCTACACATCTTCAAACCCTAATGCACAGTAGTATCTACACATTTTTATTGACACACAATTCTTTGGCATGTCTGACTTTAGGGGAAGGCATTTTTTAAAACCTTTTAAGGAATGAAATTTTACCTTTTGTGGTCATATTTTTAAACTTGTTCAAAGAAACTTTTGTCTTCTTTTGTTTGTTTATTTCTTTCTTTCTAAGCATTGCCTATTTTTTCTTTATGGAATATTTTTTCAGTAAATTATTCAAAAGGTTTGTTGTAGATATGATGGCTCTGTAATTAGATCTCTCTTTTTTAGCTGGTTTTGGCCTGGTTAGACAAAATATAAATTACATACTTTCTATTACTAATATAGAAGAGCTCAAGCAAGGGGTAAATTATTTGGGCTTTTAAACGAGAGCCCTAGGTTGAAAACCCTAAGAGACATGGAAAATTGTTGAAACAGGGTAAACTAAAAAATTCAGCTTGCTGAGCATGGCATTGGCCATGTTGTTCTCCAACAGTTGAGTCAATTGACAGGAGAGATACCCTATGGTTGTCGCAACTAAGCTGAGGCCAAATTATAGAGGAGCCAGATTGGACACTGTTAGATTCACTTCTTCAAGATATTGAGAGCAACCACTCTCAAAATTTAGAGGATTTTGTTCCACCATGCGAGGCTGCAGAGGACGTTGATCTTCTTTTACTGAAGTAAAATCAAAGAGGGATTTTTCTTCAACAAATGGACAGAAGATTGGTGAGAATTTCAAATTCTCATTAACTAATGATATATGCCGAGATAAATATTTGAAGAGCATAATTGGTTTTACATCGCTGGTAAAACTACAATTCTTTAATCTTTTTCTATACCCACTGTTCAGTTAAAGTATTCTATTCTTTGTATATATTATTTTTCCTTGGAAATTAGACACACAATTACCTAATTTAAGAAAATGCACTCCAAGATATTTTCTTTGAATCCGCACCTTTCATGCTTGGAAACTTAGCGTAATTTTTGTCCCTTAAAAATCTACATACATTTTCTTTCTGAGAACCTTCTAGAAGCTGTTAAACTACCATAAAATACAATTACCAGAGGGAATTTCGCTGTCATCTGAACGACCATAAGAAATGAATTATTGTTTATATTATTGAGGATAACCTCTACAACAACAATTTGATTTGAGCTAATGTCTGTAATTGTGAATGGGATCAACCCATTGACTATGAAAATGTTCTATACAGATGTCGAAGCTATTGCGCACATTGACGCTTGGCACATGTTTGTCATGAACATGTCAGCCATTGCTAGCCACTTCAATGATAGTATAATCATTAAATTCTATTAGATTGGCAATCAAAGCCTCCAAGGTTGTGCACCATTTCTTGTAATACTCATCAGAAATCCTCAAATCCACTAGAAATGGAAAGTGAATTTCAAAAAGCTTATACAAGAAAAGGAAAGGCATGAATACTCAAACTACACAAATATCACTACAAATTCCTTTTGATCTACTCAATGAATCAAATGATGAAGATAGTTAACCAATTCCAACAACAGCCAAAGCCAAAATCAAAGAATCTCACCTCTGAATTCTCAAGGTAACTTAATAAAATCTCCATCTTCATTATTGAATTTTTTTACAATTGGCACCTAAACAACATAGAATAGGTCCTAGAGATGAAGGATGTCGAAGTGAATCTTAACATCAATCAAAATTAGCCCTGCTAGTGTTGCTATATGAAATTCAATGACTACAGTGTTGGTTGTAGTTGATTGTGTGAAGAGCTCTGAAAACTGCTAATTAGTAATTTGTGATAATATTGAGATGTTAAATTATGTATAGCATGACTATATGAAACGGTAGGCTCAAAGCAATGTGAGTAGGTAATGATATCACTCCTAGCACAAAGGACTGAATGAGTGGGAAGGAGATGTTAAGGCACCTAAAATGTGTTAAAGGCACAAGTTGTGGCAACACTTTATCTGTTCTAAATCTCTTAGGTGTAACATACTTATACACTATGGAAACTTCAGAAATTGTATGGTGGCACCACATATTAGCCTTAGAAAGTCTTAGGGCAACCAAAACAACTACACATAATATGACTGGGTAAGATAACCTTCTAAGGTGCTGTAAAATGAAATGATAAACCAAAACATGCTTAGGAGAGGAGAGTGGGAAAGAGGCATGATAGATCTACAAAAAGTGGGGATGTTGCTTCTAGGACCATGAGGATGGATTACATGGCATGAATGCACTTGCAACAAAGTTTTTGTATGGAGTGATCTCATCATTGGATTCCACTGAATCCCCCAATATATTATCCTTCTTTTTTTAACCTACTTCTTGTAGTGGGATCCAAACTAGAGCTCATTTGATGGGCAACAACAAGTAGGAAATTATGGTCTATAGTTGCATCAATACCCATTATCTTGTCAGTCATAATTCATCCCCATTTATGTCACCATTCAAAACTTTTCCACAATAAATGCATTCAACTCTCTTTTTAGAGTTGGAAATTTCCATACAGTGGTTCCATGAGGCATCCCTTCCTATTTTTGCATGATTTCTATTTTGAGACTTTAATGTTTACTGGAATTGGGTTTTTGTATGTAGGGTTTGATGGAAGAATGAAACTGTCTTAACAAATTTTAAATACACTCCAAAACATTTGAAAATTTCTCCAGTCCTTGCTTACAGGTAAGGAGGATAGCATATGCTCATCCACTACTAAAAATTTATTATTGTTTAAATAATTGTCTTTCCCCTGACCCTCAATTAATTTTCCTATCAATATTTGTCCTTGCCCCAGTCCCCAAGACTAGAAACTAATATCTTTTGTGATGATGTTCTCCTCTATCAAAACCCAAAAATAAAGAAGCATAAAATTCAAGTTTTTGGGTGACCTACATAGTTGCTACAAGGATTGCAGTCCATGGAATTCTTGGGTTCACCTAAAATCTAGCTCGGGACACCTCCATTATAAATTTGGCTAGAATTCTGAGTCTTGCAAAGCTTGTGAGTTCCAAGTTGAGTCTTGTAATCATGCTTATGAAATACTATTTGATGTTGAAATGATTGTGGTTACTTCTATTCTAACTGCTAAGTACTATTGTCTCTACTTATTGAAGATACATGGGGATTGATTTTTTTTATGTAAATATTAGAAACAAAAAATGCTTCATTGCAACATTCCACTTCTCAATACCTGAGCTTAAGAATTAAAATATTATGCTCATTTCTGTTGGAGAAGAATTCTTACATAATGGTCATATTAATTGCTAGGAATCAAGGTGCAAGGTCCCACTGCTTTTATTTTCTTTGAAACCTATTAAATAATAAGAAACAGTCAAAAAAGCAAGGATGGACTATGGATGAGATATATGTGCACTGCCATTGTAGCGTGAAAATGTTTGGTTTTGGAGATCTACGTTTAATTGTGTACCATTGGATACATATTTAGAGCATGTGGCTCAACAACTGTAACATGTTTGTGCATTGAAATTTGAATAAAGAAACAGGAAAGGTCAGAGGACGAGCAATTTACATGATATGCTCTATCTAACAGGTACAAAAATACCCATTGCAATTTTTAGTGTCATTGTTGATTGCTTTACCAAAATATGTTCATTATTGAACTGCCTTTAATTTTGTCTTCAGCTATGTAGTTGAAAAAAAAAATTCATGTCCTAGATGTGATTGCTACAACACTTGACATCATAATATAGGTAGAATGCCTTCAGTGCAAAAAAAATTAACTTGAATGCTAAATAACTTTTAAGGAAAACATTATGCTTGAATAATAATAAATTATGATAAGACAATGAAATTTTGTTGAACGGAATGCTATGAACTAAAATCCTTAGCTGTGATATTTGGTCACATCAAACAAGGGATTTTATCTGGCTATGAGAAAATTTGGCTAGTGTAAGTGGTCTGGACATTTTACCTACCCAATCTAATTTATTGGTATGAAACAAAATTCTTCTAGTTCTTGTTGGCTGATGGGTTTGATTTGTAGATCAATGGTTACGAATAAAGAAAATTTGTTTAAGGACAATCAGAGGCCATTACTAAGCTGGCTATGTGTTGGGTGTGGTGTATTCCAAAGTAGAGTGAATTCGATAGAAGAGATACTCCTAAGTTGTTCACTCCATAACATAATTTTATCTAATCATAGAGACAAACAAAAATCTGATTGGTTAGTTGCATATATATATAACAAAATTTTATCTACTCCAATATATATAGATGGATTGAGAGAGAGAGATATAGATTTGATCTAATCATATATAGAGAGAGATATTTATGTGAACTTGTGATCCCAGACCATAGGCTCTGCTATGATCTTGTGGACATAAATTTCAAATTCAAACAATAAGATGAAATGTATTTTGAATCAATGACCATAGGCTCTACTATTCAGAAAGTTGGGGGGGATCATGAAATGTATTTTGAATCAATGACCATCATTCAACATTTGTTGGTGGAGACATTGATTGCTATTGATTTGATTCAAACATGGCCACAAAGCTTGGAGTCATATCTTCTGAAATTTTTTTCACCATTCAGAATGAAAGTTTTTTGGATTGGTTGTGTTAGGTACACCATCTCCTTTACTTGTCATGAGTGATCAATAATATTGGGTTTTTACTATTATGTACAGGTAAATGTGTGTTATGAGGTCAGCTTGGAATATTTTTTTATTTCTTGCTTGAGTGGGAGATGTCAAACTAAATCTACAGTTCTGGTGTGTTAGCTTCACATTAATTAAGCCTCTTTGATGATGACTAGGCACAATGAAATGAGTGAAATGATCTGATTTAGTTAGCTTTTATGACACAAAATTAGTTTATGAGATTGTAATTTTGAACTTGTTATTGATATTAATTTTGATTTACTGGAGAGGATTGAGTAATCTTGAAATATCTTCCACATTCTCCCTAACACTAGCATCCACTAAACTATCACATGACCACATCGTTACCCCTTTTGAAATATCATGTAGTTCTCATCTTCCAACACAAAAAAATGGAGGCATGTTGAGGAACCTATATTTCCTTATGACAACCTTTTTCAAATGTGTTTTCATTGTTCCACCATATCTTCCATACCAACAAATTCTATGTCACTCAACAACAAACTCAACTATCATTTTCTAGTTTCTCATGCATTGACAATGACAACGTTGTATCTATCATGGAAGGGTCTCTCTCCTTTTCACAAAATAAGCATACATTTTTTCAAAACAAACATACACTACTCTCTCTATAGGAATTTTTGCTCAAGATGCTATCATATTCTTGGGCACTCCACATACACTACCCTCTCTACATGAATCAATGCTCAAGATTTTATCATATTCTTAGCACTCCAATGTGGAGTCACATCTAGTCCTTCTCTTGTAACACAATTAAATTATAAAACTAAACAACAAAATACATAGATAAGAAAATGTTATTTAAGGGAAGAAAACTTGTCTATATATTAAATAAATGATGATTAGAATATATAAATTAAATGAAGCTCATCAACACCCTACAAATTTTAAATCTAATATGACACCTATCTAGAATTTTTTGATAGTAGAATAACTAATATTGACACATCTACAATTCCTATTGGAATATCTACAACTCTTGTAAGCACTTATTCACCATGTGCATAATTCAATTATGTACAATTTTAACACTCTTCGTACACCTAGAATTTACTAAACTATCACATGACCACACCACTACCCCTTGTGAAATACGAAGCATTTATTTTTGTCCAACAGCAAAAAAATGGAAGCATGTTGAGGAACCTATATTTCTTCCAAATACCTTTTCTAAACATTGTTTTGTGATTCCAAAAGCTACACATTATTAGAAATTTTTTATTGGTTTCTAAATCTAAAACAATTGTTTTGTGGTTTTTTTGCAGATTGGATTTGGTTCGCTTTATTTTAACAAAATAACTCATTCGTTAGGGCTTCATTGACAAATACACACAAATTGTGCATTTGAAATCTTCAGGTATGTCATCTGTGTAACAAACCTGTTTATGAGCATATATAAAATTCCATTCACGTGTAGTTGACCGCCGATGTGGCATCACATGATTGGTTGCTTTGCATATACTATCTCCTTAGGTCACTTTGTCTCTCGTCTTGGCTGCTTCCATATGTTTTTCATTGAAATTTACTAACATTGATTTTACAAGAATGAGAATATTTGAAGGATTGTGCTCACATGTTTTGCATTATTCACATGTGCTTCTACTTTTGAAAGGATTGTGCTAAGATATTTTGCATAATTCACAAGTAAGTCTCCATGTTTGCTTCTAACACGCACTATTGTTTTTTTCACACCAAATGATACAGAGCTCTTTTAAATATGAAAGGACATGTTCTATTTAAGCCCAATGCACAAATTGATTATAGTTTCAATAAATTTAATGTCATTTTCTTCATTCTTTAGATTAATAAGCTCAAATTTTAGAAATACATATTTTTCATTTGTCATTTTTCTGATAATATGCAATAGATTGCAATGATTTTGTTCTTTGCTTTGGGACTTCTATTTCTAAATTGAAATCATATGAATGCTTGATGTGGAATATTTTTAATTTATATCTTATTGCCTTATCCTAAAGAGATTCTAAATCCAATCACATGATTAATTGCTTTTTAGATCAAGGGAATGCATTTTGTTTAATTATGGGTGGTCATTATCAACACTAACAACTTTAAAGTCATAGCTATTGGTCCAATATTGATAAAAATATTGGGCATTATATAAACAACTACTATCAAAACTATTGAAATATGCTCAGACACTGGGTCCTCTCCCCTAGAAGAAAAAGAAAAGGAAAATAGAAAGAGGAAGGTAGTTATTTTAACGTAATCTTTCTTTTTAACCTTTGAATGTCTAAACTAGATACACATCGAGTATCCGTCCTCCAATTTCCATTCGCATGGTGCATGCACACTGATTATCCATCCATTCGTTTTAATTTGAAATCCCCAAAGAAAGGAGGAATTTTTATTCCTAATGAATAATAAATTGCAGGTGAAAATGACAACCTGTGGAAATGGAAACTGCGTAATGGCAGGGTCCATGAATGAGCAGTTGGTGCTTGAAATAGCATTACATGTCATGAGTTCTTTGGACTATGGGAGCTTCTATAGCCTCTCCATTACTAATTCTTCAATGCGTTGTATTGCAAACGATGACAGAGCCTAGAAAGCCCTCTACTACAAGGCAGAAAATAGGGCATTGGAGAGTTAACTAAGGGAAAAATGGCTGCAACGAAGGAAGCACATCCCCCTTGTTTTGCAAGAAAATTAGTACTCTTATAAATCCAATGCCAGGGTTCATTTTGGTAGGGATAGCTACTTCTGCATGATTATTTCAGAGGGCATGGGTATTCACAAGAAGACATATAATTTCAAACCAGGTATGCATTCTCGACGACTTATCTCTGTAGAATATAGATTTACCCTTATTTTTCCCCGATCTTGCTTGGTTATTGGTTTTAGAGCTTTTTTCATTACAAGCATGAGACTAAAAGATATATGTTTTAAAGAAATTAATGCTCTAATATTTGTTATATTTATGTGCTGAAAATTGATTCTTTGTTGTCATGCATTTTACTGAGTTTTTCCATCAAGAGCAATTTGGGGATTTTACATTTTGATTGTTCTTTGATTTCTTTTTCTGTTATATTGTTATGTTTTTTTGAAAATGCAAGATGATATTTATAGTAGAACTCATATTGGAAGGAATTTTTGATTGTTTTGTAGTTCATGGTGTTGCTAGAGTAATTTTGTCTGCTTTTAGAATTGATTCCTTGTTGTGGAGTTTTCTCCCACTCTTGTTGATAAATGTGGTCTCATATTAGTAGAAATAATATTTCCAAAATTATGTGATATGTTTTGCACATATATTTGTATCTATCTTATTCTTATTGTTTTGCATCCAAAATATTTTAAGATTTGCTATATTTCTATTTGACACTAAATTAGTATATGTAACATAATCCATATCCATGAAGGATAGGCCTTCCACATTTGTTTTTGCATGGCAAAGATTGTCTATGATCATGTTTCCCAATAATGTTGGAACATTATTTTAAAGAGACTCAAAATTTAAGATATTTTCATATGCCTTGTTGCTACTGAAGAAGAAGTTTATCCTCCGAGTTTTCTTTAGAAGATACAAATGTAAAAGACAAATAATATTAATGTTATTATTTACCTATTAGAATCTCTTGATGGATACAAGCTTGGGTGAGTGCCGATATGGTTCTTTGAATTGAATTGCATGTATCACCCATTTGTAGAATCTACATAATTTTTCCAAATATTTGTTACCCCAACCTTTTGCTATCTGAGCAGATATACACGTATTTCATTTAATGAAAGTTACAGATTAACTAGAATTTGATAAGACTTATATTCATAATATTTTAGGGAAATTATTGTTAGGATGAGTTACAGATTTAGAGCTCTTTTTCCCTTTTACACCATAGAGTAGTGCCATGTTCTCACTTCCTCTTTCTTTCTAGAAACCAAAATCTCAATGGATTTATTAGTAAATTGTTTGAACATGAGATGTATTTTGTAGAAACATAATAAAAATCTGCCATACAACTTGATAAATGACTACAATAATCTCCAAAAGTTGTAGAATTGAAAAAGTTAGAGCTCTGAGCTGAAAAGGAATAACCTGGACTACTGCACTTTGATTGGTTGATGTATATAGAATTGTAAGGCATCTAGAGCCCCTATGTAATATAGATTATATTATTAACTTGCTAGCTATAAATAGAATACATATTTTTTGTTAAAAAAAAGATCCTAGAACAGGAAGATCAACTCACTCGATTCAGTATACGCCCAGTTGGAATTGCATCAAAAAAGGACATTGGTGCATGAAACATGCACTTGTGCATATCATTGAAAAAGATGATTGGCATTTTTTAATCTTTCCAGCAAAGTAATAATGGACCTCACAAGAATGCATAAGGAACTTTCTATTGCTAAAGCAACGTAAACCACCTTAAGATGGTAGTAGCTAACAATGGACATCTGATCTTTTGTTGTAGGAGTTTCCCATGCCATCCAATAATTGCTACTTATTTGAAGTATGTGAAATAATGTTTGTGCCAATAAGATTATACGTATCAAAACACCTATGTATGCAACAGTGATATAAGACCAATACACCCACGCACTTACCATGCCACTCTCTTTCTTCTTCTTGCACAAGCTATAAATGATTTTCTTCTTTTTCTCTTGACTTATTATTTTCTACTTCGTGCTCTTCCTCTAGCTCTTGTGTGTTCTGGTCAATACCCTGCTTCTGGAGTTGTTTATGGTTAACATCTTTCACACTAGTTGTATTGTTAGATGAAAATTCTTTAACAAATGCATTTGATGATAGGATCTCAAATTTCTCCATAGCATCAATGGATTTCAATGCTTTCTGATGTGAACCAACTAATTCCTCAAAATCTGAGCTTGATTGTAATATATCATCATATCTTCCAGCTTGAGTAATCTCACCATCTCTCATTACCTAAAAAAAGTTACAAAAATGTCCATTGTGAATAGAACTTGGATCTTTTTGTTTCTTCTCTAGGATACATGACTCCTGAAGCCATTACCCGGTTCTTCCCATAGCTAGCTGTCAATTGTAACTTCTCATATTTAATTATTGAACTCAATAGTAATTAGAGAAATACAAACATACTAGAATGAGGTCAGTAGCAAATAAAAACTCCACTTGGTTAGTTACATAGACTACAATTTTTGAATCTAGAATGCCAAGTAGACATTGTTGTAATAGGAAAAGGCTAGATAAAATTACTTGGAAAAAATTGTGTCCCACTATGTGCATCAACAACACTAAATGGATCATCAAAAAGATAGATATTTGCATCTTGATATAAAGCCCGTGCAATCTGTATCCTTTGTTTTTTCCCACCACTCAGATTTATTCCTCTTTCTCCAATTTGTGTTTGGTCTTCATTTGGTAACAATTCCAGATCTTTCTTTAATGCACAAGCTTGCAGCATAATCTCATACCTGATTTTTGAGAAGGAAGGATATCTCTAGGCGTACTTTACATATATAGCTAAGTTCTGTGTTGGAGAGTTTATCAAATACACATTAGGTCTCAAGGATGCTACTAGTTTGTGCACATCAAGCACCCCATATATTCTTGGTATTATTGGGCCTTTACATTATGTCTTTGTTTCCGTTCACTACTCAACAATGACTCATTTATGATCTTTGCCACATCCTATATAGTTTTGTTCATGGTTTCACTTCTTACCAACCAGTAGCTTCTGCTGATCTCTAGATGGTCCTCATTTTATTAATATAATTCTTGGTTTTAAGCACAATATTGGCACTCCCTTTGTCCACTTTAGGAACAATGATCTTCTCATTGTTGATAAGTTTTTATAATGCCCAGTTTACTTCCTTCAAGATGTTGCTCCTGGGTGGTTTTGTATTCCTTAATATTCTTGAACAGCCCTATCTAATTTCTTCAGCAGTATGATCTGGTCGGTTGAGTATGATATTTGAAAATTTGACTAGTAGTTTCTCATTAGGGATATGGCTAAGGGCAATGTCAATTCTTGGTCTTTACGAATCCAACTTAGTGTTGTAACATCTAAGGTAGTTGATGAGAGGTAGGCAATGTTTTGTGATATGAAATGAGCATATGGGACTAAACTCTATGCTTTATTTGCAATTGACTGGTTTGGCATTTTTCTTCTTTTTTTGAACTAATTATAGACACTTTTGAAGGATTTTTTTTGCTAGGTAGTTAAGCTTTGCACTGCAAAGGTAATGTGCTGCATAATTATTAAAGATGTCTTCATCCAACAATAAAAATGAGTATATGGGCCTAAATTTCTATACTTTATTTTCATTTCACTGGTTTGGAAATTTTCTTCTTTTCTTGAACTATTCTAGACATTTTTGAAGTATAAATATTGCTAGTTAGTTGAGCTTTGCATTGCAATGGAATTGTGTTTCATAATTATTAGAGATATCCTCTTCCATGTGATATATTCTCCCACCTGGGATGTTTATTTTCTTAAAGGATGAATTGCTGCTTTTATGATCACAATTTTCTGATCAGATCTATTTGGAAAGAAAGAAACATTTTTTGGTGTAACATTTTTCTCTTGAAAGGAAAAAAAACATATTCATCCCACAATAATGGGTTACACTTTTTGGCCAAACCTAACATTGAAATCAACATTTTCAAAGAAAATTTCACTTTCTAACACTTATAGTAGGTAAACTATTAGGAATTTGAAAATGATGTAAACTAGTGATTTGTGAGATTTTGTCTGTAGATTTTAAATATATTTTTTTAAAAAAATTGGAATTAAATTGTTTTTTTTTGCGTCTCCTTTGATAACTAGTTTTTAATAGTAAACAACATTTTTTAAAAGTGATGTGTACTTCGACACGCATAATTTTTTTCTACAAAGGATAAAATTTTGATTCTTTTTAATTTAGGTTGCTAACACTGGTATCTATTGGTTTCATTTTGTTTCATAACGTTTTGTTGAATTTTTTTTTTTAATTAAGTTTTGAAGTCAAAACATTTACAATTTAGACATAGGTGCACTTCAGCACACATAACTTTTTTGGTATGTATTGAAATTCAATTTATTTTTTTGTTAGAACGAGGACATCAATACCTGGAGGATATACATTTTTCAATTTTTTTCCTCAAATTTACTATTTTTCCACAATGATTTTTCATCGAACTTGAGGTTCGGTGAAAAAACTATGTACAGTAAAACTAAAAAATAAAATATAAAATAAAAACAAAATATATTAAATTTATAGTTGTTGGAAAGCACATTTCGATCATTACAATCATCCAACTTGGTTTATCAATTTGACTCCATTTGTACCTCCTTTCGAAGCTTCGATAGTAAAAAAAATGCATAAATTTTGAAATAGTGGAGGGGAAGGTGAAAAAAGGGGGTTCATTAGAACCCCCCTTATATGGTGCAAAAGAGGGTTCATTAGAAGGGAGGGTGGTTCATTAGAATGGGGGAGGGTTCATTAGAAGGGGGGTGGTTCATTCGAACCCCCTTCATTAGAAGGGGTAAACCATTTTAAAAAAATTTATGAGAATTTCTAATTTTTCTTCGTTCAAAAAGTTGTAACCCACTATTGTGCGTTTACACATGAGCATATTTTGAGATATTGCAGGTTAAGAAATAGGACTTTTGAGTTTAAAGGTAGGGTAGATTTTAAAGGAAACATTATTTTTGAAAGTGTTTTGGTCACTTTCAGATCCAAGACTGAATTTTGAATTAGAAGGTCTAAAATTTGTAATCTGGTACTTGTATTTTTAGAGGTGAACCCCTTTTTCTTGGCTGGGAAGGGTTGAAGCCCTGAGATGGCATCACCCTAGGAATTCTCACCACACAAATGTACCTTAGAATCAGACTTGGGCTAGCAGTGGTAATCTCCTGCCAATTTACTGGCAGACCACTACCCAAGAACATCATATGGTATTTGGTTCTAAATTCAAATAATATGATTCTATCATTATTCCTTTCTTGATTTACTTTTGTGAATTGGTAAGACATAAAAATTGATGCGAAGTGTGTAGTAACTTTTGTTTCCCTTTGTTTGAGATCCAGTCTTGAGATTTCAGCTACTTGATATTGAAATGGCTAATGAAGAAGAAAAAGGGATGGTGTCATCATCATCATCAGATTTACTGTTTGACAAGCTTACAGATAGGGTATGTAGATGAATATTTTTGTAGACTACTTTAACATAAAAAAATTTCCTTTATATGTGCATATTAGTTTTTAAAAGTTAATTGTGGCCTTGTTGGTATTTTAACAAGTATTGTGTTTCTTGCATTTGTATATAATACTACGTTATTAGTTTATAGGCTGAGTGACTACGAATCAAATTACTGATTCAATAAATACTAAATAGTTATTCTCATTGATGCCATTAGCAACGTGTCACAGTTGCAACCTTGAACATAGAAGGGTGTGAACGTTTAAATAACCTTCCTGATTCCATTGGCAACCTATCACAAATGTAACACTTGAACATGGTAGTGTGTATAGATTTAAATAACCTCCCTCATTCCATTGGCAACCTGTCATAGCTATAGCACTTGAACATAGAAATGTGTAAAGGTTTAAATAACCCCCTGATTCTATTGGCAACATGTCACAGCTGTAGCACTTGAACATAGAAGACTGTAGAGGTTTAAATAACCTTCCTAATTCCATTGGCAACCTATCACATCTGCAACACTTGAAAATAGAAATTTGCTGAGGTTTAAATAACCTCTCCAATTCCATTTTCAACCTCTCACGGCTGCAACACTTGAATATAATAGGAAATTTTAAAGGTTTAAATAACCTCCTTGATTTTGTTGACAATCTATCACAACTGTAACACTTAAAAATAAAATGTTGTCACAATTTGAATAATCTCCTTGATTTCATTAGCAACCTATCACAGCTGCAACACAACACTTGAACATAGAAGGGTGTGGACATTTAAATAAGATCCCTAATTAAATAACCTCCTTGATTCCATTAGCAACTTGTCACAACTGCAACACTTGAACATAAAAGGGTGTGGATGTTTAAATAAGCTCCTTGATTTGTTTGGCAACCTGTCATGGCTGCAACACTTGAACATAGAAGGGTGTGGACAATTAAATAAGCTCCCTGATTCAATTGGAAGCATGTCACAGCTGCATCACTTGAACATGGTAGGGTGTATAGATTTAAATAGCCTCCCTAATTCATTAGTAACCTGTCATAGTTGCAGCACTTGAACATAGAAGGGTGTCAAAGTTTAAATAACCTCCTTTATTCCATTGAAAATAGAATGTTAGGATTTGTTCTAGAGTGCTTCACTAATTCAAATATTTTGAGTGATTCCATGAGATAACATCTCTTTGAGGCATTCTGTCAAACAATTTAGGTGTTTTATCTATGATTCCACATCTTGCATATATGTCTACCAGAGCATATCCAACTATAACATCTGACAAAAATTCCCCTACCATTATTCTTTGGTGCAAGTTCATAGCCCATCTAGTGTGCATGTCCAACACCAAAGAGAATGGAAATGTCTTTTTTTAACCCAACTACACCCTCCTATTATTTCCTTAGAAAAAAGGATGCCTAATTATTACAAGAGATTCATAGAATATCAAGTTCAGATAAAATGGAATATAGACCTCACCTAGAAACCAGAGAGTCTATTAAGTGATTGATTTTTCTTCCAAAGGTTCTCTATGAATGAATAGATCATTGTCACTTGACTTATCCATTCCTCTTCATTTTCTCCTAATGATTTTATAACTCTAACAAAGCATTTAGAATTTTCAAAGCTTTTTAAATGAAAAATTAGATGAGCAGGCTTCTGGTAGCTTCCCATTGCTAATTCCAAGGATAGAAACTCTTCCCATGGAACATTCCATACTATTTTACATGGTATTATAAGCATTTTATTTGATGATGGGCACTAAAAACTTAGGAACAAACACTTTTATAAGTGCCTTAACCTAGTATGACAATATTTCAAAAGATGATGCAGTCTAAATGTTCCTTGTATAAATATGACCATGCAAATTTTGAAGGTTCCACTGAAATATTTGTGCATCCAAAATGTCTCCTTTCTTCTACAAGGTCAAGCACCATCTGCAAAGTCAAAAACATACAAATCAATGTTCTCTCTTTAATAGTTCTCAGCAATACATAAGAAAGTAGTGCAATTCATCCATTAATATGTCTACATAATTTGAAGATCAATAAAGTATAGTTAGTATGTGAATGGAAACACATTGTCATTGATGGCATGGTTTGTTGGTGTTTAGATGGTGTTGTTTCAACACACGCCTAGTGTCAAGCCCTTACAGGGCTATTGGGCTTGTGGGCCACTTTACTCATGCACTTGGACTGTTGGTTGTTAGGGGATGGAGCCCCTTGTTTGTGTTCCCACTAGCTAGGCCCGGTTAATGCCAATAACTCAAGCTGACGGCCCATTAAAACCTCAATTTATAGAAAAAAATACATGAAACACATTAATTTAAAAGTTAAAGAATAAAGGTGACATGCACTAATTTCTTGAAGAGATTCTCATTCAACCCTGATAACAAGTACAAAACTGATGAAATTATTGAATTAGGCTATCAAACTTTTGAGGATAGATGATCCAAATATTGATTTTCTTAACAACTTTCCTGTAAGATTGTTGATTTCAACAAATTCACTCACTTATGTTTATTAGTATTTAAAATCTATTGTTTTATTGCCATACATGTGTGTGTGTGATATCCTTATTGTAAATACATTTATATATCACAGTGAATCAAATAATTAGACTAAAACTACATTTGGCATCTGCATCCAAACACACTTGGATTGGACTATACTTACATAAGTCAACATTGAGAACTAAACCAGATTTCCGAAATCAGTAATCATGGTGTTATTGTCATTAATGTTTATATCATATTGGTATCCTCAGAATTATTACAAATGGTCAATTTACAAAACCTTAACAAATATTCCGCAGATATTCTTGTTCATAAATAGATAAAATATAAATACAATAATCTACAGGAAAGTAAAAATTCCCAAGTAAAAAGTGAAAAGGGAAATGACATTCCCAGATGTTTCCCTTTCATTATATTCTTAAAGAATTTCACTACTCTGGATGGCACGTGAGATCTTGATTCTATTTGAAACAAATTTGTTTCCAAATACCTAAAAACATGTACAACTTCCACCAATACCATGCACAGTCAAGGAAACAAAGTCCAAGAATCCACTCATAGGCTGAACAATAATACCCAAGAATGATCTCCCAAGACCATGTACAAAACCAATAACACCATGTTCTCTTGCACTTTCCAAAGGTTTAGTTAACACTCTAGAGAAACCAAATGCCACACCTTGTGCTAAAGCCTTAGTGCCTTGTAAAATGCCATCACCAGCTCCTGTAATTTTCCTTGAAGAATCCTACAAAAAATCCATAAAAATGTCATATAAGGACAATGAATATGTTCATATTTCTCAAATCTGTGGATTTTTCCTCAATTTAAATATAATTTTTATGTTCCCCTGTTTTATATGCAAATGAAGGAATTGTCCATCTGTGGAAAGTTTGGCAAGTCCTTTACTCAGAGATGCCAATTTTGAGCTTGTCATACCAAGTAAATCTACTCCAAAAAGAAAATGCAAGGGATTATGTGTCAAATCTCTCCAAATCCGGTGGGTAATTGATGGTAAGACAACACTTTTTCTCATGAACATGTGTTTGTGAACAACTTTCCTAAGCTGGATCTGACAAAGCAAAGAATTGCAATGATCAGGAAAATAACTTCAAATGTTGACTTGTTTTCTTTCCATTTAACATGAAGACTTGAAACAATCAATCTAAGATCACAACTATTGATCCATAAATTCAATCAGAATTATTCATATCTAGAAGTTGAATTGAGATGTTCCACTAACCTGCATTTTGACTATATTCCCAATAGTGTCAATTACAGGACTCCAAATACCAAGCACTCCATGAGGCCTCTGGGTAGGTGTTGTCTCTAGTGAAAACTTTAACCTCATTTCTGCTATATCAATCAAACTAACCCATAAAAGAAAGTAGTTAAGTAAATTTTAACCTCAATTACATTAAAATTAAAAATATTGTCCATTTTCATCTTTCAGTGATCTGAATGAGATTAAAATTGCTCTAAAATAATGCTTGAGAATAAGGAGTGCTTAAGAGCTCATTAAAAAGCTCTTCCCTTCATCTTGATCGACCTGCAACACCTTGACATAAGAGCAACAAAACAAAGTTCTTTCATATTGATGTTTAATAAGAAAAATATGAAATTATTGCTTTGGAATTGCCTGAAATGCTTTTCTTTCTTGCCAAGCTGTAGATTTTGATGTAGGAATGGAATTTTAACAGAGTGTTTGTTGTTTCCTCTCTTTAATGTGATAATTTTGTATCTTTCTAATGGTCATGTATCTAGATTGCCTTTGTCGGGTTTTTGAGAGTGGGAATCCCAATGCAAAGGAAATAGTCCTTTCAAACATGGCAACAACTTTTGATCGGATTCTGTTGTAGTTTGAGGTTTGCTGCTTCAAATCCTCTCTATGTAATTTTTTATGCTTTAGTTCCTAAATGATGTAAAGAAAAAATAATTAACACATTACACTATATTTGCTCATTTGAACAAATGCATAATTTCTTCTATTTCTTCCTTTATTTCAAGATCCTTTCACATTTTCTAATTATCATAGAGCAATACAAGAGCCTTTTGATTACTACATGTTTGGAAAAAATTACATTTGCCCATTGATTGATTTCAGGTATTGTTGTTGTGATTCCCAAGAAGGTTTTAGTTCTTGTTTTTTAATCTGATAGGATTGGTTGTATCTCATAGGAGGGTTTCTGATTGTAGATTTAAGCAGTATTTGGTCACCCCTAATAATAGAGAGGTAGATTATTTTTCCTCGTGCTTTTTCCACTGAATTTTTTTTTCTATTAACTATGTAGTTTTGACAAATGAACAATAAGGTTATTTTGATTTCTGAGACTAAAAATGACATCCTTGAGTAAATTTTTGAATGTAAGGGAGGTTGTCTATATGTTAGGCTTGCTAGGGGAATTGGATTGCTCAACAAGAAAAGATTTCTAAATTAATTTAGCTTTAACTCTATGGGAAAGATGATAGTTTGATGGACATACACAATTCTACCTATATGGGAGTGATAAGAGTTGGACGGAACATCTAAAGAGGTTCCAGATATGGAGGAAAGCTATGAGGAAAGTAAATTGATAATGTTTGAAGATTTTTTTTCTTTCTTAGATGTTGAGTCTAATTAATAAGTTTAATGTTGTGTTGTTGTTAGAGTAAAGGTTTTAACTTAATTATATTAATTAAGTCACCTTTATTCTACTCTTAAGATTTCACTTTAGTGGCATATTGTGACATTTAATAATTAATATTAATTATTAAATGTCTACCTATTAGGGTTACTTTTTAGGTTTTTATTGATCTCCTTTTAAGGATTCATCTTTGTAAATAATCCATTCGATTGTTCTGATAATATATCTCTAATATTACAGAGCTTCAAACCCTTGCTTGCTTTTTTTTCTCTATACTCTTCCCTGTGACAGGTATCCCTTTCAATGCAAGTGTTCTTGGACTCTGAAGTTGGAATTGACAACTTCTACATGGTATCAGAGCATGTGCCTACTGCAGCATGTTCTTGTTTTGAAGATTTTGGAGTTACAAGGGTTTGATCAGACTTTCAAAAGTTTTCAGGTTGATTTTTTGTGGATTTGGCCTACTCCATTCTTTGGGTTCATTTTGGACCCAAACGGACCTCGTTGTTGGATTCACAATGCCTGAAATCCTATATTTTCATATAAAACTTGTATGATTCGGCCATAGTTGATCTGGGAGGAAATTTTTTGAGCCCGAAGGCTGTATGGCCCTAGGGCTCATTTTACGAGGTCAAAAATTGAAAAAAATATTAAAAAAATTTCAATTTTTTGCATTTTTTTTACGCGCACAGTTAAAAAAAGTGGGCATCACCCGGCGGCCACCCATCCGCCACCAGGTGGCCACCCACTCCCCACTGCCAACGTCGACCTCCTTCACCCCTGCTGGTCCGCCGCTCCAGTGTCACTCCGCCCACCGTTCAATGGAGATAGCCCCCACGGGCTTTAAGTCAAGTCATCGGTCCTATAAGAAACCATGGTCCTAGCAAATGCCCAGCCCTCTAACGCATCAGCCCCGGTCACATGGGTGACCGTAGACTCCGCCGCTAGCCCCAGTCCCCTGGTCTGCCCAAGCGACTAGGCGCCTGTTGTTTTTAGCCCCTGAGGGCTCTGGAGACCAAATTGGACTTTTTGGAGCTATTTTACGGAATCGGGCATATCTTTTGCATTTTTTCTCCGTTTTTCAAACAAAAATAGGTGTTGAAAAGCTGGCTCTGATTTGTCGTGATGGTACAAGAATTGTTTCAAAATTTTCTAGTTTGGTTGCATTTTTTTGCAGTCAAAGTCAGATAATCCTTTTGCACTCTGAGGGGCATAACTTGCTCATTTTTGCTCCATTTTTCAAAATGAATAGGCATTGGAAAGGTGGTTCTGTGATCTTTCTAGATCTACAGCTTATTTCATTAGAAAATTCACCAAGTACACAAATAATTGTCCTAAGCATATTTTTTCTTTTTCTAGTTTTTTCACTGAAAAATCTCTATTGGGATTTGGTTTCTTGCATTGTAGGGGGAGTTTTTTTTTCTTGCTTTCTATAATTTACTTCAAAAAACTAGAAACTCTTCACAAAACATTCATTAAACCTTTCCAACCATGGCTGAAAACACTCCTACTGTTGAACTTCTCACACCTCATAACTATCACACTTGGAAGGCATACATCACTGGTCTTCTCAGATCAAAGGGGTTGTGGTCCTGTTTAGACACCGTTCAACCAGTTTTGACATGGCCATTTGAGGTTATGCAGCATAGAAATAAGATGGATGAGGCCATCGGGTTGATTTCCTTACATGTTTTGGACAACTTGTTGTTTCATCTTGATGGGTGTAACAGTCCTCTTGAAATGTGGACCAAGTTTAGTGATTTATTTTGTACCATCAATCAGTTTCGTGCCATCCAGATTGAGGCAGAGTTGACTTCCCTTGTACTTGATTTTTTTCCCACTATTAAGGAATTTCTAATGAAATTCAAACAACAAAGATCTCTTCTACAGGGTTTTGGTAAGAACAAAAAATATGAAGAGTGTATTTACTTGATTCTTTCTAAGCTTCGAGGTCCTTTCCATATCTTCTCTTTGATATTTTATTCCACCATGGATACATTGGGAAACCGCTTTACCATGCCTACTTTTAAGGTGTTTTGTGATCGGTTGACACAAGAGCAAGCTAAGATATCATTGTTGGATGCTCTCATAGGATCACAACACCAAGCACTGGTAGCATAGTCATCTCAAGGGAAGCAGAAGTAGAAACATAAACCAAAGATCATAGAGCATTGGAAGGATTCCAGTCCACAAAAAACCTCTGAGTCACCTTCTCCTAAGTGGGAATCATCAAAGAAAGATAGACCTAAGTGTGCTTATTGTACTAATCCAGGATATGATGAGTCCAAGTATTATGAGAAGATAGATGCATATGCAAAACAGGTTTCAGATTTGACAGCTCTTCTTGAGAGGAACAATATTCATCACTCTTCTTCATCTACATCAGGCGGGTCTTCTTCTTCTTCTTCATCTTCATTCCAGATAGATGAATAGGCCCCACATAAGGGTCATCCATTATGTGCAACCACCAGTTCACATTCATCTAGATGGCTACTGGATTCAGGTGCTTCACACCATATGGCATCTTCTCAGAACATGTTCTCATCTTTCGAGGCTACATCCTCACCACATATATTGATGGGTAATGACACTTATATGAGTGTATGTGGGAAAGGTTCTATTGACATTGATGATGGTACATTCAATGATGTACTATGTGTTACATCTTTGTCCACTAACCTTCTCTCCATCTATCAAATTGCTCACAGTGGGACAGGGAAGATAGTTGAGTTCACACCTAATTTAGTGCACATTAGAGACATTCAGACTAGCAATATTGTTGCACCAAGGATAGTTGATCATTCTTCCCATTTGTATGCATTCACACACTTCGGTCCACCATCTCCACTGTCTGAGTTTTCCTCTCTTTCTACAAGAGAGCATATAGTATCTGAGGTGAAGTTTGGTCACTTGAACTTATGTGTTCTTCCATCTATTCATGAGACTAGTGTTGAGACTTTTACACCCCTACCTCTTGTTGAGATCACCTCTATTCAACAGGATTCCTCTTCAGCTATGACTGACATTTTTTCTCCACTCATCAAGCCATCAAGTGTAGTTGTTGAAGCCATATCAAAGGATATTCCTTTCCTCACAGATGATAGTTTCAACACACCTGTTATCCCATCTTCATTGGAAATTCCATTTCAGGATCATCTTGAGATGTTTGATTCACCATCCTATTATTCAGACACTCATACTGTAGTTCCATTCTTCAGTGAGCATCATCCAGGACTTCCATTTTCACCTCTCATCTAGGGATTTCCTCTTCCTCGACTGTTGGATCTATTTCTTCCTCCGAGGAGACACATTGTTTTGATAATTGGAATAGGGGTTCTCTCATTCTAGGGGGGCTTTGGAGTCTCTTCTCTCTCCTATGGGGGGAACATATTTTGTAATTGTGTGATAGAAGCAGTTCTTGGGGGGTCATGTTGAGTCCTCCGTCTATCTCTCTTCTTCTTTCACTCTTGTTCATCTCTTTCTGGAGAGGAGTTTTTTCCCACTGGGTTTTCTCCTTTACTCCGCTTTATAGAGATTTGGTTGTATTTGGGTACCTGATCTGGCCTAGTTTCCGGAAGCCAATTTTACTTTCATGCATTGTAGTTACATTTGTTTTTTTGCACATGTTTGTAGCTACACTCTTGCTCATCTTAAGGGGGGTGTTAGAGTAAAGGTTTTCACTTAATTATATTAATTAAGTCACCTTTATTCTACTCTTAAGATTTCACTTTAGTGGCATATTGTGACATTTAATAATTAATATTAATTATTAAATGTCTACCTATTATGGTTACTTTCTAGGTTTTGCTTTGATCTCCTTTTAAGTATTGATCTTTGTAAATAATCCATTCGATTGTTCTAATAATATATCTCTGATATTACAGAGCTTCAAACCCTCGCTTGCTTTTTTCTCTATACTCTTCCCTATGACAGGTATCCCTTTGCATGCAGGTGTTCTTGGACTCTGAAGTTGGATTTGACAACTTCTATAGTTGTAACTTGCATTTGAGTATGTTCATATGATAAAGGCTAGCATTGTCGATCCTCTAAAAGTTATCAGAATTGCATTAGTTGATGCAGAAAGGTAAAACTATTTATCTTTATTATAATTAGTGGAACTTGCAACTACAATATTTGATAAAAATCTACTTCCAAATATTTTTTTGACGTGCAAATTTTGAAACCTTATTTTCAAGTTGCAGCTCCAAATTGGAGAAGTAAAAGGTGAATACCAGTGAGAAAGAGTTTGGAGGAGCCGAAACCAATAACAGTGGGAAAGCAAGGGGATTAAATGGGTCAAGCACCTATAGGAGGTCTGTGCCCTTCCAAAATGACTGCAGTTAAGGAAGGGGAAAACAATATAAGTATATGAAAATAGGAGTATTATGTTTATATAGTGTCAGTAAGTTATACAGTGTCATTGAGACATTGAATGTAACCAATGAAATTTTGATTTGCCAATCGGGTTTAATAAAGTAAATTTTTAGAGTGGTTTTCTCTCCACTCATAAATACTATGTTGTTTGTGTTTGTGTTTGATCAATCATATTTTTTCAAGAATTTTAGTCTACATTTCATGGTGCTTCTTCAACATTTGAATATCTATGATACTTGAAGTTTATATGCATTAATTTGTGAGGATTAATTAAGTTAGATTTGATTTGTAATGACTAAAGTAATGACTTATATGACTAAATATATGACTAAATTAATGACTAAAGTAATGACTAAATATATAACTAAATAAATGACTACCATGACTAAATAAATGACCAGTTAACAACAATCAAATTAATGATTAAATATATGACTAAATTAATCCCTAAATATATGACTAAACAAATCACTACCATGACTAAATAAATGACTAAATTAACGACTAAATCAATGACCAAATCAATGACTAAATAAATGACAAATAATTTAGTCATAAATTTGGTGGTGTTATAAATGACTAAAAATAAACCACTAAAATAGTCACGTGACTAAAATTAATGACTAAAATATATGACTAAATAAATGACTAAATAAATGGCCAAATCAATGACCAAATCAATGACTAAATCAATGACTAGATAAATGACTAAAATAGTTTAGTCATAAATTTCGTCGCATTATAAATGACGGGCAATAAACTACTAATGGTCACGTGACCAAAATTAGTCATATATATGCAATTTTTAGTAGTTTATTTAGTCATATATTATTGTTTTTGTAATAGTGTTAGTCATTTTACAAAAGAAAATTCTAAATTCTTCTACAACAATTTTCATTAGCAAAGTTGAAGTTTTAGGGCAGCAAACTAGGGGTTTTGTAGGTCTTGAAGCTCACTTTTTGATCAAGATTCAACATTGCGAAGTGTTGAGGATGGATGCTTATGGTGAATCATGGAGAAATCTAGGTTAAGGAGATGCAACTAGCCATCAAATCACACCTAAAGACTTTTTTTCAAAGTTATTCCATCTTCCATTCCTCCTCTATCTTCAGATTAAGGTTTACGCTTAATTCAAATTTCATTTGCATGTAATTTTATCTCCATTTTTATGTGTTGTGAGATTTCTAGGGTTGATATCTTGCATCACTCAAATCATACTTGCATTTCTTATTCTAGCACAATAGAATAGGTTTTTTCACATACTTCAGACTTTCCTAGTCTTTAACACATTTGAGGCTAGGGTTATATGTAGATTTTTATTCATTCAAGGTTTAATTACTCAACTCCAGGTTTGACTAAGGAAAACCCCCTATTAGAAAAACAATTTTGAGCTATTTTGCAGGAATTTTTTGAGATCATGTTTCAGGTTTTCACTAGAAAGTGTCGTACAGGTGTCAAGGTGCAAAACAAAAACTTGAAATTATAGAAATTTGAAAGTGGACTAATTTTCCATCCATGGTGAATGAGTCCCTCCTGAGGTGCCATTTTAAGTTAGATGCAGATCTAGATATGCAAGTAGCATAAAACAAATTCCATGCAGAAAAACCTTGACGTGGGACTGATATAACCAGGGTGGCAAATGAGTCCCAGTCAGCTCAAAATTAGATTTGTCAAATTTCTAGATTGCTTTCCAATCATCTTCAACTTCTTAGGTGCACACATTCTAAGATTTATCTTTTTGTTTACTTTAATTTACATTTTCATTCATCATTTTAAGCTTTTTGCAAACATTGCATATTTCTTAGGTTTTGCATTCATAATCAGTCAATTACTTAGCTTAGTTGCATTTAGATCATCTCATTTAGCCTTAATAACATCATACACATCTTAATTTGAGTGAACCACATTGATTTTTTGTGAGGTTTATCTCTCTCCTTTCAGGTGAAACATCCTAAGAGTGCAAAAGTAGCCTATAAGCCTCATGCCCAAAAATCTATGGTTCATATACTCTATCCTAAAAATTTTCCATTTCTATAATCACCGATTCCACAGTGGCTCTTGCGAACTAGGCAACATGTACTAGCATATTTGTTGCCATTAGAGCTGATGTTTCTGACACCCTTTTTATTATTAGGAATCCACTATAGTTCAATTGTGCAAGTTCTGCAATATTAGGTTTCCTTGTACTTGGAGCTAAGGAGCAAATATCTAATGCATCCCACTGCTCACTGAAAGCAAATCCTTGTAGTGAGATTTCAACCTCCTCTTCTAAATTGTAAATAGTTCTATCACATTTCTTTATTGTATCAAAAGCTATTGTAGAGGCTAAATCCCACTCTGATAGTAATAAAATAGCATTGTTTCTTACCAATTCTCTACCCTCCTTTGTAGTCATCCTTTGGAATTTTTCTCTCATTTCATTCAAAACATTTTCCTGGATGGTAGTGTCAGGAAACTTTGGATGAAGAATTTTTTCCTTGGCCAGGTTGTTGACATATTCATCTCTCTTATCCCTATATGAAAACTCCATAAAACCTTGAGACTTTACAAATGAATAATAATTCATGAACTTTGTACATGCCTCAACCTGAATATCATCTTTACCATTATCCCTAGTGAGATCATCCTTGCTCAACCTCATACTCAATTGTTGTGATGCCATCATTGGTGGTGTAGAGGGTGTTCCTTCTTATATTTCCTTCTCTAATACCCAAATGTCAACATTAGATTCTTTAGTAGCATAGTCAACTAAACTAGTTACTTCAACCTTCTTCTTCTTTAAGGGTGGCTCTTTTGGTGATGATGCATGTTGTGGTGGAACATCAATATCCAAAATTTCAGGGCCTTTTGGACTTGGAGGATATGGTGGTGGTATTTGTGGCATAGGAGAAAGAGGTATTTGCTCCTCTTGTTGTGAGGCGTCATTAACTGCATCATTTTTCTTTGCCTTACTCTTTTTCCTTATAAAGAACTTTATTTTTGGTTCTTTAGGGGCCTGAGATGTAGATTTATCTTCCATAATAGGGATTTCTCCCCCACCTTGTTCTTCCTCAATGGGGGGTTTCTCCTTATCTTGAATCAACCCTTCACTTTCAAGGTGGCCCACTATTGTCTTAAAATTTTGAGATACATGTTCCACCCTTTGCATTATATTTTCAATCTCTGGAAGAATAATGAAGATAGTTTTCTTCTCCTTTATCTTTCTCTACATTTTATTGAAAGTAATTTATTGTCCTTTCCTTCTTTCTTGTTCTGAAAGATCAAAAATATTTCTTATCACATCCTCCAAGAATTGGACAATGTGCATAAATTTGTAACTCTTGTTCCTTTCCTTCAACTAGGCCATGAAACCTTTGGGATCATACATGCTCCTCTTTACTACTATTTGCATGCAAAAGGCTTTGAGTATATCATGTATCTTATTCCAACCTACCTTTGTCATTACAAAATTAGAGAAGCATGAGTACGAAGGAAAAAATGTTCCTTTTCCTTGATTCAACAAATGCTCATTTTCCACAATTCCCAGTTGCCATATTACTTCAAGGAAACCATTTCTCTCTAGCACACATTTTGGTAGCAAGTGAGGTGCAATAGTGGAACCAAACACTCTTAAAATAGTGTAAGCAGGATATGGGATAACATCTCCCCAATTGTAATCAACTCCCAACTTAGGCATTCTTTCCTTGGGTCTCAAGAAGTCATGCAGGGCCTTGGGAATTCTAGGTACATTCATAACTAGGTCTCTCCTTAATTCTAAAGCAAACAAGTTCTGAAATGCCACATATTCATATGTCATGTCATCCTTATCAAGGATAGTAGTCCAACACTAAACAAGAAGCTCCAAGGTATCCTCCATCCTATCCATAGTCATATTCTACCGAAAGTAAGATTCACCTTTCCAAACAAAAACATATGCATTAACAATGAGTACTAGCTAAATCTTACTCCACCTATACCCTTCTTTAATTTTACCAACCCCTCATGAATTCTTTCTGCAAGAAACCCAAGATACTCATATACTGTGCAATATTGAGGGTGTTGAATATGGGCTGCCATATACATCCATGCCATAGGAATTCTGGTGATAGGATCATAACCAATTATCTAGATATTGGAGTAAAAATTTCTTTGGAAGTAAGGAACAAAATAACTAACAGGAAAAGGCTCCTTATGAAATGGCCCCAATGTAATTTTCTCACTCACAATTTTTGCTAAATATCTTGGCAATATGTGCACTTTGAATTCAATCTTCGTCCTATCATATTCCTCCCTAAAAATATTTTCATCAATTTTAGGCATATAAGAAAATTAATCCCTGATAATTTTAACCATTTCCTTCCCATCATATGTCATTATAGTCCTTGTAACTAGATCATAATTGGTGGCTATTGCTTTAAGCAAGTCAACATCCATGTAAACATTGGGTACAACTAACTTCCCTAGGTCGCAATTCCAGGGGTTACAAACTGGAATACCCATGTTTCTATTTCTAAACCAAGCATAGAATAATTCCCACCTAGTACAAGTTATTTTTTCATCCCTAATAGAGCTATTTTTTTTCAAACAAGCCCTCAACTATTTGTAGACCTTAGAGAAGCAGTTGAACCTTATATTTTTCACTAGTCGAGGGTGGCCGCTAGTCAGTAAGGTCCTTACTCAAAAGTATGTTTGGAACAAAGTCTTCTCATTTAGATGAAGATGCTTTTGTTTTTGGAGCCATAACTTATATTTTTTATAGGGCAGGGTTTATGGTTTCTTGAAATAAATTATAACTCAAATAAGGGTTTGACACAAATTATAGTAATGTAGCACCAACTAATTCCCTTTTTATGAATGTCAAACCTTAAAATGAAAGACAAAGAAAACCCTAACTGATAGAAAGATTTGGAAATTACAGTTTGTCAACAATTTGAGATGAGAAGTTACTAATCCACTTATTGGTTTTCCACAAGTTACCAACCAAATTTTTGACATCGAGCAAGCCTAAAAATCATAGTGCGAGCTCTCCAAATGTGTAGAGTGTCTTTCACAATGCTCAATTATACTATTAAGACATGATTTAATAGTTATGCAACCTCCTTCTTTGGTAGCTTGATGTCCTTTCTGCTATTAAGGCTCACTCGCGTGAACTAGAATGGCTCACTTTCCTTCAAACTAAACTTTGAATGCCAACCCTTGATCACACAAGTGTGTTAATTGATGGACAATCCATATTTAGTCAGCTTGATTTAAAAAATATAATTGTATGTAGTTCTATCACTCATCAAATGACAGTAAGCCATTTGGAGCCACTTGTAGGTGATCTATGGGCTCCACCATTCCTTTGTCGTTGTAGCCAAAATCCATGTGTCCTCTTCCCCTCATCCCCGTGAGTCTTAACCTGTGTGTAACTTTCATCAGCAAGAAGACAGGGAAGGGATGAGATTAAATCTCAGAACATTGATATAATCATACCTTAATCTATGACCAATTGCCCGTGGCCTTTTTCTTCTAAAATAATCAATGGCCCAAATTAAAAGATCTTGGATTTAATTAAAACATGTGTCATATACTTCCCTTTAGTAGTGCACATATAATTATCCATGACCCATGCTGAAATATTTGTTTAATATTTTCCATTATTTAAATGTCTTCCATGCCCTCCAGGTTATTCCACATGGCAATCGCCTGCCTCCCCATTGAGAACCAAATAACGAGGGTGGGACCCACACCGGATAGCGGGGAGCGGTTAGGATTGACCCAGGTCACCCACTATCAACTGTAGATCCCAACTTCATAGTAACATTCATTGTCATCTGAGCCAAGTAGGCCCCTCGAAAAGGAAATAGGTGTCAATCCACCCGCTACCCTGTGTGATTTGTTTAATATAAAATAAAATGAATGAGGTGGTGGGGAGCGGCTAAGATGAGGACACATCACCCAAGGTCCACCGTCGATGTTATTTCATTGCCTTTAGTAGTAACATTCATTGTCATCTGAGCCTAGGAGGCCCCTTGACAAGGAACTTGGGCCCACCAGTGTGGAGGACGCATGGCTCACACCCACCAACCCATTGGCATAAAATAATGGAAAATGAATCAAAGTAGGCACACAAGGAGCGATCAAGATTTGTCTGCTACGATTAAACGGTCAACATAAAACCAAATATTTGGACATGCCAAAATGAGTTTTAAGTAGGGGAACTGACTAGGTCAACGGGACTAAGACCCATGGGATTAATGACTTAAGGCTCAAATGATCTTAGTAGGAACTATTTAGCCCGACTTTAGAAAAATTAAAATAATGGCTAGATATACGACTACCGATAACTAGACCAAAGGGCCGGTTATTTCATGGGTTCCGATGGCATAGGATGTGACTTAAAAGACTAGGAACCGACAGTAAGAAGTCAATGAAGAATTAGAACCTTGGAAAGGATATAAGCTCAAGGGTTTTTTTAAGAAGGGTCCCAAATAACATTAAAACCCTTAAATAGTGATGGTAGACAAAACCCTAAGCCCTCATATACAAACTTAACCAAAAATTTAGCAGAATTTTGAGATGGAACATGAAAATTTTAGGGGTTCCATCATAATCATTAGCAAATATAATTAGGGGAACATGCATCATTCCCAAAAGTTCATGCAAAACACATGGATACATTTAGGCTTAGTAAAAATACATGGATATATTATTCTTCAATGGGCTAGAAATTTTATTTGTAGAATGGACTAAGATTGAAAATAAAATATTTAAAAACCCTAAAACTATTATAATCTACCTTATAGATTTTTATCTCTTTGTTCTATAGAAAATTTACTAACATGTTACATTTTTATATTTCTCTCTCTATATAAAATTATAGTTTATTGATTCAAACATCAATGGCTTAGGTATGTACCTATAATTTGACCCTTTAACATAAGCCCTTATTCACTCAACACATTAATCCAATCCCTTTAAAATTTTGCATAACCAGAAGGATAAAATTTATAATCAATTGGTTCTACCAAATGACAATGAAAGCCATCTCTAAATTAATTATAACTAGTGCTTGCACCTCAACGAGGTGTAATGGTTACGCTGATAGCAAGATATACTCTAGCAATATATTGAAGGGAAGGGGGAAAAATCGCAAGAAAATGTAAATTGTTTTTCTTAAGACTAACTATTTATAGAAAAAATTCAATTGATGATGGGATGCGAGAAGATTTGAATATGAAGAAATGAAACTTTATTTAAATCAGTATGCTATGCTAAATGGTTTAACAACATAATATTTTTTGTACAATGAAAGAAGACCTGCAACTTAAAAGGTCGATTGGATTAAGTATAGTTGTTGTTGGTTAATGGTATACCTTGTAACCAAATGTAACATAATGGAAAACTACATGTTGCGGGAAAACATTTTTATAATACAAAAACTATTTTATAGCACATGAAAATCACTAACCCAAGAGATTGGTTATGTATAATACAATTGTTGGTGTTTGACAATGAGGTTCTATGACATATGCCATTTGTCTTCAAGACCTACAAAACAAAAGCAATGGAATGGTTAGATGTGTTGATTAGGTGTCAAATAATGGCAAAAAAATTGTAGCTTAAGTAAATAGCTGAAATGCATAATTATGTAAGAGGAAAATTGGAAGTTGAATATAATGAAGTCGTTGATGACGTCGATGCCATTGATTGATATGTATGCTTGAGTCTTTATACCTCGTCGTTGTAGCTGATTTTGTCATGGTATGTAGCATATTTCTGCAAATGAGAAATTTGTAAAAGTGGAATTGATGCTCTGACAGTAACTAGGAGAGATGTATTTATCTTGATGAGAGTGCAAATCAAAGTTGGGGAGCTTGTACAATCAAGGGTGACATGATTTGCCACAAACTTAGAACTTTGCATAGCAATGTAGGGTCACTACCTTCTCTCAAGAAAATCTTTGTAAACAACAACCAAAGTTTTTGCACAAATTGTGTCATGCTGTCAATAATGCCAACAATCTCAACCACATTGTCACCCTCCACCTAGAATGCAATCATATTGAGGTTTACTATAGTTATACTATCCTTCATTCACATAATAATTCCAACGTTGAGGAATGCAATCATAAAACAATCTCAACCACATTGTCACCCTCCACCTAGAATGCAATCATATTGAGTTTTGCTATAGTTATACTATTCTTCATTCACATAATAATTCCAATATTGAAGAATGCAATCATAAAATGATCTCAACCACATTGTCACCCTCCACCTAGAATGCAATAATATTGAGGTTTGCTATAGTTATACTGTCCTTCATTCACATAATAATTCCAACATCAAGGTTCTCATATTTAAAAGGTTGACATACATCATGTAGTCATATAAAGCATTTACCATAGTATCAATAATTAATCAAAATTGTCCATTTTCAATGTTAAAAATATGTTTAATAAAGTGCAGTTCTAGTGTCACTAAAACAAGTCATCATCACTTAAATTATTAGGAATCCATTATCCAGAACTCAGATTAGGTAATCATGTTCATAATTCATTACATATGAAGAGGTCTTTATGGTTATATTTTTAACCCAACTCATTGCATGTAAAATATTAAGGGAAGAAAATATGTCACCTTCCCCTTTTGCTGAGTTGATAGGGTTTCATCTTCTAAGTTTGAGCAATTTGCATGTTATCAAATCTCAACATATATATTCCCATACACTTTGACAATAGCATTCACCCATGTCATAACCTAATAAATTACTTACTATCTAGTTAAATAATTTCTATTATAAACCTTACCCTTCATTGGAGTCCTTCCTTATCTTTAAACATGTGGAATACAGTATAAGGGTATAAGTGCTAAAATTCATGTATCCAAAATGGAGGTGAGGTTGTCAAGTTTATACCATGGTCATGATTCTGATAGAGTGTTTAAATTTACATGCTTTACTTGATAATTTATTAATATTCTTAGTTTAAAGTTCAAGACATGGTTTGAAGTCCTCCAAAGATGCATAATCAATATCTCAGTTTCTACATTCTGACACTAATAATAAGGAAACCGAAATAAGCATTAACATTGAACTTGAATTACAACCATATGTAAAATGATATATTTGTCTCCCAATAAATTTTAATAATTGTGAACATCAATGGCATATTATTATTTCCTCATTTTATGGTAACTATAGCTACCAAAGCCTCTTTTAACTTTTCCACAACCCAAATTTTATAAGAGACTTGGGTACATTATGCTTGTCACTTAGCTATAGGGATGGAGATCCAAAGTGAAACATTTAAGTGAGAAACATTAAAAAGAAAACATTGAAAGGATATGAAGTATAGGAAGAGAGAAATAGCTCATATGTGACTGATGCTTGGTTAACCCCACCTTGGCATGATGTGATACTCACTTCTCACCATCTCCGTTAGAGAAATTAAATAAGAGATCACCGCATCCTTGGCAATAAGGAACATTAAGAACCACTTTTCCCTATACACACCGAAATGAATCTATGATAATTCTACTCGGATTTAACACACAACCTCCCATAACGACTTTGTATCAAGAATAAACACACACCCAATAAACCTTCACTGCTAAATTTATACCTTGCTATCTGCAGTTGGCGTGATCGCACTCACAAATTTACTTCAATACCCTCAACTACACCTGAAAAAGATGAATGCAAACCCAACAATTATATACATATTTCCTTACATCCACCCCATTGCTTGTATGGAAAGATTCCTTCTCGCTAGAGTTTGAAGAACAATAAAATTAATTTAAACTCCAAATTTTTGGGTAGTTTGATTCACAACGGATTTGTTGTACCCAGTTATGGCGTACAGTGTATTTTTCTTTGCTCCTAACAAATCAAACTTCAGGTGTTTTCTATCACTCTTAATCCCACTTTTTAGTTGCTTCCTCCACGTATTCTTACTCACTACCTTTTGCATCACATTCTCAATCAAATTCCAACCGACTTTTGTTGCTCACATTCTCTTTTCTTCCCAAAACAAAACCCATCCTCTGTGCATTCTTGTTCTCTACATTCTATTCTTGTGTTCCATTTGGCCTTTTCCTCTCCCATCACCATTCTCTTCCTCCATGGCTATCTTCATGTTTCTCAACATGCCTGCGTGCTAACTTCTCCTCACTACATTCCATGAGGCCACACTTTTTGCTCCTCTTCGTTCTCCCTATCCCTCCTTTGCAGCTCTAAATAGCTATGCCTTTTCTGCCTCCTCTGACTGATCTCTCTTCCCTCACCTCCTCTATTCTCTCTTTCTCATGCCATCTTTTGTCTCTGCAATTTTTGACCAAATCTATCACTACCACACATCACACATGTTTGATGACATTTTATTTCATGACGGAAATGATTCTTCTACTCTTATACAACTATACATAGACAACCTCCTTTTGTATGTCAGGGTTTGGGAATTCTACCACGTCTATAGGCTCTTGTAGATTTCTCATTTCTAATTGCATTCATTTTCTCTAATACAAATCTTGGACGGCATATGATTCTTTTAATATATTATACCAAGCAGTAACATTATGTTGATGAGCCGATTATTAGTGTTGTTCAATGCTAATAAACCTTAGATAAAGAAGATTTATTTTCTCACCCATAAAATTAGCGTGCTTTATGCTTGATATGCATACGGCTTAGGCGAATTCACAGATAAGTAATATCAATATCAACGGGATTCTTTCATAACAGAAGGTATTATGTATTACATTTGAATGCCGCCTATTAGTTATATAAAGACATCCACTTTGCAAATATTATTTCTAGTCTACTTGGCAGGGTTAGAAGTGTGACGCCAAGCCTCTTATTCAAGGGGAAATTTGGAATTATCTAATGGAAATGTTATCACAGTTATATAGAACTACATAAGCAAGGAGTGAAAACTTTTTAACCAAAAGCAATAAATAAATATGTTCTTTCAAGTGTGGTTTTTTTGGTATTAAATTTTTTTTTCACAAACACCTAACCAAGGTTTCATAAAAGTAACACTAACTTATAAAATTGATAAAAGGAAACACGTAGGTCTAATACCGGCACTGTAGATTTCCCTCTGCCCATAACTGAGCGATGAAACTAAAACTAGCTGCAAATCAAGTTTCTTTGGGGAAATGGATTTTGAGTTACAGAAACTAAATAAAAGAACGTGTTCTCAAGAGATGCAACCCAAATTCTCTCTCAGGCATGACTTCGACATGCACAAGGATAACAAATCATTGAAATACACCAAGCTTTATTAAAATTGCAATATACATGGTCCATGATTACAAGTTTCTTCCACAAGTGTTTACAAGCCAATATAGTTATAATGATAAACATGTTTGATTGTTTCTTCTTAGTAAAGTAGCTATTCCACGTGTGGTTATTGTTTACATTCTAACACAACTTTTAAAGATAAAACTTGATACAAAATTTGGCTCAAAACAAATACCTCCACCATCGTCCTCAGGCGTACCAAGGCATAAGCGTGTAAATGTAGTTGCAACAAATGCACCAGACCCCGCCTCCTATGGATTATTGCACTATCCCAAGTGATTGTCGTTCCCCTGGTTCCCACGCTCAGACTACGAGTTGAGGAGAATGATGGCTGCGACGCACTCACACCACGCGACCAATGAATGTTGATTTTTGACAAAATCTTACAGAAATATCTCACCTGATATCTGTATTGGCAGCATTAAACACAATTCCTAAAATGAACACCCCTCCCTCAAAGCACAGCAATATAGAGCACTCACTGTCCCTGAGCTCACCCAACAAATGTGGGATGCTAAGAACATGATGTGTGCAACAGATCCCCATCATACCCGCTACCTGACTGCCTCAGCCATGTTCAGAGCCCGCAAAATGAGCACCAAGGAAGTGGATGAATAGATGATCAATGTGCAGAACAAGAACTCATCCTACTTTGTGGAGTGGATCCCCCACAATGTCAAATCTAGTGTATGTGGCATTCCTCCCAGGGGCCTGTCTATGGCTTCAACCTTCCTGGGGAACTCGATCTCCATTCAAGAGATGTTTAGGCGTGTGAGTGAGCAGTTCACTACCATGTTCAAGAGAAAGGATTTCTTGCACTGGTACACTAGTGAGATGAGGACAAACAGTCTACCACAGCTCGCCGTAGTGGCTCAAGAGGCTTCCTCTGCAAGGGCCTCTGCCTCTGGGAAGCGACAACCTCTCCTCCACGCGACCAATAAATGCTGATTTTTTACAAAATCTTACAAAAAGATCTCACCTGATATCTGCATTAGCAGCATTAAACACAACCATCTTTATTCGAGGACTTATTACATGATCTCACCTATTTTCTGCTCCTCATAGCCAGTACTACGTGGTCTGTGGACAGGGGTGCCATGCCCTTTGACAATCCCTGCTATACCTACCCCACCGTGCACAGTACAGGGGGGCCTCACTCCCATCGTTCACCACTTACCATTGCTGGAAAACTTCATAAATTTCTGGCATCAGACATCAGACGAATCCGGTGGGATTTCCCACCCATAATAGCCTATCGGCTAATAAAAATAATATAAATATGCATTGACATGGAACACAACTATACAAATTTCAAGTCATATCTGTTGGAGAATAATTTCTCCCACGTGGTCAAACTTCTAGAAGAGAAACTTCTAGACTCTTCTGCCATCGTCCATTCTAGAGAGTTCTCACAATTTGCATATGATTTAACTATTCCATATTCCAGAAAGTTCTAAGCTCTCTATAAATAGAGGCAGATGCAATGTGGTTCTACACTCTCTCTAGCAGAGTCCAGCTCCGCCGAGCTGTTAGAAGTTATTAGTCTGGTGTTTAATGTATGAGCTTAGCTCAGTAAATCAGTGTAATTTTTTATTTTATTTAATATAAAATTGTCTCTGTTTTGTTGCTTCCCCTATTTCCAACAGTGGTATCAGAGCGTATGGTAGACGATCCTAGATATGTCATGAGCAGAAGGCCACCAAAGAAATCAGAGAGATCCAAGGGAGTCCTATAGTTTGAAGACAAGTTTAGTAGCGCAGCTAAAGGAGAAGACCCCTAAAGTGGAAGGAGAGTATGCTGGTGTGGAGGAGAAAGGCCGTAGCCTGATTGTGAAAGGAGAATCGCTGCCATAAGGTGGATCGCAGCTCAAGGGAAGCAATTTATTGAAGGTTAAACTCACAGCTGTAAGCAGATTGTGCCCAGCCGCTAAAGCAAATGTGAAAACTGTTGCTGCTAAGGAGACGCATGGAGTTGAAGTCATTGTTGCTGTTTACAGATAGATGATTGTTTTTAGCCAGAGGACAAATGAAGAGGAGCCACTGAAGCTTGGCAACAAGTCGTTGTCAAAAAGAAGATTATTGTTGTCAAAGGAGAAAGCGTAGGTCGCAGCCCTATCTGTGCTTGGTGAATGAAGTCGCCGATTTGAGGAAAGCAGAGCATCGAGGCGCTGATCTGAATAAGGAGCTTGCAAAAGGTTGAGTAAGTTAAATTCAATATTCAAGAGATGGTTACAGCCGTAGTTGTTAAAGTGACAAGGTTGAATGAGCCACACATGAAATAGAGATAAAGATTTGACACTGTGAGAAGGGATCCAAGGGGGAGATGATTCTAGATTAGAAGAGCCTATCAAAGCTGTTTGGAAAGCTGAAGACAGAGATCACTGCAAGTGCTGGAGCTGAGATCAGACAAGGTGCAGAAGTCTTGAAGGAGATCAAAAGATGAAGAGGACGGACAAAATGAAGCCCTTAATGGATTAAGGAAGGAATATTGTTGAATGCCGCAACAATCTGTTCTTGTATGAAAATAATTGGCCAATGGAGCCCATTAAAATTAGGATCCCCGAGCACCCGCAGAGTGACTCAATGGGAGGTGTTGATAAAAACAAGTGAATCACACCTGAACCTACGATGGACTGGTAACCAAGAGGGCCAGAGCTCGTGGTTAGAGCATCCCAACTGGAACATGGGATTTCCTAGGTTCGATTGCTAGATTTAGAAGATTTTAGATGCCGCAGCATCAGTGGAAGAAACTGAAATTGTAATGAGAATTCGTGGTAGAAATTAGGGGTGAGTGTTGGAGAATAATTTCTCCCATGTGGTCAAACTTCTAGAGGAGAAACTTCTAGACTCTTCTGCCACCGTCCATTCTAGAGAGTTCTCACAATTTGCATATGATTTAACTGTTCCATATTCTAGAAAGTTCTAAGCTCTCTATAAATAGAGTCAGATGTAATGTGGTTCTACACTCTCTCTAGCAGAGTCCAGCTCTGTCGAGCTGTTAGAAGTTATTAGTCTGGTGTTTAATGTATGAGCTCAGCTCAGTAAATCAATGTAATTTTTATTTTATTTAATATAAAATTGTCTATGTTTTGTTGCTTCCCCTGTTTCCAACAATATCAAGCCATGTCCAATCCAAATATATAACAATGGACACAATAAAAGCACACAAACCCATTATATTCACAATACTACATGCTAGAGGAAGAAAACCCTATATATTTAGGGCACATCTAGGCCACAACTAAGGGATGAGCAGTAAAAAATGCAAAACACAACCACTAGTGTTTTAAACATCAATATATTGTTGAGTTCTTGGATAATATAAAGATATCAAAATTGATCATGCTTACTATTTTTGTTGGCCTCTAAAGCTATTATCCTTATCACAAAGGAAACCCCTAAATAGCGGTACAAAAAATACTTGAAGACCATCTAGAGTGATCCCTACATTATCACATTTAAATTATGGTAGAGATCAATAGTTATTATAATACTATAAAATAATACTTTAGATCAATGCTCTTGATAAGCCACATGAGCTCAAGATGCATAATTATAATCACTTTAGAAGGCTAAGCCAATAAGAATATGGCATATCATAACTAACACTATCACTAGGTGACAAGAAATGTTTAAACATGCTATTTAGAAGAAAGGACCATTGGAGAAGAAATGTGGCACCATTGATAAGCCATCATGTGAGTGGCTGAAATATCTAAAAGTAATTATGTTTGTAAGAGGAATCTAGAAGGACCAATAAGAGACTACCACAATGAGGCCAAACACCACACTAAATGTGCCACAAGGAAATATCAAGAATCACAAGTAAGAGATAAAGGTTAAGTAGTTTGATGAAGAATTATGACTTTCACTAAAATGGAATGATATTCTATGGCTAACACATGGAACTTGAGGAAAGATACACACTAGTAATTTTAATTGTTGAGGCTAGTTTACGGGTTACTAATTGCAAGATTCCATGCATCTTCACCATGTCACCCATGCATACATAATAGAAAACCAATCCACAAAGGAAGAGTTAACCTTACTAAGGTTACCACATAAGCATCATATAGTGTGTAGTAACTTGCTTAGATAACTTTAGAAAACCAACCGCAATTGAAGGTGACTTCCAACAAGCAATAATTCACTATTGATTCCACATAACACCTCAAGGAAGACCAAGTGACTATAATATTACTTTTGGGACCTGCTAGTGATGTCAACATAGTGACATGCAACACCTTGAGTGAATGGTCAACAAAAACTACCACATAGAACTAATTAACCATTAACTAATCCTTTACAATAAAAAATACATAAAACAATTATAAATTTCTCTTTCTCTTTCCACCCTCCATCTCACAACTACCTAAACAGCTTAATTTCAAGCTTTGATCAATACATTAATCCTCACCATTGATCCACTCAATTGAAAACCTATAATTCTACCTTTCGATAAGTCATTTGAATGATCCTAAAGTACAACATCATGCTTCCACTATGAGCAATACTATACATTGTTCATTTCATTTTAGCAACAATATATTGAAAACAACTACCTTTGGCACAACAAAGTTTTGGATGAGATTTCATTGTTTATTTCTTTCATATTTTTATGGTTTCTTGCTCTAACAAAGGTGCTTGTTAAATGTGACAAAGTTCAAACTTGATAATTTTATTGCAGTTTGTTTGTCCACAAGATTTGGAGCATGTGTGTGCTTAGGGGCCATACGCTAATGTGAAGCTCCTTCACTCGCGTGAGCTGTGAGGATCTTTTGCGTAGGGCATGGAATTTGGCTTTATACTCACCAAATGTCTTTGGAATAAAGATTTTAAAACCTAATAAACAAAATTTATATCCTACAATCATTTAGTTTCCAGAAAATGTTCCCTCAAACGGTTCACGTGCCTTGTCTATTCTTCAACATTTCGCATACATATACCAGAGCATTTCAAACTGTAATTTCTAACAAAAATATACCCCCTCCCTTTCACTTTCATGAATGGTTATTCTCTGGTCCAAAGCTCCCTACACATAGGCCATGACATCTTTAAGAAAGCTTCAAAGGCCAATTATTTTGTGCAAATCCAGTTATCATTTGGATTCCAAGAAACCATATTCTTTGAAACAGTATGTTAAACATTTGCCTGCCTTGTGTATACTACCACATTTTGCATAAATGCCTGTTAGAGTAGCTATAACGTCAACATCTGCAATCTTCGTGAGGATACCCATATTTTCATAAGCTGTAGTAGCTGTTTTCCAAAGACGTGACCAAACAATTTATCGGGATCACTAAAGCCCAGCTGAAAAGTTGTACTTGGCATAACCTATACTTAAATTTAAGGGCCAGATACAATCATATTGTTCTGGTTATTTCAAATAATCCATGTGCCTTGTGTAAGGTCCCGATATGCTTCGCTGCTAACTTGACAAGCATAGTGAAAAAAAATATTTTTAAAACATTTTATTCGCACATATGGAATGCATCGCGGTACTGGTTTTATTATACAAGTACTCGAAAAGATTTACTTCGAGTTGCACGTCCAAATTAGACGAAAGCAGTTTAAAAAACTAATAATAAGTAAAAGCGAGCGGAATGCACGGAGGACATTAGCTGTTAAGATGCCGTTTCTGAACTATAAGTAGCAGTCGTTTCCCCCACAAAGTACATCATCTGTGCTTGCTCACATGGCGAAGAGCGTATATGTTTTTCTCATGTTTTTATTGCTCACAGCTTCTGGTAATATTTAATATTCTTCCACTCTTCAATCTTGGTAGCTTTTAGTTTTTGATACCAACGAAACTATATCAATTGTTTTCCGTGGAAATTTTTAACAAAAACTCTGACTAGTTACTCATTTGTAATATGATCAGTGTCCATGGCTGATGACCATCCGGGGTATTGTAGAACCTTCAGCGGCGCATTTCATGGGCCATGCTTTGGATTTAGGAATGGAGAGTGCAACGATAAGTGCATAAATGAAGATCATCAAGAATTTGGAGAATGTGCTTGGGATCATACGACCTATCGGGGATTGGTTTGCTTCTGTTATCATCGCTGTTGATTAAAGATGTTACTTATGTGATGAGAGAAAACAAGGCCTATAAATACAGTCAATTAGAAAGTATATCAGAGTGGAGTGGAGTGGATTAGATTAAGTACTATCAAATAGAAAATATGGTACAGAATAAATAGTCATAAACAATAAAAAGTATATGAGAATGGAGTCGATTAGATTAAGTACTATCAAATAGAAAATATAATGGCAGTATAAATAATAATAAATAAATAGAGAAGCCGTTTAATCTTCTCATTAAATAATTAATATCATTTAATTTAATAAAGATAATGTGACCTTTGTATTTGAATATTTATAAAGATCTTAGATAATTATGGATTAAAATCAAAGTATTATTCTCTATTTTATGTTGGGTTAACTTTATTTTCTTAGATCTAATCTATAAACAAGAATTTGTTTTGTATTAAGACATATCTCAAACTTTGTATCATTTGGTTCTTTGATTACTTGTCAATAATTTTTGTCAATAGTAAGATTTATTATATAACTAATTTACTTTGTGTCAAGTGGGTTCTCAATTAAATTCATTAAATTACAAAAAAATAATTATGTTACAAATAATACTTTACAAAAAATGGTAAGAGTTAGATATTGAAAATTGTATAATGCTTAATAATGTGATTTTACTCACATTAAATAATCATGTTAACCTCATCCATTTTATTTATTTATCATTTCTTAGTTAGTCTGTATTCCATGGTATTTTAACTTAATTGATTTACTAATGAGTAAATGGTCTAATTATATTTCTTTTTCTTTGGCTATATATTTACACCATGGATGTGTTAATTTTTATAATAAGTGTGTAGTTGTAAACAATTTGTAATGAGAGAAAAAAAAATCATTGAAACTTTAATTTTATCCCACTTCATAATGTGGTTTTGACCATCTACTACAAAGAGGCAAATGTCATTGGCCTAATGTGAACCATGATTACTAAGTGTCTATAAATTGTAACACCCCTCCATTTTGGATCTTTGGATTGGCAGTGTTCTTCTTTGTCATGTTGTTTCTATTTTTGCTGTGACTTTGGAACTCGGTTACTATTTGATCGTGAATTGTTAAGCAATGCGTATGTAATATTTTAATGTGATGGTATTTTACTCTTATGTTATCTTTATGGCATGTTTTGGATTAATTTATCAGATATTTGATTTAATGATGTTATATGCTTGTGATCATATTATTGATGTTAGATGCTGCCATAGTGATATTGTATTGGTGAAGGGGACGGGATTGTATCACTCACTTGTGAGTGCCCTACGATTCTGCGATTTCCTCTTTACAGTGTGTTTGATCATTTTATATATATATGCATGTTCGATGTACTTTGTTGCAGGTTGACAGGTACATGACATCGAGTCCACCTGGTTCACAGGTTTGAGCGTGTCCATTGACCAACGGGTTGTATACACCTTTAAAATGGTCACATCATTGAAACCGGTAATTCACTTCAAAGAGCTTTTAATATTTAATTAAAATCTTGAATTTATCTCTGCATATAAACAAATATCAATAATTTATTTATATTTCATTCTTTCATTTCATTTAAAATAAATAAGTTATTTAATCATCTTTTTCAGATTCATTTCTTAATTAATTCAATAAACATTACAATTTATTTATATTAATTATCATTAATCTTCATTTGAATATCTTATTCAAATAAAGATTAAAATAATATTCTTCTTCTAAATATCATTTACAATTAAATATTCCAAAATATTTAATTATTTCCTCTAATCCAATTTAGATATTCATTCTTAAAATCATTTCAAAATTCCTCTAATTCGATTCAAAAATCTATTCATAATTAAATATTTCCAAAAATATTTACTTAAATCTTTTAAATATTTCAAAATCTTCTAAAGTCACATCATAATTAAATATTACAAAATATTTAATTAATTCTTCCATAGTTTTCAAAAATCAAATATCAAATATCAAAAGCAATAAATAAAATTAAATAAATTTATTTATTTAATTGGGGATTTATCTTCAACTCCCAAGAAGCAAACGGTTGAAACAGAAAATTAAATTTCTCGGTTTCTGTGCAGGCTTGTTCCCGTGGGTTGAAGACATGAATCCATCCTTCTCTCCAACCTCTCAACCTCTTCCATCTTCTTCTCAACCTCTCCATCTCTCACCATTCAAATTTACCAGACAAATTCATAGCCATAGATTCTTGCCAGCCGGGATGGAGCCTGCAAAAATCTATAAATACAGCTACCGGGAGCTCCAAATCATATAGAAGTTTAAGCAAGTAAACTATAGCCAAATTTGCAAGTAGCATTAGCATTCATAGAGTACTTTCATAGCATAAATAGCATAGAATCATAGCAATAGCAATAGAATCATGATACATTTCATTCACAGCCCCTATGCATAATCACAGCCCCTGTCCATATCCATATCAACAATCCCATCTTCACCAGCATATAGAATAGTTTTCATTTGCATTCTCATTCTACAGCAGCCATTTGGAGGAGCTAACATCAAATCTGAGAGCAGCAACTTCAAACTCCTGGAGATAGAGGAAAATGAAATGGCTCTGAAGAAATCTTGCTTATTTGAATTTATTTAGTTTTCTTTAGATTAATGTTTCATTAGAGTGTTTTTGTTTTCAATTAGATTAACTTAGATAACATAACACATTTTTGGCGCCCACCGTGGGGCTCTTGCCCCCTTTTTAACATCTTTTTGCAGCTTCTTTTGACTGATTACAGGAAAAAAATAGCGGAATAGCGCAGACGACACGTTTCAGAAGAACACCTCCAGTTTAGCGCATTTAAAGTCTATTGCAGCGCCCGTGATTACTATTACAACGCCTGTGATTACTGTTGCAGCGCCTGTGACTACTATTGCAGCGCCCATAATCAATTTTGCAGCGCCCGTGACGACTATTGCAGCGCCCATAATCTGTTTTGCAGCGCCTATGATGTATTTTGTAGCGCAAATTGTTAAAAGAATGTATTCTGTAATCTGTAACTGTAGATTAGTTTAACTGATTCCGACGCAG
>VDFB02353493.1:309637554-309844204 GCA_007258455.2 Sequoia sempervirens | reverse complement strand
TGGAGATAGCCCCCACGGGCTTTAAGTCAAGTCATCGGTCCTATAAGAAACCATGGTCCTAGCAAATGCCCAGCCCTCTAACGCATCAGCCCCGGTCACATGGGTGACCGTAGACTCCGCCGCTAGCCCCAGTCCCCTGGTCTGCCCAAGCGACTAGGCGCCTGTTGTTTTTAGCCCCTGAGGGCTCTGGAGACCAAATTGGACTTTTTGGAGCTATTTTACGGAATCGGGCATATCTTTTGCATTTTTTCTCCGTTTTTCAAACAAAAATAGGTGTTGAAAAGCTGGCTCTGATTTGTCGTGATGGTACAAGAATTGTTTCAAAATTTTCTAGTTTGGTTGCATTTTTTTGCAGTCAAAGTCAGATAATCCTTTTGCACTCTGAGGGGCATAACTTGCTCATTTTTGCTCCATTTTTCAAAATGAATAGGCATTGGAAAGGTGGTTCTGTGATCTTTCTAGATCTACAGCTTATTTCATTAGAAAATTCACCAAGTACACAAATAATTGTCCTAAGCATATTTTTTCTTTTTCTAGTTTTTTCACTGAAAAATCTCTATTGGGATTTGGTTTCTTGCATTGTAGGGGGAGTTTTTTTTTCTTGCTTTCTATAATTTACTTCAAAAAACTAGAAACTCTTCACAAAACATTCATTAAACCTTTCCAACCATGGCTGAAAACACTCCTACTGTTGAACTTCTCACACCTCATAACTATCACACTTGGAAGGCATACATCACTGGTCTTCTCAGATCAAAGGGGTTGTGGTCCTGTTTAGACACCGTTCAACCAGTTTTGACATGGCCATTTGAGGTTATGCAGCATAGAAATAAGATGGATGAGGCCATCGGGTTGATTTCCTTACATGTTTTGGACAACTTGTTGTTTCATCTTGATGGGTGTAACAGTCCTCTTGAAATGTGGACCAAGTTTAGTGATTTATTTTGTACCATCAATCAGTTTCGTGCCATCCAGATTGAGGCAGAGTTGACTTCCCTTGTACTTGATTTTTTTCCCACTATTAAGGAATTTCTAATGAAATTCAAACAACAAAGATCTCTTCTACAGGGTTTTGGTAAGAACAAAAAATATGAAGAGTGTATTTACTTGATTCTTTCTAAGCTTCGAGGTCCTTTCCATATCTTCTCTTTGATATTTTATTCCACCATGGATACATTGGGAAACCGCTTTACCATGCCTACTTTTAAGGTGTTTTGTGATCGGTTGACACAAGAGCAAGCTAAGATATCATTGTTGGATGCTCTCATAGGATCACAACACCAAGCACTGGTAGCATAGTCATCTCAAGGGAAGCAGAAGTAGAAACATAAACCAAAGATCATAGAGCATTGGAAGGATTCCAGTCCACAAAAAACCTCTGAGTCACCTTCTCCTAAGTGGGAATCATCAAAGAAAGATAGACCTAAGTGTGCTTATTGTACTAATCCAGGATATGATGAGTCCAAGTATTATGAGAAGATAGATGCATATGCAAAACAGGTTTCAGATTTGACAGCTCTTCTTGAGAGGAACAATATTCATCACTCTTCTTCATCTACATCAGGCGGGTCTTCTTCTTCTTCTTCATCTTCATTCCAGATAGATGAATAGGCCCCACATAAGGGTCATCCATTATGTGCAACCACCAGTTCACATTCATCTAGATGGCTACTGGATTCAGGTGCTTCACACCATATGGCATCTTCTCAGAACATGTTCTCATCTTTCGAGGCTACATCCTCACCACATATATTGATGGGTAATGACACTTATATGAGTGTATGTGGGAAAGGTTCTATTGACATTGATGATGGTACATTCAATGATGTACTATGTGTTACATCTTTGTCCACTAACCTTCTCTCCATCTATCAAATTGCTCACAGTGGGACAGGGAAGATAGTTGAGTTCACACCTAATTTAGTGCACATTAGAGACATTCAGACTAGCAATATTGTTGCACCAAGGATAGTTGATCATTCTTCCCATTTGTATGCATTCACACACTTCGGTCCACCATCTCCACTGTCTGAGTTTTCCTCTCTTTCTACAAGAGAGCATATAGTATCTGAGGTGAAGTTTGGTCACTTGAACTTATGTGTTCTTCCATCTATTCATGAGACTAGTGTTGAGACTTTTACACCCCTACCTCTTGTTGAGATCACCTCTATTCAACAGGATTCCTCTTCAGCTATGACTGACATTTTTTCTCCACTCATCAAGCCATCAAGTGTAGTTGTTGAAGCCATATCAAAGGATATTCCTTTCCTCACAGATGATAGTTTCAACACACCTGTTATCCCATCTTCATTGGAAATTCCATTTCAGGATCATCTTGAGATGTTTGATTCACCATCCTATTATTCAGACACTCATACTGTAGTTCCATTCTTCAGTGAGCATCATCCAGGACTTCCATTTTCACCTCTCATCTAGGGATTTCCTCTTCCTCGACTGTTGGATCTATTTCTTCCTCCGAGGAGACACATTGTTTTGATAATTGGAATAGGGGTTCTCTCATTCTAGGGGGGCTTTGGAGTCTCTTCTCTCTCCTATGGGGGGAACATATTTTGTAATTGTGTGATAGAAGCAGTTCTTGGGGGGTCATGTTGAGTCCTCCGTCTATCTCTCTTCTTCTTTCACTCTTGTTCATCTCTTTCTGGAGAGGAGTTTTTTCCCACTGGGTTTTCTCCTTTACTCCGCTTTATAGAGATTTGGTTGTATTTGGGTACCTGATCTGGCCTAGTTTCCGGAAGCCAATTTTACTTTCATGCATTGTAGTTACATTTGTTTTTTTGCACATGTTTGTAGCTACACTCTTGCTCATCTTAAGGGGGGTGTTAGAGTAAAGGTTTTCACTTAATTATATTAATTAAGTCACCTTTATTCTACTCTTAAGATTTCACTTTAGTGGCATATTGTGACATTTAATAATTAATATTAATTATTAAATGTCTACCTATTATGGTTACTTTCTAGGTTTTGCTTTGATCTCCTTTTAAGTATTGATCTTTGTAAATAATCCATTCGATTGTTCTAATAATATATCTCTGATATTACAGAGCTTCAAACCCTCGCTTGCTTTTTTCTCTATACTCTTCCCTATGACAGGTATCCCTTTGCATGCAGGTGTTCTTGGACTCTGAAGTTGGATTTGACAACTTCTATAGTTGTAACTTGCATTTGAGTATGTTCATATGATAAAGGCTAGCATTGTCGATCCTCTAAAAGTTATCAGAATTGCATTAGTTGATGCAGAAAGGTAAAACTATTTATCTTTATTATAATTAGTGGAACTTGCAACTACAATATTTGATAAAAATCTACTTCCAAATATTTTTTTGACGTGCAAATTTTGAAACCTTATTTTCAAGTTGCAGCTCCAAATTGGAGAAGTAAAAGGTGAATACCAGTGAGAAAGAGTTTGGAGGAGCCGAAACCAATAACAGTGGGAAAGCAAGGGGATTAAATGGGTCAAGCACCTATAGGAGGTCTGTGCCCTTCCAAAATGACTGCAGTTAAGGAAGGGGAAAACAATATAAGTATATGAAAATAGGAGTATTATGTTTATATAGTGTCAGTAAGTTATACAGTGTCATTGAGACATTGAATGTAACCAATGAAATTTTGATTTGCCAATCGGGTTTAATAAAGTAAATTTTTAGAGTGGTTTTCTCTCCACTCATAAATACTATGTTGTTTGTGTTTGTGTTTGATCAATCATATTTTTTCAAGAATTTTAGTCTACATTTCATGGTGCTTCTTCAACATTTGAATATCTATGATACTTGAAGTTTATATGCATTAATTTGTGAGGATTAATTAAGTTAGATTTGATTTGTAATGACTAAAGTAATGACTTATATGACTAAATATATGACTAAATTAATGACTAAAGTAATGACTAAATATATAACTAAATAAATGACTACCATGACTAAATAAATGACCAGTTAACAACAATCAAATTAATGATTAAATATATGACTAAATTAATCCCTAAATATATGACTAAACAAATCACTACCATGACTAAATAAATGACTAAATTAACGACTAAATCAATGACCAAATCAATGACTAAATAAATGACAAATAATTTAGTCATAAATTTGGTGGTGTTATAAATGACTAAAAATAAACCACTAAAATAGTCACGTGACTAAAATTAATGACTAAAATATATGACTAAATAAATGACTAAATAAATGGCCAAATCAATGACCAAATCAATGACTAAATCAATGACTAGATAAATGACTAAAATAGTTTAGTCATAAATTTCGTCGCATTATAAATGACGGGCAATAAACTACTAATGGTCACGTGACCAAAATTAGTCATATATATGCAATTTTTAGTAGTTTATTTAGTCATATATTATTGTTTTTGTAATAGTGTTAGTCATTTTACAAAAGAAAATTCTAAATTCTTCTACAACAATTTTCATTAGCAAAGTTGAAGTTTTAGGGCAGCAAACTAGGGGTTTTGTAGGTCTTGAAGCTCACTTTTTGATCAAGATTCAACATTGCGAAGTGTTGAGGATGGATGCTTATGGTGAATCATGGAGAAATCTAGGTTAAGGAGATGCAACTAGCCATCAAATCACACCTAAAGACTTTTTTTCAAAGTTATTCCATCTTCCATTCCTCCTCTATCTTCAGATTAAGGTTTACGCTTAATTCAAATTTCATTTGCATGTAATTTTATCTCCATTTTTATGTGTTGTGAGATTTCTAGGGTTGATATCTTGCATCACTCAAATCATACTTGCATTTCTTATTCTAGCACAATAGAATAGGTTTTTTCACATACTTCAGACTTTCCTAGTCTTTAACACATTTGAGGCTAGGGTTATATGTAGATTTTTATTCATTCAAGGTTTAATTACTCAACTCCAGGTTTGACTAAGGAAAACCCCCTATTAGAAAAACAATTTTGAGCTATTTTGCAGGAATTTTTTGAGATCATGTTTCAGGTTTTCACTAGAAAGTGTCGTACAGGTGTCAAGGTGCAAAACAAAAACTTGAAATTATAGAAATTTGAAAGTGGACTAATTTTCCATCCATGGTGAATGAGTCCCTCCTGAGGTGCCATTTTAAGTTAGATGCAGATCTAGATATGCAAGTAGCATAAAACAAATTCCATGCAGAAAAACCTTGACGTGGGACTGATATAACCAGGGTGGCAAATGAGTCCCAGTCAGCTCAAAATTAGATTTGTCAAATTTCTAGATTGCTTTCCAATCATCTTCAACTTCTTAGGTGCACACATTCTAAGATTTATCTTTTTGTTTACTTTAATTTACATTTTCATTCATCATTTTAAGCTTTTTGCAAACATTGCATATTTCTTAGGTTTTGCATTCATAATCAGTCAATTACTTAGCTTAGTTGCATTTAGATCATCTCATTTAGCCTTAATAACATCATACACATCTTAATTTGAGTGAACCACATTGATTTTTTGTGAGGTTTATCTCTCTCCTTTCAGGTGAAACATCCTAAGAGTGCAAAAGTAGCCTATAAGCCTCATGCCCAAAAATCTATGGTTCATATACTCTATCCTAAAAATTTTCCATTTCTATAATCACCGATTCCACAGTGGCTCTTGCGAACTAGGCAACATGTACTAGCATATTTGTTGCCATTAGAGCTGATGTTTCTGACACCCTTTTTATTATTAGGAATCCACTATAGTTCAATTGTGCAAGTTCTGCAATATTAGGTTTCCTTGTACTTGGAGCTAAGGAGCAAATATCTAATGCATCCCACTGCTCACTGAAAGCAAATCCTTGTAGTGAGATTTCAACCTCCTCTTCTAAATTGTAAATAGTTCTATCACATTTCTTTATTGTATCAAAAGCTATTGTAGAGGCTAAATCCCACTCTGATAGTAATAAAATAGCATTGTTTCTTACCAATTCTCTACCCTCCTTTGTAGTCATCCTTTGGAATTTTTCTCTCATTTCATTCAAAACATTTTCCTGGATGGTAGTGTCAGGAAACTTTGGATGAAGAATTTTTTCCTTGGCCAGGTTGTTGACATATTCATCTCTCTTATCCCTATATGAAAACTCCATAAAACCTTGAGACTTTACAAATGAATAATAATTCATGAACTTTGTACATGCCTCAACCTGAATATCATCTTTACCATTATCCCTAGTGAGATCATCCTTGCTCAACCTCATACTCAATTGTTGTGATGCCATCATTGGTGGTGTAGAGGGTGTTCCTTCTTATATTTCCTTCTCTAATACCCAAATGTCAACATTAGATTCTTTAGTAGCATAGTCAACTAAACTAGTTACTTCAACCTTCTTCTTCTTTAAGGGTGGCTCTTTTGGTGATGATGCATGTTGTGGTGGAACATCAATATCCAAAATTTCAGGGCCTTTTGGACTTGGAGGATATGGTGGTGGTATTTGTGGCATAGGAGAAAGAGGTATTTGCTCCTCTTGTTGTGAGGCGTCATTAACTGCATCATTTTTCTTTGCCTTACTCTTTTTCCTTATAAAGAACTTTATTTTTGGTTCTTTAGGGGCCTGAGATGTAGATTTATCTTCCATAATAGGGATTTCTCCCCCACCTTGTTCTTCCTCAATGGGGGGTTTCTCCTTATCTTGAATCAACCCTTCACTTTCAAGGTGGCCCACTATTGTCTTAAAATTTTGAGATACATGTTCCACCCTTTGCATTATATTTTCAATCTCTGGAAGAATAATGAAGATAGTTTTCTTCTCCTTTATCTTTCTCTACATTTTATTGAAAGTAATTTATTGTCCTTTCCTTCTTTCTTGTTCTGAAAGATCAAAAATATTTCTTATCACATCCTCCAAGAATTGGACAATGTGCATAAATTTGTAACTCTTGTTCCTTTCCTTCAACTAGGCCATGAAACCTTTGGGATCATACATGCTCCTCTTTACTACTATTTGCATGCAAAAGGCTTTGAGTATATCATGTATCTTATTCCAACCTACCTTTGTCATTACAAAATTAGAGAAGCATGAGTACGAAGGAAAAAATGTTCCTTTTCCTTGATTCAACAAATGCTCATTTTCCACAATTCCCAGTTGCCATATTACTTCAAGGAAACCATTTCTCTCTAGCACACATTTTGGTAGCAAGTGAGGTGCAATAGTGGAACCAAACACTCTTAAAATAGTGTAAGCAGGATATGGGATAACATCTCCCCAATTGTAATCAACTCCCAACTTAGGCATTCTTTCCTTGGGTCTCAAGAAGTCATGCAGGGCCTTGGGAATTCTAGGTACATTCATAACTAGGTCTCTCCTTAATTCTAAAGCAAACAAGTTCTGAAATGCCACATATTCATATGTCATGTCATCCTTATCAAGGATAGTAGTCCAACACTAAACAAGAAGCTCCAAGGTATCCTCCATCCTATCCATAGTCATATTCTACCGAAAGTAAGATTCACCTTTCCAAACAAAAACATATGCATTAACAATGAGTACTAGCTAAATCTTACTCCACCTATACCCTTCTTTAATTTTACCAACCCCTCATGAATTCTTTCTGCAAGAAACCCAAGATACTCATATACTGTGCAATATTGAGGGTGTTGAATATGGGCTGCCATATACATCCATGCCATAGGAATTCTGGTGATAGGATCATAACCAATTATCTAGATATTGGAGTAAAAATTTCTTTGGAAGTAAGGAACAAAATAACTAACAGGAAAAGGCTCCTTATGAAATGGCCCCAATGTAATTTTCTCACTCACAATTTTTGCTAAATATCTTGGCAATATGTGCACTTTGAATTCAATCTTCGTCCTATCATATTCCTCCCTAAAAATATTTTCATCAATTTTAGGCATATAAGAAAATTAATCCCTGATAATTTTAACCATTTCCTTCCCATCATATGTCATTATAGTCCTTGTAACTAGATCATAATTGGTGGCTATTGCTTTAAGCAAGTCAACATCCATGTAAACATTGGGTACAACTAACTTCCCTAGGTCGCAATTCCAGGGGTTACAAACTGGAATACCCATGTTTCTATTTCTAAACCAAGCATAGAATAATTCCCACCTAGTACAAGTTATTTTTTCATCCCTAATAGAGCTATTTTTTTTCAAACAAGCCCTCAACTATTTGTAGACCTTAGAGAAGCAGTTGAACCTTATATTTTTCACTAGTCGAGGGTGGCCGCTAGTCAGTAAGGTCCTTACTCAAAAGTATGTTTGGAACAAAGTCTTCTCATTTAGATGAAGATGCTTTTGTTTTTGGAGCCATAACTTATATTTTTTATAGGGCAGGGTTTATGGTTTCTTGAAATAAATTATAACTCAAATAAGGGTTTGACACAAATTATAGTAATGTAGCACCAACTAATTCCCTTTTTATGAATGTCAAACCTTAAAATGAAAGACAAAGAAAACCCTAACTGATAGAAAGATTTGGAAATTACAGTTTGTCAACAATTTGAGATGAGAAGTTACTAATCCACTTATTGGTTTTCCACAAGTTACCAACCAAATTTTTGACATCGAGCAAGCCTAAAAATCATAGTGCGAGCTCTCCAAATGTGTAGAGTGTCTTTCACAATGCTCAATTATACTATTAAGACATGATTTAATAGTTATGCAACCTCCTTCTTTGGTAGCTTGATGTCCTTTCTGCTATTAAGGCTCACTCGCGTGAACTAGAATGGCTCACTTTCCTTCAAACTAAACTTTGAATGCCAACCCTTGATCACACAAGTGTGTTAATTGATGGACAATCCATATTTAGTCAGCTTGATTTAAAAAATATAATTGTATGTAGTTCTATCACTCATCAAATGACAGTAAGCCATTTGGAGCCACTTGTAGGTGATCTATGGGCTCCACCATTCCTTTGTCGTTGTAGCCAAAATCCATGTGTCCTCTTCCCCTCATCCCCGTGAGTCTTAACCTGTGTGTAACTTTCATCAGCAAGAAGACAGGGAAGGGATGAGATTAAATCTCAGAACATTGATATAATCATACCTTAATCTATGACCAATTGCCCGTGGCCTTTTTCTTCTAAAATAATCAATGGCCCAAATTAAAAGATCTTGGATTTAATTAAAACATGTGTCATATACTTCCCTTTAGTAGTGCACATATAATTATCCATGACCCATGCTGAAATATTTGTTTAATATTTTCCATTATTTAAATGTCTTCCATGCCCTCCAGGTTATTCCACATGGCAATCGCCTGCCTCCCCATTGAGAACCAAATAACGAGGGTGGGACCCACACCGGATAGCGGGGAGCGGTTAGGATTGACCCAGGTCACCCACTATCAACTGTAGATCCCAACTTCATAGTAACATTCATTGTCATCTGAGCCAAGTAGGCCCCTCGAAAAGGAAATAGGTGTCAATCCACCCGCTACCCTGTGTGATTTGTTTAATATAAAATAAAATGAATGAGGTGGTGGGGAGCGGCTAAGATGAGGACACATCACCCAAGGTCCACCGTCGATGTTATTTCATTGCCTTTAGTAGTAACATTCATTGTCATCTGAGCCTAGGAGGCCCCTTGACAAGGAACTTGGGCCCACCAGTGTGGAGGACGCATGGCTCACACCCACCAACCCATTGGCATAAAATAATGGAAAATGAATCAAAGTAGGCACACAAGGAGCGATCAAGATTTGTCTGCTACGATTAAACGGTCAACATAAAACCAAATATTTGGACATGCCAAAATGAGTTTTAAGTAGGGGAACTGACTAGGTCAACGGGACTAAGACCCATGGGATTAATGACTTAAGGCTCAAATGATCTTAGTAGGAACTATTTAGCCCGACTTTAGAAAAATTAAAATAATGGCTAGATATACGACTACCGATAACTAGACCAAAGGGCCGGTTATTTCATGGGTTCCGATGGCATAGGATGTGACTTAAAAGACTAGGAACCGACAGTAAGAAGTCAATGAAGAATTAGAACCTTGGAAAGGATATAAGCTCAAGGGTTTTTTTAAGAAGGGTCCCAAATAACATTAAAACCCTTAAATAGTGATGGTAGACAAAACCCTAAGCCCTCATATACAAACTTAACCAAAAATTTAGCAGAATTTTGAGATGGAACATGAAAATTTTAGGGGTTCCATCATAATCATTAGCAAATATAATTAGGGGAACATGCATCATTCCCAAAAGTTCATGCAAAACACATGGATACATTTAGGCTTAGTAAAAATACATGGATATATTATTCTTCAATGGGCTAGAAATTTTATTTGTAGAATGGACTAAGATTGAAAATAAAATATTTAAAAACCCTAAAACTATTATAATCTACCTTATAGATTTTTATCTCTTTGTTCTATAGAAAATTTACTAACATGTTACATTTTTATATTTCTCTCTCTATATAAAATTATAGTTTATTGATTCAAACATCAATGGCTTAGGTATGTACCTATAATTTGACCCTTTAACATAAGCCCTTATTCACTCAACACATTAATCCAATCCCTTTAAAATTTTGCATAACCAGAAGGATAAAATTTATAATCAATTGGTTCTACCAAATGACAATGAAAGCCATCTCTAAATTAATTATAACTAGTGCTTGCACCTCAACGAGGTGTAATGGTTACGCTGATAGCAAGATATACTCTAGCAATATATTGAAGGGAAGGGGGAAAAATCGCAAGAAAATGTAAATTGTTTTTCTTAAGACTAACTATTTATAGAAAAAATTCAATTGATGATGGGATGCGAGAAGATTTGAATATGAAGAAATGAAACTTTATTTAAATCAGTATGCTATGCTAAATGGTTTAACAACATAATATTTTTTGTACAATGAAAGAAGACCTGCAACTTAAAAGGTCGATTGGATTAAGTATAGTTGTTGTTGGTTAATGGTATACCTTGTAACCAAATGTAACATAATGGAAAACTACATGTTGCGGGAAAACATTTTTATAATACAAAAACTATTTTATAGCACATGAAAATCACTAACCCAAGAGATTGGTTATGTATAATACAATTGTTGGTGTTTGACAATGAGGTTCTATGACATATGCCATTTGTCTTCAAGACCTACAAAACAAAAGCAATGGAATGGTTAGATGTGTTGATTAGGTGTCAAATAATGGCAAAAAAATTGTAGCTTAAGTAAATAGCTGAAATGCATAATTATGTAAGAGGAAAATTGGAAGTTGAATATAATGAAGTCGTTGATGACGTCGATGCCATTGATTGATATGTATGCTTGAGTCTTTATACCTCGTCGTTGTAGCTGATTTTGTCATGGTATGTAGCATATTTCTGCAAATGAGAAATTTGTAAAAGTGGAATTGATGCTCTGACAGTAACTAGGAGAGATGTATTTATCTTGATGAGAGTGCAAATCAAAGTTGGGGAGCTTGTACAATCAAGGGTGACATGATTTGCCACAAACTTAGAACTTTGCATAGCAATGTAGGGTCACTACCTTCTCTCAAGAAAATCTTTGTAAACAACAACCAAAGTTTTTGCACAAATTGTGTCATGCTGTCAATAATGCCAACAATCTCAACCACATTGTCACCCTCCACCTAGAATGCAATCATATTGAGGTTTACTATAGTTATACTATCCTTCATTCACATAATAATTCCAACGTTGAGGAATGCAATCATAAAACAATCTCAACCACATTGTCACCCTCCACCTAGAATGCAATCATATTGAGTTTTGCTATAGTTATACTATTCTTCATTCACATAATAATTCCAATATTGAAGAATGCAATCATAAAATGATCTCAACCACATTGTCACCCTCCACCTAGAATGCAATAATATTGAGGTTTGCTATAGTTATACTGTCCTTCATTCACATAATAATTCCAACATCAAGGTTCTCATATTTAAAAGGTTGACATACATCATGTAGTCATATAAAGCATTTACCATAGTATCAATAATTAATCAAAATTGTCCATTTTCAATGTTAAAAATATGTTTAATAAAGTGCAGTTCTAGTGTCACTAAAACAAGTCATCATCACTTAAATTATTAGGAATCCATTATCCAGAACTCAGATTAGGTAATCATGTTCATAATTCATTACATATGAAGAGGTCTTTATGGTTATATTTTTAACCCAACTCATTGCATGTAAAATATTAAGGGAAGAAAATATGTCACCTTCCCCTTTTGCTGAGTTGATAGGGTTTCATCTTCTAAGTTTGAGCAATTTGCATGTTATCAAATCTCAACATATATATTCCCATACACTTTGACAATAGCATTCACCCATGTCATAACCTAATAAATTACTTACTATCTAGTTAAATAATTTCTATTATAAACCTTACCCTTCATTGGAGTCCTTCCTTATCTTTAAACATGTGGAATACAGTATAAGGGTATAAGTGCTAAAATTCATGTATCCAAAATGGAGGTGAGGTTGTCAAGTTTATACCATGGTCATGATTCTGATAGAGTGTTTAAATTTACATGCTTTACTTGATAATTTATTAATATTCTTAGTTTAAAGTTCAAGACATGGTTTGAAGTCCTCCAAAGATGCATAATCAATATCTCAGTTTCTACATTCTGACACTAATAATAAGGAAACCGAAATAAGCATTAACATTGAACTTGAATTACAACCATATGTAAAATGATATATTTGTCTCCCAATAAATTTTAATAATTGTGAACATCAATGGCATATTATTATTTCCTCATTTTATGGTAACTATAGCTACCAAAGCCTCTTTTAACTTTTCCACAACCCAAATTTTATAAGAGACTTGGGTACATTATGCTTGTCACTTAGCTATAGGGATGGAGATCCAAAGTGAAACATTTAAGTGAGAAACATTAAAAAGAAAACATTGAAAGGATATGAAGTATAGGAAGAGAGAAATAGCTCATATGTGACTGATGCTTGGTTAACCCCACCTTGGCATGATGTGATACTCACTTCTCACCATCTCCGTTAGAGAAATTAAATAAGAGATCACCGCATCCTTGGCAATAAGGAACATTAAGAACCACTTTTCCCTATACACACCGAAATGAATCTATGATAATTCTACTCGGATTTAACACACAACCTCCCATAACGACTTTGTATCAAGAATAAACACACACCCAATAAACCTTCACTGCTAAATTTATACCTTGCTATCTGCAGTTGGCGTGATCGCACTCACAAATTTACTTCAATACCCTCAACTACACCTGAAAAAGATGAATGCAAACCCAACAATTATATACATATTTCCTTACATCCACCCCATTGCTTGTATGGAAAGATTCCTTCTCGCTAGAGTTTGAAGAACAATAAAATTAATTTAAACTCCAAATTTTTGGGTAGTTTGATTCACAACGGATTTGTTGTACCCAGTTATGGCGTACAGTGTATTTTTCTTTGCTCCTAACAAATCAAACTTCAGGTGTTTTCTATCACTCTTAATCCCACTTTTTAGTTGCTTCCTCCACGTATTCTTACTCACTACCTTTTGCATCACATTCTCAATCAAATTCCAACCGACTTTTGTTGCTCACATTCTCTTTTCTTCCCAAAACAAAACCCATCCTCTGTGCATTCTTGTTCTCTACATTCTATTCTTGTGTTCCATTTGGCCTTTTCCTCTCCCATCACCATTCTCTTCCTCCATGGCTATCTTCATGTTTCTCAACATGCCTGCGTGCTAACTTCTCCTCACTACATTCCATGAGGCCACACTTTTTGCTCCTCTTCGTTCTCCCTATCCCTCCTTTGCAGCTCTAAATAGCTATGCCTTTTCTGCCTCCTCTGACTGATCTCTCTTCCCTCACCTCCTCTATTCTCTCTTTCTCATGCCATCTTTTGTCTCTGCAATTTTTGACCAAATCTATCACTACCACACATCACACATGTTTGATGACATTTTATTTCATGACGGAAATGATTCTTCTACTCTTATACAACTATACATAGACAACCTCCTTTTGTATGTCAGGGTTTGGGAATTCTACCACGTCTATAGGCTCTTGTAGATTTCTCATTTCTAATTGCATTCATTTTCTCTAATACAAATCTTGGACGGCATATGATTCTTTTAATATATTATACCAAGCAGTAACATTATGTTGATGAGCCGATTATTAGTGTTGTTCAATGCTAATAAACCTTAGATAAAGAAGATTTATTTTCTCACCCATAAAATTAGCGTGCTTTATGCTTGATATGCATACGGCTTAGGCGAATTCACAGATAAGTAATATCAATATCAACGGGATTCTTTCATAACAGAAGGTATTATGTATTACATTTGAATGCCGCCTATTAGTTATATAAAGACATCCACTTTGCAAATATTATTTCTAGTCTACTTGGCAGGGTTAGAAGTGTGACGCCAAGCCTCTTATTCAAGGGGAAATTTGGAATTATCTAATGGAAATGTTATCACAGTTATATAGAACTACATAAGCAAGGAGTGAAAACTTTTTAACCAAAAGCAATAAATAAATATGTTCTTTCAAGTGTGGTTTTTTTGGTATTAAATTTTTTTTTCACAAACACCTAACCAAGGTTTCATAAAAGTAACACTAACTTATAAAATTGATAAAAGGAAACACGTAGGTCTAATACCGGCACTGTAGATTTCCCTCTGCCCATAACTGAGCGATGAAACTAAAACTAGCTGCAAATCAAGTTTCTTTGGGGAAATGGATTTTGAGTTACAGAAACTAAATAAAAGAACGTGTTCTCAAGAGATGCAACCCAAATTCTCTCTCAGGCATGACTTCGACATGCACAAGGATAACAAATCATTGAAATACACCAAGCTTTATTAAAATTGCAATATACATGGTCCATGATTACAAGTTTCTTCCACAAGTGTTTACAAGCCAATATAGTTATAATGATAAACATGTTTGATTGTTTCTTCTTAGTAAAGTAGCTATTCCACGTGTGGTTATTGTTTACATTCTAACACAACTTTTAAAGATAAAACTTGATACAAAATTTGGCTCAAAACAAATACCTCCACCATCGTCCTCAGGCGTACCAAGGCATAAGCGTGTAAATGTAGTTGCAACAAATGCACCAGACCCCGCCTCCTATGGATTATTGCACTATCCCAAGTGATTGTCGTTCCCCTGGTTCCCACGCTCAGACTACGAGTTGAGGAGAATGATGGCTGCGACGCACTCACACCACGCGACCAATGAATGTTGATTTTTGACAAAATCTTACAGAAATATCTCACCTGATATCTGTATTGGCAGCATTAAACACAATTCCTAAAATGAACACCCCTCCCTCAAAGCACAGCAATATAGAGCACTCACTGTCCCTGAGCTCACCCAACAAATGTGGGATGCTAAGAACATGATGTGTGCAACAGATCCCCATCATACCCGCTACCTGACTGCCTCAGCCATGTTCAGAGCCCGCAAAATGAGCACCAAGGAAGTGGATGAATAGATGATCAATGTGCAGAACAAGAACTCATCCTACTTTGTGGAGTGGATCCCCCACAATGTCAAATCTAGTGTATGTGGCATTCCTCCCAGGGGCCTGTCTATGGCTTCAACCTTCCTGGGGAACTCGATCTCCATTCAAGAGATGTTTAGGCGTGTGAGTGAGCAGTTCACTACCATGTTCAAGAGAAAGGATTTCTTGCACTGGTACACTAGTGAGATGAGGACAAACAGTCTACCACAGCTCGCCGTAGTGGCTCAAGAGGCTTCCTCTGCAAGGGCCTCTGCCTCTGGGAAGCGACAACCTCTCCTCCACGCGACCAATAAATGCTGATTTTTTACAAAATCTTACAAAAAGATCTCACCTGATATCTGCATTAGCAGCATTAAACACAACCATCTTTATTCGAGGACTTATTACATGATCTCACCTATTTTCTGCTCCTCATAGCCAGTACTACGTGGTCTGTGGACAGGGGTGCCATGCCCTTTGACAATCCCTGCTATACCTACCCCACCGTGCACAGTACAGGGGGGCCTCACTCCCATCGTTCACCACTTACCATTGCTGGAAAACTTCATAAATTTCTGGCATCAGACATCAGACGAATCCGGTGGGATTTCCCACCCATAATAGCCTATCGGCTAATAAAAATAATATAAATATGCATTGACATGGAACACAACTATACAAATTTCAAGTCATATCTGTTGGAGAATAATTTCTCCCACGTGGTCAAACTTCTAGAAGAGAAACTTCTAGACTCTTCTGCCATCGTCCATTCTAGAGAGTTCTCACAATTTGCATATGATTTAACTATTCCATATTCCAGAAAGTTCTAAGCTCTCTATAAATAGAGGCAGATGCAATGTGGTTCTACACTCTCTCTAGCAGAGTCCAGCTCCGCCGAGCTGTTAGAAGTTATTAGTCTGGTGTTTAATGTATGAGCTTAGCTCAGTAAATCAGTGTAATTTTTTATTTTATTTAATATAAAATTGTCTCTGTTTTGTTGCTTCCCCTATTTCCAACAGTGGTATCAGAGCGTATGGTAGACGATCCTAGATATGTCATGAGCAGAAGGCCACCAAAGAAATCAGAGAGATCCAAGGGAGTCCTATAGTTTGAAGACAAGTTTAGTAGCGCAGCTAAAGGAGAAGACCCCTAAAGTGGAAGGAGAGTATGCTGGTGTGGAGGAGAAAGGCCGTAGCCTGATTGTGAAAGGAGAATCGCTGCCATAAGGTGGATCGCAGCTCAAGGGAAGCAATTTATTGAAGGTTAAACTCACAGCTGTAAGCAGATTGTGCCCAGCCGCTAAAGCAAATGTGAAAACTGTTGCTGCTAAGGAGACGCATGGAGTTGAAGTCATTGTTGCTGTTTACAGATAGATGATTGTTTTTAGCCAGAGGACAAATGAAGAGGAGCCACTGAAGCTTGGCAACAAGTCGTTGTCAAAAAGAAGATTATTGTTGTCAAAGGAGAAAGCGTAGGTCGCAGCCCTATCTGTGCTTGGTGAATGAAGTCGCCGATTTGAGGAAAGCAGAGCATCGAGGCGCTGATCTGAATAAGGAGCTTGCAAAAGGTTGAGTAAGTTAAATTCAATATTCAAGAGATGGTTACAGCCGTAGTTGTTAAAGTGACAAGGTTGAATGAGCCACACATGAAATAGAGATAAAGATTTGACACTGTGAGAAGGGATCCAAGGGGGAGATGATTCTAGATTAGAAGAGCCTATCAAAGCTGTTTGGAAAGCTGAAGACAGAGATCACTGCAAGTGCTGGAGCTGAGATCAGACAAGGTGCAGAAGTCTTGAAGGAGATCAAAAGATGAAGAGGACGGACAAAATGAAGCCCTTAATGGATTAAGGAAGGAATATTGTTGAATGCCGCAACAATCTGTTCTTGTATGAAAATAATTGGCCAATGGAGCCCATTAAAATTAGGATCCCCGAGCACCCGCAGAGTGACTCAATGGGAGGTGTTGATAAAAACAAGTGAATCACACCTGAACCTACGATGGACTGGTAACCAAGAGGGCCAGAGCTCGTGGTTAGAGCATCCCAACTGGAACATGGGATTTCCTAGGTTCGATTGCTAGATTTAGAAGATTTTAGATGCCGCAGCATCAGTGGAAGAAACTGAAATTGTAATGAGAATTCGTGGTAGAAATTAGGGGTGAGTGTTGGAGAATAATTTCTCCCATGTGGTCAAACTTCTAGAGGAGAAACTTCTAGACTCTTCTGCCACCGTCCATTCTAGAGAGTTCTCACAATTTGCATATGATTTAACTGTTCCATATTCTAGAAAGTTCTAAGCTCTCTATAAATAGAGTCAGATGTAATGTGGTTCTACACTCTCTCTAGCAGAGTCCAGCTCTGTCGAGCTGTTAGAAGTTATTAGTCTGGTGTTTAATGTATGAGCTCAGCTCAGTAAATCAATGTAATTTTTATTTTATTTAATATAAAATTGTCTATGTTTTGTTGCTTCCCCTGTTTCCAACAATATCAAGCCATGTCCAATCCAAATATATAACAATGGACACAATAAAAGCACACAAACCCATTATATTCACAATACTACATGCTAGAGGAAGAAAACCCTATATATTTAGGGCACATCTAGGCCACAACTAAGGGATGAGCAGTAAAAAATGCAAAACACAACCACTAGTGTTTTAAACATCAATATATTGTTGAGTTCTTGGATAATATAAAGATATCAAAATTGATCATGCTTACTATTTTTGTTGGCCTCTAAAGCTATTATCCTTATCACAAAGGAAACCCCTAAATAGCGGTACAAAAAATACTTGAAGACCATCTAGAGTGATCCCTACATTATCACATTTAAATTATGGTAGAGATCAATAGTTATTATAATACTATAAAATAATACTTTAGATCAATGCTCTTGATAAGCCACATGAGCTCAAGATGCATAATTATAATCACTTTAGAAGGCTAAGCCAATAAGAATATGGCATATCATAACTAACACTATCACTAGGTGACAAGAAATGTTTAAACATGCTATTTAGAAGAAAGGACCATTGGAGAAGAAATGTGGCACCATTGATAAGCCATCATGTGAGTGGCTGAAATATCTAAAAGTAATTATGTTTGTAAGAGGAATCTAGAAGGACCAATAAGAGACTACCACAATGAGGCCAAACACCACACTAAATGTGCCACAAGGAAATATCAAGAATCACAAGTAAGAGATAAAGGTTAAGTAGTTTGATGAAGAATTATGACTTTCACTAAAATGGAATGATATTCTATGGCTAACACATGGAACTTGAGGAAAGATACACACTAGTAATTTTAATTGTTGAGGCTAGTTTACGGGTTACTAATTGCAAGATTCCATGCATCTTCACCATGTCACCCATGCATACATAATAGAAAACCAATCCACAAAGGAAGAGTTAACCTTACTAAGGTTACCACATAAGCATCATATAGTGTGTAGTAACTTGCTTAGATAACTTTAGAAAACCAACCGCAATTGAAGGTGACTTCCAACAAGCAATAATTCACTATTGATTCCACATAACACCTCAAGGAAGACCAAGTGACTATAATATTACTTTTGGGACCTGCTAGTGATGTCAACATAGTGACATGCAACACCTTGAGTGAATGGTCAACAAAAACTACCACATAGAACTAATTAACCATTAACTAATCCTTTACAATAAAAAATACATAAAACAATTATAAATTTCTCTTTCTCTTTCCACCCTCCATCTCACAACTACCTAAACAGCTTAATTTCAAGCTTTGATCAATACATTAATCCTCACCATTGATCCACTCAATTGAAAACCTATAATTCTACCTTTCGATAAGTCATTTGAATGATCCTAAAGTACAACATCATGCTTCCACTATGAGCAATACTATACATTGTTCATTTCATTTTAGCAACAATATATTGAAAACAACTACCTTTGGCACAACAAAGTTTTGGATGAGATTTCATTGTTTATTTCTTTCATATTTTTATGGTTTCTTGCTCTAACAAAGGTGCTTGTTAAATGTGACAAAGTTCAAACTTGATAATTTTATTGCAGTTTGTTTGTCCACAAGATTTGGAGCATGTGTGTGCTTAGGGGCCATACGCTAATGTGAAGCTCCTTCACTCGCGTGAGCTGTGAGGATCTTTTGCGTAGGGCATGGAATTTGGCTTTATACTCACCAAATGTCTTTGGAATAAAGATTTTAAAACCTAATAAACAAAATTTATATCCTACAATCATTTAGTTTCCAGAAAATGTTCCCTCAAACGGTTCACGTGCCTTGTCTATTCTTCAACATTTCGCATACATATACCAGAGCATTTCAAACTGTAATTTCTAACAAAAATATACCCCCTCCCTTTCACTTTCATGAATGGTTATTCTCTGGTCCAAAGCTCCCTACACATAGGCCATGACATCTTTAAGAAAGCTTCAAAGGCCAATTATTTTGTGCAAATCCAGTTATCATTTGGATTCCAAGAAACCATATTCTTTGAAACAGTATGTTAAACATTTGCCTGCCTTGTGTATACTACCACATTTTGCATAAATGCCTGTTAGAGTAGCTATAACGTCAACATCTGCAATCTTCGTGAGGATACCCATATTTTCATAAGCTGTAGTAGCTGTTTTCCAAAGACGTGACCAAACAATTTATCGGGATCACTAAAGCCCAGCTGAAAAGTTGTACTTGGCATAACCTATACTTAAATTTAAGGGCCAGATACAATCATATTGTTCTGGTTATTTCAAATAATCCATGTGCCTTGTGTAAGGTCCCGATATGCTTCGCTGCTAACTTGACAAGCATAGTGAAAAAAAATATTTTTAAAACATTTTATTCGCACATATGGAATGCATCGCGGTACTGGTTTTATTATACAAGTACTCGAAAAGATTTACTTCGAGTTGCACGTCCAAATTAGACGAAAGCAGTTTAAAAAACTAATAATAAGTAAAAGCGAGCGGAATGCACGGAGGACATTAGCTGTTAAGATGCCGTTTCTGAACTATAAGTAGCAGTCGTTTCCCCCACAAAGTACATCATCTGTGCTTGCTCACATGGCGAAGAGCGTATATGTTTTTCTCATGTTTTTATTGCTCACAGCTTCTGGTAATATTTAATATTCTTCCACTCTTCAATCTTGGTAGCTTTTAGTTTTTGATACCAACGAAACTATATCAATTGTTTTCCGTGGAAATTTTTAACAAAAACTCTGACTAGTTACTCATTTGTAATATGATCAGTGTCCATGGCTGATGACCATCCGGGGTATTGTAGAACCTTCAGCGGCGCATTTCATGGGCCATGCTTTGGATTTAGGAATGGAGAGTGCAACGATAAGTGCATAAATGAAGATCATCAAGAATTTGGAGAATGTGCTTGGGATCATACGACCTATCGGGGATTGGTTTGCTTCTGTTATCATCGCTGTTGATTAAAGATGTTACTTATGTGATGAGAGAAAACAAGGCCTATAAATACAGTCAATTAGAAAGTATATCAGAGTGGAGTGGAGTGGATTAGATTAAGTACTATCAAATAGAAAATATGGTACAGAATAAATAGTCATAAACAATAAAAAGTATATGAGAATGGAGTCGATTAGATTAAGTACTATCAAATAGAAAATATAATGGCAGTATAAATAATAATAAATAAATAGAGAAGCCGTTTAATCTTCTCATTAAATAATTAATATCATTTAATTTAATAAAGATAATGTGACCTTTGTATTTGAATATTTATAAAGATCTTAGATAATTATGGATTAAAATCAAAGTATTATTCTCTATTTTATGTTGGGTTAACTTTATTTTCTTAGATCTAATCTATAAACAAGAATTTGTTTTGTATTAAGACATATCTCAAACTTTGTATCATTTGGTTCTTTGATTACTTGTCAATAATTTTTGTCAATAGTAAGATTTATTATATAACTAATTTACTTTGTGTCAATGTTTGATTTGATTATAAACAATGTTTTATTAAATATGAATAAGACAATTTAATTTTGTTTTAGTGGGTCTGATTTTATTAAATTTAATTCAAATAAAATATGATTATTTGTTAATATTAACCTTAATCTACATGTCTTGTCTATGCAAGAGATTTCATTTTAGTTACACTTGCTCAACTGGATAAGGTTTCAAATGTCAAATAAATGTTGACCTCGATATTCAAGTGGGCTCTCAATTAAATCCAATAAATTAAAAAAAAAAATTATGTAAATAATACTTTACAAAAAATGGTAGAGCTAGATATTGAGAATTGTATAATGTTTAATAATATGATTTTACTCACATTTTATAATTATGTTTTTGATAAAGGGAAAAATAGGTTTTACAGGACCTGAAACCACCAAGTTTACAACAAAAGAGAAAGGACTAAAAAGTCCAACAGAAAAAACATGCTCCACGAAAGCAAAAAGCCGAAACAAGGAGCAGTCACCCACATTTTAATAATTATGTTACCTCATCCATTTTAATAATTATGTTACCTCATCCACAAGCATCAGCCACCCACATTTAATAATTATGTTACCTCATCCATTTTGTTTCTTTATCATTTCTTACTTAGTTTGTATTCCATGGAATTTTAACTTAATTGATTTACCAATGAGTAAATGATCTAATTATATTTCCTTTTCTTTCACTATATATTTACACCATGGATGTGTCAATTTTTATAATAAGTGTGTAGTTGCAAACAATTTATAATGAGAGAAAAAAATCATTGAAACTTTAATTTTATCCCACTTCATAACGGGGTTTTGACCATCTACTATAAAGAGGCAAATGTCATTGACCTAGTCTGAACCATGATATATTGAGTTCCTATAAATCAATTTTAGAACCCTAATTTTATGTGAGAGTGTATATGTGTATTATAAAGTGTTAATGGGGATATAATAATGAAAATTAAGGTTCTATTTATTAAACTACACATGTAAGTGATTTTTGTGGAACATAAATGACATGAGCCTCATATAGCTTGGTGACACCATAATTAATTGATGGAGAACATCTTCTCCCTATAGACACTATTAATTCTCAATCGTCTTAGTTCAAATAATTATCATGCAATGAAATACTTCTTGATTATTTATTTATTGAAAAAAAGAAATTGATGGTTATGCCACCTTTCTAAGAGCTGGAGTTTGTAAAGATGAATGAATATGAGAGAAAAATAGCTCCATTTTTATATGAAATTAATTATAACATAAGTGTTTATTATGAAATAAAAATAGTGTAGTTCATCACGAAAAATATTCCTTACAATTTTAGACATCTTATTAAAATAAACATCTTTAGATTATAAATCCACAATTCACATTTATATGAGAAATATAAAGAGGATTTCATTCATAAATCTTTAAAAAAAAATTAAGTACACTTAAATAAATAAAACAAATCATACCAAATAAAACTATTAAAATACATAATAAATTTCAATAATATCTTTTACATTTACAAATATTACAACAAAATCTATTTCAATCATATCCTATTATCATTCCATTTCATATAAATATGTTTATACAAGTTATAATTTTGTCAAATTGTTAATGTGTTTAGTTTTTATATTTCTATAATTTGCATATATATTTGTTTAGGTATCTTCTCAAGCCTCTATATTATTTATTATACACAAATAAAATAAATAAGATATATTAAAAGATAGGTTGTAGACCCAATAGAAACATCACCCTCAAGTGCCCCAATGTGGGCATCACCATAGGAGACACAAACCTTGAAAATAAAAAATTATTATTTAATGTTGTGATGTATATCCATGCTTTGTTATAAGGGTCCTATTTTAAAAACAATAGAAGTATAATGATATGAATGCAACATTTAATTTCACACCTATCAATCACATTATTCTAATAGTTCTATTTTTATGAAAGCATATATTTACATATACATATACAAATACATATACATATATACATATATACATACATACACACACACATACATTGACACCCTTGAAATTTTCACATTACCTTAACACCGTATTTTTCTTATATCATTAATTAAAATAATAATTTACTAATTTAGCTGCTAAATTAATAAAATGTATTTAAATTCCTATCATCACAACAATTTTAGGCCAAAAGCATTGGTCAAGGGTTCTTAGCGCCCTGGGCTAAAAAAAATGAATGTTTGAATTTTTTATTTGTGGCCTTTCATGATTTGAAAATGGCACTAGGTTGGCCCCTACCCAAAAGGATTAATTAGAGTACATATATAAACATGTTTTCCTCTCATTTTGAACATTAGAAAACAACTTAGAGAGAGGGAGATCAGTTACAAGGAAATTATTGAGAAGTATTGAGTTATCATTTGCATACCGGCTTTAGCAATCTATTATGTATGTGATCTAAAATTTTATAGGTCTATCAAGAAATTAAGGTTTCCATCAATAAACATTTTGTGGCATCTCTTATTTAATGGTTTTCACATCAAGGTAACATTATCGTTTGTCATTTGTCAATTTTAGTCAATTTTGTTGTTTTGGCCTCTTCGTGGCCTAGATCATTCAGTCTTGATCATCTTGAATCATTGTATGTGGAGGTAGAAATACTAAAATGGGATTTGAATTAGGAAATACCTGATACAACATAGCCTTTTCTCCTCTTTTCATGTGTACAAGTTAGATCAAGAACTTTCAGTAGGAAATAGCTACAAAATATAGTGTGCAAACTGTAACACACATATCAAAGTTTTCACATCCAAAAAAGTAGGAATATGGTCTAGCGTACCCCACACCCTCCACCAACTATTTCATGATCAAATTTTTAATGTAGGCACCTCTTTGTTTCTATATTTTAAATCTTCTTCCTATTTTTGAATTTTTAGTTTTATCCATGCAATAAATTATAGTTTCAAATATAGGGATATATGTTAGATTGGCTTGTTAAATCATATATCAAATTTTTCATCCTCACAACTCCAAACAACATAAACCCTAGGAGGTTGGCTCTCCCTTGTGGCAATAAGTCAATCAACAAAACCTAGTTGATTTATGTTTAAATGTTTTTGATTAGGAGTAAAATAGGTTTTGATGGGACTTGAAACACAATACAGATCAATTTTGAAGGGCTCTGTAACAGTTTCATAGAAAATCATGTTGCATACAAGATAATCCACAAAACAATAGTAGCAACAACCTATAGATAAACATGCTTAGACAAGCTACAACAAAAATGGAAACAAGGGACCAAGATCCCTTTACAACCAAGTTTTAACATAGACTTTGAACCCTTAGGTAAGTAAAGAAACAACCTACACTAGTTATGCGTCAACAAACCAATCGCGCAAGAAAGACCCCAATAAGCCAATAAAAATAAACAACTTAATGGTGCAAGAAAACATCAAACCCCTAAACAAAAACACTAGCAAAAAAAAAAACCCCACCTCAATAGGGGAGTAAGGGGGCACAACATAACACTAAAGCACAACAACCTTCTTGCAACAACATCCCGCCAACACCATCCCCACCTCCACCTCAATAAGAGGGAGCTCCATCTATAGGATAGGAATAAATGAGAGTCCCAAACTCCAAACCCTTCACTCTTTAGCCCATGTGCACTCCACCTAGATAGGAACAAGCTAAGGAAAAAGGTACTTCCTACCAAATCTATTGCAACCACTTTCGCCTCAATAGAAGAGGGATCTACCTCAATGGGAGCAGTCTTCACCTCCATAGAAGACAATGACTATAGACTCAGAGAGAAAGGAAGAACTTTGAAAAGAGGGACAAAAAAAACCTTCTTAGGCTTAGTGAGAAATAGTTCCAAGAAAGATGAATAATTAACTTCAACTAATAGAAAAAAATAGAAAAGCTTCTAAGCTTTTAGAATAAAAAATTGTAATAGATCAACCCAAAATTGACTCTCAATCATTAGCATAAAATAACAGGAACCTCCAGTACTATAACGGTAGAACATATGGGTCTTGAAGATTGACATGAAATAAAGCTAAGATGAGAACCAAAAAAATAGAGGAAAAGAAGAGAAGAACCACTAGAACACCCAAAGCCCACCCTCCATAAACAAACTCAATAGCCAATAATGGCCGAGACCCTCAAGAGCATCAATTCCAAAAAGGCCTATGAGGTTGTACCAAACAGAGGAGTAATCATCAAGAGAGGTAAAAAATTTCCCAATAGCACACCTAGCTAGTAGGATAAGTAGAGCATGTTGGTGAACACCAAAACCTAGAGCAATTGAAAACAAAAGCATAAGAAGGAAGACAAGAACCTCAAGAGAAAGCTAGGAAAATAGGCACACCAAGGAACCAAACCCTCACAACACTAAGGGGAAGCCACTGATACTACCACCACAACTAGTGCATGTTCAAAAGAAGACTTCCCATTGAGAACAAAGGAAATCCAAAGCACCCCCAAAGGGCCAAACCCATCATCAAAGAACACTCACATAAACTAAAAAAATAGGAAGAAACACCAACACTAGACCCCTCTCCATAAGTAATAAGGAACACGCCTCTTGTGATAAAGGAAAAAGGAGATCGCAAGCAAGTGCAACAATCACTTCAGCAAGGAAATACCACACCAACCACCCAGCAACTCCGTGTTAGGATTGAGGTTGATTGGAGCAATAAACATTAACAATTATATGCATATTAAATAACCCAAAAATAGCAATGAAGAATAACCCAAAAGATATCAACACAAAAATTTAACATGGTTCACCTAATATGGGCTACATCCACAAAAACTTAGCCACCCAATGATTTTATTATCTAGTGTAAAAATAAATTACAATCTCATGAATTACACACATTACAACTTACATTCCAACCACTTATAAAAAGATTTTTGAAAGCTTCTAGAATTAGGGTTTTACAAAGTCATTTTTCCACATGACGCATTAGACGGAAAACCTTGACATGTTAACAGAAAAAAAAAAATAAAAAAATTGGGGGTTGTTCCCCTGAACCCATGCTATTGAGGGCTTCCACCACCTAACCTCCACTATTCGGGGTTTCTGCCCTCAAACCCTTGCTTGGGGCCTAGCCTGACCCCAAACTTTGATGAGGATATGTATGAGTGTACAGTATTTGGATGATCAGTCACCACATACCAACAATCTCCCACTTGGACACTGATTAGGCTCTAGACCAAACAATCTCCCACTTAGAGATTGATCTTGGATGACATCATTGCTCTTGTAGCTCCCATTGGATTATAGGTCTAGCTAGTTTCTTATGTCCACCATTATCAATAATGAAGGCCAATGAAAAATGATGAGGAAATCAGTTTCTCCTATGTAACTACCTCTGTGAATATATCTACAGGATTCTCACTTGTGTGGATTTTCTCTAGCTTCAACTGCCCATCCTCCAAAACCGACCAGATGAAGTGGTATCTGAGTTGTATGTGCTTAGTTTTTTCATTGTAGAGCTGAGTTCTTAGTGATGGAACCCATGATGAAAAAAATGATTTGCGCACTTAGAAGTGCACCTAAAAAATCTACCCAAGTGACCTAATTTGGAGGGTCATAGTTCATAGCCAATTAACTTTCATGCCAAACCCCTTGGTGAGTGTATTGATTTGTCATATGTGAGAATGTATGTTTTATTTTAGATTCTTGTGATGAGGTTTCATAGGGTTTTTAAACATAAAGCTAGAGGGTTCTAGGACTATTTTGTTGTTTGCAAACTCCCAGTCCTACGAAGTGGCCTCTTGTTCATATTCATACTTCGTAGTTGGATGATCATCATGACAAATGGATTGGTTATTTTAATTCTTCTCATATTCATATGCTATGTGGTCCAATTTTAGAGCCACAGGATTAACTTTGATATTTTTACCAGGACAAAAGCAAATGCAGTTTGTTTTATTTTAACATTGCATTTCCAAAAAAATTCAAGGAGGCCAAAATTGACCCCTAATATCTTGTGATGAATTTGGATTGAAGTAAATTTCTCTTGCACACATACTCAATGGACCTAAATGATCTAATTTTTAAAATGGTAGCTTCCTAGGAGGTGATTTGATATTTTTTCAAGAGGGTGACTTGGTGAGTCATAATTGGTTTTTGATAGGTGCAGTTGTAGAAAAGTCTAAGTGAGCCACTTTGGCATTGAATATCTTGCACCTAAAGATGAATATTTCCAATATATTTGTTGCACTAAATTCATGGGTCAAATATCTACATTCTTGTACATTTTATTGGCTCTAGGAGGTCATTTGACTAGTTTCTAGAGTAATTCCATAGGCCACTGGGCTAGTTTTGATCAATGTGCAAATATGCTAGAAAGAAAATTGTAATGACAACCCACTTAATTTTTTTTCACTGAAAGAATTTTGAAGTATTGTCAAGTCAATTGAGAATGAAATTTTTTTCAAAAATAAAATAAATTATTCGGGCCCACTTGGGGACCCGACATGCTTTCCATAGTTGTGAAATTGTAAGTGTTGCATTGTGGCAATCACTTCAAGTAAATTACTTTGAATACGGAAGCACATGGAGGGGTGAGAAATCATAATTTCCTTCAACATTTCAAAAGAAAACAATCTTTTTTTGACATAGAGATTCATGGGAGATTCACCATACTCTTTATCTGCCAAATTCTATGATGCCTTCTTGCAAACTCCTGATGGTTGCAAGCCTGAAGAAGATATATGCATTGAAATGTTTATCGACATGTATAAAATAGGTTTGTGTTCATTGCCAAAGGAATTTAGGCCCCAAAGCCTCAATCAAGTATGTGAAAGGATATTGAGTTCTATCATCAACTAGAAGAACCTGTGGTGTTTCATTTGGGCCATTATGGGATAAAGTCACAACACTATCTAATTTGTTGGGTGGTTTGAACAACTACATGATACTAAAAAGGAAAATTAATTATATAGTGTATTTTTTTGCAGCCATGGCTTAGGCTTGAAGTGAGCTCTAACTATGTTTGGAATTTATGGAAAATACCTTAGAAGGTGGATGAGAACTTATTAGATGATTTGAATATGCTTGGTGTGAAGCAATTTTTTCTTAATCTCTTTGATTTTTGGCTTTTATAATTTTTTGTCTGCTAATGAATCTATGCTTAAAGAAAAGTCATTCCAAAATATGGGAAATGCACCATGTGGTGGTTGCATAGCTTTTTTTTATCATCTTTCTTTTGGGAGAAATCTAAGGCATGTGTCAGCTTCATGGTGATTTTCCCCAAGGATATTTTCATATATTTGACTTTCCCTACTTGCTCAACATGCCATCTCTTTGCTTTGGGAAGATTGAACTTTAAGGGAGAAATCTCTTTTAGAGTTTGTTGGAGCATGCTAGGTTTTCCTTCATTGTAGGTTGAAACCTTTGAGTCAGCATCGTCAATCTATGTGATTGGTCAACCATATTTTGCTAAGCTATTTTCTAGGATCTGATTGTTTTTAGATAACAGTCTTTCCTAAATATCCAAATGACATAAATGAGGCAGTTGAGAATTAATGCAAGAAGATATCCATGATCTAACAAGAGATCTAAGATTGGATCGTGAGCTATCAAATGCTAGCATTTGGCAGAATTTAATTTGGGACATTGGCAATGATTCTCCCTTTCTAGCTATAAATAGGAAGAGGTAGAAGAAGCAAAAAAAATTCCCTTTTATAAAATGTTCCTTTAAGTTTTTCCTAGTTATAGAGATATTTTCAGAAGCAAAGAGCTTGCACAACACTACTTCTTTCTAGAATTTTATATTGTTTTTACTCAAACTATTATCAAATTGGCATCAGGCCTTCCTTTTAAAGTTCATTTGATATTCAAGTACAAACTTGTTTGGAAGAAATATTTGAAACTATGCATGTTATGGTCTTTCTCAAGTTCCTTCTTTATTTTTTCATTCAAAATAAAACTTTGTGTTAAGCTTAATTCTAAATGTTTGATTAGTTTATTTCCATGTTGTAGGCTTATATGATATAGTAATAAAATACAAAAACTGGATTATGTCTATTAAACTTCTCCCACTTCTTTACTAGTTCTTGTTTCTTCATATTATGCTATAAAAAGAGGAAGGGTTTATGCAATTTTCTGAATGTTTTCCTGTTAATTTTTGCAACTTTTATGCTTGATCAGACCTTAATGAACACTGCCTATGGAGAAATTTTGTTTCTAATATTTTAGTCATAGAAAACTAATTTCATTTAAAATGTTGTAAAACCTTTCGTGCATTTCCACTTTCATATTTTATGTTTACATTTCTTTCTACCTTTTTCTCCAAACTTGGAGGAGAGTTGGATTTCTATAAAAATCCTAGAGGTATTCAGTGAGGTGCCAAATTGGTCCCCCACTCATTGCATTTCCCATAAGGTTGTCAGAGAGGGGCAAGCTTTGATGATCAACAATTGTTCTTTTTGCACACATAGTGGGACCTAAAGTTTATCGAACATTTGATTGGAAGTTTGAAATATTTCTTAAATCAAGCCAAGGGAAGAAGCTATAAATTTCATGCCCAAAGTTGAAACATGAGCATCCTCAAGAGGCCATTTCTAGTACTCCTAGTTACCTGCCTTGGTATCTAGGAGGAGGCCATTTCTAGTACTCCTAGTTACCCGCCTTAGTATCTAGGAGAAGAAGACTAACAAGTGTGGTCTTACATACCCGCTAATGCCCTCAAGGCTATTCCAAATTTCTCTAGAAAACACTTCAAAAACCCCTCCAAACACCTTGAAGATATAGCAAAGGTATACAGAGTACATAACATGGTGGAGGAAAAATGTTGGTCTTAGGTTGTTGGTCACCTTCTTCAAAGGAAAAGCTCAATATTAGTATCGATCTTTGGCTTTTGGATCTATCTACTCTTGGGATCAATTTAGAGAGAGTTTTTTCAAGCACTTCTCAAAGAATGGAGATCACTCCCTATTGCTACATCAAATAATCACTATCAAAAGAGCCCCACAAGAGGCCATGAGCAACTTCAACACCAAGTTTTAACATGGAAAAGAATCCTAGTGCTTCCTAACCCCCAACTGTGATGGAATTTATGTTCTACCTAAATTATTTCAATTCATACATTGTGGTCATGATAACCTTTACGGGAGGGGATATCTTACTCAATGCATATGATTTGGTTGTGTGTGTAGAGAACAGTTTAATTGATGCTAGAAAGCTTCTACCATGACCTCTAATTCTTGTATTAATATAAATCTCTAGTGGTCCTCAAGAAGAATCTACTCCAAGCACTTCCACTACACAGCTGGCGACATCACTTGTACCATAATCCATGTGCATATACCCTACCACATAGCCAAGCACATCGGGTTCTTCCGCTCTAGCAATGAACACCAACGATATAAAAAGTCTCATGCAATCTTTTGATAATGAGTTAGTTGTCATAAAAAGACAATAAGAAACAACTATAAAGCAAGCCACCAAGACCTATCAAGGGGAAAGGCTATCCTATCAACAAAATGCATACTAAGGACCCAAAACAAGAGGAGATCAACAAATGGTGTTTGCAAACTAGATAGTTCTAGTCACTATGCCGCTATGGATGGTCAAAGATAGCCAAAGTAAAGTGTTAATCCTAGGATATAACAGCCTGGTGTATATGAGAATGTATGGTGCTTACCATGTAGTGATAGTCACACAAGCCAAAATTTTCCAAGGGGAAATATGCAACAAAAGATAGTGGAGAAAAAAAATAAGGGCGTGCTCCCAAATGTAGAAGAATATGAGTCCCCTAAAATGGAAAATAAGCACTTTACAGTGTAAATGTAACATATGTCTTTAGAATAAGAGCTAAATATCATGTTGGACCAAGTGCTATTTTCATGTATGGAGGAAGAAGATGTGGTATTCATGAATCAAGCTCCAATGACTAGTGCTCTACAAGTACAATCAAACTAGAACACAAGATCCAAAAGAGGGATGATGGGAGAATACATACAAAAAAATCTATTGTGTCCCCAACCACACCGACTATAGTCACAAGAAGAGAAGGCTATGGAAGAAACTAACCAACATACTCAACTATTGCAAACTCCATTGTTTCCAACAAAGGAGTTGGATAAGATGTCGAACCCATTCATCACAAATAATTTTCCTATGAAGATGAGAGAGATATCACCATTTAAGCCCAAGGTCCATCCAATCAAAAAATCAATGTGGTGGAAAAATTAAAGAAGGTGCCTACTAATCTATATCTATTGGATATTATATCCATTCTTAAACCAAATTTGTTTCTTCGAGAAGCATTAAAGAATGAAGAACAAATATAATAGATGGATGTGACTTCGTCGTGCCATCAAGATAAAGATAAAGAACCTGAGTTAGACCCTCAATATTCAAAAGCCACAACTTATGTGAATGACATGGAAAATGCAAAAGAGAAAGAGGTAAGAAAGAAAAAACCCACTCCTTTCTTTTTAACACTTATTGTGGGAGATAATCTTATGCATAATAACATGATTGATTCAGGAGCTAGTACAATGGTCATGCCAAAGTAAGTGGTTGATTCCCTAAATCTTAAGTATGAGACCCTTGAGAAGGGAATCATGCAATTAGATGGGAAGAAGGTTTTGACTGTTGATCATATTAAAGATCTTCCTTTAACCCTATTCTCATGTCCAATACAAATTCACACAACAAATTTTGGTTATAGACATTCCCCTAGTCTTTAGAATGTGTCTTTCATGAGATTTCGCCATGAATCTTGGAAGATATTTGGAACTTGATTGGTTCCACCTAATATTGAGGACCAAGCATGTGGTGAAGATGAAAATCCTCTTTGAATATTTGCATCTAGAACACATAGCAAATGATGTATTCCTATGCTTTGAAACAACACATGCCTCCTTCACACAAAAGGAGAGATATTGTGTAGAAATGTTGGAGGATGAAGAAGACATGAGTGATCAAACTCTCGAGGAGGAGGTCCTCCTCAACTAGTTCATCGACTCCAACTTTTTAGATAACTTGCATACATCAGGACTAGGTAGCTATGTGATCTTTGATGACAACCAAGTCTTTCCAAAATTGATAAATGATTGGGAGGAATATGATGATCTGGGTGACAACTATCTGTGGACCTTATATTTTGATGGTGCCAAATGAAAAATTAGTTCTAGAGTGGGTATTTCACTAGTGTCCCCGACAAGATTAGAAACCCTCAAGGATTTTCATTTTTAGTTCTTGTGCTTGAAAAATGATGTGGAATATGAAGCCTTGGTTCATGGTTTGATTGTTGCAGAACAAATAGGTGTGAAGAGAATACAAGAATCTAGAGATTCAAAGATATTTGTGATCCAGGTCCATGGAAAAGTGATTGCAAAGAATATAAGAATGAATTCATACAGACATCGGATATGGGATCTAATTGAGAGTTTTAAATATTTTAATATACAAGTCATTCCCCAATATCAAAATATTGTCACTAATTGGATGGCTTCAATCGGTTCGCAATTTGAACTAGTTTCTGATTAAACAACAAAATCGAATGCAACACAGATCATTGTCCAACCAAAAATTCCCAACAATGATCAAAACTACTAGGTATTTGAGGATGTTATTTAGATCACCACCTATTTACAAAAGTTAGGAAGAGCTTCTAACTATCCACAGCCTAAAGTAGAATTCTCCAAAGGTCAAGTTATCTAGTTGAAAGGAAATAAACTTCCTCAAGGTTTAACTTGACATTTTTTTTTACTATAAGGGTGAAAGAAATGACAAACAGAGGTTCACCATAGATGTGAGGGATTATGAAGAGCATATTTGAAGGATCATGATGGGCCAAAAAGTGGCAAGATGGTGGATATGTGGCTAATGACTTTTTTTTGACCCAAAATTGATTAAATGAAAAGAGTTTCTAAAGGATATTCTCATCTTTCCACCAATATAAATCATGCTTTACTTTGAATTTAATAATTAATTATTATTCATTTTCTATTCAACTTACAACTAAAGTCCCAATTGATAGATTGAGTGAAAAACATCCATAGCTTTCAAACAGTATCACATTTTTTGAATCTAAAACATGCATCACATTCCATGCTTTGCACACTATATGATTAAAAAAATAAAAAATAAATTTCATGAAGTTTTTACCAAGTTAAGGTGGTTAAACATATGATTTTTTTTATATTTTTTAAAATTTCTAATAAAAAAATCATAATTAATTATTTACTTGGAGGAAATTACAAAAAAGATACACATCACATCAGGACATGAGTCCTCTACTTATATCTAAAATCTTATAAAAAATAATTATCATTTTATTGTGGTTAGGGTGGTCAGACAAACACCTACTTATTTTTTCCCTGAAATTTAAGTACTACTGCATTGAAATTTCAAATTGTCACCAAATAGATTTTTCTTTTAAACAAACCTAGTAGTGTAGAAACTACATTCAATTTGCTAAAAATTCTATTCTTACATATTTTTGAAATAATATAGATAACTTATTCAAATTTTTACATCAAGTTTGCTAACTCTATTTAAAAAAAAAAAATTGCCACTTAAGGGCCTATTTTTTCCATGATGATCCTACACATACCCAAGAGATTGATGTCAAAATTTGTAGAAAGTTAAAGTTCAAAAGGGATGTTCCAAAGAAGGATAAGGAAAGATTAAGGGATCTATGTTCTAGATATGATGTAGTCATAGCCTTGACCTATGATGTTATTAGACGTTATGGTCCAGGCATAATTCAACATACAATGGACTTGGCTAGAGGATCAAAGCCTTTCCAACAAAAGAAAAGGCCATTCAATTTGAAAGTTGAAGCATTTATGGTGCAAGTTCTCACAAAATTGATCAAATCAAAGATCATATATTTGATTAAGTATTCCACCTGGGTGTCAAATCTGGTACCGATTCAAAAAAAGAATAGTGATATTAGGCTCTATGTTGATTTCAAAAATTTGAATAAAACCTTGCTAAAAGACCAATACACTTTGCCATCAATGGAGCAAATCTTATTAACTATGGCTAGATCAAAGATGTTCTCATTGCTCAATGGTTTCTCTAGTTACAACTAGGTATATGTAAATGAAGTTGACCATCATAAAACAATGTTTACCACTAAGTGGGAAACATTTACATACTCAAAAATATCATTTAGACTTTGAAATGCTAGTACAACTTTTTAGCGAGCAATGGATATTGCTTTCACAGGATTAATTAATCAGATTATTTTAATATATCTAGATCATCTAATAGTCTTTTCAAAGTTAAAGGATAATCACTTTGATCATCTAGAAAAGGTTTTCTAGAAATTACAATAGTTTAGGATTCCTTGGATCCCAAAATTGTGTCTTCAGAGTGCCCCAAGGTAAGCTACCTAGTTTTTTGGTATCAAAAGAGGGAATAGCAAAAGACCTCAAAAGGGTGAGATCTATAATGGAGTTATCCCTACCAGTAAATCAGAAAGGGTTGCAGTCCTTTCTAGGGAAGATCAACTTTGTCAATAGGTTCATTTAAGATTTTCTAGGCATTGTGAGGCCTATCATGCTAATGCTAAAATACTTCACCTAATGTTCAAATGGACCCCTCAAGGACAAACAACTTTTGAGGAGATAAAGGTAGCTATGTCCACCATCTCAGTGTTGGCTAACCTAGACTTTTCTAAGGATTTGCTACTCTATGTATACAAGAACCAATACAACATAGCTTCAGTACTCACTCAGAAGGACAAAAAAAAACCGGGAGCATCCTATCACATTCCACTCTAGAACACTTAAAGGATATGAAGCTAGGTATAATTTTGTTTTAAATAAAGGTTTTTCCATTGTTAAGATCCTAAAAAAGTTTTGACAGTTAGTGATAGCCAATAGAATTACCATTCTTGTTGCGCATCCCAGTGTGTGGGAGTATATAATTGAAGGTGAGATAATGAAAAAAAGGGCCAACTGGATCACCAAGATCTTAGAGTATGATATTGACATCAGACCAACCAAGCTATTTTAGGGAATAGGTCTCTATAAATATCATGTGTAGGAATCAAGTTTAGTAGCTAAGAAGAAGATCGATCAAGTTTACACAAACTAGTTTGAGTTTGATGAGTCTTGGGTGATAGATCAAACACAGTATATGCAAAAGGGGCAGTACCTAACCAACCTTTCATCCCATAAAAGGTGATACTACTGACTGTAAGGCACTAATTATGTATTAATTGAAGGTATCTTATTTAAAAGGAATTATGATGGTTTCCTACTCTAATGTTTGAATAAGCCATGGGTGGAAAATGGTTCTTAATGAATTTCATAATAGTCATGAGGGTGGACATTACTCCACCAATACTATTTCCTTAAATATAATGTGAGGAGGATACTATTATCCCTCCATGTTTTTCGAAGTGCACCATCTGGTGAAAATGTGTACTCAGTGCCAATATTTTCTTAGAAAAAAAAAATTATGCCTTTCCTTTAAGCCCAATTGTAATTGAGTTGCTCTTTGCTTAGTGGCGTTTGGATTTTATTAGATCCTATTTCCAATGCTAGCCATAAGTGGATCCTTATGGTGACCAACTACTTCACAAAGTGGATGAAGGTTGTTGCCCTAAAAAATGCTACAGAGGGAGAGATCTTCAACTTCCTTGAAGAGCTAGTAACTAGATTTGGTTCACCAAAAACCATCATATCTGATAATGCATGAGCTTTTGTAGGTTTGTGCATGTCATATTTCACTACCAAACATGGGGTTTACCTTAAACATTCATCAAATTACTACCCACAAGGAAATAGGTTAGCGAAGTTGACCAACAAAAACCTAATTAGGTTAATCAAGTCCATTAGGTCAGAGCAACAAAGGGATTAGCACAAGAACCTATAAGATACTCTGTGGGAATACCATATTATTCCTAAGTAGATCTTGAAGGCCTATCCTTATGAACCGATATATCAAAAAGAGGTGGTTTTACCTATTTCCATAGTGATCCCTACCTTGCAACTGCTAAAATCCTTGGAGATTGAAGAAAGTGGCGAAATGGAAGTAAGGTTGGTGGAACTCCTCAAAATTTAGGAAGAAAAAGAAAAGGGTTATGGAGCCATGATCAGTCACCAACTGATAATTAAATGATAGTTCGATGAAAATACTTCAAACCTATTTTTTTGGGAAGGAAGCCTGGTACTAAAGTATGATGAGCATACTACGAGACTAGGATAGCATACAAAATTCCAAGTACTATGGAAGGGACTCTTCCAAGTGAATTCCTGCAAAGAAAAGAATGTGTATGAGCTTGAAGATATGGAAGAAAATTCTTTGGGTATTACTAATGAACAATATTTATCTAAAATTGTTCCATTAAAAATACACAAGTTCTTTGAATTTTTTCACAATTATGTACCATACATTAATTTTTTGTAAATACATTTTAATTTTGAGAATAATCCATGAGAATAACACTGAGGAAATAAAAAATTATTGTATTTTATTACATTCATAAAAAAATTTACAGTGTAATATAAGCTTGAGGCTTAGATTTAAACATGAAGCTCTCTCAAGTAAACCCAAAAAGAGTCACAAAGAAAAAGAAGAAAAAAGGAGGCAACATGCAAAATCAATAAAACTAGGCCTCCAATAATTATTAAGTAGTTTAATTGGCTCATCATTGGTTCCTTCTCCTCCTCCCCCTTCTTCTTCTTCTTTATCAAGGTGAAAAAGGGGGTGAAAACATAGCACACACAGCCTTGATGCAACATGAACCTTAGTTCTCATTGTCATGGCTATATACTAGGAACTAAAATTGTTTCTTCAAATTGAGTCTAGGAATGTGCTCCGCATCGTACTCTTGTAGCAGAAAGGTGGCAACTGGATGAGATGATGAAAAATTCCTCTCAAGGTCCATGGTGTGGAAGTCAGTGCTCGAAAAGGAAACTAGGCTATGTCTATCCCATAATTAGCATTCCTGCGGATGTCCATGGAACTCGAAATGCTAACACTAGGGATAGACACTTGCACAATTTCACAAAGCCCTTCTAGTAGTATAGATACAAATATTTGGTGGCACAATTCAACTATCATGGGCTTGACAATATTCAGGTCAAGAAGGGAGGAAACCAAGGAGGAAAAAATGTTGCAATTGATCCTCAGCTAGTTCTCATCTATAAGATAGTCTTCTTCGACTACCCACTAGAATGTAATGAGGATGAGGTAGTCATATTTCTTCACCAGATGCTTAATTTTGTCATAGGTGACCTCACCCACAAAAGTGTATTGTGGCCTTCATGGTAAAAGTCAAATGGGAGTTCCTAGGCCAACCAACATTATGACAAAGCAATAGAAGCTAGTGGAATGGGAGATAGTAGGGAAAGCTTGCTAAACATAAAAGGATTTTTTTTGAATGAATATTACAATAATGTGGCATAGATATTTATAGAAAAGATGTGTCAACAAACCCAACCAACTGGAAGTCTATTTTTGTTTGGATGGTGACAAATAAATGCCAAAGAATCTGGAGGGTAGGAGACAAATCATACAAAAATATTACAAGAGGTCTTGAGAAATAAATTTGGGTGTTTAGAGAAAATGCTCACATACGCTGATTGTCAACATGTGTCCCTTACCATCATCAACACCAACCAACTTTCTTACTTGAAAATATATGGATTAGCGTGTTAAGTTCTGAAAAATTAAATAAGTGCATCTTTTCAAAAGTACATTGCATTTAAGGGCGGGGGCCCTAGCTCAGTTGGCTAAGTAATTCCATTGCGGCTCTGCTGGTCACGAGTTCTAGTCTCCCCTGTCCCATGGTACCGGAGGGCGTGTCGCGCCAGTGCCGCCGGTCACGTTAAAAAGTTTACCAGGCGCACTGCAGTTTATAGGGGGTCGTGCTACCCGATTCCTACAGTCTAAAAAAAAAGTACATTGCATTACTTAAGCACATTTCTCATAGCTAAAAGCATGCTTTCTAATGCAATTAGCTTATTAATGAAAGAGGTGGTAGGGAGAATGTACTAATTCCATTCTCATGGAATTTTTGGAATTGCCGAGGGGTATAGATCGCAAATCAACACATATTTCCCTAGTGGTAGAATTTAGTGGACCAACGGTAATGGAATTTCCTTAACTGCATTTATGTGCAAAGGGATTAATTGCACCCAAAAGCATATTTTTCTAAGTCATGAAAAAATCAAGTGGTCATTTCATTAAGGAAACTCTCTGCAACTTCTCAGGAACAGCCATGGCAGAAGCATCAACATCTCATAGAAAGGCTAGAGCCTCATCAAAAATTCTAGATTACATTGATATCTTTGGGAGGAATTCATTCACCAATGTCCTAGTGCTAGAATAATGATAGTTTGAGTATTCCAAATAAATGCAATTGGATAATTGTGTCATAAAAGAGGTAGTACAATATTTCACAGATAAAATTTTTGACCCAAAGTTGAAAACTAACCATAAAGGCATTGGGGAGGGGGCATTCCAAAGGATGATGTAGCATGGGTCATCTAAAATTTTTGCATCTCGATTTTGGAATTGTGGTTTTCCACAATTTATGTCGTTTATCATACACTCATGCCCAGAGCTGGTTGACGTATGTGTGAAAGATTCAATAGAGAAATGAGAGTAATTTTTGGCACTAAAATCAAGGTTAAAATTTATGTAGCAGCTATATGAAATATGTTGTGTATGCCTCCAACTAGTGGCACTAAACTGTTTGATGAAGAAGAGATGGAAATTTTTTAGTAGGCTAGAACCAAGACGGGAAGCTTCTTTGAGGATGAGATGAAGGAAAGAATGGAGAGAGGCCACTTTCTTTTTTCTCTCTCACATATAAAATTCAAGAAATTCATAGAGTCTATTTTCTCAATGCTAGCCTAGATTTATGGCCTTGATGATGATGGAGAAGTCCATCCCTTTCAAATGGGCCTAGCTTTTATGCTTAAGAAGGAGAAAATTTAGAATACTTAATATGATTTTTCTAATGTAGTAGCCAAAGGAATGCTAGAACAATTGAGGACTTATGACACTGAATATAAATTTAGGTATTCTTCTTTCTTGGTTCACTTAATGTTGCATCAAAATGTTGAGTTTCTAGAGAGAAGTTTTTCATTATCTAGGTTCGATGTAAAGGGTTTATATTAGCTAGTTTCGGTATGGACTCATGTACTTTCAAAAAAATGGGATTAATACTAGTTTTTGGATTATTTTATGATGCTAATACTTCAATATTTTCTCCCATTCCCTAAGGGCCACTTCTCTCTTGAGGTCATGCAATGGGTGAAGGTTTTGCTGACCCTAGTGGATTATTTCCTAGGTGAGGATTTCACTTTTATCAGATTCCATGGTTTTGTCAAGGAGCCTTTTAGAATCCCTAAACTTGTCACTATGAAGTAGAAAAATGGCCCTATGACATTTTCATGTTATTTTAGCTCTTTCTTCATGATGCTTGGTCCATTTTTCTTTGATTTAATGTTGAAATGTGGCTTGAACATTCACATTAAGTCCTTAAAATTCAAAGTATGATGTCTTATGAAGGTGTTGTGAAGTGTTGTAAAACATTTCTACACTTTTATAGAATCTATTCATTACAATTCATCTAAAAATCACCTTCTCATCACTTATCAAGTCCTATTTTGGAGTGTTGTAAAGTCTTGTAAAGATATTTCATTTTTTTCTAGGCTTAATTTCACTATTTACACCTTTCTTATACTTTATTTGACCCCTTTATACACTCATAAGGCTTAATTAAGTGTGTTTTTGAATGTAAATCCAACAAATAACATTAAATGCAAGATAATTCCCAACACCCACTTTCAAGTCCAAGGTGGGACTCATTCTCCATGGGTGGCCAATGAGTCCCTCTTGGCTCAAAATTCAAAATATTTCAAATTTTCTTTCATTTTTTATTTAAAATCACCTTATGTCAGCCTATGATGAGGTATCTCCAAGTTACTAAGGCACAAGTGTGTGTAAATAAGTGTTTTTCTTCTCATTTTAACCCCCATTCATCAAGTTCACTAATTCACTCATTCATTTAAGCACTCAAGCATTGTGCATCATTCAATCAAGCATCAATCAAGTATCTTGGAGCAGCCATTAATATATCATCATATTTCTTCAACAATGGTTGGTGAGTTTTGGACATTTGCATGTTGTTTATTCATCTTTCATTTTTCATTTCATTTCATTTTCTTCATTAAGGGTTTCATTACCAAAGTAGAATTTGACTAAGGAAAATCCCTATAGCCTAACCTTTAACCATTTTTCCCCTTTTCCATGTGTGTTTTTACACTTATGTATGCAGATTTATCAAGCATTTAGGTGTTGAAAGGTGGTCAACAAGTCAAAAAAGTGTTTTAATTCAACTAAAACCTATTTCAAGCTTGGAGACAACCTATAGTCTATTTTCTACATATTTGACTTTGTCAACCTGACAAGAAGACAACCTCAGATCTGGTGCTACAGAATTGGTCCCTGATTTCACAAAAAATTGGGAGAGGACTAATTTTCCATCAATGGTGAATGAGTCCCACCTTAAGGCTGGAAAGTTAGATTCTGTTAGATTCTAGATCCTAACACTCAAAAACTTGTTTCCAAAAGTTTTCATCAAAAGCAAAATTGATTCACCATCAATGGAAAATGAGTTCCACTGGTGATTTTCAGTGATCTCTACCAATATTCAGGACACTCCAAATTCTTCATTCTCTGCCTAGGTGCACTTCGATTCATCCTTCTTCTTTTTTGTTTTGCATTCATTTATGTTTAGTTCATGCTTGCATATCACATTGTGTTTTCAAACATTGCATATTTCTTAGGTTTTGTATTCATAATAAGTCAATTACTTAGCTTATTTGCATTTATATCATCTCATTTAGTCCTAATTACATCATGCGTTTCCTAATTTGAATGAACCACATTTTTTTTGGTGAGGTTTGTCTCTCTCCTTTTAGGTGAAACATCCTAAGAGTGCAAGAGTAGCCTATAAGCCTCACGCCCAAAAATCTATGGTTCAGTAATAGATAGAATTTTTTCTTTGGTGTCATGCCATTAGGAAACCCTTGCCAACAATGTCTATGCCATCTAAAGGAATAAGACAGAGCTTTGGCCAATCCCCTTTAGGCTTGGTTCTAATTTGTGACACATGGGACTACAATTTGGAAAATCACCTCTCGAATTTGAAATGTGAGAGTTGGGACTATTTTGAGTCAATGAAAAATATGAAAAGTAGGAAGGAATAGAATTATATATTGACTTTGCATGCATACCATTTAAACAACCAGCATGGCTAAATTTCTATGTTGTGCAGGCAGAGTATCAGAAGAACATACCAATGGGTAAATCCTTCAGCACACAATTAAAATGCAAGGGGTGGTTGGAAATGAAGAAAGCATATTTCTTGAGGTTTCAACAAGAGATGAGGTGCCCCAATTCCCTTTTTAGATATTTCCTACCACATGATGAAAAGTTCAACAGAGATTATGATGTAGAGACCAATATTGATAATAGAAATTCAGAGGCTAGTCATGAGATAGAACAAGAGGAGCTTCTGCAACATGCTTCCCAGCCTTAAGAATCAAATAAAGGAAAAGATTGAGGAAAAAGGACTGACAAGTCACATCCTTTGCCAGTGCCCAAAGCAAAGGGAAAAGAACCCAACAGTCCCCAAGAAGGTTCACTGTGGTTATTAAAGGTCAACTTTTAGTGGGATCAACCACCAAATGATCAGAATGAACTAGTTTTGATTGTAAAAAGAGGAGATGAGTCCAATATCTAGGCAAACCCAGTGCATCATTTAGAGGAGAAGAAGTGTTGTCTACTTTGCAAGGAGTTTTAGCTATGGCGGCCCAAGTAATTTTTGCTCCCTCTATGGGTATGTGTAGGATCATCATGGAAAAAATAGGCCCTTAAGTGGCAAAATATTTAGAAAAATAGAGTTAGGAAACTTGATGTAAAAATTTGAATAAGTTATCTATATTATTTAAAAAATATGTAAGAATAGAATCTGTAGAAAATTGAATGTAGTTTCTAAACTACTAGGCTTATTTAAAAAGAAAAAAAATCTATTTGGTGAAAATTTGAAATTTCAATGCAGTAGTACTTAAATTTCAAGGAAAAAATAAGTAGGTGTCTGTTTGACCACCGTAACCACAATAAAATGATAATTATTTTTTATAAGATTTTAGATATAAGTAGAGGAATCATGTCCTAATGTGATGCATATTTTTTTGTAGTTTTTCTCCAAGTAAATAATTAATTATGAATTTTTTATTACGAATTTTAAAAAATATAAAAAATTGTATGTCTGACCACCTTAATTTGGTCAAAACTTCATGAAATTAATTTTTTATTTTTTTAATCCTATAGTATATGAAGCATAGAATGTGATGCATGTTTCAGATTAAAAAAATGTGATACCCTTTGAAAGCGATAGATGTTTTTCAATCAGCCTATCGATCAGGACTTTAGTCATAATTCAAATAGAAAATTATTAATAATTATTTATTAAATTCAAAGTAAAGAAAAATTTATATTTGTGGAAAGCTGAGAATCTCATTTAAAAGCCCTTTTCATTTCATCAATTTTGCGTAAAAAAAATTCGTCAGCCACATACCCTACACATACCCATCATTTTTCCACTTTTTGGCCCATCATGATCTTTCACATACCCCTCTTCTTTCTACCCTTTCATCTCTAGTTACTCGTATGCCCCCATCTGTGGAGAAGAGTGTTCTATCCGTGAACCCCAATATTTTTTTCCTTAATGAACCATCAACCCTTTTCAATAATAAACCTTGTGAAATAACCTCATGCACCGAATGAGTAGCATCTGCTTCAACCACTATTTATTTTTTGATCACCTTGTCAAGGGACCCCATAGAAAGAGAAAAAACATCCATGTTTCTCATCACTCCAAGTCCATCTGCTTCCAGGAAAGCATATTTCTTTCTATCTGTGTCTCTTTTCACCTCGACCGGTTTTTCCCTTTCCTAATCTCAATTTGCTATCCCACTATTTTCCATGATAACACTCCCATTTTCCTCTTTGCATGATCATACATCCAAAGTTTCTCCTTATATCACCCTTTTCTGTCTCCCTCTAGGTGCTTCCATTGTTGCGCAAAGCATTAACACCCTTAAGAGTCTCCAAGAGTATTTCAATGCAACCAAGTACACCTGATAGACCAAAAAGTAGAAATGGTAGTTAAAAAATGTCACAAATCCAACTAATAAGAAGATTGAAGCTTGATTCAATGAAAAGTGAAATTCCCTATTGATCACTACCATGAGACCACTTGTTTCCAAGCCCAAGGGACAAATGCAAATAGAAGATTATGACATTAGATCCATGGGTCTGGATTTAAGTAAAACTCACCCATGTGATAAGGTGGTCCTAGCCAAGGCCACCCAAAAGGTGGCATATGTGGATTACAAAAGGCTAGACAAGAAATTGAAGGAGGGTGAGGAAAATTTAATAAATGTAAGGGAAACAACGAGCAGGCTACAGATAGAGATCAAGTTTATAGATTTCAAGATGGCCCACATAAGATAGATACAAAATTAGCAAGGAGAATCAACCAAGTTTCTCAAAGAGGCCCAAGGTGAACAAGTTCATTTGTATGTTGAAATTTAAAATCTAAGAGTCAAGCTTGCTACTAAGTGCTAGAAAAATGTAGAGTACCAATGTACTCAGGAAAATATATAGAGATAGTTATATGGTGTTTGATCTTAAGCTTTCAACAATCTACAAAAAGCCCAAGTGGAAGTAGAAAGTTCAAGAAAAGAGAAATAGGAGATCATGTTCACTCTATAGGCTCATGACCAAGGGGTTAGGAGGTTGAGCTCTGAACTAACAAATTCCCTTTGAGAGAAGAATCCGAAGGAGGAGAAAATAAGAGAAAAATAAGCTCAATTCCACCAGGAGTTAACTATTGCAGAAGGGTTTGGAAACCTTCTTATATTGAAGAGTTTGATATCTACACACTAGGAGAGGATCATAGTTTTGGTTTCCATTCTCAGGCCTACCCTAGAGTTCTTAAGGGATGCTTGGGAATTTAACAGAAAGGTTGGCCTAGTAGCCAACCAAATCCTATAGATATATACTCCTTGCATAGTAGAATCATAGACTCTAATTTCTAGATTATGTGTGATCACTAAAGAGGCCCTAAGAATTACATAGATTCTAGATCAAAGGACTGCCTCAAGCAAAGCAAGTGAATTCTTCAACTGCTACAAAATAGTAGTAAAAAGAAAGGAACTCCAAGCAATGCTAGCCAAAAAGGTTGATGAAATTCAAAAGGATTTCAATGTTCTAATTAGCTATGGTTTACCTCCCCTTTTCTCACTAGATGGAGAGGTGTATCAATTGAACAAGTCATGAAGGAAATCAGATAGAAGGTCTGTATTTTTATAGAACTCCTAGTTTTAAGCCTGACACCCAGCATTGGTGAGATTGAGCATGAGGTCCTTCACCTTTCCTACCTCTATTACCACCTTGGAGATATTTTAGCTAGATGTGGAGCCATTTATTTTAAGGAATTCTTTTGAATTGGATTAGGTGTATATGGTATTTTATTCTCTCATTTAGCTAATTGATTTGGATTGGGAGGTGTAGCATTCCACTTTCCTCAAAATCCAAGAATTTCTAGAGCTCTAGGTTTGTGCCTCCACAAGCGAAGGCCCCCTGTGAGTCACCAAAAATGTGAAGTAATTTTTCCTTAATCTCTTTGATTTTCAGCTTTTAAACCTTTTTGGGCTTTAGATGAAGTTGTGTTTAAAAAAAAATTATCCTAAAAGGTGCATAATGAGCCACATGGTGGATGTGTGGCTTTTGTTTATCATATTCTTTTTGGGAGAAAGTTGGGCCATGTTTTAGCTTAGCGAATATTTTCCCTAAGGCTATTTTCATAGATTTGAGATTCCCCACCCACTTGACACATCATCTCTTCACTTTGGGTAGGTCGCACTTTAAGGCAGCAATCTCTTTTGGAGTTTGTCAAAGTATGCTAGGTTTTATTTATTTTTTGGCTAGAACCCTTGATTTAGCATTGTCAATCTATGTGATTGGTCAACCAAATTTTTCCAAGTTATTTTCTAGGATCTAATTGTTTTCATATAGCAATCTTTAATAAATATCTAAATGATATAAATGAGGCAGTTGAGAATTAATGAGAAAAGATTGTTGCAACCTAACAAGAGATCTAAGATTAGATTGTGAGCTATCAAATGTTGACATATGCCAGTATTTACTTTTGGGGCATTGGCAGTCATTCTCCCTCTTCAACTATAAATAACAAGAGGCAGCAGAAGCCAAAAAAATTTCATTTTGGAAAAAAGAAGTTCTTTTAAGTTTTTCCTAGTTATAGAGATATTTTCAGAAGCAAAAAGCTTGCAAAACACTACTCTCTGGAATGTTATATTGTTTATACTCAAAATATTATTGGATTGGCATCCAACCTTTTTTTCTAAGTTCATTTTATATTCAATTATGAAATTGTTTGGAAGAAATCCTTGAAACTATCCATTTTATGGAGTTTTTCAAGTTCCTTCTTTATGTTTTCATTCAGAATAAAACACTATGTTAAGCTTAATTCAAATTATTTGAGTAGTTGATTTCGACATTGTAGGCCTATATGATATAGTAATAACTTGTGAAAATTGGATTATGTCTATTAAAATTCTCCAACTTCTTTATGGGTTATTGTCTCTTCATATTATGTTGTAAACATAGGAAGGGTTTATGCAATTTTATAAAAAAAAATTCTATTAATTTTTGGAACTTTTATTCTTAATTAGACCCTAATGAATAGTACCCACGAGTAGATTTGAAAGACTACATTCTTCTTGTGTTTAGCCTCTGCTACTCGTTCTCTTCCCAATAATGAAGGGTTGTGACATTCTCTATAGATAATATGTCATTCATAGAAAAAGAATTAGATTTAAAATGTTTTAAAACCTTTGGCACATCACCTTTTGCTTGTTTTATGTTTACATTTATTTCTACCTTTTTCTCGAAACTCAAAGAAGAGTCAAATTTCTATAAAAATCCTAGAGTTATTTAGTGAGGCACAAATTGGTCCCCCACTCGCTAAATTTCACATAAGGTTGTCAGAGAGATGCAAGATTTGATGCTCAACACTTGGAAATTTGGAAATATGGATAGTGATTGGCTTAGAGGAAAGGAAATATTTTAATTTGCACAAAAGGAATTAGTTGCTAAGAATTCTTATATTGACACTTCACTTGTGAATTTGAATTGTCTTGCACCTTCCAAAAATTGAGAGAGAGTTATTGTGCCTATTGGGAAAGAAAATTCCTCAAGAAATAGTAATATGGCCCTTGCTAAGGTGGAAAATCTATGAGTTATGCTTCTTGGTATGGTCAATGATCATCGTGTGGTCCTTATAAAGCTATCCAACCATTTGCACAATATGCAAACAATTTGTACACTACCACCATCAAAAGCTCAAGTTGTTGCTCAAGAGACTTTAGCTATATGGTGCTCATTTGCTTCTAGGTTGGGACTTTGGGCTATAAAATCTAAGTTAGAAGACCTTTACTTTGTAGTCATCCAACCTTAGGTATTTTGTAATTTGCATGTTGAACTAGTAGTGATGTACACTCCTAGTAGAGAATAGAGGTATCTTAGGAGGACCATGGAAAGTACCAAGCATAAGAGACCTTTGCATGATAGTAAATATGATTATAATTTGATAAAGAAAGTTGACTTCCATGTTGGTGATGGAAAAATAATTAAGGAACTTATACAAGAAGTTAATCCCTTTGAATTATTACTTGATTGAGGAAAGTGAAGTCACATCCTACGTAACTTTGCAAAGAATCCTAATGCTGAAATCAAGAAGAATAAAATTTTCCATGATACTAAAATTTCCATTTCTTTTCTTACTGCATGTGAGGAGGCCATTGACAAGAGAGTTGGTTTTATCAACATCATATATTGAAGGAATGGAGAACGTCATTGGGGTAATATGTAACTTGGTGCCCTCAAATAATGTGCTACACCTTAATGATGGAATTTCAATGTAGTGTATTTCAACTTAAAAATTTTAGAGGTAGAAGTGTATTGGTAATGGGGTTCAACCAACATCATCAAAACTAACGAATACACTTTGTGTGTTCATCCATTGTCAGCCTTGGTAGGCCCACATTCACATGGCTACAATAAAGAAGAAAGAATAGCATGGTGATCACTATAAACCTGGCCTGTGTTGCCATGTTCATGAAGATCTGTAGAATAGAGGAGTGAGGGAAAACCCTAAAATCAACAAACATTGGGAAAGGATAAACTTGGATGCATCCACACCATCGCCTGCCAGCCCCGTAGGATGGATGGTGATGTTGGGAGAATTCTAGTGGGGTGCATGAGCTATCACCACATGGAGGGTGGATCTAGAAGAAATATTAAAGGAATTAAGTATTGCTTTCATTGGTAATTAAAAGTGTCGCCCAATAAATTTAAAAATTCCTTCACAATTTTTTAAAGTTAAAGCTTTTATGAGCTATACGGAAAATAACTAAGGTGCATGGGTAAAATTTAATTTTCCCAAAAAAGTGTTGTTTTAAAATCTTTACCATTTTAAAGGCTCTTATTTTAAAACTTAAATTGGTGAATAAAGGGGTATGGGTAAAATATTTTACCCAAATAAAGTTTAAAATCCCCACCATTAAAGGAATATTTTAAAATAAAATATGCAAATATGATGGGCACAGGTGAAATTTTCATTTAGCATGATGGAAATAAACAAAATATTATTAAGGGCCTACTTTGTAAAAGTTTGAATACTTTATTTGTTGAGACATGAGATGAAAAGTACAGCAAGGTAAAAGAAGAGTAAAGAAGCGCTTTCACAGTGAATTCTCTAGCTATTGTAAAAAACATTTTTTAGTTGTAGGGTAAAATGTAGGAAGAGGAGGTGAAAGATTTCAAGGGTAAAAGAAAAAAATTCTAATACATGAGGAGTGAAGAGAGAGTAATGAAGAAGCTTCTTGTTACAAATCAAAGAGGAAAATGTTGCTAGGTGTCATGTGTAGATGTAGTTTTAGGGCTTCTTGTTCTTCTATGTATTTTATTTCTTTCTCATTTTGTAAGGGTTTTAAACTTGTGAAATCTTAGAAGAAGAAAATAGAAACTTCTTAGCTAGGAGTTGGAGTTTTATTTTATAGCGAATGAATTGCTACAACAGTGTTAATTATTTTGAGTAATGAAACTATTACAAAATTTGTCTCCATTTTGTATTCTCAAATTTCATATTCAAATCAAATATATCAAGGATATGTTCATTTTTCATTGCAATGTTTTTGCAGTTGTGTGATTTGTGTATGGGTTTCTTCATGCAAAGAATTAAATTTTGTATGCATTTTACTATGGGTTTGAGGGAATGAAATGGATCTATAAGTATGATTATGTAGTAACATTAGAGTATATGTTAATGCAAGGCATTAATATTAAAGTTCCACTAGTTTGAGATAATTTGTTTAAATTTTCATTCATGATCTTATCTTTGACTCCATGCCTTAGAGTTAGGCATTGATATGTAACATTACCAAAATTTGGTTTAAATTTTTTTAAACCATTCAATTTTTATTTATTTTTTATGGGTTATTTGTATCTACAATGTTCTTCATGCTAGTTACTGAAAGTTTCCCAATATCTTACTAATTTTGAGTGATATTTCATGTATCTTAGCATATTCTTGTGAGAGCATTATCTATTAAGCAATACCCTATTGAGTGTGTGTATGAATTTTTAGGTGTTTCTTGAAGGGTCACTCCCTTAGGTCCTATAAAGTCTAAAGTGTAGGGGAAATGTGTTCCAATCTCATTTCTTATTGGTTGGCCAAATCCTACACTAGATGTAAGCATGAAATATGGCTTATTTCTAGGATTTAGTGGATCTATTTATTTGGGAACCAACACTTAGCAAGATAAATGGCACTTTGGCTAGCAGTGTATAAAATGATATCTTCTTCTTAGTCTCCCAATTCCTCTAGAAAATTTTGTAACCAAATCATCTCCTTGCTAGCTTCTATAGCAACAACATACTTAGCTTCATTGGTTGAAAGCTCAAGAACATTTTGCAGTCATGAAATCCAACTAACTGCAATACTTCCTCTAGTAAAAACATACCCTATAGTGCTCCTCTTGTTATCAATATCACCCACCAGATTAGAGTCAACATATCCTTTAAGAGTAGAATTTGTTCCTCCAAAACATAGTTTCTTTAAAGTCATACTTCTCGAATATCAGAGAATCCATTTTACCACATTCTAATGTTCCCTTCCCAAATTGGTCATATACCTACTCACAACTTCCATTGCATGTGCAATATCTAGCCTTGTGCATACAATTGCATACATCAAGCTACCAATTGTTGATGGATATGGTATCTTAGACTTTTTTTCTTCCTCCTTTTATGTCTTTGAATACATTTCCTTAGTCAACATAAAATGACTAGGCAAATGTGTACTAAGTGCTTTTGCATTCCACATATTAAACCTTTTCAACACCTTCTCTACATACTCACTTTGAGATAGAGATAAACAAAAAAAAAATTCATGTCCCATGTGATCCTCATACTATTTTCTTGCACCCAAATCCTTCATAGCAAGTGAATTTGATAATTTTTGCTTAAATTCATGAATATGTTGCATGTTATACCTAGCAACAAGCATGCCATCAACATAAAGCAATAGCATAATATAGTTTCCATTATCTAATTTCTTAAAATAAACACAATAATTAGAATGACATCTTTTGTAACCTTCTTCAGCCATAAAACTATCAAATTTTAAATACCATTACCGAGGTACTTGCTTTAGGCCATATAAATTCTTTTTTAACCTACACACACATTCCTCCTTAGCCTTGACCTCATATCCCCATGGTTGCTACATGTATATTTTCTCTTCCAAATCCCTATGGAGAAATGTTGTTTTTGCATGTAGTTGTTCAAGGTACAAGTCTTCCACAACTACAAGACTTAGAATAGTTCTAATAGAAGTCATCTTTACAACCGAAGAAAATATTTTATCAAAATATATACCTTTTTCTTATGCAAAAACTTTTACCACGAGTCTAGCCTTATATCTTTTCTTCCTCCATCTTCTTCCTTCAACCTATAAACCCATTTATTTGGTAGTGCTCTTTTACATGTAGGCAATTGGACTAAATCCCAATTCTAATTTTGCAGCAAGGAATCCATTTCCTCTTTCATGTTTGGCTCCAAATACTTTTTGGTATCTACCTCCATTGCTTGTTCATAACCTTTAGGTTCACTATCTAATCAGTTAATAATATCGAATATGATGATGGAGAAAATATTTTTGGAGGTGGGTATGTACAAGATCATGATGGGCCAAAAAAGTGGCAATATGATGGGTATGTGGCTAACAAATTTTTTTAACCCAAAATTGGTGAAATGAAAATGGTTTTTTAAGGAGATTCTCATATTTCCACTAATATAAATTATCCTTTACTTTGAATTTAATAAATAGTTATTATTCATTTTCTATTTGAATTATGACTAAAGTCCTAATTGATAGGCTGAGTGAAAAACATCTATAGAATTCAAACAGTATCATATTTTTTGAATCTAAAACATGTGTCACATTCTATGTTTCACATACTATATTATTTTAGAAAAAATCATGAAATTTTGACCAAGTTAAGGTGGTAAAACATATGATTTTTATATTTTTTAAAAGTTGTAATAAAAAATTCATAATTAATTATTTACTTGGAAAAAAATACAAAAAAAATTGCATCACATTTGGACATGAGTCCTCTACTTATATCTAAAATCTTATAGAAAAATATTATCATTCTATTGTGGTTAGGGTGGCTAGACAGACATCTAGTTCTTATTTTTTCCCTAAAATTGAAGTACTACTACATTGAAATTTCAAATTTTCACCAAATACATTTTAAAAAATAAACCTAGTAGTTTAGAAACTACATTTAATTTGCTATAGATTCTATTCTTACATATTTTTGAAATAATTTACATAACTTATTGAAATTTTTATGTCAAGTTGCCTAACTCTATTTTTTCTGAATTTTTCGCCACTTAAGGGCATGTTTTTTCCATAGATGATACTACACATACCCAGGTGTATTTATCCTTATAGAACATCTAAATATTTCAAGATTATATGGTATAACTTTTTGTTGAGCATCATGTACCACTAGCATTTATTTTCTGGAATCTCATCTAGCACCACATATTCCTTTTTCTCTTATTCATTCTTCTTTTCCTACAATTGATCCTTATACATGACCTTCTCATTGAATATAACATCTCTTCTCCTAATAATTTAATGATTTTCATAATCCCATAACTAATAACCAAATTCATCTACTCCATATCCTATGAAGGTACATTTTTTAGACTTAGCCTCAAGCTTGGTTCTATTTTCAATATCAACATGGGCAAAAACTTCACAACCAAAGGTTTTCAGAAGCGAATAGTTTACTCTTTTACTTGTCCATACCTCCTTTGGAATGCCACCATGCAAAGGATTTGAGGGCCCCCTATTTATTAAATAAACAGTACTATGTACAACATCTACCCAAAATTGTAAGGGTAGTCCAACACGAAATCTCATACTCCTTGCATGCTCCAAAATGGTCCTATTCATCCTCTCAGACACCATTTTCTTGTGGGGTTCCAGGAACTATTTCTTACCCATGGAAATTCCTTTGCATGAACAATAGTTTTCAAATTATCTGTTGCAGTACTCACCTCCATTATCAGATCTGAGACACTTCAACTTTTTCCCTGTCTCGTTCTCAACCAAAGCTTTTCACTTTTTCAAAGTTTCAAATACTTTTGATTTTTGTTTTAAGAAATACACCCATGTTTTCCTAGCTACATCATAAAAAAAAGTAATAGGTGATCCCACAAAACTGGTTTACAATATTTGGCCAAACTGGACACTAAAATATTTTTTTCTAACTAAATCTTCACTTTTATGCATCTATAATGACTAAACCATGAGGAATTTGGAGATGATGCAAACTACTGATTTGTGACATTTTGTTTGTAGATTCTAAATATAGTTTTTTCAAAAAATTGGAATCAGATTGCACTTCTTTTTCCATGTCCTGCAAAAACTAGTTTTTTTCAGTAAACAACATTTTTAAGGAGTGACACTCACCGTATAACATATAACTTTTTTTCCATGAAGGATAAAATTATAAATATATTTTTAATTTAGATTTGTAACTATGATATCTAGTGCTTCGAATTGGCTTGATAGTGTTTTATTGAATTTATTTCCTTAATCAAGTTTCAAAACTCAAATCAATTACAATTCAAGCATAGGCAGACCGTATAATGCGTAACTTTTTTTGTATGTATCAAAATTCAATTTTTTTTTTATAATCTGCTATTTTTCCACATGTGTAGAACAAAGAGCTTGAGTTTCATTGGAAAAGCTACATTCATAAGAAATAAAAAATAAATATAATAATCTAATTAAATCTAATTAAAATTATACTTTTTTGGAACCTTTTAATAAGGACTACATACATACAAACAAATAAATTTTAAATGAATTTATTTGATCCCCTAAATGGTAAATCAAAAGTGGGTTTTTATCAGCATTTTGATAGGTCTAAATGAGACTTCGTTATATGTTTGATTTAAAACTAATAGGGTTCTATCTAAGGGAGCTTGGTCTAAGGTGGTTTGATCAAACCCTCTTCAATTTGAATCCTTTAAATGGATCTTTTCAAGGATTAAATCATTATATTTTCTAAAAATATGTGATTTCAGCAAAAATTAGGATATCCCAGAAAGTGTAAACCACTATTATGGGAGCACCCTAACATAATAACAAGATCCACCAAGAGAAGATACATGAGCTAGTTCCCATACATCTAAATTCACAAGCTCTAATTTATCACTCTTCTTCTATGTCCCAACTTTTAGAAATTAGGCTCTTTTATGTTTTCTATAAAGACATTTCTTGCAGAAATCCAAGTCAATTTTCTTTAGACCTAGAAGCAACATTCTAGAGTGGAGGATCTTCATCCCTTTCTCACTCATGTTCCCAAGTCTATGGTGCCATAATTTTATTTTTGTACCTACAATAAGTGCTCTAACTATCTCAATAACAACTGTTTCTATAGTAGCTAAGGAGGAATAAGTATTACGAGTACAAAAATACAATGTTCCTATGTTTTCTCCTTTAGCTACTAATAATGCACCATTAGTGACCTTCTAGACTTTTTCTAAAAATGTAACTATGTAGCCTTCACTACCTAGTTGTCCCGCAAAGATTACATTTCTTCTCAAATTTGGAACATGCCTTACCTCTTGTACCAACCATTCATTTCCATTCTACAAATTGATTTTTATTTTTTTCTTTTCCAACAATCTGGTAGGGTTCATCATCACCCAAATATAACTGTCCAAAATTACCTTGAACTTAATCTACAAAATATTATATTGAATTCCATAGATGGTGCCAAGCTCACTCAACCGAATGGTTCCCAATGCCTTTCTATTCAAAATATCCCATTCTTAATTGGACATAGTAGCCTCTTTCTTTTTTTTTCCTTGCAATGGCTTCCATAGATCCTTTTGATACAAATAATCATCCATCTACATCTTCTATAATTGATAATTTTGATCATTGAGCTTCTCAACCTTAAATTTTCCTTCTTCCATTGCTCGCACTCAAAACTAGAGGTTTCCTACCAATCAACTGAAATACACATAGCTCTAATACCATTTTTTAGGATTCAAGTAGGGGTATGTATAGGATCATGATGGGCCAAAAAGTGGCAATATGATGGGTATGTGGCTGACATCTATTTTTTTACCGAAAATTGATGAAATAAAAACGGTTTCTAAAGGAGATTCTTAGATTTCCACCAATATAAATTATGCTTTACTTTGAATTTAATAAGTAATTATTATTCATTTTCTATTCAAATTATGACTAATGTCCTAATTGATAGGTTGATTGAAAAACATCTATAGCTTTAAATGGTGTCACATTTTTTGAATCCAAAATATGTGTCACATTCTATGCTTTCTATACTATAGGATTTAAAAAATAAAAATTGAATTTCACGAAGTTTTGACCATGTTAAGGTGGTCAAACATACAAGTTTTTTATATTTTCAAACATTTGTAATAAAAAATTCATAATTAATTATTTATTTAGAAAAAAATTACAAAAAAATATGTATCACATCGAGGCGTGAGTCCTCTACTTATATATAAAATATTATACAAAAATATTATCATAAATTATTATGGTTAGGGTGGTCAGATAGATACCTACTTATTTTTTCCCTAAAATTTAAGTACAACTGCATTGAAATTTAAAATTTTCACCAAATAGATTTTTTTTTTAAAACAAACTTAGTAGTTTAGAAACTACATTCAATTTGCTACAGTTTCTATTCTTACATATTTTTGAAATAATATAGATAACTTATTCAAATTTTTATGTCAAGTTGCCCAACTCTGATTTTTCTAAATTTTTTACTACTTAAGGGCCTCTTTATTCCATGATGATCTTGTACATACCCGTAAATGTGAGCAATTAACATTAACAATTATATACAGATTGAATAACCCAAAAATAACAATGAAGATTAAAATAAAAGAGATAAACACATAAATTCAATGTGGTTCACACAATATGGGCTACATCCATTGAAACTCAACCACCAAATCATTTTATTATCTAGTGCAAAACATATTACAATCTCACAAGTTACACACATGCCGCAACTTACATCCTAGCCACTTACAAAAAGCTTTTTGGAAGCTTCCAGAATTATGGTTTTACAAAGTCATTTTTACACATGACATGTCAAATGAATGAAAATGGGGAATGAGTGCTATCATATGGTTTGGGACATAGAGCACACCCACTTCCAACAATTCCACTCAAGGATAAACCTAGAGATCTCAATGCAAAAGAGAAATAGATCTAGCAATAGGGTTACCCTAGGGGATGATTATAATCTAACGAGGGGTTCACCACTAAGATAGGGCTTCAAGAAATAAATGAAATGTAGTATCTAATTAAAAATACTAGTGATGGATGAAACTTAAATTAATGTCTTAGAAATGTATATAAACCAGAACGTAAAGCTATAAAATTAGAAGTGTGCACCTAGAAGCTTGTAGGGGCTTGAATGAAGATTAGAAATGTTGCAAATCCTAAAAAATTTCCTAATAGAACTCATTCACCATTCTAGGTGAATTATTCCTAGATCTCAGTTTCTATATATGAATAGGTTTCTGGCAAATGGTTATTTGAATATGCAAAAGTCTCAAAAATGACCTAAACTGGGACTCATTCACCCAAGGTGGTGAGTGAGTCTAATTAGATTTTTCTAGAACTTTAAGGTTTGAGTTTTCTCTTCAATGTCTACTCTTTCTGTTCCTCTTCATTTTGGGATCTAAAACTCATATTTTGGGGCTATAGGTGACTTTTTAGTGAAAATTACAACCTTTCAAATCAGGGAACAACTCCAACAACTTTCTTCAAACTTGTAAGCTAATCTCCAATGATATTTCAAGCTCCAAGACACATATATCTACAATCACACATGTAAATAGGAGAAAACATGTTGATTGTTAGTGAATAGGGGTTTGCCTTGGTCAAACCCCTTTTAGGTAATGAAACCAAATTATGAAACAATGAAACAATGATGTGAAACATGAAACATGAACAATGATAAATTTAATGATGTATTATAAATCTGCAACTCAACATGAAATGGCCAAGAAGGATGTAGATCTTGACCTTTCACAATAGGAATAGAACAATGCTCAATCTTGGATCTTCAATGCTACATCACAACACTAGCTCAATAACATGTTTGATGCTTGATATGCTTGACATGATGATGTATCTTTAATTGATGCAACAATTGATGAAGAATTCTACTCTTGAGTGCTTTAAAAATGATCAAAAATGCTCTCTAGGTGATCTTGTGAAGTCTTGGAATGCTTGACTTGATAACATGTAGACTTATGAAATAATGATTTGAAAGCTCATTTATATATGAAATCTATCTAATATCCCATACAGTAGATCCCAAATGCTGACATACATAAAATTTGAACTTAAAACCCTATTTTCCCCACTTAACACCTTAAAAATAGGCCAAATGGGACTCATTCACCAAGCTGGGCGAATGGGTCCCACTTGGATGGGACTCATTCGTCCAAACTGATGAATGGGTCCTACAAGGCCTATTTTAATTTATAACATGTTGGGGAGTGTGTAAATTGAGTTTATATGTTGATATTGTTAGGTTTTTATTGAAATATGCATTTGGATGCACAATATAGGGTCTTAGGAGCCTATTAATGATCATATTAAGGTCATATATGTAAGGAAAAAATAGGTCTACTTAGCTAAAAAGGGCCCCAAATCCAATGTGAATGTGTAGAACACATTACATCACTAGATTAGGTCCACTTAATTTACACTCCCCTTAAATTTAATGTGAACGTGTCAATAAATGCACTTTACAACATTAAATTAGGGAAAAGTTAAGTATATTTAGCTTATAAGGGCCCAAAACCTAATGTGGATGTGCAAAACTCATCACAACACTAGATCAAGGTGATATCAAGTCTAATTTATCATTAATTATTCGCAAATTGAGAAAGGAAAAGGTGTACTTCTTTCATTTCCATATTTAGCCCCCACTTTAGTCAGAGGATTAACTTCCTTCAAAATCACACTAAAGTAGATATTCAAGAGGGGTCCTAGTATATCGATGTAGATGGCAAAGAATTACAAAGATCAAAGGAGGTGGCCAAGCCCCCATGATAGTAGATCCTATGTCAAACTGACATGAGAACAAAGGGATGCACACAAGGTGCATGATTTGTAGCAAAACAAGACACACAACAATACAATCCCAAAGACATAAAGAAGAAAGAAAAGAATAGGATGGGTTGATCCAGCTTTGACAAAAATGTGCTCACTTTGGGGCCACAAAACGTTAGGTCATCTGCAGGCTGTGTATCAACAATACGCTCACTCTAGGGCCATGGAACTTTAGGTCATCTATGGGGTAAGTATGCAAAAGGGTGAGACATATGATAAGTATATGCTCACATACATGAGTGGCTAAGGGAATTCAAGCCTTTGTTTGGCTCCCATATAACTAGACCAAAACTATAGCTCATGATAAATTTGATAAGGCACCACACAATAATGATATTTGAGCTTCATGAGACAAAAAAATATTTGTATGCTTGGAGCTCAAGAACAAAAATTGAACTTTGAGCTTCATGAGGAAAGAAAAAATTTGTATGCTTAGAATTCATGAACAAATGAGATGGATACATAGAGATGCAAAGTGTGTTATGCAAGGTGGCAATATAACCAGTGTGTAAATGAAAAATAGTGTAAGGAATGTTCAAATGGATTTTTCTTAGTTCATGCAAGGTCTCTTCTTAGGGAACATTGTGTGTAATGTCTCTAACAGAGGACAAGTCAAAGAAATATCATGCTCTTAGAGGAAATCAAGCCCAAAGAAACCACCAAAAAAATGAGGCAATGCAAGAAGAAAGAAAATAACACAATGAAACATGAGTGTCAATGTATGCCCCCACTTTAAAGTGGTTGCTAAAACCATTACTATAAGCAATTGCTTGAAATTAGAAGAAGACATGAAATCTCATTCAAAAATTCATATGGCAACTCATATGTTTCTAAATCAAACTATATCATGAATAAGTATGTCACCTGCGAGCCAACTTAAGGAATGTTGTCCACATCCCAAGCTTGCTCTTATATATACATGAAAGGTGATCAAATAGGTAAAAGTGACAATGATAAGTGACATACGAGGACAAGGCTACTTAAATCCTTGTCCCCACTTACTATAGGACAAGGATGAGCTGAAATGATTGATGAGAAACATGTTAGTGTAACAATTAGTATCAATTACAACAATTAGGTGCTTCCACACAAGGAAGAGCATCACACTCCTTAAGATGTTGAATTTTATCACTTAAATCTTTACATTCATTAGTAGAATGACCATGAGCTTTATGATATGCAAAAAATGAATTCTTGTAGTAAAATTTATGTCATTTTCTTGGAGGAAGGGATATCAAATGATCTTGGAGAAGTCTCAACAAGATACTCTCTTGATCAACAGTAGAATATGTTCCTTTATTTGTACAAGATGTCATACACACACTAACTGATAAGGCTTTAGATGAAAAGGGAGATAAGGGAGGTACACCTAGACCCTTCTTGAAAGAGTATTGTATGTTTGTTTTCTTCATGTGTTCATTGTATTTATGTGTAGGAGGGAGATTGTATCCAATAACATAACAATCTTTTAATTTAGATGAAGGAGGTTTATGCATCTAAGAAGGATTGGTATCTTCATGAGAACACAAATCCATTTTAAAGTTATGCATTGTCCCCTCATGAGAGATGAGTTAGATAGTCCCCATCACCACCATTGGGTAATGTTGTAGAACTAAGTTGAATAAATGAAACACAATATTGATTTGATTTAGATTGTGAAATTTTTCCCTCTCCTATAAATGAAGGTGTAAAACCCTAGTCATTAGTAGAACTTGTATCTGAAGATGAATCGTTAGTATATGACTATTTGGATTTTGAGGGTGATATTTTTGATTATTTATTGAAATGAGGTGTAAAATATAATGACCTCCAATTATCACTATAGGCTTTATGGTTGACATCAACTTGTATAGGTTGAACTTTTGATTTTGGAATGAAACTATTAGGGGAGTTGGACGTGTTGTCATCATGTGATTCATAGCTTCGTTCATCTACTTCAACCATGTATATCTTGTTGTTATATTTAAATTTTATTGTATGACGAAGAGTAGATGGGATTCCTTTCATAGCATGAATCCATGGTCTCCCTAGGAGAGGGTGATATGAAATAGGTCCTAGAATGATATGGATAGGGATAGGCAATGCTACAGTTATGACCTCAATAAGTAATGTGATCATTTCCAATGGTTTCCTATTAACATTGTCAAATCCATGAATATGTTCATCATTAATTTGAATAAGCCTCTTATCCATGCCAATTTTTTCTAGGAATTCAATGCTACAAACTTTAGTATCTGCTCCATTATCTATGAGAGTGTGCCTAACTTTAGTTTCATTAATGATCACCTTTATCATGAAGGCTTCATTTTTGTTTTGAATTTCAAGTGAGGGAAATACATGTTTATGGAATGTAATCTCTAACTTTGTGAATTGTTTCATATGAAAGGAGGATGTTACATTATTCAATTTCATATAAGATTGGATCTCCTCCTGCTTTATTTGGAGTATTTCTTGAAATAGACACTTCTATATAGGTGATACTTGAGTGAGTTGCCATACAAATATATTAACGAGATTCTTTTTAAGGTCTTCAACACTAGTAAAACTATGTTGAGGAAAAGGTAATGGAGTGAGAGTGATTTTTGGTTTCCTACATGTTTGAGAAACTAATTTATAACTTTATTGTTGCAAAATATTGTTACTATTATATTGCATCATGGATTTCAAGAAACCTCATATTTTCTTATGTGATTCACTAACGGGAGGTTACTTAGGATGCTCACTAAGTATTTAAGGAGATCCATTTTTTGTCATCATAACCTCAAATTTTTTTTATTTATTTTCATAATATCTTAGTGAAGAGGAGTGTAATGTCCCTTCACCATCTTCACCTAAGGAAACCTCATCACATGTGTCAATGTTTAGATTTTCTTTCACCATGATATCCTCCCTAGGAGGAGAGTTGTTAGGATAACTACAAACCAAATGTTTTTGAGATTCAAGGATTGGTTCTTCCAAAATTACTTCATCAGAAGTAGGGGAATGATCAATGGTTTAATGTTCTTTCTCAATAAGGGTTTCCCTAGGTGGAGAGGGACAACTATTATTCTCATCAATTTCACTAATCAAAGTATCTTCTTCATTACTAGGAGAGATACTAGGAAAAGAACCAACATGATTTTCATTATCATTTATGAAATCATTCCCTTGTTCCCTAATGTCTTCTAAACTAGGATAGGTAGGGGAAGGATCATAAGAGGGTTGTTATAGACTTTAAAGGTTTTGTCATCTAACACAAACATATCCTCATCATTTACAACCTCATCCTCTTCCACTAAATCATTGTTAAAAACAAAGGGGGAATGGAAATTAGGTAAGGTGATGTTTAGAAATGTGTTTATGATTTCATTCTATTGTGCTATAATATCTTCCAATGTAGGAGAGTTTATAGAAGAGGATCTTTCAATAATGTCATCATTCTCAATGAGTGCATCTTCTAACATCAAAATGTGTTTTTCACAGGTATGAGAGGTATTAGGAGAAGAACAACTATGATCATCAAGATTGTCTATATTTCCATCTTCTTTTATTACCTCCTTCCCACAAATGGGAGAGATAAAAGGGCGTGTGGGTTTAAGGAAATCATCAAAATTTTCACTCTCTTGCACTAAGAGACTCTCATAACTAGGGAATTAATTGAATGAATGCCTAACATGCTTATTGACAAAAAAAATTCTTTGCAAACATGGAAAAGATGGATAATAAAATTTTGTGAAAATTAATCTATGAAAAGAGACTTAAAATGCAATACAATGACCTAGAATGAAATGTGTAAATGCAATTTTTAGATTATAAACAAGGTAATTTAGTGATTACACTATGCAATGATTTGAAAATGAAATGTTGTAAATGCAAATTTGGAATTAAGCAATGCATGAAATGGACCAATTTAAGCTAGATTTAGTGAAATGCATGTAAGAAAACTACTACCAACTAAAATAGCTAACTAATGGTAGAAAATAGAAGTGTAAAAATAAGGTTTCAATGTTGTAAAAGGAAGTTTCATATGTGCACTAGGATTGCTTATCCCAGAGGGGCGAATGAGTCCCAATGAGGGTTTTTTTCAAAAAATTTAGATATTTTTTAGTGATTTTTATGATTTTTAGTTTGTATGATGTGTAACCTAAGTACGAATGTATTTTTTAATGATTTTAAATTATTTGAGATGCAAAAATGCAACCTATATGGACTTTCACTAATGCAAAAATTAGAAACCCTATAATGTCAATTAACTAATACAGACCCTAATGTAATGTTAATGCAAGCAAGATCTAAGATGGTGATGCACACCAAATAAGAATTATGATGTTATAAATGTGGGTTCAACAAAATGTAACCTCTAAAAATGAGGGATGAGTGTTGTCATATAGTTTGGAACATTGAGCACACCCACTTTCAATAATTCCACTCAAGGATAACCCTAGAGATCTCAATGTAAAAGATAAAGAGATCTTGCAAAAGGGATATCCTATGGGCTGATTATAATATAATGAGGGGTTCACCACAAAGCTAGGGCTTGGAAAACCAAGTGAAATGCAGTATCTAATGACAAATACTAGTGATGCATGAAACTTAAATGAATAACATAGAAATGCATATAAATCATATTAGAAAGCTGTAAGATTAGAAGTGTGGACCTAAAAACAAGTAAAGGCTTGAATGAAGATTGGAAATGTTGCAAATCCTAAAATTTGGGCCTATTGGGAATCATTCACCATTCTAGGTGAATAAGTCCTAGATCTTGGTTTCTTTACAAGAATAAGTTTCTAGAAAATGGGTATTTGAATATGCAAAAATCTCAAAATTGACCTAAACTAGAACTCATTCACCCAAGGTAGTGAATGAGTCAAGTTAGGGTGTTTTATAAATTTTAAGTTTGAACTTGGTCTTCAATTTTTGCTCTTTTTATTCCTCTTCATTTCCAAATCTAAAACTCTGATTTCGTGGTTGTAGGTAACTTTTTAGTGAAGACTACAACCTTGCAAATGAGGGAACAACTCCAACAAATTTCTCCAAGATTATAACCTAATATTTTATTATATTTCAAGCTCTAAGACACCTATATCTATAATCACACATGTAAAGAGGAGAAAAATTGTTGATTGTTAGTGAATAGGGGTTTTCCTTGGTCAAACCCCTTTTAGGTAATTAAACCAAATGATGAAACAATGAAACAAGGACATGAAACATGAAACACAGGATATGAAACATGAACAATGATACCTTGAATGATTTCTTATAAATGATGTCTTGTAAATCTATAACTCAACATGACATAGCCACGAAGGATGTAGATCTTGATCTTTCATAATAGGAGTATAACAATGCTTGATCTTGGATCTTCAAATGCTACATCACAAAAATAGCTTAAGGGTATGTGTAGGATCATGATGGGCAAAAAGATGGTGATATGATGGGTATTTGTAGGGTATGTGTCTGACGACTTTTTATAACCCAAAATTAATGAAACGAAAAGGGTTTTAAAATGAGATTCTCAGATTTCCACCAATATAAATTATGATTTACTTTGAATTTAATAAATAATTATTATTAATTTTCTATTTGAATTACAACAAAAGTACTGATTGATAGGCTGATTGAAAAAAAACTATAGCTTTCAAATGGTATCACATTTTTTGAATATGAAACATGCATCACATTCTATGCTTCGTATTCTATAGGATTAAAAAAAAAGAATTTCATGAAGTTTTGACCAAGTTAAGGTGGTTAGATGCATGAGTTTTTATATTTTTTAAAAGTTGTAATAAAAAAATAATAATTAATTATTTACTTAGAAAAAAAATACAAAAAAATATGCATCACATCGAGACATGAGAACTCTACTTATATCTAAAATATTTTTAAAATTATTATCATTTTATTGTGGTTAGGGTGGTCAGACAGACACCTACTTCTTATTTTTTCCTTGAAATTTAAGTACTACTGGACTAAAATTTCAAATTTTCACCAAATAGATTTTGTTTTAAAAAAAAATAAACCTAGTAGTTTAGATACTACATTCAATTTTCTACAAATTCTATTCTTACATATTTTTGAAATAATATAGATAACTTATTCAATTTTTTATGTCAAGTTGCCTAACTCTGATTTTTCAATTTTTTTTGCCACTTAAGGGCCTATTTTTTCCATGATGATCCTGCACATACCCTTAATAAAAATTTTTATGCTTGATATACTTGACATGACGATACATATTGAATTGTTGTAACAATTGATGAAAAATTATTCTCTTAAGTTCCTTAAAAATGATCTTGAATTCTCTCTAGATGATCTTGTGAAGTATTGGAATGCTTAACTCTTGAATGCGTGACTTGATAATATGTAGACTTATGAAATAATGATTTAAAACCTCACTTATATAGGCAATCCATCTAATATCCCTTGTATTACATCCGAAAGGATGACAGACATAAAATTTAAACTTAAAACCTAGTTTTCCTACTTAAAACCTTAAAAATAGGCCAAATGGGACTCATTCGCCAAGCTAGATGAATGGATCCCACCTGAATGTGACTCATTCAACCAAAGTGGTGAATGGGTCCAATAACGCCTATTTTGATTGTTAAAGTGTTAGTGAGAGTGTAAATTAAGGTCATAAATATTCCTTGGGATGCACAATATAGGGTCTTAGGGGCTAATTAATGATGCTATTAAGGTCATAAATGCAAGAGGACCCAAAATCCAATTATAAAGTGTAAATAAATACACTTTACAACACTAAATTAAGGCAAAAATAGGTGTACATAGCTAGAAAGGGCCCTAAATCCATGTGAATGTGTAGAACACATTAAATCACTAGATTAGGTCCACTTAATTTATAAGTCTCCTAAATTTAATGTGAAAGTGTAAATAAATATACTTTACAACATTAAATTAGGGAAAAGTTCTGTTTATTTAGCTTAGAAGGGCCCTTAACCTAATGTGGATGTGTAAAACTCATCACAACACTCGATCAAAGTGATATCAAGTCTAATTTATCATTAATTATTCCTAAATCAAGCAAGGGAAAGGCATACCTTTTTCATTGCCACAACGTGTTAGTGGGGAAACCTTCATGTTTTAATGAGGATATGTTACGAGTGTACATTATTTGCATGATCAATTGCCACATACCAACACTCCCAATAGAGGGACATCAGGCCAAACAACAATGCCAACTCCATCATAATTGGCATCCACATCACCTTCAGTATCCATGGATTGCAAACAACCACTTCCTCCCATTTTCCAGGCTACTACTCTAGCACTTGTCAAAGATTCAAGAAAAAAAGAAACCAACTCCATAAAATAAGAAACCAAAAAATAAGGAGTTGGCCCCAGATAAATACAACTTCCCAGCAGCAAGAAGACCCACAACAACCCCAGACCAAACAAACTATGCAGTACCACTAGGGGAAAAAGAAATACCCCCCAAAAATGAGCAGCACCCTCCACCGCAAAAGCAAAGGAACCTGAGGAAGAAAATATTCCACCATGACCAAGAAAACCCCATCCTCATCATAATCTACTTCATTTCCGTCTCCAATAGCATCTAATTTTAAACCTACATTTCCTCACCTATTCTTGCTCACTACTCCACTTCTCTCCATTAGGGCCAATTTATGTTAATGTTGGGTTAAGTGAAAATGAGATAATCTTAGCTATGCTAATTGGATCTAGGATCACTTTTCCTACTCAACATTTTGTTGAGCTTGGCATATCCTACACTTACAATTTTTTTTATTTTCATTACATACATTTTGAAAATTAATTTAAAAATCTAGGTGTTTTAAAGATCTAGTTATTAATTTTCATTTATTTCATCTTAAAAACTACACTTGCATTATTTTTCCATCAAAATTAATATATATATATATATATATTAAATTTAATTACATAATTTTAGATCTAATTTTCCTTGTTTAGGGTTTGTATCTTAGCTATTTTCATTGATATATTTAATTGTAATACTATTTTGTCATTTATGCATGCAAATTTTATTGAAAAACATGTTTCAAAGGTGAAGAAGTTGCATTGTATTTTCATTTCAAAAGATCAAAAATAATTTATTTTATATATTTTTTGAAAAAATCATTTAATTATATTATTTAATTTCTAGAAAATTATCATTTGAATATATTCAATTACCTTAAAAATTATATCTAATTTTTTTTGCATGTATAAGTTTCATATATAAAAAATAGGTTTTGTACATTTTCATAACTCTGATTACTCATAGACCTGAACCTCTATAACCTAAGACCCTTAAACACTATTGATGGTTTCCAAATCTTAAATTTTCTAAAAATATCGATCTATTCTAAGGTGTATATCACCCCTATATAGCCATTTTGGACTAAAATTTTATGTGAACATCTCTATCTGTGGTCTCTATCCAAATCTGGTTCATATTCTAAAACCTCTCTAAATTTTGTGTGCATCAATAGTTTGGTTTATAGGATAAATAACATGTTTTCTAAGTTTAAAAGATATGGGTTTAATGTAGTAAAGCATGACTTGTCTCCTTATAATTTTTCTACCAATGAAAACATTGTGAAGGAAAAAAATAAAATCATTGACACATTTATTAACACCACTTCACATAGTCTTCATCCTTCTCCCAACATTTCCCCTACTTTTCATAGTTTTCTAGTGTAGGAGAATCCAATCATTGACAATCATGACAATCATGATGGTTCTTCTCCTACTATCTCTCCTACTTGTGAGGGTATCTTGATGAAACAGGAATCAATCATGGAGAATCATGTGCATAATGTTTATCTCCCTCCCAATACCTCTCCTACTTGGGAAGATATTATGGCACAAGAGTATGCAATGATTGATACATTTTTAAATGATAGTAAGGTGGCTTGCATATATGAAGGTTCAAAATTGACATTATGTCCTACATTGATAGAACATTTTTAAAAAATGAAATTATAAACCCACATTTGATTCTAGGACCTCTTAAAACTCCTCTAATTATTGGACCTCCTAAACCACTTCTCATTATATGAGCTCCTAAACCTCATAGCCATATATTAAACTTTTCAAAACAACTCACTAGTAACCATTTGCAACAAGATGTGTTGAAGAAACCAAGTTATCATGTAGTTTCTCACACATATAATACTATAAATAATAAGCAACCAAATTAAATTCCAAGATCCATTCCATTACCTCAACCATATCTTCCACCACTTCCAATCCTTCTTTCACATAGTGGTAAATAACATGATCTTCTTGAGAAACTTCGTAATACTCCAAAAAAAATCTCCCTTTGGGATTTAATTCAAAAATCACCTACATACCACAAGATGATCCAAGAGGATTTTCAAAATATTGATATCTCACCTTCTACCAAAATGAATGATTTATCAACATTGTTTGATTGTATGCAGAAAATGAAGTTGGATATTGCATTCCCCTAACATGAATTACCTCAGATTGAGATCCAAAACAAACATGAGGCTATAATAATAGTTGTTTCTATTGATAAAAATAAGATTAGTAAAAAATTCATTGACAATGGATCAATTCTTAATGTTTGTAGCTTTGGTCTTATAGATAGTCTTGGTGTCGATAATAATATCATAGAACCTATTAATCTTTCTCTTTGTAGTTTTTTATAATGTTACTAGGCAGCCATTGGTGACAATAACAATACCCATTAAGGTAAGACTCTTAGCTTTTCCTACCCCTTTCTATGTCATCTTATATACTCTCTTTTACAATATTCTTCCAGGCAAACCATGGATTCATTCCATGAAGGGAGTCCCGTATAATCTTCACCATGAGATGAAGTATGAATATAATAACAAGATATACGTGGTTAAAGAAAATGAAAAAAGTTACAATTCACCAATTGAAGATAAATATAATAGTTCCAACTCTTTTAGTACTTTTATTCCACCTTCAAAATTTGAGACATTACCTTCCAAACATAATGATACTATGAATGCACTCTTGGATCTGATGATTGGGGGTGATTAGAATTTATAGTTTCAATGTGGAGTCTAAAATATCCCCATCAAATTCCAAAGAGTGGAATATAATTGATGATCATTATATTTCTTTATATTCAAATACATGTTTTAGTGATGATTGGGGTTCATTATATTTTACACATTCTATTCTAGGAGAGTACAAAATATCACAGTCTACTCCTAATGAATCATGTGTTTCATTCACTCAATATTGTTCTACATCAACAAATACATAAACATTATCCCATGGTGGTGATGGGGGATCTTTAGATTTTTTCCCTCATATGTTGGCAATGCCTAACATTAAAAAAATTTAAAATGATTTGTTTTCTTGTAAAATAATCAATTCTTCTCATCAAAATTTAGACAAGTCTTCTTCATCTAAATTTGATAAATTTTATGGGCTTGGCTATAAAATTATTCCCAAATGTGTATATAATGAAAATATGAAACAATGAGATAAATATCATGTGAATTATATTCCATACCTTAAAAAAGGTGGTTTAGCAAATTCCAACCTTCTCCTTCATCTACTTCTCATTTGTCACCATCTACTATATTTAAAACATCAAGTGGTAAGCGAGAAATATTTTCTTCACAAGAGAAATATTTGTTAGAGCAAGAGCATATTTTTTTGAGGCTTCTCAAAGTCCACTTGATTACTCTTCATCCTCCAACTCATAAGAAATATAATAATCTTTTTATGCATATCATCAAGTGCATGGTCATTCCACTAATGACTACCAGGCCTTAAGTAGTAAAATACAATAACTTGTTGATTACGATGATCTTCCATGTGTTGATGCACCTAATCACTCTAAACAATAATGATCTTCCTTTTATGGTGTGTCTCCTCACTATACGACATTTTTATCTTCATATGTTTTTGCATTTCCATTCATGGTGGCACAATATTTACTGCAATCATATCTCTTTCTATGGTAACAACACGTGTGATAATCTTTTGAGTGGTTTTATTTTCCTTTGCACTTGCGAGGCAAGAATAACTAGTTTGGAGGTGTGTATTCTTTTTAACGATCTCCTCTTCATCTCTTATTTCCTTAAAATGCCAACATAAAAATTATGTTGACATTTTAAGGGGTTCATATCACCCTATCCATTTTGTAAACATCTTGTGAGATTTGACTAATTGACATACCCTTTTAATGGTTTTGTTGTTTATAACTCCCCCTAACACGTGGTTATCAATTCATCCCCTATGTTTGAGCATTGAATCATCCACCATGATATTAAACTTGTGTGCACTCCCTAAAGAGTGATTGGAAAGAGATTCCTTAGATTTTGCGTAAAGAAGCTTGTTGATTCATCAACTTGAGCATGTTTACAATGCCACCTAGCATAACATACCTTAATTTCTAGTTGGTCCAGGTGTTTCATAAGTTATTTTACATCCTTATGATAGTACCATTCTTTAAACAATAAATTCAACAAATGGCATTTGTTACTTGAGAAAAAATTAAGACTAAGGTCTCTTTACCTTACTGAATCAAATCCCTTTTAGTACTAACCCTTGTTTTTTTTTATTGTATTTGGTGTGTTTTCCTTGTGTCCTTTACTTGTTTTCTTCATCTATTTTGTATTTTTTCTTCATGTATTCTTTTTATATGGTCTTTTTTCTTTGGGCATGTTTGTTTGTACTCTTTTAAAATGTACTTCATTTTTCTCTTTGAATGTCTTATGTCTGACAAAATATTTTCATGTCTTATGCACATGTTTTTTTTAACATTGTGGATTAATGAGATCCTATGTTGGGGACTTGTGTTCCCTTAAAATTAGTTTCATCTTGTCTCTTTAGTGTTTTTATGTGGATTTTTTTTCATTTAATTTGAATATGAACATAATCATCATACTCTCACTAAAGTGGGGGCTAAATGTAGTGTTGAAAATTATCACCCTTAAAAATTTTACACTACCTTGACACCCTATTTTTCATATAACATTATTAATAATAATTTACTCATTTCGAGACTAGATTAATAAAATATGTTTAAAATTCTATCATCTCGATAATTTTTGGTGAAAAATAATTGGTGAGGGGTGTTGGGCTCCCTAGACCAAAAATAAAATTTTTGAATGTTTGAAATTTTGATTGGTTGACTTTTATGATTTGAAAATGACCTCAAGTCGGAACCTACCAAAAAGGATGAATTAAAGTGCATATATAAAAAAATTTCCTCTCATTTTGAATATTAGAAATTAATTTAGAGAGCTCAAGAGATCAATTAGAAGACAAATATGCCAAATTATTGAGTTATCCTCTACATATTAGCTTCAACAATCTATTGTGTATGTAGGGTTTCATGATTCAAGCTAGCATTTCATTCAAGATCTATCATATCCAAGCAATACTTTAAAATATTTACATCCATTAGAACCATCTCGTACATGTTTACAACCTTTTATTGCTAGGGTTTGGTGAGTTACAACATTACATTTTGTTCATTCATCATGTTCTCCATTGCTATTTTATTCTATTTCAAGGTTTGACTAAGGAAAACCCCTATCCACTAGAAAAACAACATTTTCCCCTCCTTAGTGTGTGATTAAGAGGTTTAGATTAAAGACACATTGAGGAGCAAGTTCGAGAAGGTTGTCAAAGTGCATAAAGTTTTAAAATTTATCATCAATCATTGGAGAGAATTAGAGAACACCTACAAATTGATTCATAGAGATTTAGACCTAGAAACCTAAAGAATCGTATTGAGCATATTAAGGAGATAAGATTCATACTTTTCTAATTTATAAAACCCTAATTAGATTTATTCACCACTTTTGGCGAATGAGTCCCAATTTAGGTGAAAATTTAAATTTTTAGAGATTTGGATACCCATTTTCCAAATTCATGTTCTTGCAAAAAAACCCAGATTTGGGATTGATTCACCCAGCTTGGTGAATGAGTTCCACTTAGCACTAAAGTCATAATTTCTAACATTTCAAACCTCCTTCTAGACATCTTAAAATTTCTAGGTGTACACATTCCATCCTGTAGATTTTTCTTTGGTTTCATTTTCCTTTTAGATCATTTAGTAAGTCATTGCATCAAACTAGGTTTAAGCATCACATCTTGGATTTCATTTGTCTTTCCAAGTTCATACTTAGTGGTGAGCCCCTCATTAGTTTACAATCATCCCTTGGGACATCCCTATTTCAAGATCTCTTTCTCCTTTGCATTGAGATCTCTATGTTTATTGTTGAATGAAATGAGAAAGTGGGTGCACTTTATGTCCTAAACTATATGATAGTATTCATAACCCATTTTTATCTAGTTTCAAAATCCTAATTCCACGCCCTATGCTAGAATTCTCACATCTCATGTGAGAAAGGAAGATCTAGATTAGCATATGGGCACTGATCAAAGTGAAAGGAAACAAGATTTTTTTTCATAAATACAAGAATTTTTTTGGTAGAAATGTATGAAAAATGCTAGATAAAAGCATTTGAACTGTTTGATGGAAAATATTTAACGATACCATGTCATGAAAGCCATGGATGTAGAGATTGCATAAAATGGATTTTTTGAACATGTTTAGAAACTTTTAAACAAATTCATTAGTCTAAAATTCTACAACCTTCACCCAAATTCATCTTGGGCCTATGATTTAGAATAGGTTATGGTGTCTACAAAAATTTAAATAAAGATGAATTTCTTCTTGATATTATAGTTTTAAATAATCTTCCTTGGCATATATGTATACAAAATGTAAAATTATAGATCAAACGTTTTTCTTTTTGATAAATTTAATATCACCTCAAACAAATATCGTTCAATGGAATGCAATGATACAAGGATATATGAAAAGTTGATTTTTTTAAAAGCTTTTAGAAACTTTTAAACAATTTCATGTGGTCAGTGTAAACAAAAATCCTATGACCTTTCTTAGCATCATCCAACTTCTATGACAAGTATTGAAACTAGTTAAATAGTGCACATTTTCTATACCCCAAATACAATAACCAAAAAACCTATGCAAGTGGAAGATAACATGGCATTACAAATGTTAAAAAAAAATTTCAATGTAACAAATTCATATGCAAGAAGACACAATACACAATTAATGAAATATGGCATAACATATTCGCAAAATAGATATTAAAGGAAACAAAAAATCAACATAATAATTCATTCCAATGAATTGATCAATACATAGTAGGGTTCCTCAAAAAGCTAATATCAAATTTATTCATCAATATTTTTGTAAATTTCGTTTAATTATAGATGTGTATGTTAAAGGGTCTGAAGAGAACAAGAAATAGGAGCTCTGGATTTGTGACATCTACTAAGGAAAGAGTTTCAAATCATGGAATCCTTAGATATTAGGTATATTATACATTTCCATTCGCCTAGATAATGATTATTAATATTTATATGATGGCGCAACCTTACTATATAATTAGTAACATTCTTAATACCAACTTGCATATTTATCAACTGATACCCACTCTACATAATTTCATGATTGTAGTCTCAATTATGGATTTGATGTCATTATTGGAAGGTTTGAGCCTTTTGTACCTTTATTCCATAATTTCTCTAAGTTGTACCAAATCATGATTTGGTATCTCATATTGACTAAAGGCATTAACATAGACATATTGGAGAATCTTATCATTTGTGAAACAAGTCTCACAATCAAGTTAATTTCATATATCCACATAGTCACATAAGTATATGCCTAATCAGTCTCCCCTTAGTTTTTATACTATTCTAGACGAAAAATTTCACTGGAAATTATTATTCTCTCATCATGGTGACAATAACTACACACTTCAAATGATCATGAGATAAATAGCATGCTACGTGTCATACAAAATCATCTTGCAAGTTCCTTTCATCATTCCTCAAGGAGTTAAGTTTTTCTTTTCCATAATTTATTTTATTTCCTTCTATAGATATTGTATATATAATATTCTAACCTAGTTTCTTTGACCAATCACTATTACAATGCTTGTTACTCAAACACAAAACTTCAATAAAGTGTTTTGTATCCTTAGTGGAAAAGAAAGTTGCTACATTGTATCTCAAGCCTTCAGTATCATGCATTAACTTATCTAATTTGTCATCTATAGTTAATTGTGCTACATTGAGTTTTATCAAGTTGAGAAATATTTATTTCATCCCTCTTTATTTTTTCCCATGAATCCCTCATGTTGTAAAATGAATTTTTAAGCAATTTGAGCTTGTTGAAACACTATTTGTTCTTGGATTTCTCTATTTATTTCCTGAATATGGTCAAACTAGTCTAACCTTTCATCTATGGTTATTTTAATGTTGTCACTATCAAGTTAATTAGGCTTGTGTGCATCATAGAAAATAATTTTATGTTATTGTTCATGTGAGAAGGTAAGGGAGGGAGGATGTGAGATAGCATGTGGAGCTCTTATATTAAGATTACACATGCCAAAATTTTAAATATGTTCATGATGAGAGTGTACCATATCTCTTTCCCTTATATTCATTTATATTTGAACATTATAATCTAACCTATTAGGCCTTATACTATTTCACATTATATCATCAATCAAGTCAATGGTTTCTTAAATCGACAAATAACTTATCATTACCAAGTGGACTATCCTCATGCTCATGAGAAGAATTTTTCTTATTGACTTATAATTTTAGCTCTCAAACTTGTTTGTTGCTTTCTTGCATGAACATTTGGGTCTCCAATGTCTTAAAAATATCTTTAAAATAATCCTCATCTATTAATTTTCTTAATTCAGTATGATGTTGGAGAGAAATTATTATTTTTTGTAACTAACAATTCAATATGATGTTGATGTGAATATGACCGTGGGGTATGTGCATGATCATGATGGGCCAAAAAGTGGCAATATTATGGGTATTTGTAGGGTATGTGGCTGACAACTTCTTTTTTACCCAAAATTGATAAAACAAAAAGGGTTTTTATAGGAGATTCTCAACTTTCCACCAATGCAAATTATGCTTTAATTTTAATTTAATAAATAATTATTATTCATTTTATATTAGAATTACGACTAAAGTCCTGATCGATAGGCTGATTGAAAATAATCTATAACTTTCAAATGGTATTACATTTTTTGAATCTAAAACATGTATCACATTCTATAGGATTAAAAAATAAAAAATAAATTTCATGAATTTTTGACCAAGTTAAGGAGGTCAAACATACGAGTTTTTATATTTTTTAAAAGTTGTAATAAAATAATAATAATTAATTATTTACTTGGAAAACAATTACAAAAAAATATGCATCACATCCAGAAATGAGTTCTCTACTTATATATAAAATATTATAAGAAAATATTATCATTTTATTATAGTTAGGGTGGTCAGACAGACACCTACTCATTTTTTCCCTGAAATTTAAGTACTACTGCATTGAAATTTTAAATTTTCACCGAATAGAGTTTATTTATTTTTAAATAAACCTAGTATTTAAGAAACTACATTCAATTTTCTACAAATTCTATTCTTACATATTTTTGAAATAATATAGATAACTTATTCAAATTTTTACGTCAAGTTGCCTAACATTGATTTTTCTGAGTTTTTTGCCACTTAGGGGCCTATTTTTTCTATGATGATCCTGCACATACCCTGACATGTCATACTCAAATAATGAAAACTCTCAATGCTTCATTAGTAACAATACCATTCTAGAAATTCTCAAATTTGTTTACACCCTAGGGAAAACCTAAAGACAAACCACACCTAATCCTTAGGGGAGGTTAACTCAAGCTAATAGGAATTACAACTAATTATTTGATAAATGATAACATGGGAAAATACAAAAGAATAAGTACTTTCTCATTATTTATTTTCTACACTAAATTGTGTCTTCCCTAAGGTTTCATCATAATATAAGTGTAGTGTAGAAAAATTTATCCCTTTACATTTTCACACTTGTTTGGACCCTCCTTGTGGATTTTGGCTAACTGTTGCCTTGATTTAGTGTTGTAAAGTGGATGAGACATTTGCATTAGGTCTTGGGCCCTTGTGAACTAATGGATTTTAATGACACCTTGCTAAAGTGTTGTGAAGTGTTTTGATTCGCTTTCACACTTTTCTAGAGTTTTATCAAATAATCAAACTAAATAAACCTACTTTTAATCAAAATCAACCTTAATCTTTCCTTATTTAGAGTGTTGTAAAGTTCTATAGAAGACTTTCACATTTCTCTAGGCTTGTCATTAATAATTGGTATTTATTATTCTTTAATTATCCCTATTTTACATCCACAAGACTTTTTTATTACATCTTTTCAAGGATAATCCCAACATCAATCATTGACCAATCACAATCTAGGTGTTTATGGCTTGTGTGGCCTAGATTTGGTGATCCGGGACACATTTTCCACCTTCGGCAAATGAGTTCCATCTATATTTTTGGGTCTCAAACCTATTTTTACACCTTTCTAAGAACTTTTCATTTTTGGTCCCATACATTATGCCAGATGGGACTCATTGACCATCTTGGGAAAATGAGTTATGTGTGGCACAAAATTAAAATTAATTCAAATTTCAAGGAGGATTTTATCCTCCTAGATCTGATGTCAACTTGTAGTGTTGTAATTTTGGGAATTCTTGCATAATTAAGTATAAATACAAGTTTATTTCACACATTTTACACTAGCAAGTTGAATGAGCATCCTCATAGAAAAGTTGAGTTCACAAGTCCATTCAAGTGTTTACAAGAGCATTCAAGAGCATTCAAAGGTAGAATTCTTCATCAATTGTTGCATCAATTCAACATCCATCATCATATCAAGCATATCAAGCATCAATCATGCTATTGAGCTAGTGTTGTGATGTAGCACCGAAGATCCAATATCAAGCATTGTTCTACTCCTATTGTCAAGATCAAGATCTACATCCTTCATGGTCATTTCATGTTGAGTTTTAGATTTATAAAGCATCATTTACAAGACATCACTCAAGGTATAATTTTTCATATTTCATATCTTATGTTTCATGATCCATTTCCTTATTTCATTGTTTCATTATTTGGTTTAATTACCTAAGAGGGGTTTGACCAAGGAAAAACCCCATTCCCTAACAATCAACACTTTTTTTCTCTCTATCTCTCTCTCTCTTTGTGTGATTGTAGATCTAGGTTCTTTGAAGACTTGAAGATCATTAGATATTAGGTTACAAGTTTTTTGAAATTGTATCCCCATTTACAAAGTCATAATATTCACTAAGAGGTCATCTATAACCCGAAAATTAGAGTTTCAGATATGTGAACTTGGAGAATGGGATTGAGCAGACTGAGAAGAGTAGATTTAGACATTGAATTTCTAGAAAATTCAAACTAGACTCATTCACCACAAGTGGTGAATGAGTCCCACTGTAGGTTTTTTTTGGAGATCTTTGTAGATTTGGACATCCATTTTCCTGAAACCTACTCCTGTGTAGAAGTCCAAAAATGGGACTAATTTTCCCAAAATTGTAAATGAGTCCCAGTAGGCCAAAATTTCATGATTTGTAGAATTTCCAATCTCCATTCAAGTCTCTACAAGTTTCCAACTGCACACATTCTATATTGCAACTTTCTATTTGGTTTTACTCTTCTAGGTCATTTTGTAACTCATTGCATCAATTAAGGGTTTAGTGTTGCATTTTACATTGCATTAGTCTTTCCAAGTTCTTACTTGGTGGTGAGCCCCTCTTATAATTTGGAATCATATCCTAGGATAACTTATTTTCAGATCTCTCCCTCCATTATTTATTGGATTGATATCTCTATGGTGCCCTTGAGTGTAGCAAGTGTGAAATAGGAACCTTTTTCTTGTAATTTATTCATCTAAGGTGTGGTGTACTATTTTCATAACTACATTTTGGTGAACCTTCATTTGGAATGGCTTATTTTTTTATTTGGAGTCCATCGTCATCCTAGATCTATCTTGCATTGAATTTGCATTAAGTTTTTCATTAGTTATTTGACACCTAAGGTTTCTAAATTTTGCTTTAGTCAAAGTGCATATACGTTGCATTTTTGCATCTCAAATCATTAAAAATCATCTAAAAATGGTATTTTTATTTAGGATACACATCATACAAACTAAAAATCATGAAACAATTAATTGAAATTTTTTGAAAATTTTGGAAAAAATCCCTACTAGAACTCATTCAGCATTTTGGGTGAATCAATCCTAATGCACCCCTAAAACTACCTTTTACAATACTAAAAACCTTTTTTCTGCACTTTTGTTTGCTACCATTCACTATCTATTTAAGTTGGGAAATTTTCTATTACATGTATTTCACTAAATCTAGCTTAATTTAGTCCATTTCATGCATTGCTTAATTAAAAATTTACATTTACAATATTTCACTTTTAGATTTTTGCATTGTGTAATTAGAAAATTACCTCGTTTCAAATCTAAAAATTGCATTTCAGTTTAGGTCATAGAATTGCACTTTATTTACTTTTCCATGATAGCATGTTTTCGTTCAAGAGACATGGCTTTGATATGGTTAAAAATGGATTGCATAAGTACAACATCGGGTGATCCCAAAAAGTTGGTTTACAATTTTTGGGAGATTCTGATTTTTGCTAAAATCACATATTTTTAGAAAATATAATGGTTTAAGCCTTTAAAATTTCCATTTAAAGCATTCCAATTGAAGATGGTTTGATCAAACTACCTTAGATCAAACCCCCTTGGATAGAATCCCGCTAGTTTCAAACCATACCTAAAACAGAGTCTCCTTTACACCTAACAAAATGTTGATAAAAAACCACTTTTTATTTACCTTTTGGGGGATCAAATGAATTCATTTAAAATTTATTTTCTGTAGGTATGTAGTCCCTATTATAATCTTCCTAAAAAATATAATTTTAAATAAATTTAATTTTATTATTATATTTTTTTTTATTTCTTGTGAATGTAGGTTTTTCACCAAAAATCAAGCTCTTTGTTCTACACATGGAAAAATAGAATATTATAAAAAAAAATTAAAAATATGAGTGCACCAGATATTGAAGTCCTTGATCCAAGAAAAAAATCAATACATACAAAAAAGGTATGTGTTATGTACCCTATCTGAATTGTAATTGGTTTGACTTCAAAACATTAAGGAAAAAATATTCAATAAAATACTATCTAACTAAGTGGAAGCACTAGATATTGGAGTTATAAATCTAAATTTGAAAGAATTATAATTTTATCCTTCATGGAAAAAAAATTATGCATTATATGGTAAGCATCACTCCTTCAAAATGTTATTTAAAAAAAAAAAACTAGTTTTCGAGGGAGATGGAAAAAGAGGTACAATATAAGTCCAAAAAAAATTTAAAAATAATATTTAGAATCTAAAGAAAAAATTTCACAAAACTCTAGTTTGTATCATTTTCAAATTCCTCATGTTTTAGCCACTATAGGTGGCCAAAACTGAAGATTTAAATAGAAAAAATTATTTCAATGTCTAGTATGGCCAAAAATTGTAAACAACTATTTTGGGATCACCCCATCCATTCTTATGAGTTCAATTTATATTACAACAATGAGGTCATTAAGAAACATGTTAGTTATCATTCTACTATCTTTCATAATTATGAGAACATCCTAGAGAAATTGGATCAAACCATTGACACAATCCTTAATATTACATTGCCCATTGGTGAGGATGGTAGTGTAGATAATCATAACAATCATACTTATTCTTATCCCAATACCTATCCTCTTACTGATGAAGGTATCTTTGTGAAATAAGATACAACCATTGAGAGTCTTGATTTTCCCTCTCCTTCTCCCTCTTTGGAAGATATTAGAAAATAAGAAGATGAGATCATAGAAACATTTCTAAACATCACCTTACCTAGTCTCCATTCATCCCTTGCTTGTGAGAATGTTTTAGCCAAAGAGGATGATATCATAGATACCCATGAAAATCAAAATTTTCCTTCTCATAATATCCCTCCTCGATAAGAAGAGGATAGATTGGTGTTAGAAGATGCACCTATTGAGAGTGATGAAAATTGTGTTCCTCCCTTCCCCAATGCTCCTACCATTTAGAAAGATCTATTTTATAAGCATGAAAATCATAGTTTTCCTTCTTTTGATACATCCCCTACTCGTGATAAAGTTACTTTACAAAATTCAACCATGGAATGTGATGAAAATATTACATGCTCCACTACTAGGGTAGATATTATGGAACAAGAGAATGAGACCTTAGAGAAAAAGGGCAATCAAATATAGCCTTCTTCTAATATCCCCAATATCGATAAACAAGAAAATCCAACCATTGATAACTCACTTACATGCGATGAATTTATTTTAGAAGAACCAAGCTTTGAATGTCATGAACGTCTATTTTGTAGTTCTCCTAAAAACTCTCCTCCTAGGGAGGATATCATGGCACAAGAAAATAATAACAATTACAATAATGATATTAGGCCCTTAGATGAAAATGATATAGTAGTAAATTAGACTCCCCTTCACTAAGAGATGTTAATATTTGTTGGTGTAAATAAATGTGTTGTACCCTTTCCTAGGTCATGATTACACATTAGTTAAGTTTACTTAGGGACCACATAGGAGGTTGTTGGAGATTTTCCTCTTTTGGTGGACTTGACATGTCATTACTTTATCACTTCCACCTTTTGTCGACACATCATGTGATTATCTCTCCACCCTTTGTGGGTGATCCACCTTTTGTGGTAATTATCACATTATCACTTTTCCACTTTAGGTGGAGTGATAGATTTTCATAGTTGTCTCATATCATAAGATTACGACACTTGTCATAATCTTATGCCTTTCCATGTTCTCACCTTGGCTATATAACCAAGGGGTCCTCTATGTACATTTTCTCATCATATCAATTTTGTATTCATTGATAAGAATACAGTTTGTTCTTGTCATATTGCTTTTGTCTCTCTTATGCTTGTGCTTTCTATTAGGCTATAGATCTTGAGTGGTTACTTTCATAGCCAATTCTTACATGGTATCAGAGCCATTAGAGTGTCTTTATATTGTCATTTTGGAGAGATTCTGGGGGGGTTCTTTTTTTGGTCTTATTTTGCAATTTATCGATTTTGCACACTTCAATTGCAGGTTGAAGCAATTTTTTTTTTCCTGAAGGCCATTCAAAACTCCTAAATTTGTACAATTTTTTCAATTTTCACAAAAAAAATTTTAGTTAAATATTTATGTGATTTATCTATTATTTTGGGGCAAAATATTATTGGTCGGCATAAATTTTGGCATACTCTACGGTCAAGCCCACACTGTAAGCATTTCCTTCAGATTCAACATTCTCAATACCCTATTTCAGATCATACACATTGGTTAGTGCATGTACGCATCATCAACGGTCAAGGCTATAGCTTCTAAGAGCTTATTGGATTTTTTTAATCTTCGGTGGCACTTCTTGTCATTTGGTCGGTGTCATCCTCTGTTGGTTGATGTCCTTCATTGCAGATCAACCAACTTCATTGATGATTTGAAAGAGGCTCCCAGGCCCTATCCCATATTGTGACATCATCGAGGGTTTTTTTCGGCGCCGAATTCTTCTCCATTGGCCTTTAAACCATCAGCCAACCTCATACTCTTCTCATCAGCATATTCACATTAGCGGTTTATTATATTGTTCCTTATTTGCGATAGGACGGATCACATCGACAGTCCAATAAATTGTTGATCCATCAGTAAGAAATCCTTCTAGGGTACGATCGAGTCTTTTGCTTCAGTCAAGCATCATACTCAGCATCAAACCTGCTCACTTATTCGGCGTCCTCCTACATTGGAAGCATTGGAGGTTGTTGCTCCTTGTCCAATCATTGACAAGCATCAGATCACATCATCCCTTTGTCCAGATCGCATATCTCATCAGTGGGCTCGATATAAATCATCATTTAATACTTTGTCGGGCTAGTATATCATTCAGTGTCTACATTACTTGTCTTCACTGTAGGGTATGAAGTCCTTGTTTCCCCCTAGTTTTCTAATCGGCGTCCTAAGTCCTCATGTCAGTGATTTCTCCCTGTCACTGGACTGTTGACGTTTTTTAAAAAACTCACCAGGCCGACCATCGGTCATTTCCCATAGCCAGTGACGACCTTTGGCCTCGTCAAATTACTGCATGGTTGATCCTTTGTCCCATCAAAGCACAGTCATAGTGCAATACCCGGTACAAGTCAGATCCTCGGTCATCTTTGTCTAGTCAGGGGCTTGTCTGGGTGGTTTAATCTCTTTCCTCTTGCGTCATAAGCTACATTATTGCTAGTCAAATCCCTGCCATCAAATCCTCGCTACTAGTAAAATATTTTAAATGGAATTTTATACATTGTAGGATTTATATTTATAAGGCTTTGTTTATATAAACTTTGTTATAAAGGTTGACATTGTATTGGTGATTATGGTGGGTGGCCCGCGGGTGGCATGGTCACCAGGGCCCCACCTCCATACCACCTGCTCAGCACCATTGGTGGAGCACTGCAAAAACCTTTTTTTTTTTACTTTTTCAATAATGGAGGTCATATGTCGTTACCAGGGGTGGTATTTTTGACCCAATTAGTAATGTATTTTTGCAGTCATTTAGTGTGAAAGGTCCTCTTTTAGGCCTTATTTTTCATTTTTGCATAACTTTTGCTCCAGAGGGCAAAATTTTGCAAACGAAATATCATTGGAAAGGTGGCAATCTCAAAATTCCAATAGTGCTAATGTTTCTTTAGAATTTTTCTATTTGGTTGCATTTATTGTTCGTTGAAGTTTGAAGGTCTAGTTGCACTCCCACGCTTTTTAGAGTTTCTCATGCAATTTTGCATCCTGATCATAGTTGTAGTAGTTCTCCTCTTCTAATGTTGTAAACACACTAAAATAAAGTGCCAAAATATTTCTATTTCTATGTACTATGTCATGTATTATATGCTTCTTTGGGTTGATCTATGTATCTAGGGTTAGTTCCTATATACTCAGCATATGCAACGGTTGGTTACCCATGCATTTAGGTGAGATGGACTAATCACCATATAGACTCCTATTTTGGAAGCACTCTACTTGTTTTCAGAAGTTCAGTTCTACATCCAGAGACTTGGTGCATGGTTCCAGTGAGACTTGGATTGTACAATTTGTGCATGGCTCTAGTGAGACTTGGATTGTACCAATCTGCTATTGATGGGCATTCAGTTGATGCTCATGCAATTTTCTTCTTGGTTCTGACCTTATTCCTAATGTAGTGTGGATTCATCTACAATTCTTCATTGAAAAATTCTCCAGTTACCTTTGAGTTGACAAATTCAACTTAGTCACCAGTTATGTGGCTTCTTCTGTAGTTGTACCTGATTCTTTTTATCAGTGCTTGTCACAGTTTGGAATTTCTTTTGGAACAACATTTGGAGGACTCACCATCATCCTTGGTCCGCTCTACATCATTCCTCACATTTTTCTTCTTTGTCTCCTTCTTCAGTTGAGATTTGGGGACTCTTGGAATTGTGACATTTGATCAGTGACTCTCCATTGAAGAGGGGTTGCATGTACTTCTTCATTCATCTTATTAGGGGGAATTTTTCCTCGATCGAGGTTTTGTCCTTTCTAGAGCATGTTTCTTGTTTTGTTTCTCTCTTTTGGGGAAGAGTTTTTTCCCACATGGTTTTCTCCTTTTCTCCACTTTATGAGGGATTGCATTACATTTGTACATGGGTACCTAACATGGCCTAGTAGCCGGGACCCATCTTGCACTTTTTCCATTTGTGTACATTCTCCCTAACTTGCACTTAAGGGGGGGTGTTGGTGTAATTAAATGTGTTGTACCTTGTCCTCGGTCATGATTACACCTTAGTTAAGTTTACTTAGGAACCACATAGGAGGTTGTTCGATATTTTCCACTTTTGGTGGACTTGAAATGTCATTACTTTATCACTTCCACCTTTTGTGGACACATCATGTGATTATATAACCACCCTTTGTGGGTGATCCACCTTTTTGTGGTGATTATCACATTATCATTTTTCCACTTTACTTGGAGTGATAGCTTTTCATAGTTGTCTCATGTCATAATCTTATGCCCTTCTATGTTCTCACCTTGGCTATATAACCAAGGGGTCCTCTAAATACGTTTTCTCATCATATCTTTTTTGCATTCATTGATAAGAATACGGTTTATTCTTGTCATATTGCTTCTATGTCTCTTATGCTTGTGCTTTATATTAGGCCTCTAAATCTTGGATGGCTACCTTCATAGCCAATTCTTACATGGTATCAGAGCCATTAGAGTTCCTTTAGATTATCATTTTGGAGAGATTCTAGGGGGTTCTATTTTTGGTCTTATATTGCAATTTGTCGATTTTGGACACTTCAGTTGCAAGTTGAAGCAAAAAAAAATTGCCTGAAGGTTGTTCGGAACTCCTAAATTGGTACAATTTTTTTAATTTTCGCAAAAAATATTTTAATTAAATATTTATGTGATTTATCTATTATTTTGGGGCAAAATATTATTGGTCGACATAAATTTTGGCATACTCTATGGTCAAGCCCACACTGTAAGCATTGCCTTCAGATACGACATTCTTAGTAGCCTATTTTAGATAGTACGCATTGGTCAGTGCATGTATGCGTCATTAGCGGTCAAGGCTATATCTTCTATTAGATCTGCGAGCACTCTTCATAGCTTATCGCTATTTTTTAATCTTTAGTGGCCCTGCTTATCATTTGGTCGGCGTCATCCTCTGTTGGTTGATGTCCTTCATTGCAGATCAACCAACTTCATCAACAATTTGAAAGAGGCTCCCAGGCCCGATCCTATCTTGTGACATCGTCTTGGGTTTGTCATCAGCGTCAAATTCTTCTCCATTGGCCTTTAAACCATCAGCCGACCTCATACTCTTCTCATCGGCATTGTCACACTGGCGGTTTATTGTATTGTTCCTTATTTGCGATAGGACGGATCACATCAACTGTCCAATAAATTGTTAAGCCATCAATACAAAGCCTTGCAGGGTACGATTGGGTCTTTTGCTTCAGTCAAGCATCATACTCGACATCAAACCTGCTCACTTATTCGGAATCCTCCTACATCGGTAGCATTGGAGGTTGTCGCTCCTTGTCCAATCATTGATGGGCATCAGATCACATCATCCCTTCATCCAGATCACAGATCTCATCGGCAGGCTCCATATAAATCATCATTTAATACTTTGTCAGGCTATCATATCATTCAGTGTCTATATTACTTATCTTCACGGTTGGGTACGAAGGCCTTGTTTCCCCCTAGTTTTCTGATTGGCATCCTAAGTCCTCATTTCGGTGATTTCTCCCTGTCACTGGACTGTCGGCGTTTTTTAAATCACTCACCAGTCTGACAATTGGTCATTTCTGATAGCTAGTGATGACCTTTGGCCCCATCAAATTGGTGCATGGTTGATCCTTCGGCTCGTCAAAGCACAATCATAGTGCAATACCTGGTACGAGTCAGATCCTCGGTCGTCTTTGTCTAGTCAGTGGATTTTCCAGGGTGGTTCATTGTATTTCCTCCTGTGTCATAAGATGCATTATTGCTAGTCAAATCCCTACCATCAAATCCTCGCTACTGGTAAAATATTTTAATTAGAATTTTAGACATTGCAGGGTTTATATTTATAAGGTTTTGTTTATATAAACTTTGTTATAAGGGTCGACATTGTATTGGTGATTGCAGTGGGTGGCACGTGGGTGGCATGGCCACCGGGGCCCCACCTCCACACCACCTGCTGACCACCATTGGTGGAGCGGTACAAAAACCTTTTTTTTGAATTTTTCCAGTAATGGAGGTCATATGCCATGACTAGGGTTGGTATTTTTGACCCAATTAGTAATGTATTTTTTCACTCAGTTACTGTGAAAGGTCCTCGTTTAGGCTTTTTTATGTTTTTGGATAACTTTTGCTCCAAATGGAAAAATTTTGCAAACAAAATATCGTCGGAAAGGTGGCAATCTCAAATTTCCAATGGTGCTGATGTTTCTTCAGAATTTTTCTATTTGGTTACATTTATTGCTCATCGAAGTTTGAAGGTCTAGTTGCACTCCCGAGCTTTTTAGAGTTTCTCATGCAATTTTGCATCTTGATTATAGTTGTAGTAGTTCTCCTCTTCTAATGTTGTAAATGCACTAAAATAAAGTGTCAAAATCTTTTTATTTCCGTGTACTATGTCATGTATTGTATGCTTCTTTAGGTTGATCTATGTATCTAGTGTTAGTTCCTATATACTCGATGTATGCAGTGGCTGGTTACCCATGCATTTCATTGAGATGGACTAATCAACATATAGACTCCTATTTTGGAAGCACTCTACCTATTTTCAGAAGTTCAGTTCTACATCCAGAGACTTGGTGTATGGCTCCAGTGAGATTTGGATTTTACAAATATTCTATTGATGAGAATTCAGTTGATACTCACGCAGTTGTCTTCTTGGTTATGACCTTATTCTTTTTGCAGTACGGATTCATGTACAATTCTTCATTGACAGATTATGCAGTTACCTTTGAGTTGACAAATTCAGCTTAGTCACCAGTTATGTGGCTTCTTTTACAGTTGTACCTGCTTCTTTCTATCAGTGCTTGTCATAGTTTTTCATTTCTTTGGGAACAACATTTTGAGGACTCACCATCATCCTTGGTCTACTCTACATCATTCCTCACATTGTTCTTCTTAGTTTCCTTCTTTAGTTGAGATTTGGGGACTCTCGGCATTGTGATATTTGACCAGTGACTCTCCATTGAGGGGGGGTTGCATGGACTTCTTCATTCTTCTTATTGGGGGGACTTTTTCCTCACTTGAGGTTTTGTCCTTTCTAGAGCATGTTTCTTGTAATGTTTCTCTATTTTGGGGAGGATTTTTTTCCCACGTGGTTTTCTCCTTTTCTCCACTTTATGAGAGAGTGCATTACATTTGTACATGGGTACCTAAAATGGCTTAGTAGCTTGGACCCATCTTGCATTGTTTGCATTTGTGTACATTCTCCCTAAGTTGCACTTAAGGGGGGTTGTTGGTGTAATTAAATGTGTTGTACCTTGTCCTAGGTCATGATTACACCTTATTTAAGTTTACTTAGGGACCACATAGGAGGTTGTCAGAGATTTTCCTCTTTTGGTGGACTTGACATGTCATTACTCTATCACTTCCACCTTTTGTGGACACATCATGTGATTATCTCTCCACCTTTTGTGGTGATTATCACATTATCACTTTTCCACTTTAGGTGGAGTGGTAGCTTTTCATAGTTTTCTTATGTCATAAGATTACAAAACTTTTCATAATATTATGCCCTTCTATGTTCTCACCTTGGCTATATAACCAAGGGGTCCTCTATGTACATTTGCTCATCATATCATTTTTGCATTCATTGATAAGAATACAGTTTATTCTTGTCATATTGCTTCTATCTCTCTTATGCTTGTACTTTCTATTAGGCCTCTAGATCTTGGGTGGTTACCTTCATAGCCAATTTTTAAAATATTAATATTCAACCTCAACTCATCCTCTACCCACCTTCACACAAACCACAAACTCAAAAAAAACCCGAACTTATATCCTTTACCCACCTAAGAATGATGTTTTACAGTAACCGAGTCATAATACAGTTGCTCATACATATAACATTAGAAAAAATCCACAACCAAAAAAAAGCACCTTAAAAAACCTTATCTTTACCTAATCCTATCTTGCCTAGTCCCCCTCATTTTCTTGGACAAAATGGAAAGGAGTATGATTTTGTTGAAGAACTAAAGAATACTCCTACTAAGATATCATTATGGGAGCTTATTCAAGCATCTCCTCACTACCACAACATGATTAAAAATTCCTTACAACAAGTTCCTATCACTTCTAATGCGTAACCAAATGATATAGCAACCATGATTCAAGGACTTAATACTGACATTATTTTCCTCCAAAGTGAGCTCCCTCCTTTGGAAGTGCAAAAACAAAATGAAGCTTTCATAATAATATCTCAATACAAAATAAAAGGGATAAAGAGAACCCTTTTTGATAATTTATGTACTCTTAATGTTTATAGCATTAACCTTTTGGATAGGCTTGGTGTGGATAAATAAAAAATTCAACCTAAATCTTTATCTATCAAGGGATTTGACAATATGCGAAAACAATTGGTTGTTGTGATCTCTTTACCTATTATAGCTGGAAAGGCCACATTAGAAACACTGATCCATGTTATGCCCCATGATCTTTCATATAATCTCATTTTAGGTAGACCATAGATTCATGCAATGAATGGGGTGCCTTGCACTCTTAATTTTAAAATGAAATATATCTATAACAAAAAAGTGTACACACTCAAATAAAACCCTAGCCCAAACAGTTGTTTAAACATTGAGAAAAACAAGTTTAATCCTTTAGCAACATTGACACCAACGACATAAGTAGAATGCATGCAACAAAAAGATAGAAAAAAACATTAAGGAAGCCATGAAGCTATTAGAAGATTATTGGGGTTCCTTAGAATTCAAACCAACATTCATGGGAGAATACAAGATCATACACAAAGACTCTGAAAATGGAAAAATAAAAAATTATAATGTTAACACAAAACATGAAAGACCCTTTGAAAGCATCCACCTCCACTACTTTAGAACAAAAGACAACTAATTACACAAAAACCTTTGAAAATTTTGATTACGAACAACCACTAGATCCAAAAGCAATGAAAAAGCTTTATGGAAAAGGTTATGAACTTATGAAACAAGTTTAGTATAGTGGAAAAGGATTTTGTGCTAGAGAACAAGGTATCCATAACCCTATAGAACCTAAAACATAGGAAATAACTCATGGTATTGGTTATTGTCCTTTGATAAAAAAAAAAAAAAAATCACTTCATACCAACACTATTACAAAACATCCTTCTAAGCTGACTTTAATAGTAGTGCATCCTAAATTGATAGACACTAGTGGCCTTGATTGTTATCTTTTGCAAGAAATGAAACAAACAAAGAAATATTTTCTTAATGTCAATGTCATCATGCAAAACACTAGTTAATTATTTAAATTCATTAGATTCTACACCCTCGTGTAACGAAGAGAAAAAAATCACAATCTAAAGAGTCTTATGTAGGTATGACATCTTGTACTAAGCAATAGATATCTTTGCCACAAAATAAAGGAACAAATTCTACTCTTGATCAAGAAGGTATCTTGTCAAGACTCCTCTAGGATTGTTTGATATCCCTCCCTCCAAGAACATGAAATAAATTTTACTACAAACATTCAATTTGCACCTATCATAGAAATCATGGCCATTCTACTAATGAATGTAAGGCTTTAAGTAACAAAATTCAAAATCTTAAGGTTCATGGTGCGCTTCCTTGTGTTGAGGCACCTAGATCCTCTAATTGAAACTTATCTTCATCCTATTTGGATCATCCTTGTTCTGCACTAAGTTGAGGAGAAGGCTTAGTTAGCCTCCTCCTTGTATGTCACTTGTCATTGTCTCTTTTGGCTAGTTGATCACCTTTTAGGTACATATAAGAGCAAGCTTGGGATGTGCATGACATGCATTAAGTTGGCTTGCATGTGACATACTTTTTCATTATGTAGTTTGATTCAAAAACATATGACTTGGCATAGGGATTTCCAACTAAGCTCTCATTTCTTCTTGTAATTTAAAGAAATTTCTCATAGCAATGGTGTAAGAAACTGCTTTAAAGTGGGGGCATACACCAACACTCATGTTTCACTATGTGCTTTTCTTTCTTCTTGCAATGTGTCCTTTTCTAAGTGGTGGTTTCATTGGCCTTGATTTCCTCCCAGAGCACAAAATTTCTTTGAGTTCTCATCTCTTGGAGACATTAGGCAAGATTCTCCCTAAGAAGAGACCTTGCACAAATTAAGAAAAATCCCTTTGAACAAACCTTACACTATTTTGCATTTATAATGTCTATCAGTTTCAAGCATATGAAGTTTTGCTTGCCTCATGGAGCTCGAAGATCATTTTTGTGTGGCACATTATAAAATTTATTAGGAGGTATAACTTTGGTATGGTTTGAGTGGGAAGCCTAATTGAGGCATGACTTTCCCCATAGCCACTCGTGTGTGTGTGTGAGAGTGCATACCAACCATGAGTGTATGTTGCTCACCTTTTTAGACTTCTCACCCAATAGATAGCCTGTAGGTCTATCCCCTTAGAGTGAGTATGCATTTTTTTTAACAAACATCCTAGATCTGATCCACATCATGTTGGACAAATGGTTGAAGCTTGATCCACCTCATTTTTATTTTTACTTTCTTTCCTTTCTCTTTAGTTATTGACATTGCATTTTTGTGTATCTTATTTTGCTGCATATCACACATATTGTGCATGTCCTTTCATGCTTATGTTAGTTTGATTTAGGATCTTGGATCCTAGGGGCTTGACTGCCTCCTTGACCTTTGTAATCCTAGACGATCCACATTGGTACATTGGAACCCCTCTTGAATGTCTACTTTAGTGTGAGTTTGAAGCAGGTTCCTCCTCTCACTAAAGTGGGGAGTAAATAGTGTAGAAAAATGTATCCCTTTACATTCCCACACTTGTTTGGTCCCTCCTTGTGGATTTTGGCTTAATTTTTCCTTGATTTCGTGTTGTAATGTGGATGGCACATTTGCATTAGGTCTCTGGCCTTTGTGAACTAATGGATTTTAATGACACCTTACTAAAGTGTTGTGAAGTGTTGTGATTCACTTACACATTTTTTTAGGGTTTTATCAAATAATCAAACTTAATAAACCTATTTTTAATCCAAAGCAACCTTAATCTTTCCTTATTTGGAGTGTTATAAAGTTTTGTAGCACACTTTTACATTTCTCTAGGCTCATCATTAATAATTGGGCTTTCTTATGCTTTAACTGGTCCTATTTTACATCCACAAGCCTTGTTTATTACATTCTTTCAAGGATAATCACAACATCAATCATTTACCAATCATAATTGAGGTGTTCTTGACTTGTGTGGCCCAAATTTGGTGATTTAGGACTCATTCGTCACCTTGGGCGAATGAGTACCACCTAGGTTTTTGGGTCTCAAACCTATTTTTAGACCTTTCTAAGCACTTTTGGTTTTTGGTCCTATACATTATGCCAGATGGGACTCATTTTCCATCTTGGGGGAATGAGTCCTATGTAGTCCAAAATTAAAATTAATTCAAATTTCTAGTGGGATTTTATACTCCTAGATATGATGCCAGCTTGCAGTGTTGTAATTTCAGGAATTCTTGCATAATTAACCATAAATACAAGTTTCTGTCACTTATTTTACACCTAGCAATTTGAATGAGCATCCTCATAGAAAAGTTGAGTTCACAAGTGTATTCAAGTGTTTGCAAGAAAATTCAAGAGCATTCAAGGGTAGAATTTTCCATAAATTGTTGCAGCAATTCAAGATCCATCATCATGTCAGACATATCAAGAATCAAGCATGTTATTGGGCTAACATTTAATGTAGCATTAAAGATCCAAGATCAAGCATTTTTCTATTCTTATTGACAATATCAAGATCTACATCCTTTATGGTAATTTCATGTCACTGAGTTGTAGATTTATAAAGCATCATTTACAAGACATCACTCAAAATATTATTGTTCATGTTTCATATATTATTTTTCATGTTCCATGTCCTTATTTCATTGTTTCATAATTTGGTTTTGATTACCTACAAGGGGTTTGACCAAGAAAAACCCTCATTCCCTAACAATCAACAAGTTCTCTCTCTCTCTCTCTCTCTCTCTCTCTCTCTCTCTCTCTCTCTCTCTCTCTCTCTCTTTGTTTGATTGTAATCTAGTTTCTTTGAAGACTTGAAGATCGTTGAGATTGGGTTACAAGTTTATTGAATTTTTCCCCCTATTTGCAAATCATAATCTTCACTAAAAGGTCATCTACAACCCAAAATTAGAGTTTTGGATTGTGAACCTATAAGAGCATATTAAGTAGACTAAGAAGAGAAAATTTAGACTTTGAATTTCTAGAAAATCCAAACTTGTTCTTTGTGGGAGTCTTTGTATATTTGGACACCCATTTTCCTAAAACCTACTCCTATGTAGAAATCTAGAACTAGATTGATTCACCCAAAATGGAAAATGAGTCCCAATAGGCCAAAATTTTAGGATTTGTAGAATTTCCAGTGTCTATTCAAGTCTCTATAAGTTTCCAAGTGCACACATTCTGTTTTGCAACTTTCTTTTTGTTTTACATTTTTTTCTAGGTCATTTTGTAAGTCATTGCATCAAATTAGGGCTTAGTGTTGCATCTTACATTGCATTAGTCTTTCCATGTTCTTACTTGGTGGTGAACCCCTCTTATAATCTAAAATCATATCCTAGGATAACTTATTGTTAGATCTCTCCCTCCATTCTTTATTGGATTGAGATCTTGAAGGTGTCCTTGAGTGTAGCAAGTGTGAAATAGGAACCCTATCCTTGTGCTCTATTCATCCAAGGTGTGGTGTACTATTTATGTGAATAAAATAATGAAAAATATATGAATGATCATAATGTATCTTAAATAAGACCATACCCAATGCACTAAAAACCTTAATAACACATGTTTGAATATTAATATGTTGATTTATCACTATCAAAACCTTAAACCTCCTTTCAATATAAAAGGAAGAAATGAATGAGACAAACATATGAATTATCACCCCTAATGATGTGATTTAGTCTAAGACTACACTTCATACTTGAAAGAAAACTAGACAATAGTGCATAAAGGTCTAATTTTTTAGTTGAATGACTCTTTTTCACATATTGTATTACTAAAGCTATGAGCTATGTAGACATGGAATAACTACTATCGTAGCTAAAAGATATTATGATGGTTTTTTTGTGTAATGGAGTGATGGAGGGTTAAACTTACTACAAATTAGTACTTTTATCTTGTAAGTATAAAAAATTGAATCTCCAAACTAAGTAAATGCATGTGTGATTTAAATGTCCCAACACGTAAAAGATGAAAACTAGAAGGACCTAGTGTGATATATCCCATGTATAATCTCAACTCTATGCACATAGGAGACACACCATAGGATTATTACATCAAGCATAGAACAATCTTGAACAATCGATGATTAAATAAATGAGCTTCTTGTACTAGAGTGAATAGACTCTCTATGAAAGATTCATAACTTTTTTACAATATTTATGATGATTAACTAATCACTTATAATACACTCATTAGCAAATATAATTAGGGGAACATGCATCATTCCCAAAAGCTCATGCAAAACACATGGATACATTTAGACTTAGTAAAAATACATGGATATATTATTCTTCAATGAGCTATAAAATTAATTTTTAGAATGGACTAAGATTGAAAATAAAATATTTAAAAACCCTAAAACTATTACAATCTACCTTATAGATTTTTATCTCTTTGTTCGATAGCAAATTTACTAACATGTTACATTTTTATATTTCTCTCTCTGTATAAATTATAATTTATTGATTCAAACATCTATGACTTAGGTATGTACCTATAATTTGACCCCTTAACATAGGCCCCTATTCACTCAACACGTTAATCCAATCCCTTCAAAATTTTGTATAACCATCAGGATAAAATTTATAATCAATTAGTTTCTACTTGCATAACGTATACTTAAATTTAAGGGCCAGATACAATCATACTATTATCGTTATTTCAAATAATCCATGTGCCTTGTGTAACGTCCCGATATGCTTCGATGCTAACTTGACAAGCATAGTGAAAAAAAATATTTAAAAAAAAAAATTATTCGCACATATGGAATGCATCGCGGTATTGGTTTATTATACAAGTACTCCAAAAGACTTACTTCGAGTTGAACGTCCAAATTAGTCGAAAGCAGTTTTAAAAATTAATAATAAGTAAAAGCGAGCGGAATGCACGGAGGACATTAGCTGTTAAGATGCCGTTTCTGAACTATAAGTAGCAGTCGTTTCCCCCACAAAGTACATCATCTGTGCTTGCTCACATGGCGAAGGGCATATATGTGTTTCTCATGTTTTTATTGCTCACAGCTTCTGGTAATATTTATTCTTCTTCTATTCAATATTAGTAGTTTTTTTTTTTTCTTTTTGATACCAAAAATCTGACTAGATACTCATTTGTAATATGATCAGTGTCCATGGCTGATGACCATCCGGGATATTGTAGAACCTTCAGCGGCGAACTTCCTAGGCCATGCTTTAAATTTAGGAAAGGAGAGTGCAACGATAAGTGCATAAATGAAGATCATCAAGAATTTGGAGAATGTGATGGGTTTTGCGTCTGTTATCATCGCTGTTGATTAAAATTGTTACTTATGTGAATGGAGAAAACAAGGCCTATAAATAGAGTCAATTAGAAAGTATATCAGAGTGGAGTGGATTAGATTAAGTAATATCATATAGAAAATATAATGACAGTATAAATAGTAATAAATAAATAGAAAGCATATCAGAGTCGAGTGGATTAGATTAAGTATTATCAAATAGAAAATATAATGGCAGTATAAGTAGTAATAAATAAATAGAGAGGTTGTTTAATCTTCTCATTAAATAATTAATATTATTTAATGAAGATAATGTGATCTTTGCATTTGAATATTTATAAAGGTCCTAAATAATTATGGGTCAAAATCAAAGTATTCTTCTCTATTTTATGTTGGGTTAAATTTATTTTCTTAGATCTAATTTACAAATACAAACATGTTTTGTATTAAGAAATATCTCAAATTTTCTACCATTTGGTTCTTTGATTACTAGTCAATATTTTTTGTCAATAGTAAGACTTGTTATATAACTAATTTACTCCGTGACAATGTTTTATTTGATTATAAACAATGTTTTATTAAATATGAATAAGACAATTTAATTTTGTTTTAGTGGGTGTGATTTTATTAAATTTAATTCAAATAAAATATGATTATTTGTTGATATTAACCTTAATCTACATGTCCTGTCTATGCAAGAGATTTCATTTTAGTTACACTTGCTCAACTGGATAAGGTTTCAAATGTCAAATAAATGTTGACCTAGATATTCAAGTGGGCTCTCAATTAAATTCATTAAATTAAAAAAAAATTAATTATGTAAATAATACTTTACAAAAAATGGTAGAGCTAGATATTGAGAATTGTATATAATGTTTAATAATATGATTTTACTCACATTAAATAATTATGTTACCTCATCCATTTTATTTCTTTATCATTTCTTACTTAGTTTGTATTCCATGGCATTTTAATTTAATTGATTTACTAATGAGTAAATTTTCTAATTATATTTCCTTTTCTTTCACTATATATTTACACCATGGATGTGTCAATATTTATAATAAGTGTGTAGTTGCAAACAATTTATAATGAGAGAAAAAAATCATTGAAACTTTAATTTTATCCCACTTCATAATGGGGTTTTGACCATCTACTATAAAGAGGCAAATGTCATTGACCTAGTGTGAACCATGATATATTGAGTGCCTATAAATTAATTTTAGAACCCTAATTTTATGTGATAGTGTATATGTGTATTCTAAAGTGTTAATGTGGATATAATAATGCAAATTAATGTTCTATTTATTAAACTACACATGTAAGTGATTTTTAGCTTGGTGACACCAAAATTGATTGATGGAGAACATTTTCTCCCTACACACACTATTAATTCTCAATCTCCTTAGTTCAAATAATTATCATGTAATGAAATACTTCCTAATTATTTATTTATTGAAGAAAAATAATTTTGATGGATATGCCACCTTTCTAAGAGTTGGATTTTGTAAAGATGAATGATTATGAGAGAAAAATAGCTCTATTTTTATATGAAATTAATTATAACATAAGTGTTTATTATGAGATAAAAAGAGTGTATTTCATCATGAAAAATATTCCTTACAATTTTACACATCAAATTAAAATAAACATCTTTAGATTATAAATCCATAATACACATTTATATGAGAAATATAAAGAGGATTTCATTCATAAATCTTAAAAACAATTTTAAGTACACTTAAATAAAATAAAAAATAATCTTACCAAATAAAACTATTAAAATACATAATAAATTTAAATAATATCTTTTACATTTACAAATATTACAACAAAATCTATTTCAATCATATCCTATTATCATGCCATTTCATATAAATATGTTTATACAAGTTATAATTTTGTCAGATTGTTAGTGTGCTTAGTTTTTATATTTCTATAATTTGCATATATATTTGTTTAGGTATCTTCTCAAGCCTATTATTTTTTATCCAAGACTATCAGAATAGTTGTCACTATGACAATAAATAAAGTTTCATCATTATTTACATTCCATATAAATATACATTATATACAAATAAAATACATAAGATATATTAAAAGATAGGTTGTAGACCCAATAGAAACATGACCCTCAAGTGCCCCAATGTGGGCATCACCATAGGAGACACAAACCTTAAAAATTAAAAATTATTATTTAATGTTGTGATGTATATCCATGCTTTGTTATAAGGATCCTATTTTAAAAATAATAGAAGTATAATGATATGAATGCAACATTTAATTTTACACCTATCAATCATATTATTCTAATAGTTCTATTCTTATAAAAGCATATATATACATATACACATATACATATATACATACACACACACACACATTGACACCCTTGACATTTTCACACTACCTTAACATCATATTTTTCTTATATCATTAATTATAATAATAATTTACTAATTTTGCAGCTAAATTAATAAAATATATTTAAATTCCTATCATCACAACAATTTTAGGCCAAAAGCACTAGTCAAGGGTGCTTAATGCCCTAGGCCAAAAAGAAAAATGAATGTTTGATTTTTTTATTGGTGGCCTTTCATGATTTGAAAATGGCCCTATGTTGGCCCCTACCCAAAAGGATTAATTAAAGTACATATATAAACATGTTTTCCTCTCATTTTGAACATTAGAAATTAAATTAGAGAGAGGGAGATCAATTAGAAGGAAATTATTGAGAAGTATTGAGTTATCATTTGCTTGCTAGCTTTAGCAATCTATTATGTATGTGATGTAAACTTTTGTAGGTCTATCAAGAAATTAAGGTTTCCATCAATAAACTTATGGTTGGCATCTCTTCTTCAATGGTTTTCACATCAAGGTAACATTATCATTTGTCATTTGTCAATTTTAGTCAATTTTGTTGTTTTGGCCTATTCATGGCCTGGAGCATGTTGTATTGATCATCTTGAATCATTGTATGTGGAGGTAGAAATATTAAAATGGGATTTGAATTAGGAAATACCTTATACAACATATCCTTTTCCCCTCTTTTCATGTGTAAAAGTTAGATCAAGAACTTTCAGTAGGAGATAGCTACAAAATATAGTGTACAAACTGTAACACACATATCAAGGTTTTCACATGCAAAAAAGTATGAATATGGTCTAGCATCCCCCACACCCTCGATCAGCTACTTCATGATCAAATTTTTAATCTAGGTTACTCTTTGTTTCTATATTTTAGATCTTCCTCCTATTTTTGAATTTTTAGTTTTATCCATGCAATAAATTATAGTTTCAAAATATAGGGCTATATTTTAGATTGGCTTGTTAAATAATACACCAAATATTTCATCCTCACAACTCCAAACAACATAAACCCTAGGAGGTTGGCTCTCCCTTGTGGCAATAATTAAATCAACAAAACCTAGTTGATTTATGTTTAAATGTTCTTGATTAGGAGTAAAATAGGTTTTGATGGGACTTGAAACACAATACAGACTAGTTTTGAAGGGCTCTATAACCATTTCATAGAAAATCATGTTGCATACAAGATAATCCACAAACCAATAGTAGCAACAACCTATAGATAAACATGACTAGACAAGCTACAACAAAAAGGGAAACAAGGGACCAAGACCCCTTTACAACCAAGTTTCAACATACACTTTGAACCCTTAGGTAAATAAAGAAACAACCTACACTAGTTAGGCATCAACAAACAAACCACTCAAGAAAGACCCCAATAAGACAAGAAAAATAGACAACTTAATGGTGCAAGAAAACATCAAACCCCTAAACAAAAACACTAGAAAAACCAAAAACCTCACCTGAATAGGGGAGTAAGGGGACACAACAGAACACTAAAGCACAACAACCTTCTTGCAACAACATCTCGCCAACATAATCCCCACCTCCACCTCAATAAGGGGGACCTCCCTCTATAGGAGAGGAATAAATGAGATTCCCAAACTCCAAATCCTTCACTCTTTAGCCCATGTGCACTCCACCTAGATAGGAACAAGCTAAGGAAAAGGGTACTTCGTACCAAATCTATAGCAACCACCTTCACCTCACTAGAAGAGGGATCTGTCTCAATGGGAGAAGTCTTCACCTCCATAGAAGACACCAACTATTGACTTAGAGAGAAAGAAAGAACTTCAAAAAGAGTGGAAAAAAAAACATCCTTAGGTTTAGAGAGAAATACGTCCAAGAAAGATGAATAATGCACTTCAACTAATAGAAAAAACAAAAAAGCTTCTAAGCTTTCAGAATAAAAAATTGTAATAGCTCAACCAAAAATTGATTCTCAATCATTAGCATAAAATAACAGGAACTTCTAGTATTACAAGGGTAGAACATTTGGGTCTTGAAGATCGACATGAAATAAAGCTAGGATGAGAACCAAAAAACTAGAGGAAAAGTAGAGAAGAACCACCATAATGCCCAAAGCCCACCCTCCATAAACAAACTCAATAGCCAATAATGGCTGAGACCCTCAAGAGCATCAGTTCCAAAAAATCTCGAGGTTGTAGCAAACAGAGGAGTAATCATCAAGAGAGGTAAAAGCATTGCCCAATAACACACCTAGCTAGTAGGATAGGTAGAGCATGATGGTCAACACCAGAACCTAAAGCAACTCAAAACAAGAGCACAAGAAGGAAGACAAGAACCTCAAGAGAAAGCTAGGAAAACAAGCACACCAAGGAACCAAACCCTCACAACACTGAGGGTAAGCCACCGATACTTCCACCACAACTAGTGCCTATTCAAAAGCAAACTTCCCATTGAGAATAGAGGCAATCCAAAGCACCCCCAAAGGTCCAAACCCATCATCAAAGAACACACACACCACCAAAGGTCTCCCAAGAATGCTCACATAAACTAAAAAAATAGGAAGAAACACCAACACTAGACCCCTCTCCATAAGTAATAAGGCACACACCTCTTGTGATAAAGGAAAAAGGAGACTGCAAGCAGGTGCAACAAGCACTTCAACAAGGAAATGTTGCACCAACCACCCAGAAATTATGTGTTAGGATTGAGGTTGATTGGAGCAATAAACATTAACAATTATATGACTATTAAATAACCCAAAAATAGCAATGAAGAATAATACAAAAGATATCAACACAAAAATTTAACATGGTTCACCTAATATGGGCTACATCCACAAAAACTCAGCCACCCAATGATTTTATTATCTAGTGTAAAAATAAATTACAATCTCATGAATTACACACACTGCAACTTACATTCCAACCACTTATAACAAGATTTTTGAAAGCTTCTAGAATTGGGGTTTTACAAAGTCATTTTTCCACATGATGTGTTAGTGGGAAGACCTTCACATGTTAATAGAAATAAATAAATAAATAAATAATTGGAGGTTGTGCCCCCAAACCCATGCTATCGAGGGTTACCACCCCCTAACCTCCACTATTGGGGGTTGCCACCCTCAAACCCTTCTTGGGGCCTAGCCTGACCACAAACTTTGATGAGGATATGTATGAGTGTATAGTATTTGGATGATCAGTCACCACATGCCAACAATCTCCCACTTGGACACTGATCAGGCTCTACACCAAACAATCTCCCACTTAGAGACTAATTTTGGATGACATCATTGCACTTGTAGCTCCCACTAGATTATAGGTCTAGCTAGTTTCTTATGTCCACCATTATCAGTAGTAAAGGCCAATGAAAAATGATGAGGAAATAAATTTCTCCCATGTAACTACCTTTGTGAATATATCTACAGGATTCTCACTTGTGTGGATTTTCTCTAGCTTTAACTACCCATCCGCCAAAATGGATTGGATGAAGTGGTATCTGAGTTGTATGTGCTTATTTTTTTTATTATAGAGTTGAGTTCTTAGTGATGGAACCCATGATGAAAAAAAATGATTTGCGCACTCAAAAGTGCACCTAAAAAATCTACCCAAGTGAATTAATTTGGAGGGTCATAATTCAGAGCCAATTAATTTTCATGCAAAACCCCTTGGCGAGTGTATTAATTTGTCATATGTGAACATGTATGTTTGATTTCAGCTTCCTGTGATGAGTATTGATAGTGTTTTGAAACACAAATCTAGAGGGTTCTAGGACTATTTTGTTGTTTGCAAACTCTTAGTCCTATGAAATGGCCTCTTGTTCATATTGATACTTTGTAGTTGGATGATCGTCATGACAAATGGATTTATTATTTTAATTTTTCTCATATCCATATGCTCATTGGTCCACTTTTAGAGCCATGAGATTAACTTTGATAGTTTTACCAGGACAAGAGCAAATGCAGTTTGTTCTATTTTAACATTGCATTTCTAAAACTTTTCAAGGAAGCCAACATTGACCCCTAATATCTTGTGATGAATTTGGATTGAAGGAAATCCCTCTTGCACACATATTCAATAGACCCAAATGATCTAATGTTTCCAATGGAAGCTTCCTAGGAGGTGATTTGATATTTTTTCAAGAAGGTGACTTGGTGAGTCATAATTGGTTTTTGATAGGTGCAGTTGCAAAAAAGTCTAAGTGAGCCACTTTGGCATTGAATATCTTGCACCTAAAGATGAATATTTCCAAGCTATATGTTGCATTGAATTCGTGGTTCAAATATCTACATTATTCTACATTTTATTGGCTCTAGGAGGTCATTTGACTAGTTTCTAGATTAATTCCAGAGGCCACTAGGCTAGTTTTGATCAATGTGCAAATATGCTAGAAAGAAAATTATCATGACAAACCACTTAAATTTTTCTCACCAAAAGAATTTTGAAGTAGTGTCAAGTCAATTGAGCATGAAATTTGTTTCAAAACAAAAAAAAAGTCGGACCCACTTGGGGACTCAACATGCTTTGCACAGTTGTGAAATTATAAGTGTTGCATTGTGGAGATAACTTCAAGTAAATTACTTTGAATAAGGAAGGACATGGAGGGGTGAACAATCGTAATTTCCTTCAAGGTTTCAAAAGAAAGCAATCTCTTTTTGAAATAGAGATTCATGGGAGATTCACCATACTCTTTTTTTTCCAAATTTTATGATGCCTTCTTGCAAATTCCTAATGGTTGCAAGCCTGAAGAAGATATATGCATTGAATTTTTTATTGACATGTATAAATTAGGCTTGCGTTCATTGCCAAAGGAATTTAGGCCCCAAAGCCTCAATAAAGTATGTGAAAGGATATGGAGTTCTACCATCAACTAGAAGAGCCTGTGGTGTTTCATTTGAGCCATTATGGGATAAAGTCACAACACTATCTAATTTGTTGGGTGGTTTGAACAACTACATGATACTAAAAAGGAAAATTAATTATGTAGTGTATTGTTTTGCAGACATGGCTTAGGCTTGAAGTGAGCTCCAACTATGTTTAGAATTGATGGAAAATACTTAAGGTGGATGAGCACTTATTAAATGATTTGAATATGCTTGGTGTGAAGCAATTTTTCCTTAATCTCTTTGATTTTTTGCTTTTATACTTTTTTGTCTTCTAATGAATCTATGTTTAAGGAAAATTAATTCCAAAAGGTGGGAAATGCACCATGTGGTGGTTGCATAGCTTTTTCTTATCATCTTTCTTTTGGGAGAAATCTGAGGCATGTGTCAGCTTTGCGAGGATTTTCCCCGAGGCTATTTTCATAGATTTGAGATTCCCTGCCTGCTCGACACACCATCTCTTCACTTTGGGAAGATTTCACTTTAAGAGAGCAATCTCTTTTGGATTTTTTTGGAGCATGCTAGGTTTTCCTTCATTGTAGGTTGAAACCTTTGAGTTAGCATCGTCAATCTATGTGACTGGTCAACCATATTTTTCTAAGCTATTTTCTAGGATCTGATTGTTTTTAGATAGGAATCTTTCCTAAATATCCAAATGACATAAATGAGGTAGTTGACAATTAATGAGAAAAGATAGCCATGACCTAACAAGAGATCTAATATTGGATCATGAGCTATCAAATGCTAGCATTTGGCAGTGATTCTCCCTTTTCCAGCTATAAATATGAAGAGGTAGCAGAAGAAAAAAATCATTTTATAAAATGTTCCTTTAAGTTTTTCTTAGTTATAGAGATATTTTTAGAAGCAAAAAGCTTGTAGAACACTACTTCTCACAAGTCACATCCTTTGTCAGTGCCCAAAGCAAAGGGAAAAGAAACCAACAGTCCCCAAGAAGGTTCACTGTGGTTATTGAAGGTCAACTTTCAGTGGGATCAACCACCAAATGATCAGAATGAACTAGTTTTGATTGTAAAAAGAGGAGATGAGTCCAATATATAGGCAGACCTAGTGCATTATTTAGAGGAGAAGAAGTGGATTCTACTTTGCAAGGAGTTTCAACCATCGAGGCCCAAGTAAGTTTTGCTCCATCTCTTCTTTCTACCCTTGCATCTCTAGTTACTCCTATTCCCCCATCTGTGGAGAAGAGTCCTCTATCTGTGAACCCTAATATTTTTGATATTAATGAACCACCAACCCTTTTCAATAATAAACCTTGTGAAATAACCTCATGCATTGAATGAGTAGCATCTACTTCAACCACTATTGATTTTTTGATCACCCTGTCAAGGACCCCCATTGAAAGAGCTAAAACATCCATGTTTCTCATCACTCCAAGTCCATCTGCTTCCAAACAAGCATCTCTCTTTCTATCTGTGTCTCTTTTCACCTCGACCAGTTTTTCCCTTTCCTAATCTCAATTTACTCTTTTCATGATCATACATCCAAAGTTTCTCCTTTTGTCACCCTTTTTTGTGTCCCTCTAGGTGCTTCCATTGTTGCACAAAGCATTAACACCCTTCAAAGTCTCCAAGAGTATTTCAATGCAACCAAGTAGGCCCGACAGACCAAAAAGTAGAAATGGTAGTTAAAGAATGTCACAACGCCAACTACTAAGAAGATTGAAGCTTGCTTCAATGAAAATTGAAATTCCCTATTGATCACTACCATGAGACCACTTGTTTCCAAGCCCAAGGGACAAATGAAAATTGAAGATTACGACATCAGATCCATGGGTTTGGATTTAAATAAAACTCACCGATGTGATAAGGATGTCCTAGACAAGGCCACCCAAAAGGTGGCATATGTGGATTACAAGAGGCTAGAAAAGAAATCGAAGAAGGGTGAGGAAAAGTTGATAAATGTAAGGGAAACAATGAGTAGGCTATAGATAGAGATCAAGTTTGTAGATTTTGAGATGGCCCACATAAGATAGATACAAAATTAGCAAGGAGGAGCAACCAAATTGCTCGAAGAGGCACAAGGTGAACAAGTTCATTTGTATGTTGAAATTTAAAATATAAGATTCAAGCTTGCTACTAAGTTCCAGACAAATGGAGAGTACCAATGTACTCAGGAAAATATATAAAGAGAGCTAGATGGTGTTTGATCTTAAGCTTTCAACAATCTACAAAAAGCCAGGTGGAAGTAGAAAGGTCAAGAAAAGAGAAATAGGAGATCATGTTTGCTCTATAGGCTCATGACCAAGGGGTTGGAAGGTTGAGCTCTGAACTAAAAAACACCCTTTGAGAGAAGAATCAAAAGGAGGAGAAAATAAGAGAAAAAGAAGCTCAATTCCACCAGGAGTTAACTGCTACACAAGGGTTTGGAAACCTTCTGATATTGAAGATTTTGATATCTACACACTAGGAAAGGATCATAGTTTTGGTTTCCATTCTTAGGCCAGCCCTATAGTTCTTAAGGGATTCTTGGGAATTAAATGGAAAGGTTGCCATAGTAGCCAACCAAATCCTATAGATATATACTCCCCGCATAGTAGAAATGCAAACTCTAATTTCTAGATTATGTGTGGCCACTCAAGAGGCCCTAAGAAGTATAGGGATTCTAGATCAAAGGACTATCTCAAGAAAAGAAAGTGAATTCATCAACTGCTACAAAATAGTAGTAAAAAGAAAGGAACTTCAAGCAATGCTAGACAAAAAGGTTGATGAAATTCAAAAGGATTTCAATCTTCTAATTAGCTACGGTTTAACTCCCCTTTTCTCAACAGATGGAGAGGTGTATCATTTAAACAAGTCATGAAGGAAATCAGATAGAAGGTCTGGACTTTTATAGAACTCCTAGTTTTAAGACTGATTCCCACCATTGGTGAGAATGAGCACGAGGTCCTTTGCCTTTCCTGCCTCTATTACCACCTTGGAGCTATTTTAGCTAGATGGGGAGCCATTTATTTTAAGTATTTTGAATTGGATCAGGTGTACATGGTCTTTTTTTCTCTCATCTAGCTGATTGATTTGGATTGGGATGTGTAGCATTCCACTTTCCTCAAACTCTAAGAATTTCTAGAGCTCTAGGTTTGTTCCTCCACAAGCGAAGGCCCCCTTTGAGTCACCAAAACTGTGAAGTAATTTTTCCTTAATCTCTTCAATTTTCGGCTTTTAAACCTTTTTGGGATTTAGATGAATTTGTGTTTAAAGAAAAGTCATCCTAAAAGGTGCATAATGAGCCACATGGTGGATGTGTGGCTTTTGTTTATCATCTTCTTTTTGGGAGAAATTTGGGGCATGTTTTAGCTTAGCGAAGATTTTCCCTAAGGCTATTTTCATAGATTTGAGATTCCCGGCCCACTTGACACATCATTTCTTCACTTTGGGTGGGCCGCACTTTAAGGTAGCAATCTCTTTTGGATTTTTTCAAAGTACATGCTAGTTTTTATTTGTTTTTTGGCTAGAAGGCTTGATTTACCATTGTCAATCTATGTGATTGGGCAACCAAATATGTAAATGACATAAATTAAGTTGTTTTGAGAATTAATGAGCAAAGATTGTTGCAACCTAACAAGAGATCTAAGATTAGATTGTGATCTATCAAATGTTGACATATAGTAGTATTTACTTTTGGGGCATTGGCAGTCATTCTCCCTCTTCAAATATAAATAGGAAGAGGCAGCAGAAGCCAACAAGTTTTCATTTTGGAAAAAGAAGTTCTTTTAAGTTTTTCATAGTTATAGAGATATTTTTAGAAGTGAAAAGCTTGTAGAACACTACTCTCTAGAATGTTATATTGTTTTTAGTCAAACTATTATTGGATTGGCATCCAACTTTTTTTTTTAAGTTCATTTGATATTCAAGTATGAACTTGTTTGGAAGAAATCTTTGAACCTGTGAATTTTATGGCCTTTTTCAAGTTCCTTCTTTATGTTTTCATTCAGAATAAAACACTATGTTAAGCTTAATTCAAATTATTTGAGTAGTTTATTTCCATGTTGTAGGCTTATATAATATAGTAATAACTTTTGAAAATTGGATTATGTCTATTAAACTTCTTCAACTTCTTTATGGGGTATTGTCTCTTCATATTATGTTGTAAAAATAGGAAGGGTTTATGCAATTTTATAAAAAAAATTCTATTAACTTTTGGAACTTTTATTCTTAATTGGACCCTAATGAACACTACCCACGAGGAGATTTGAAAGACTACATTCTTCTTGCTTTTAGCCTTAGCTACTCGTTCTCTTCCCAATAATGAAGGTTTGTGGCATTCTCTGTAGATAAAATTTCCATTTCTTTTCTTACTGCATGTGAGGAGGCCATTGAGAAAGAGTTGGTTTTATCAACATCATATATTGAAGGAATGGAGAACATCATTGGGGTAATATGTTTGGTGCCCTCAAATAATGTGTTACACCTTAATGATGTAATTTCAATGTAGTGTATTTCAAATTAAAAAATTTAGAGGTAGAAGTGTATTGCTAATGGGTTTCGACCAACATCATCAAAACTAATGAATAAAATTTGTGCGTTCATCCATTGTCAGCCTTGGTAGGCCCACATTCACGTGGCTACAATAAAGAAGGAAGAATGGCATGGTGATCACTCTAAACCTGGCCTGTGTTGCCATGTTCATGAAGATTTGTAGAATAGAGGAATTAGGGAAAACCTTGAAATCAACAAACATTGGGAAAGGAGAAACTTGGATGCATCCTCACCATTGCCTGCTAGACCCATAGGATGGATGGTGATGTTGGGAGAATTCTAGTGGGGTGCATGAGCTATGGCCACATGGAGGGTGGGCCTAGAAGAAGTATTAAAGGAATTAAGTTTTGCTTTGATTGGTAATTAAAAGTGTGACCCGATAAATTTAAAAATGCCTTCACCATTTTTTAAAGTTAAATCTTTTATGAGAGCTATAGGGAAAATAACTATGACGCATGGATAAAATTTATTTTTCCCAAAAAAGTGTTGTTTTAAAATATTTACCATTTTAAAGGATCTGATTTTAAATGTAAAGTGGTGAATGAAGGGGTATGGGTAAAATAGTTTACCGAAATAAATTTTAAAGTCCCCACAATTAAATTCAAATATTTTAAAATAAAATAAACAAATATGATGGGAAAAGGTGAAATTTTCAATGAGCATGATGGAAATAAAAAAATATTATTAAGGGCCTACTTTGTAAAAGTTTGAATACTTTATTTGTTGAGACATGAGATGAAAAGTGCAGAAAGGTAAAAGTAGAGTAAACAATGGCTTTCACAATGAATTCTCTAGTTGTTGTAAAAACCTTATTTTAGTTGTAGGGTAAAATGGAGGAAGAGGAGGTGAAAGCTTTCAAGGTTAAAAGAAAAAAATTCTAATACATGAGGAGTGAAGAGAGAATAGTGAAGAAGCTTCTTGTTACAAATAAAAGGGTAAAATGTTGCCAGGTGTCATGTGCAGATGTAGTTTTAGGGCTTCTCGCTCTTCTATATTTGTTCTTTCTTTCCCATTTTGTAAGGGTTTTGAACTTTTGATTTAGAAGAAGAAAATATAAACTGCTTAGCTAGGAGTTGGAGTTTTATTTTATAGTGAATGAATTGCTACAACAGTGTCAATTAGTTTGATTAATGAAACTATTACAAAATTTGTCTCCATTTTGTATTCTCAAATTGCATATTCAAATCAAATATATCAAGGATATGTTGATTTTTCATTGAAATCTTTTTGTAGTTGTCTGATTTGTGTATGGGTTTCTTCATGCAAAGAATTAAATTTTGTATGCATATTATTGTATGTTTCAAGGAATGAAATGGATTTATAAGTATGATTATGTAGTAACATCAAAGGTTATGTTAATGCAAGGAATTAATGTTAAAGGGCCACTATTTTGAGATAAGTTGTTTAAATTTTCATTCATGATCTTATCTTTGACTCCATGCCTTAGAGTTAGGAACTGATATGTAACATTTTCAAAATTTGGTTCAAAAAATTTTAAACCATTCAATTTTTCTTTTTTTTAAATGGGTTATTTGTATCTACCATGTTCTTCGTGCTAGTTAATGAAATTTTCCCAATATCTTAGCCAATTTTGAGTGATATTTCATGTTTCTTAGCATATTCTTGAGAGAGCATTATCTGTTAAGCAATACCATGTGTGTATGAATTTTTAGGTGTTTCTAGAAGGGTCACTTCCTTAGGTCCTACAAAGTCTGAAGTGTAGAGGAAATGTGTTCCAATCCCATTTCTTATTGGTTGGCCAAATCCTACACTAGATCTGAGCATGAAATATGGCTTATTTCTAGGATTTAGTGGATCTATTGATTTGGAAACCAACACTTAGCAAGATAAATGGCACTTTGGCTATTAGTGTATAAAAGGATATCTTCTTCTTATTGTCCCAATTCCTCTAGAAAATGTTGCAACCAAATCATCTCCTTGCTAGCTTCTATAGCAACAACATACTTAGCTTCATTGGTTGAAAGCTCAAGAACCTTCTGTAGTCATGAAATCCAACTAATTGCAATACTTCCTATAGTAAAAACATACCCTATAGTGCTCCTCTTTCTATCAATATCACCCACCAGATTAAAGTCAACATATCCTTTTAGAGTAGAATTTGTTCCTCCAAAACATAGTTTCTTTAAACTAGTACTTCTTAAATATCAAAGAATCCATTTTACCACATTCTAATGTTCCCTTCCCATATTGCTCATATACTTGCTCACAACTCCCATTGCATGTGCAATATCTGTCCTTCTACATACCATTGCATAAATCAAGCTACCAATTGTTGATGGATATGGTATCTTAGAATTTTTTTCTTCCTCCTTTTATGTCTTTGGATAAATTTCCTTAGTCAACATAAAATGACTAGGAAAATGTGTACTAAGTGCTTTTGCATTCTGCATATTAAACCTTTTCAACACCTTCTCTACATACTCACTTTGAGATAGAAATTATTTTTTGTTTTTCCTATCCCATCTGATCCTCATACTTTGGATTTATTTTTTGCACCCAAATCGTTCATAGCAAGGTAATTTGATATTTTTTGCTTAAATTTGTGAATATGTTGTATGTTAGACCTAGCAACAAGCATTTAATCAACATAAAGCAATAGCATAATATAGTTTCCATTATCTAAGTTCTTAAAATAAACACAATAATTAGAATGACATCTTTTGTAACCTTCTTCAGCCGTAAAACTATCAAATTTTAAATACCATTACCGAGGTAGTTGCTTCAGGCAATTCAAATTCTTTTTTAACCTGCACACACATTCCTCCTTACCCTTGACCTAATATCCCCATGGTTGTTACATGTATATTTTCTCTTCCAAATCCCTATGGATAATTTTTTTTTTTTGCATCTAGTTGTTCAAGGTACAAGTCTTCCACAACTACAAGACTTAGAATAGTTCTAATAGAAGTCATCTTTACAACTGAAGAAAATATTTTATCAAAATCTATACCTTTTTCTTATGTAAAAACTTTTACCATGAATCTAGATCCTTATATCTTTTCTTCCCTCCATCTTCCTCCTTCAACCTATAAACCTATTTATTTGGTAGTGCTCTTTTACATGCAGGCAATTGGGCTAAATCCCAAGTCTGATTTGGCAACAAGGAATCCATTTCCTCTTTCATGTTTGGCTCCCACTACATTTTGGTATCTACCTGCATTGCTTCTTCATAAATTTTAGGTTCACTATCTAACCAATTGTTAATATAGAATATGATGGAGAAAATCTTTCTAGAGGTGGGCATGTGCAAGATCGTGATCGGCCAAAAAGTGGTCATATGATGGGTATGTGGCTAACAAATTTTTTAAACCCAAAATTGGTGAAATGAAAAGGGTTTTTAAAGGAGATTCTCAAATTTTCACCAATATAAATCATCCTTTACTTTTAATTTAATAAATAGTTATTATTCATTCTCTATTTGAATTATGACTAAAGTCCTAATTGATAGGCTGATTGAAAAAAACCTATAGAATTCAAATTGTATCATATTCTTTGAATTTGAAACATGTGTCACACTATGCTTCACATAATATGCTTCATGATATTTTGACCAGGTTAAGGTTGTAAAACATATGATTTTTTATATTTTTTAAAAGTTGTAATAAAAAAATCATAATTAATTATTTACTTGGAAAAAATTACAAAAAAGTATGCGCATCACATCGGGACATGAGTCCTCTACTTATATCTAAAATCTTATAGAAAAATATTATCATTCTATTATGGTTATGGTGGTTAGACAGACACATAGTTCTTATTTTTTCCCTAAAATCAAAGTACTACTACATTGAAATTTCAAATTTTCACCAAATAGATTAAAAAAGATAAAAAAATAAACCTAGTAGTTTAGAAACTACATTTAATTTGCTATAGATTCTATTCTTACATATCTTTGAAACAATGTAGATAACTTATTCAAATTTTTATGTCAAGTTGCCTAACTTTGATTTTTCAAAAGTTTTCACCACTTAAGGGCATGATTTTTCCACAGATGATCCTACACATACCTAGGTGTATTTATCCTTGTAGAACATCTGACTCTTTCAAGAGTCTATGGTATAACTTGTTGTTGTTGAGCATCATGTACCACTAGCATTTTATTTTTTGGAATCTCATCCAACACCACATATTCCTTTTTCTCTTATTCATTCTTCTTTTCCTACAATTGATCCTTATACATGACCTTCTCATTGAATATAACATCTCTGCTCCTAATAATTTAATGATTCTGATAATCCCATAACTGATAACCAAATTCTTCTACTCCATATCCTATGAAGGTACATTTTTTAGACTAAGCCTCAAGCTTGGTTCTATTTTCAATATCAACATGGACAAAAGCTTCACAACCAAAGGTTTTCAGAAGTGAATAGTTTACTCTTTTACTCATCCATGCCTCCTTTGGAATGTCACCATCCAAAGGATTTGAAGGACCCCTATTTATTAAATAAATAGTACTATGTACAACATCTACCCAAAATTGTAAGGTTAGTCCAACACGAAGTCTCATGCTCCTTGCATGCTCCAAAATGGTCCTATTCATCGTCTTAGACACACCATTTTCTCATGGGGTTCCAGGAACTATTTCTTACCTATGGATTCCTTTTTATGAACAATAGTTCTCAAATTATCTATTGTAGTACTCACCTCCATTATCAAATTTGAGACACTTCAACTTTTTTCCTATCTCATTCTCAACCAAAGCTTTTCACTTTTTCAAAGTTTCAAATAATTTTGATTTTTTTTTCAAGAAATACACCCATGTTTTCCTAGCTACATCATAAATAAAAATAATGGGTGATCCCACAATAGTAGTTTACAATATTTGGCCAAAATGGACAATAAAATATTTTTTTATAACTAAATCTTCACTATCAGGCACCTATAACGGCTAAACCATGAGGAATTTGAAGATGATGCAAACTATTGATTTGTGACATTTTGTCTGTAGATTATAAATATATCTTTTTCAAAAAAAATAGAATCAAATTGCACTTCTTTTTCCATCTCCTTCACAAACTAGTTTTTTTCAATAAGCAACATTTTTAAGGAGTGACACTCACTGTATAACATATAACTTGTTTTCCATGAAGGATAAATTTTTTTTTTTTTAATTTAGATTTGTAACTATGATATCTAGTGCTTCCAATTGGTTTGATAGTGTTTTATTGAATATTTTTTCCTTAATCAAGTTTCAAAAGTCAAACCAATTACAATTCAGACATAGACATACCATATAATGCATAACTTTTTTTGTATGTATCAAAATTCAAATTGTTTTTTGATAATCTACTATTTTTCCACATGTGCAGAACAGAGAGCTTGATTTTTGTTAAAAAACCTACATTCGTAAGAAATAAAAAATAAATTTAATAATAAAATTAAGTTTAATTAAAATTATACTTTTTTGGAAGGTTTTAATAAGGACTACATATTTACAAAAAAATAAAATTAAATGAATTTATTTCATCCCCAAAAATGGTAAATCAAAAGTGGTTTTTTATCAACATTTTGATAGGTGTAAATGAGACTTCATTATATGTATGAATTAAAACTAGTGGGGTTCTATCTAAGTAGGCTTGGTCTAAGGTGGTTTGATCACTCTTCAATTTGAATCCTTTAAATGGAACTTTTCAAGGCTTAAATTATTATATTTTCTAAAAATATGTGATTTCAGAAAAAATTAGGATCTCCTAGAAAGTGTAAACCACTATTATGGCAGCAACCTAACATAATAACAAGATCCACCAAGAGAAGATACCCGAGCTAGTTCTCATACATTTAAATGCATAAGCTCTAATTTTTCACTTTTCTTCTCTTTCCCAACTTTTAGAAATTAGGCTCTTTTATGTTTTCTATAAAGACATTTTTTATTAGAAATCCAAGTCAATTTTCTTTAGACCTAGTAGCAACATTCTAGAGTGGATGATCTTCATCCCTTTCTCACTCATGTCCCCAAGTCTATGGTGCCATAATTTTATTTTTGTCCCTAAAACAACTACTCTATTTCAATAACAATTGTTTCTATAGTAGCTAAGGAGGAATAAGTATTACTAGTACAAAAATACAATGTGCCTACCTTTTCTCCTTTAGCTACTAATAATGCACCATTAGTGACCTTCTAGACGTTTTTTGAAAAGGTAACTATGTAGCCTTCACTACCCAGTTGTCCTGCAAAGATTACATTTCCTCTCAAATTTGGAACATGCCTTACCTCTTGTACCAACCATTAATTTCTATTCTACAACTTGATTTTTTTTTCCTTGTCCAACAATCTGGCAGGGTTCATCATCACCCAAATATAATTGTCCATAATCACCTTGAACTTAATCTACAAAATATTTCCTATGGGTGTAGTATGAAATGAAGCCCTTGAATTTATTACCTAGGAATCATTAACATTATCTAAACATATAATTAAAGCATCCTACAATTTATTACTTGCAATATTAGCTTCCTTATTGTCATCCATCATATCTATTATTGTCTTTGCTTCTATTATATTGATTTCCATAGATGCTTCCAAGCTCACTCAACTGAATGATTCTAAGTTCCTTTCTGTTCAGAATATCCCATTCTTAATTGGGCATAGTAGCCTCTTTCTTTGTTTTTCCTTGCAATGGCTTCATTAGATGCTTTTGATACAAATAATCTTCCATCAGCATCTTCCATAATTGATAATTCTAATCATTGAGCTTCTCAACCTTAAATTTTCCTTCTTCCATTGCTCACACTCAAAACTAGAGGTTTCCTACCAATCAACTGAAATACACATGGCTCTAATACCATTTTTTAGGATTCAACCAAGGGTATGTACAGGATCATGATGGGCCAAAAAGTTGCAATATGATGGGTATGTGGCTGAAGACTATTTTTTACCCAAAATTGATGAAATGAAAAGGGTTTCTAAAGGAGATTCTCAGCTTTCGACCAATATAAATTATGCTTTACTTTGAATTTAATAAGTAATTATTATTCATTTTCTATTCAAATTATGATTAAAGTCCTGATTGATAGGTTGATTGAAAAACATATATAGATATCAAATGGTATCACATTTTTTGAATCCAGAATATGTGTCACATTCTATGCTTTGTATACTATAGGATTAAAAAAAATAAAAAATTGAATTTCATGAAGTTTTGACCAAGTTAAGGTGGTCAGACATACAATTTTTTTATATTTTATAAAAAATTTGTAATAAAAAAATCATAATTAATTATTTACTTAGAAAAAAATTACAAAAAAATATGCATCACATCGAGGCATGAGTCCTCTACTTATATATAAAATCTTATAAAAAATTATTATCATTTTATTATGGTTAGGGTGGTCAAATAGACACCTACTTCTTATTTTTTCCCTGAAATTTAAGTACCGCTGCGTTGAAATTTCAAATTTTCACCAAATAGATTTTTTTTATAAAAAACCCTAGTAGTTTAGAAACTACATTCTATTTGCTACAGTTTCTATTCTTACATATTTTTGAAATAATATAGATAAGTTATTCAAATTTTTACGTCAAGTTTCCTAACTTTGATTTTTCTAAATTTTTGGCCACTTAAGGGCCTATTTATTCCATGATGATCCTACACATACCTGCAAATTGGAGCAATAAAGATTAAGAATTATATGTAGATTGAATAACCCAAAAATAACAATGAAGAATAACATAAAAGAGATAAGCACATAAATTCAATGTGGTTCACACAGTATGGGCTACATCCACTAAAACTCAACCACCAAATCATTTTACTATCTAGTGCAAAACATATTATAATCTCACAAGTTACACACGTGCCACAACTTACATCCTAGCCACTTATAACGAGCTTTTTGGAAGCTTCCAAAATTAGGGTTTTACAAAGTAAATTTTCCACATGACATGTGGAATGAATGAAAATGGGGAATGAGTGCTATCGTATGGTTTGAGACATAGAGCACACCCACATCCAACAATTCCACTCAAGGATAAACCTAGAGATCTCAATGCAAAAGAGAGAGATCTTGCAATAGGGTTACCCTAGGGGATTATTATAATCTAATGAGGGGTTCACCACCAAGATGGGGCTTGGAGAAACAAATGAAATGTAGTATCTAATGAAAAATACTAGTGATTTATGAAACTTAAATGAATGTCTTTGAAATGTATATAAAGAAAAACATAAAGCTATAAAATTAAAAGTGTGCACTTGGAAGCTTGTAGGTGCTTGAATGAAGATTAGAAATGTTGAAAATCCTAAAATTTTGTCCTAATAGAACTCATTTGCAATTCTAGGTGAATCATTCCTAGATCTTTGTTTCTATATAGGAAAAGGTTTTTGGCAAATGGTTATTTGAATTTGCAAAAGTCTCAAAATTGACCTAAACTAGGACTCATTCACCCAAGGTGGTGAATGAGTCTAATTAGTGTTTTCTAGAACTTTAAGGTCTAAATTTGGTCTTCAATGTCTGCTCTTTTTGTTCCTCTTCATTTTGGGATCTAAAACTCTGGTTTTGGGGCTATAGGTGACTTTTTAGTGAAGATTACAACCTTTCAAATTAGGGAACAACTCCAACGAATTTCTTCAAACTTGTAAGCTAATCTCCAATGATATTTCAAGCTCCAAGACACCTAGATCTACACTCACAAATGTAAAGAGGAGAAAATATGTTGATTGTTAGTGAATAGGGGTTTTCCTTGGTCAAACCCCTTTTAGGTAATTAAACCAATTTATGAAAGAATGAAACAATGTTGTGAAACATGAAACATAGGAAATGAAACATGAACAATGATACCTTGAATGATGTATTGTAAATCTAAAACTCAACATGAAATGGACATGATGGATCTAGATCTTGATCTTTCACAATAGGAACAAAATAATGCTCAATCTTGGATCTTCAATGCTACATCACAACACTAGCTCAATAACATGTTTGATGCTTGATATGATTGACATGATGATGTAACTTTAATTTCTAGAACAATTGATGAAGAATTCTACTTTTGAATTCTTTAAAAATGATCTCAAATGATATCTAGGTGATGTTGTGAAGTCTTGGAATGCTTGACTTGATAACATGTAGACTTACAAAATAATGATTTGAAAGCTTATTTATATAAGAAATCCATCTAATATCCCATACATTAGATCCCAAATGCTGACATACAAAAAATTTGAAATTAAAACCCTATTTTTCCCACTTAACACCTTAAAAATAGGCCAAATGGGACTCATTCACCAAGCTGGGCGAATGAGTCCCACCTAGATGGGACTCATTCACCCAAATTGGAAAATGGGCCCTACAAGGCCTATTTTAATTTATAAGTGTTGGGGAGTGTGTAAATTGCATTTATATGTTGATATTGTTAGGTTTATATTGAAATATGAATTTGGATGCACAATATAGGGTCTTAGGAGCCTATTAATGATCATATTAAGGTCATATATGTAAGGAAAAACAAGGTCTACTTAGCTAAAAAGGCCCCCAAATCCAATGTGAGTGTGTAGAACACATTACATCACTAGATTAGGTCCACTTAAATTACACTCCCCTTAAATTTAATGTGAATGTGTCAATAAATACACTTTACAACATTAAATTGGGAAAAGTTAAGTTTATTTAGCATATAAGGGCCCAAAACCTAATGTGGATGTGTTAAAATTGTCACAACACTAGATGAAGCTGATATCAAGTCTAATTTATCATTAATTATTCCCAAATAAAGCAAGGAAAATGTGTACTTCTTTCATTTCCATATTTAGCCCCTAGTTTAGTTAGAGGATGAACTTCCTTCAAAATCACACTAAAGTATATATTCAAGAGGGGTCCCAGTATATCGATGTAGATGACAAAGAATGAAAAAGATCAAAGGAGGTGGCCAAGCCCCCAAGATACTAGATCCTATGTAAAACTAACATAAGCACAAAGGGATGCACACAAGGTGCATGATTTGTAGCAAAACAAGCCACACAAAATACAATTCCCAAGACATAAAGAAGAAAAAAAAGAATAGGATGGGTTAATCTAGGTTTAACAAAAATGTGCTCACTCTGGTACCACAAAAATTTAGGTCATCCATAGGGTGAGTATCCATAATACGATCACTCTAGGGCCATGGAACTTTAGGTCATATGTGGGGTGAGTATCCAAAATGGTGAGAAACATGATAGGTATGTGCTCACATACATGAGTGGCTAAGGGAAGTCAAGCCTTTGTTTGGCTCCCATAAAACTAGACCAAAACTATAGCTCATGATAACTTTGATAAGGAACCACACAATAGTGATCTTTGTGCTTCATGAGACAAGAAAAACTTTGTATGGTTGGAGATCAAGAAAATAAAAATAACTTCAAGCTTCATGAGGCAAGAAAAAATTTGTATTCTTGGAACTCATGAACAAATGAAATGGATAAATAGACATGCAAAGTGTGTTATGCAAGGTGGCCATATAACTAGTGTTCAAATGAAAAATAGTGTAAGGAATGTTCAAATGGATTTTTCTTAGTTCATGCAAGGTCTCTTCTTAGGGAACATTGTGCCTAATGTCTCTAAGAGAGGACAAGTCAAAGAAATATCATGCTCTTAGAGGAAATCAAGCCCATTGAAACCACCAGAAAAAGGAGGCAATGCAAGAAGAAAGAAAATCACACAATGAAACATGGGTGTCAATGTATGCCCCCACTTTAAAGTGGTTGCTAAAACCATTACTATGAGCAATTGCTTGAAAGTAGAAGAAGATGTGAAAACTTATTCAAAAATTCATATGCCAACTCATATGTTTCTAAATCAAACTATATCATGAAAAATTATGTCACATGTGATCCAACTTAAGGCATGTTATCCACATCCCAATCTTGCTCTTATATATACATGAAAGGTGATCAAATAGCTAAAAGTGAAAATGATAAGTGACATACGAAAACAAGGCTACATAAATCCTTGCCCCCACTTACTGTAGGACAAGGATGAGCCGAAATGATTGATAGAAATAGGCTAGTGTAACAATTAGTATCAATTATAGGAATTAGGTGCTTCCACACAAGGAAGAGAATCACACTCCTTAAGATGTTGAATTTTATCACCTAAAGCCTTACATTCATTAGAATAATGACCATGAGCTTTGTGATATGCATAAAATGAATTCTTGTAGTAAAATTCATTTCATTTTCTTGGAGGAAGGGATATTAAAGGATCTTGGAGATAAGGGAGGTAAGGGAGGTACACCTAGACCCTTCTTGAAAGAGTATTGTATGTTGGTTTGCTTGATGTGTTGATTTTATTCATGTGTAGGAGGGAGATTGTATCCAATAACATAGCAATCATTCAATTTAGATGAAGGAGGTTTATGCATTTGAGAAGGATTGGTATCTTCATGAGAACACAAATCCTTTTAAAAGTTATGCATTGTCCTCTCATGAGAGATGAGAGTTAAATAGCCCCCATCACCATGATTGGGTAATGTTGTAGAACCAAGTTGAGTAAATGAAACACAATATTTATTTGATTTAGATTGTGAAATTTTGCACTCTCCTATAAATGAAGGTGTAAAACCCTAGTCATCACTAGAACTTGTATCTGAAGACGAATAGTTAGTATATGACTCTTTGGATTTTGAGGGTTATATTTTAGGGTTGAAATCAACTTGTATAGGTTGAAATTTTGATTTTGGAATCAAACTATCAGGGGATTTGGAATTGTTGTAATCATATGATTCATAGCTTCGTTCATCTACTTCAACCATGTATATATCTTGTTGTTATATTTAAATTTCATTGTACGATGAAGAGTAGATGGGACTCATTTCATAGCATGAATCCATGGTCTCCCTAGGAGAGGGTGATATGAAATAGGTCCTAGCATGATATGGATAGGGGTAGGCAACACTATAGTTATGACCTCAATAACTAATGTGATCATTTCCAATGGTTGCCTATTAACATTGTCAAATCCATGAATATTATTATCATTAAGTTGAACAAGCCTCTTGTCCATGCCAATTTTTTCTAGGAATTCAATGCAAAAAACTTTAATATCTTCTCCATTATCTATGAGAGTGTGCCTAACTTTACTTTCATTAATGATCACCTTTATCATTAAGGCTTCATTTTTTTTTTGAATTTCAAGTGAGGGAAATACATGTTTATGGAATGTAATCTCTAACTTTGTGAATTGTGTCATATGAAAGGAGGATTTTACATTATTCAATTTCCTATAAGATTGGATCTCGTCCTGCTTTATTTGCGCTATTTCTTGAAATAAACACTTGTATATAGGTGATACTTGAATGAGTTGCCATATAGATATATTAATGAGATTCTTTTTAAGCTCCTCAACACTAGTAAAACTATGTTGAGGAAAAGGTAATGGAGTAAGAGTGATTTTTGGTTTCCTACATGTTTGAGCAACTAATTTATAACTCGATTGTTGCAAAATATTGTTACTATTATATTGCATCATAGATTTCAAGAAACCTCTTATTTTCTTATGTGATTCACTAACGGGAGGTTACTCAGGATGCTCGCTAAGTAAAGGAGATCCAATTTGTGTCTTCATAATCTCAACAAATTTTTCTTTATTTTCATGATCTCTTATTGAAGAGGAGTGTAATGTCACTTCATCATCTTCACCTAAGGAAACCTCATCACATGTGTCAATGTTCAGATTTTCTTGCACCATGATCTCCTCCCTAGGAGGAGAGTTAGGAGAACTACAAACCAAATGTTCTTGAGATTCAAGGACTGGTTCTTCCAAAATGACTTCATCAGAAGTAGGGGAATTATCAATGGTTTAATGTTCTTTCTCAATGAGGGTTTCCTTAGGTGGAGAGGGATAACTATTATTCTCATCGATTTCAATAATCAAAGTATCTTCTTCATGACTAGGAGAGATACTAGGAGAAGAACCAACATGATTTTCATTATCATTTATGATTTCATTCCCTTTTTCCCTAATGTCTTCTCAACTAGGATAGGTAGGGGGTATGTGCAGGATCATGATGGGCCAAAAAGTGGCAATATTATGGGTATTTGTAGGGTATGTGGCTAATGCATTTTTTTAACCCAAAATTGATGAAACAAAAAAGGTTTCTAGAGGAGATTCTTAGCTTTCCACCAATATAAATTATGCTTTAATTTGAATTTAATAAATAATTATTATTTATTTTCTATTAGAATTACGACTAAAGTCCTAATTGATAGGCTGATTAAAAAAAATCTATAACATTCAAATGGTATCATATTTTTTGAATCTGAAACATGCATCACATTATATGCTTCACATACTATAGGATTAAAAAGAAAAAAATAAATTTCATGAATTTTTCACCAAGTTAAGGTGGTCAAACATATGATTTTTTATACTATAGGATTAAAAAAATACGTATCACATCTAAAAATGAGTTCTCTACTTATATATAAAATCTTATAAAAAAATATTATCATTTTATTATGGTTAGGGTGGTAAGAAAGACACCTACTTCTTATTTTTTCCCTGAAATTTAAGTACTACTGCATTGAAATTTCAAATTTCACCAAATAGATTTTATTTATTTTTAAATAAACCTATTAGTTTAAAAACTAAATTTAATTTTGTATAGGTTCTATTCTTACATATTTTTAAAATAATATAGATAACTTATTCAAATTTTTATGTCAAGTTTCCTAACATTCATTTTTTTGAATTTTTTGCCACTTAATGTAATACCCCCTCTGCACTTTGTCTTGACTAGGAAGTCGTATGTGATTTGGTTCCTTCTTGATTGGATGTGTTGTGAACACATAGTTATTAAATGTAGTAATCGTGGCAAACAATGTGTTTGTAATTTATTTCCTTCCCTTGCTTCTTCTTCCATCACACAGTAGATTAGATGTTAACGCATTTGCGTGAAAATTGCTTGTTGATAGACTCCTTTTTGAAATTCCCTGTTAAAGTCTCTCCCTCCTTCTGGCGTCCTCCTCATAGAGCCTTATTTCTTTTGGTTATTCGCTCTCTGTAAACCAAAGTTTTTACTTTACAGTTTCAGCATTTAGAAATAATAATAATAATAATAATAAATGCATGTACATGGCAGTATATCCAAATACCAATATTCACTTTCTATTATACTTGGAAACCTATCACAGTTACAACATTTAGAGTTGAGGTATTGTACAGAATTAAATAGCCTCCCTGAAACCATTGGCAACCTGTCCCAGTTGCAAAACTTGAACAAAATAGGAAGTTTATATATATATATATATATATATATATATATATATATATAACTCGCTTGATTTTACTGATAATCTATTGTAGATGCAGCATTTGAAAATAAATATTGTCATTGTACGAATATAATAGAGAGTCTTCTTCTTAATTTTTGTTGCGGTTGCCTTGCATGGGGGGAAGGAATTTAATTTCATACCAATTATAATTGGTTGCATACGGGAATTGAGGAATGACTTAAGTCGGGTACTAATCATTCTTGTTGCATGTTAATGTGGATAAGGGAAAATCGTTATAGTTTATCCTGACCTGGGAGTACGTTTTAAGGGGGCTCTCCATGAAAATATATATATATATCTCTTTTTATTACGAATCATGAAAATATCTATCTGCAAGCGCAACACGTTCATCCTCATCTTTACAAAATGACAGTTTGCACCGCTTTTAAGAAGTAAGAACTTATTCATTCCTCAATCTTCTCGATTATCACCATCTGTCATGCTTTTCTGCGCATACCTTTAAGTCAATCTTGAGAGTGTGAAATTTATGGTTAGAGGGGTCGGTTACAACTTAATGGTATGAGCTATTGGTGCGGCAGATAGAGAGAAAAGAGGAGAGAAACTGGAAAGTTCAGAAAAATGAGTGGCTTGATATTTCCACCATAGTTGGATCAACATCAATGGCAGGAGAGGTGGGGCAGTGTGTTGGATACAGTGAGAGAGGCGTGCACTAAGCATGGATTCTTCCAAGTTATAAACCATGGCATTCCCCCTGAGCTTGTTAAGGTTACACACCAACATATGCAATTGTTCTTTGGCCTCAGTCTGTAGGAGAAGCAGAGAGCCCAGTGTAAGGTGGGCGAAAGCTTTGGCTTTTCCAATAGCTTTACTGGAAGGTTTGCTTCTAAGCTTCCATGGAAAGAGACTCTATCTCTTGAGTATAGTGCACCTTCAGGTGTTAAGGGTTACCTTGAGATGATCATGGGATACCACTTTTCAGAAAATAGGGAAATGTGTGAACGCCAAAAATGAGAAGGACTGCTATACCCCTGGCATAAAAAGAAAAAAATGGAAATGGTTTTGCTCAGTTGGAAGGCTCACCCATACTTATTGATCCGATTGAGGTAAGCCATGCATGTTATCTCTATTTTCTCTTTGCCAATCTATCAGTACAGTTGCTTCATTATAATTTTTGGGAATTTTATTTCACAACAATACAAACTAGAGTTATGCAAGGTCATTATTATATATTCCAGATCCATAAGGAAATGAGTCGACCCTATAAGATAAGTCACTATGCACTCGGAGCAATTAGAATTGCATGCAAAGTCTCGTAATGAGTCTGCACCTTTCACATTCAGAGATCTAACCCTTCTGCTTGCCCTTTCGCTTAATGTGCTAATGTTAGTCTTGACTTACAATCACCTGTCTCCTTTCCAAGTCATGTCCTTCCTTTTAATATCTTTTTTTTTACGGCAGTATTCAAGTGTGCACAATTCTTAATTCGATGGGGTTATCTTGTATTGCATGTTGGGAATTAGTGAAGAATACCATTGAGATCTGGAGTGGAGTCGTCGGGGTTATCTCTTTGAGGAGACCATCTTAATTGTCTTCTATAGAATGCTTCCATCACATAGTTTATGAAGATAGAAAACATGTAAGGAATTGTATAATTGGTGGAGGCGAGGTGAAGAGAGATAATAGCACATGAAATTTATGAATAGGATGAATGGGGAATCAGTTAGCTGTCGATGGGGGGGAAATTCTTCATTCCTTTTCTATCTTCGGCAGTGTTTGTGTACCATTTTTACTTTGTAGTTCCAATAAGTCAAACTGTGAATGAGGTGAATGGGCAATAATTTACGTTCCTCTCACTTGATAGAGGTTGTCTCCAGGCAACAACTCTTTTCGAAACTAATGATGCTTAATTAGCTATATCACTTTATAAATCAGAACTAGCTTAGGGATGAGTGACATTGTAATATGATGACTCTTACAACAACATAAGGAAAGGCATTAGTATAATTTACAAAGCATCACATTCCTCTCTATGACAGTTAGCAAAGCAATATATGTAACTACCTCTGATGTCATGGATTGAAAGCTAGGAATTGTAATAAGTTTGGAAATCTTAAAAAAAGTTGTTAGATATGCTTTAGTAGATGTGAAAGAAAACTGATAGGAAATATATCATCTTGGTTATACCATTTCCCAATTCAGGTTAAATGGCTCATGCCAGCAAGTTGGAGCATTTTGATTTGCCTTTGAGATATTGGTCTTAACAAACTGGGAAAACCTAACTTATTGCCCTAACTTGGGCCATGTATAGGAAAAGTCAAATTTAATATGGTGTAAACTAATTGTACACTTGTAGCAACTTTTGGTCATTAACAAAATCTGATTGCATGGTAAAGGCGTTAATGTGTGCATGGGAGGTCATGAGATCAACACCTATACCTAATTATTTGTACAAGGTGATACCCAACTAGGTAAAGTAAACCCTTGTGCTAGGTAAGCAGAGGCAAGCCTATTGGACTTTACTTTCTCACGGCTGGTGTGATTCCTCCTGGCATTGGATGTCATACCCAGGTCACTAGAGTTGTGTAGCTTTCATCAAGTAGTGCATATCCATCTCTAGAGAATTTTTCTACTGCTGAGCTTTGGACTCAGGCATCATAACAAATATTGGTTAGTAACAAAAATAAAGTGGGACTAAAAAAAAATAATATGGATTGCTCCCTTGTTTCTATGTATGTATGCATGTTTCCGTGACGAAAAAATAAAATGAAAAGGAAGCCGGATAAAGCATACCTCATTAGTCTACGAGGAGAGTAGTGCAGTAAAGAACATTATACAGTTTTTAAACAAGAAACAATAATAATACATAGATGACACATTGTATACCTTTGGAAAGCCATTTCAGAAAAGAAAACTAGCTGCCAAATCTCAAACCAATATATTATCAGTAAACTCTGCTACAATACAACCAGTCTCAAGTCTTCACAGAAGATCACACCAACATACGATTCTAGAGATATTGTAGCAGCATAACAATACCTGCAATTACTTACACAATACCTCCATCCTAAGTACTCAATATGTAGTCAAGACAAAACCACAAACCATTAGTGTTTTTTTTTTTTTTAAAACCATTTTCTTGAAACCATGGGCTAAATTGATCCATGCATAAAATTCCAATGCCCAAAAACATGTTAACTGATGGTATGTAATGCCCTCCATTTCATATCTCATTGATTTAATGTAATGTTTTCTTTTGAGTTTGCAAATGTTTTCATATTTTGGTTAATGAGTTTGTTTGAACAAGAAAAGTCACATGTTCTTCTTTTAATGTTTGATGAGTTGCGAGTGTACCCACACTCTCGTTTGATTGATAATTCCTATACTTGAGCTGCATACGATCATATTAGGGTTGTTAGCTATAGAGTGTTAATAGTACCTTGTAATTAAAGGTGATTGTTGTAATATTGTTTTGGATAATCTTTTAAGATTTATCTCCTTGTTGTAAAGGATGACTTTGTTGGCTTTATCCCGATGTGTGCTCTCTTGAGTTACTTGAAACTTGTTCATTGAAATCGTGTGGAGTATGAGTAATGGTGTTTGTGAGTGTTTTTGGTGTTTTGATAATGAGGGATATGTAATGTAATAATGATTGTAGTAGTTTTGAAATGTGATTTTCTTGATGTCTTAGTGAACTCTAGTTGATTTCAATGGTGTCTTGTTGATTGGTCTCTGTCTTAGGATAAATTTGTTAGTATTGGGATTTTGTGTTGATTGGTTAATTTTTGATGGTTTTGTACAAATGTGACTTCCTCTTGAGTTAATCTCTATTTTGAGGGGATTTTATCCTTTTAATTTTTGTTGGAATTTATTTGGAATCTCGTATTGTGTTGGCTTACCCTGATAGTGTCTTTTGAGTCTCGTTGTTTATAAGGGGAGTGGCTTTCAATGGGGGCCGAGACCTGGAAGTGGTCTCAGGGTAACTCATTGGAAGTTTATTAATCAAGTGAAAACATTAATATTTAATTAGGGGTTTTGGATAGAATCACACATTAACAAGATATAAGTGAGTGCCTCACTCATTACTCAAGTGCTTCTATGGGCTTGAGATGAGTTGAGAAGGCCTGGAATGAGAAAATCAGTGTCTTATCCTTATGAAAGATGATCGATGCCGCATTGGATTGCATGTGGGGCTAGGTTTCGTAAGAGGTCACCAGGGTAACCCAAGTTGGGGGCTGGGGCCTAGGAAGATTTGCCAGGGTAACCCATGCAAAATTGCGATGACACTCTTCCTTTAATAACTATGTATGCTTGTTTTTCCTCTATGATATTCTTGAGCTTCTGGAAGCACATGTTGGCATTTGTATGATGGAGCTTAATTGGTTATTCCTTATGTTGAGCACATCTTGTGGTGGTTATGTCTTGTGCTGAAATTGCCTTATGTTATTGTGGTTCTTGTTGTGAAGGCTTGTATCCTTGTTCTGTATGATGGTTTTTGTTGGGGATCCTTGTTGTCATCTCTTAGCATGGGGGGTGGGCCTTCGGGTCCACGTGGTTGGTTGTAATGTGCTATGTACCCCATTGGGTTCCCAATCGTCGATTGAGAAGTGCGAAATTGTACCTTGCAATGACTCCTCAGTTGATCCAGAATTGAATCCAGTATTGCAGTTTTGTACTCCATCATTTCAAATGTAACATTTCATTTTATTGTATCTTCCCCATTCAAGTTGGGAAAAGACATTGTATTATTGTAATTCTTGATTAATGTGTTAATCATGTTCATGTTAACTTATAATTATTGGTGTATACTACCTTTCATGCGATGTAATAATGTTGTTGTGAAAAGTAATGTAGTCAAGTAAACCAGAGGGATTTGTTATATGTAGTTCAAGTTTAGTTTTCATTTCATATGGTATATGATAATTATGATGTATGTAAGTACTTAAAAAAAAATATTGGTGTCATAAATGTTATATATATTTGTATCCTTTGGGGTTGCATGGTGGGCCATTACAATTGGTATCAGAGCATAGGTTTATACACTGGGGCACTATGAGGCCATTGTGTTGACCTAGATACTTGCACTCGTAAGCGTGTGTTATTTTGTTTGTGTAGTCTGTGCTTAGTTGCCCTAGTTTGCCTCTGGGTGATGTAGGTTCTATGGTGCAGAAATCCGGTGGAAAGGATAGGACACTCGGTGTAGTGCGCAATGCACTGATATCCTTTCTATTGGAAATGCATTTTGGAACTCTTGTGTTACCCTTTAGTTGTCTTGTGGTGTCTCTGGTGTGAAGTGAAATTTGAGCGTGTATAAGGTGTGTGTGTTAAATCTTAAATTATGTGTGTTTTGAAGTCATAATTATGTTTTTTGTTTTTGAAAAGGCCATAAATTATGATCTTGTGATACATATATTGTGAGATTTTGCATTGAGTAGTGAAAAGAATGTAGAATATGATGTTTAAATGATGAAGTTTAACTAGGAATGTGAATTTTGGCAATGAATTAGCATGAATAACTGGTCCTAATGTGTTATGTTTCCATCTTAGTTTATGATTTTCAGGTAGTCAGCTTCGAATCTTGATGAGGAAGGTAATAAATTGGTTATGTTTAATATGTGGATTTAGTACTATGGTTGCATCCGATTAGTAATTGTTATTGATGATTGTTTATGATGTATCACTAATTGTAGAGTGTTAGAAGGATGATGTCGTATCACTCATTCATGAGAGGTATACGACACGACAATTTCCTCTACACTAGGTTGATTTGATATATATATATATGGTGTACACAATGTTTGCTTTTATGTAGGATTGCAGGTAGTAAGCCTCGATTCCACCTACTTTGGCAAGATTGGGCGAGCCTCATGAAACCCAATGGGAATAATGTGGAAAAATAGAGTTGACAAGAAGGTTTCCCAACTTTTCCATCATCCTCGATGAGAATATGTACCCCCTCTGTGTAACCCAGTAGGTATGGATTTTGTGCTTTGTCAATTGTTTTGGTTGTTCTTCCGCTTTTTGGATTGTGTGGTTATGTTGATATCGTGATTATATTGTTTAACTTGTGATGACATGTTGTTGGTCATTTTCATCTTTGGTTACTTGACTTTTGATGACTCTTATAATTGTGAATGCTTCGTTTAACCATGCGACTTCCAGGAGTAAGTCAGGTCTAAGGGGGGGAGAATGTAATACCCCCTCTGCACTTCGTCTTGACTATGAAGTCGTATGTGATTTGGTTCCTTCTTGATTGGATGTGTTGTGAACACATAGTTATTAAATGTAGTAATTGTGGAAAACAATGTGATAGTAATTTATTTCCCTCCCTTGCTTCTTCTTCCATCACATGGTAGATTAGATGTTAACGCATTTGCGTGAAAATTGCTTGTTGATAGACTCCTTTTTGAAATTCCATGTTAAAGTATCTCCCTCCTTCTGGCATCCTCCTCATAGAGCCTTATTTCTTTTAATTATTCGCTCTTTGTAAACCAGAGTTTTTTCTTTATAGTTTGAACATTTAGAAATAATAATAATAATAATAATAATAATAAATGCATGTACATGGCAGTATATCCAAATTCCAATATTCACTTTCTATTATACTTGGCAACCTGTCACAGTTACAACATTTAGAGTTGAGGTATTGTACAGAATTAAATAGCCTCCCTGAAACCATTAGCAACCTGTCGTAGTTGCAAAAATTGAACAAAATAGGAAGTTTATATATATATATATGTAACTCGCTTGATTTTACTGATAATTTATCGTAGATGCAGCATTTGAAAATAAATATTGTCAACGTCCGTCCGGAATTGAGGAATGACTTAAGTCGGGTACCAATCATTCTTGTTGCATGTTAATGTGGATAAGGGAAAATCGCTATAGTTTATCCTGACCTGGGAGTACGTTTTAAGGGGGCTCTCCATGAAAATATATATATATATATATATATATCTTTTTATTACGAATCATGAAAATATCTATCTAAAAGCACAACACGTTCATCCTCATCTTTACAAAATGATAGTTTGCACCGCTTTTAAGAAGTAAGAACTTATTCATTCCTCAATCTTCTCGATTATCACCATCTATCATGCTTTTTTGCGCATACCTTTAAGTCGATCTTGAGAGTGTGAAATTTCTGGTTAGAGGGGTCGGTTACAACTTAATTGTATGAGCTATTGGTGCGGGAGATAGAGAGAAAAGAGGAGAGAAACTGGCGAGTTCGGCAAAATGAGTGGCTAGATATTTCCACCATAGTTGGATCAGCATCGATGGTAGGAGAGGTGGGGCAGTGTGTTGGATACAGTGAGAGAGGCATGCACTGAGCATGGATTCTTCCAAGTTATAAACCATGGAATTCCCCCTGAGCTTGCTAAGGTTACACACCAACATATGCAGTTGTTCTTTGGCCTCAGTACGCAGGAGAAGCAGAGAGCCCAGCGTAAGGTGGGTGAAAGCTTTGGCTTTTCCAATAGCTTTACTGGAAGGTTTTCTTCTAAGCTTCCATGGAAAGAGACTTTGTCTCTTGAGTACAGTGCACCTTCAGGTGTTAAGGATTACCTTGAGATGATCATGGGCTACCACTTTTCAGAAATAGGGAAATGTGTGGACGTCGAAAATGAGAAGGCCTGCTATACCCCTGGCATAAAAAGAAAAAAATGGAAATGGTTTTGTTCAGTTGGAAGGTGCACCCATACTTATTGATCGGATTGAGGTAAGCCATGCATGTTATCTCTATTTTCTCTTTGCCAATCTATCAGTGCAATTGCTTCATTATAATTTTTGGGAATTTTATTTCACAACAATACAAACTAGAGTTATGCAAGGTCAATATTATAGATTCCAGATCCATAAGGAAATGAGTCAACCCTGTAAGATAAGTCACTATGCACTCAGAGCAATTAGAATTGCATGCAAAGTCTCGTAATGAGTCTACACCTTTCACATTCAGAGATCTGCCCCTTCTGCTTGCCCTTTCGCTTAATGTGCTAATGTTAGTCTTGACTTACAATCACCCCTCTCCTTTCCAAGTCATGTCCTTCCTTTTAATATCTTTTTTTTTACGACACTATTCAAGTGTGCACAATTCTTAATTCGATGGGGTTATCTTGTATTGCATGCTAGGAATTAGTGAAGAATACCATTGAGATCTGGAGTGGAGCCATCGGCGTTATCTCTCTGAGGAGACCATCTTAATTGTCTTCTATAGAATGCTTCCATCACATAGTTTATGAAGATAGAAAACATGTAAGGAATTGTATAATTGGTGGAGGTGAGGTGAAGAGAGATAATAGCACATGAAATCTGTGAATAGGATGAATGGGGAATTGGTTAGCTGTAGATAGGGGGAAAATTCTTCATTCCTTTTTTGTCTTCGGCAGTGTTTGTGTACCGGTTTTACTTTGTAGTTCCAATAAGTCAAACTGTGAATGAGGTGAATGGGCAATAATTTACATTCCTCTCACTTGATAGAGGTTGTCTCCAGGCAACAACTCTTTTGGAAACTAATGATGCTTAATTAGCTATATCACTTTATAAATTAGAACTAGCTTAGGGATGAGTGACATTGTAATATTATGACTCTTACAACAACATAAGGAAAGGAATTAGTATAATTTACAAAGCATCACATTCCTCTCTATGACAGTCAGCAAAACAATATATGTAACTGCCTCTGATGTCATGGATTGAAAGCTAGGAATTGTAATAAGTTGGGAAATCTTAAAAAAAAGTTGTTAGACATGCTTTAGTAGATGTGAAAGAAAATTGATAGGAAATATATCATCTTGGTTATACCATTTCCCAATTCAGGTTAAATGGCTCATGCCAGCAAGTTGGAGCGTTTTTATTTGCCTTTGAGATATTGGTCTTAACAAACTAGGAAAACCTAACTTATTGCCCTAACTTGGGCCATGTATAGGAAAAGTCAAATTTAATATGGTATAAACTAATTGTACACTTGTAGCAACTTTTGGTCATTAACAAAATCTGATTGCATGGTAAAGGCGTTAATGTGTGCAGGGGAGTTCATGAGATCAACACCTATACCTAATTATTTGTACAAGGTGATACCCAACTGGGTAAAGTAAACCCTTGTGCTAGGTAAGCAGAGGCAAGCCTATTGGAATTTACTTTCTCATGGCTGGCGTGATTCCTCCTAGCATTGGATGTCATACCCAAGTCACTAGAGTTGTGTGGCTTTCATCAACTAGTGCATATCCATCGCTGGAGAATTTTTCTGCAGCTGAGCTCTGGACTCAGGCATCATAACAAATATTGGTTAGTAACAAAAATAAAGTGGGACTAAAAAAAAATAAAAATGGATTGCTCCCTTGTTTCTATGTATGTATGCATGTTTCTGTGATGAAAAAATAAAATGAAAAAGGAAGCCGGATAAAGCATACCTCATTAGTCTATGAGAAGAGTAGTGCAGTAAAGAACATTATACAGTTTTTAAACAAGAAACAATAATAATACATAGATGACACATTGTATACCTTTGGAAAGCCATTTCAGAAAAGAAAACTAGCTGCCAAATCTCAAACCAATATATTATCAGTAAACTCTGCTACAATACAACCAGTCTCAAGTCTTCATAGAAGATCACACCAACATACGATTCTGGAGATATTGTAGCAGCATAACAATACCTGCAATTACTTACACAATACCTCCATCCTAAGTACTCAATATGTAGTCAAGACAAAACCACAAACCATTAGTGTTTTTTATTTTTTTAAACCATTTTCTTGAAACCATGGGCTAAATTGATCCATGCATAAAATTCCAATGCCCAAAATCATGTTAACTGATGGTATGTAATGCCCTCCATTTCAGATCTCATTGATTTAATGTAATGTTTTCTTTTGAGTTTGCAAATGTTTTCATATTTTGGTTAATGAGTTTGTTTGAACAAGAAAAGTCACATGTTCTTCTTTTAATGTTTGATGAGTTGCGAGTGTACCCACACTCTCATTTGATTGATAATTCCTATACTTGAGCTGCATACGATCATATTAGGGTTGTTAGCTATAAAGTGTTAATAGTACCTTGTAATTGAAGGTGATTGTTGTAAATTGTTTTGGATAATCTTTTAAGATTTATCTCCTTGTTGTAAAGGATGACTTTGTTGGCTTTATCCCCATCTGTGCTCTCTTGAGTTACTTGAAACTTGTTCATTGAAATCGTGTGGAGTATGAGTAATGTGTTTTGTGTGTTTTTTTGGTGTCTTGATAATGAGGGCTATGTAATGTAATAATGATTGTAGTAGTTTTGAAATGTGATTTTCTTGATGTCTTAGTGAACTCTAGTTGATTTCAATGGTGTCTTGTTGATTGGTCTCTGTCTTAGGATAAATTTGTTAGAATTGGGATTTTGTGTTGATTGGTTAATTTTTGATGGTTTTGTTCAAATGTGACTTCCTCTTGAGTTAATCTCTATTTTGAGGGGATTTTATCCTTTTAATTTTTGTTGGAATTTATTTGGAATCTCGTATTGTGTTGGCTTACCCTGATAGTGTCTTTTGAGTCTCGTTGTTTATAAGGGGAGTGGCTTTCAATGGGGGCCGAGACCCGGAAGTGGTCTCAGGGTAACTCATTGGAAGTTTATTAATCAAGTGAAAACATTAATATTTAATTAGGGGTTTTGGATAGAATCACACATTAACAAGATATAAGTGAGTGCCTCACTCATTACTCAAGTGCTTGTATGGGCTTGAGATGAGTTGAGAAGGCCTGGAATGACAAAATCGATGTCTTGTCCTTATGAAAGATTATCGATGCCGCATTGGATTGCATGTGGGGCCAGGTTTCGTAAGAGGTCACTAGGGTAACCCAAGTTGGGGGCCGGGGCCTAGGAAGATTCTCCAGGGTAACCCATGCAACATTGCGATGACACTCTTCCTTTAACAACTATGTATGCTTGTTTTTCCTTTATGATATTCTTGAGCTTCTGGAAGCACATGTTGGCATTTGTATGATGGAGCTTAATTGGTTATTCCTTATGTTGAGCACATCTTGTGTTGGTTATGTCTTGTGCTGAAATTGCCTTATGTTATTGCGGTTCTTGTTGTGAAGCCTTGTATCCTTGTTCTGTATGATGGTTTTTGTTGGGGATCCTTCTTGTCATCTCTTAGCATGAGGGGTGGGCCTTCAGGTCCACGTGGTTGGGTGGAACGTGCTATGCACCCCATTAGGTTCCCAATCATCGATTGAGAAGTGCGAAATTGTACCTTGCAGTGACTCCTGAGTTGATCCAGAATTGAATCCAGTATTGCAGTTTTGTACTCCATCATTTCAAATGTAACATTTCATTTTATTGTATCTTCCCCATTCAAGTTGGGAAACGACATTGTATTATTGTAACTCTTGATTAATGTGTTAATCATGTTCATGTTAACTTATAATTACTGGTGTATACTACCTTTCATGTGATGTAATAATGTTGTTGTGAAAAGTAATTTAGTCAAGTAAACCGGAGGGATTTGTTATATGTAGTTCAAGTTTAGTTTTCATTTCATATGGTATATGATAATTATGATGTATGTAAGTACTTAAAAAAAATATTGGTGTCATAAATGTTATATATATTTGTATCCTTTGGGGTTGAATGGCGGGCCATTACACTTAAGGGCCTATTTTTTCCATGAAGATCTTGCACATACCTAGGGGAAGGATCATAAGAGGGTTTTTATAGACTTTAAAGGTTTCATCATATAATGCAAACATATCCTCATCATTGAAAACCTCATCATCTCCCACTAAATCATTGTTACAAACAAAGGGGGAATGGAAATTAGGTAAGGTGATGTTTAAAAATGTGTCTATAATTTCATTCTCTTGTGCTATAATATCTTCCAATGTAGGAGAGTTTATAGAAGAGGAGATTTCAATAATTGCATAATTCTTAATGAGTGTATCTTCTAACATCAAAATGTGTTTGTCATAGGTATGATAGGTATTAGGAGAAGAATATCTATGATCATCAAGATTGTCTATATTTCCATCTTCTTCTATTACCTCCTTCCAACAAATAGGAGAGATAAAAGGGGGTGTGGATTTACGGAAATCATCAAAATTTTAACTTTCTTGAACTAAGACACTCTCATAACTAGGGAATTAATTGAATGAATTCCTAACATGCTTATTAACTAACTTTTTCTTTGTAAACTTGGAAAAGATGGATACTAAGATTTTGTGAAAATTAATCTATGAAAAGAGACTTAAAATGCAGTACAATGACCTAGAATGAAATGTGTAAATGAAATTTTTAGATTATAAACAAGGAAATTTAGTGATTACACTATGCAATGATCTGAAAATGAAACATTGTAAATGCAAATTTTGAATTAAGTGGTGCATGAAATGGACGAATTTAAGCTAGATTTAGTGAAATGCATGTAACAAAACTACTACCAACTAAAATAGCTAACTAATGGTAGAAAATAGAAGTGTAAAAATAAGGTTTTCAATGTTGTAAAAGGAAGTTCCATATGTGCACTAGGATTGGTTATCCCAAAGGGGCGAATGAGTCCTAGTGAGGGATTTTTTCAAAAAATTCAGAGATTTTAAAGTGATTTTATGCTTTTCAGTTTGTATGATGTGTAACCTAAGTGAAAATGTATTTTTTTATGATTTTCAATTATTTGAGATGCAAAAGTGCAACCTATATGGAATTTCAGTAATGCAAAAATTAGAAACCCTAATGTAATGTTAATGCAAGCAAGATCTAAGATGGTGATGCACACCAAATAATAATTATGATTTTCTAAATGTAGGTTCAAAAAAATGGAACCCCTAAAATTGAGGGATGAGTGTTGTCATATGGTTTGGAACATAGAGCACAACCACTTTCAATAATTCCACTCAAGGATAAACCTAGAGATCTCAATGTAAAAGAGAAAGAGATCTTGCAAAAGGGTTATCCTATGGGATGATTATAATATAATGAGGGGTTCACCACAAAGCTAGGGCTTGGAAAAACATGTGAAATGTAGTATCTAATGAAAAATACTAGTGATGCATGAAACTTAAATGAATGACGTAGAAATACATATAAATCATAATAGAAAGTTGTAAAATTATAAGTGTGGACCTAAAAACATGTAGAGGATTGAATGAAGATTGGAAATTCTAGAAATCCTAAAATTTGGGCCTATTGGGACTCATTCACCATTCTAGGTGAATTAGTCCCAGATTTTGGTTTCTATACAAGAAAAAATTTCTAGAAAATGGGTATCTAAATATGCAAAAATCTCAAAATTGACCTAAACTGGAACTCATTCACCTAAGGTAGTGAATGAGTCAAGTTAAGGTTTTTTAGAAATTTAAGGTCTAAACTTGGCCTTCAATTTCTACTCTTTCTATTCCTCTTCATTTCCAGATCTAAAACTTCGATTTCGGGGTTGTAGGTAACTTTTTAGTGAAGATTAAAAGCTTGCAGATGAGGGAACAACTCCAAAAACTTTATCCAAGATTATAACCTAATATTTGATTATATTTCAAGCTCTAAGACACCTATATCTATAATCAAACATGTAAAGAGGAGATGATTGTTAGTGAATTTAGGGGTTTTCCTTGGTCAAACCCCTTTTAGGTAATTAAACCAAATGATGAAACAATGAAACAAGGACATGAAACATAGGATATGAAAAATGAAAAATGATACCTTGAATGATTTCTTATAAATGATGTCTTTTAAATCTATAACTCAACATGACACATGTGGTCATGAAGGATGTAGATCTTGATCTTTCATAATAGGAGTAGAACAATGCTTGATCTTGGATCTACAAATGCTACATCACATACTAGCTTAAGAAGAAAATTTATGCTTGATATGCTTGACATGACGATAGATCTTGAATTTTTGCAACAATTGATGAAGAATTCTGCTATTAAGTGCCTTGAAAATGATCTTGAATGCTCTCTAGATGATCTTGTGAAGTATTGCAATGCTTAACTCTTGAATGCTTGACTTGATAATATGTAGACTTATGAAATAATGATTTAAAAGCTCATTTATATAGGAAATCCATCTAATATCCCTTGTATTGGATCCCAAAGGCTGGTAGACATAAAATTTAAACTTAAAACCTAGTTTTTCCTACTTAAAACCTTAAAAATAGGCCAAATGGGACTCATTCACCAAGCTAGATGAATGGGTCCCACTTGAATGTGACTTATTCAACCAAAGTGGTTAATGGGTCCCACAATGCCTATTTTGATTGTTAAAGTGTCAGGGAGAGTATGTAGAAGTTGAGAAAACCAACTTCACAGACCCCAAAGATCACCTGCATGCAAATAGCCTTTCACATAAAGGAAGAGATGGAGACAAAAAAAGCAAGGGTGCTATGCAAGCTTCAAAAGAGATTGCATTGACTTAATTGATTAATCAGAGAGAGGGATAAAATACAATAATCAATCCTTATAAAAGGAGATTGTGCAAAACCTAAAAGTAACCCTAATAGGTAGACATTTAATAATTAATATAATTATTAAATGTCACAATATGCAAACTAAAGTAAAATCTTAAGAGAGGAATAAAGGTAACTTAATTAATATAATTATGTTAAAACCTTTACTCTAACACCCCCCCTTAAGATGAGCAAGAGTCCAGCTACAAACATGTATAAGAAAGAAAAGGTAACTACAATGCATGAAAGAAAACAAGGGTATCGACAACTAGGCCTGATGAGGTACCCAAATACAACCAAATCTCTGTAAAGTGGAGAAATAGAGAAAACCTCATGGGAAAAACTCTACTCCAAAAAGAGATGCACAAGACATGAAGAACATCATTGAAGTAGAAAAAGTTGCAAACAAATGTCAAAAGATGACTGCTATGGTGCTGAAGAACCTCCTCTAAAGATAGGATGATCAGGATCAAGAAGACAATAATCTGCATGAGTGCCCCCAATGACACTACTCAAATTAGATGGAAAACAAAGGAAAACACTTGGAAGGAAGATACAAATGGCACAAGTATCAATATTCTGAAGAACACTGATCAACTGAGAATGGAAGATTCCTTCCAAGGTGAAACCAAGGAAGCATTAGCACAAATAGTATAATGCCCCCCCATAATGTTAATTGGAAGAGCTTGATAGATCCATTGAAATGTTGTGTAACACCTTGTAGTGCATGAAGGAGAAGAAACAACATCTGAAAAGTGCACAAGAAAGCACCTGCAACTAAAAAAGTGGTGTGCAAAAAAAAGCACACATGTATGAGGCTGGAATCATATGGATCCACTGTTGTCATGGAGGGACACTCACCGGAAAAGGTGTGATGGCAAAAAAAAGTCACTACACAACCCCCATGGCATTTTATAATATAGTGCGAGTAAAAAATATGGCACAAACTTATGTGCAAAATCCTCAAAATACATGTACAATAGTGTGGCACTTTATCTTAGTGCATTTACATATAAGATTCTTACAAATGATTATCATAATACCATAAAAATACACAAGGCTAGAAATACATGAAGAACAACCAAAAACAAACCAGCCCGTGCAAACAAAAAAATTCCCAAGAGCTAATATGTCAAGGTAATTCACCACAGTGTGAAAAAACAAAAAACTAAATAAAATATACCTAGAGTAAATCTAGAAAAATTGAATGAATGGAACTGAAGAGCTCTAAAATACGGTTCCAACGCCACTGAGATTGTGAAAAACGGAGAAATTAATCAAAAGTTACGAGCTTGAGACTGAAAACATCTCCTATGACTTCAACTAGGTGTAGAATGCATAATAGAAAAATGAAGTGATGAGACCCACACCACTAGAAATTTGACAAAACCAGCTTTCCAACGATATCTTGTTTTCCAAAAAACAATATCGTATGCTTAAGTTATGGCCTTTGGAAGAAAACAACTCCAAAGGGGGAAAAACACAGTGCTGGATTAAATTTTCCAATCATACAGCCGTCGCAGCAAAAACCTAAGCCTAAATTTGACAACCAAATGGCCGTTGGCAGATTTGCACAACTGGACTTATTAAAAAAATTGTTTTTTTAAGAAAAATAATAAAAAAATTTACAAATTATTATTTTTTTGTTTAAAAAAATATATAAAAAAGCCATTTATTTTTTTATTAAAAAAAATCATAAAAAATGGTTACCATGAGAAGGTACCTAGGTACTAACCTACACAAGTCTGCATAGGTCACTACCTACATAGTACCCTGTGTAGGTACGTACCTTCCAGGTACTTTTTTATTGTATTTTTAAAAAACATAAACCTTTTTTTTCTCTAAAAAACTTTTTGAATGATTTTTTAAAAAAAAATTACAGAAAAAAATAAAATGATTTTTTTTGTTTTTTTTTTTGTTTTTTAAAAATCACCTCGAACTACGTGTAGAAGATGAACAGGGCCATACAAATAATTTATTTTGCCTCACAAATAGCTGATGCCAAATACAGGCAAGTTTACAATTGATCTTTAGGTTTTTGGGTGCTCCAGACACAACGGTGAGGTCCATTTGGGCTGAAAATGCTCTAAAAATTTGAGCACCCCCTAGATCTGGCAAAAAAGCCCTTTCTTCAAACCCTCAGAGATCTAACAAACAAAAGCCAAATTCGATGAAACAAAGGTCAATCTTGACTATTCCAATAGCTCTGAATTCAATGGAGAGATCTGATTTGACCCTCGATGCACTGAAAAATTCTCAACTCTTTGGATCAAAAAAGGAAAACCCCAAACCCTTGAAGCTCCTAAAAATCATTCAAAACATGAACATGAAGAAGCAGGTTTGGAGCTCTAATACCATGTAGAAGTTGAGAAAGCCAACTTCACAGACCCCGAAGATCACCTGCATGCAAATAACCTGTCACATAAAGGAAGAGATGGAAACAAAAAAGCAAGGGTAATCTACAAGCTTCGAAAGAGATTGCATTGACTTAATTGATTAATCAGAGAGGGATAAAATACAATAATCAATCCTTATAAAAGGAGATTGAGAAAAACCTAAAAGTAACCCTAATAGGTAGACATTTAATAATTAATATAATTATTAAATGTCACAATATGCAAACTAAAGTGAAATCTTAAGAGAGGAATAAAGGTAACTTAATATAGTTAAGTTAAACCTTTACTCTAACAAAATGTAAATTAAGTTTATATGTTGATATTATCAGCTTTTTAATTGAAATATTCCTTGGGATGCACAATATAGGGTCTTAGGGGCTAATTAATGATGCTATTAAGGTCATAAATGCAAGAGGACCCAAAATCCAATGTTAAAGTGTAAATAAATACACTTTACAAACTCTAAATTAAGGAAAAAATAGGTCTACATAGCTAAAAAGGGCCCCAAATCCAACATGAATGTGTAGAACACATTAAATCACTAGATTAAGTCTACTTAATTTACAAGCCTCCTAAATTTAATGTGAAGGTGTAAATAAATATACTTTACAACATTAAATTAGGGAAAATTTATGTGTATTTAGCTTAGAAGGGCCCATAACCTAATGTGGATGTGTAAAACTCATTACAACACTAGATCAAAGTGATATCAAGTCTAATTTATTATTAATTATTCCCAAATCAAGCAAGGGAAACGCATACCTTTTTTTTTCCACAACGTGTTAGCATGGAAACCTTCATGTTTTAATGAGGATAGGTTATGAGTGTACATTATTTGCATGATCAGTTGCCACATACCAACACTCCCAATAGAAGGACATCAGGCCAAACAACAATTCCAACTCCATCAGAATTTAAATCCACATCACCTTCAGCCTCAATGGATTGAAAACAACCACTTCCTCCCATAATCCATCCTACTACTCTAGCACTTGTCGAGGATTCAAGAAAAAAAGAAACCAACTCCATAAAATAAGCAACCAACAAATAAGGAGTTGGCCCCAGATAAATAGAACTTTCTAGTTGCAAGAAGACCCACAACAACCCCAGACCAAACAAACTATGCAGTACCACCAAGTGAAAGAGAAATACCCCCAAAAAATGAGCAACACCCTCCACCGCAAAAGCGAAGGAACCCAAGGAAGAAAATCTTCCACCATGAACAAGAAAACCCCATCCTCATCATCATCTACTTCATCACCCTCTCCAATAACATCTAATTGTAAACCTAAATATCCTTGCCTATTCTCACTCACTACTACACTTCTCTCCATCAGAGCCAATTTATGTTAATGTTGGGTCAAGTGAAAATGAGATAATATTAGCTATCCTAATTGGATCTAGGATCACTTTTCCTACTCAAAATTTTGCTGAGCTTGGAATATCCTACACTTACAATTTTTTAATTTTCATTCCATACATTTTGAAAATTAATTTAAAATTCTAGGTGTTTTAAAGATCTAGTTACTAATTTTCATTTATTTCATCTTCAAAACTACACTTGCATTATTTTTTCATCAACATTTAAAAAAAAAAGAAAAATATTTTAAATTTAATTACATAATTTTAGATCTAAGTTTCCTTGTTTAGGGTTTGGATCTTAGTTATTTTTCATTGATATATTTAATTGTAATACTATTTTGTCATTTATGCATTTAAATTTTAGTGAAAAACATGTTTCAAAGGTGAAGAAGTTGCATCATATTCTCATTTCAAAAGATCAAAAAGCACTGCTTTTATATATTTTTTGGAAAAATCATTCAATTATAGTATTTAATTTCTAGAAAATTATCATTTGAACATATTCAATTACCTTAAAAATATATAATTTTTTTTGCATTTATGTGATTCATATATAAAAAATAGGTTTTGTACATTTTCATAACTCTGATTACTCATAGACCTAAACCTCTATAACCTAAGACCCTTAGACACTATTGATGGTTTCCAAATCTTAAATTTTACAAAATACCTATCTATTCTAAGGTGTATATCACCCCTATCTAGCCAAATTAGACTAATTTTTTTTGTGAAAATCTCTATTTGTGGTCTCTATCCAAATCTACTTCATATTCTAAAACCTCTATAATTTTTTTGTGCATCAACAGTTTGGTTTATAGGATAAATAACATGCTTTCTAAGTTTGAAAGATGTGGTTTTAATATAGTAAAGCATGACTTGTCTCCTTATAATTTTTCTACAATGAAAACATTGTGAAGGTAAAAAATAAAATCATTTCCACATTTATTAACACCACTTCACATAGTCTTCATCCTTCTCCAAACATTTCCCCTACTTTTGATAGTGTTCTAGTGTAGGATAATCCACTCATGGAAAATCATGACAATCATGATGGTTCTTCTCCTACTATCTCTCCTACTTGTGAGGGTATCTTGATGAAATAGGAACCAATCGTGGAGAATCATGTGAATAATGTTTATCTCCCTCCCAATACCTCTCCTACTTGGGAAGATATTATGGCACAATATTATGCAATGATTGAAACATTTTTAAATGATAGTAAGGTGGAAAGTGCATAGATGAAGGTTCAAAATTGACATTATGTCCTACATTAATAGAAGATTTCAAAAAAGATGAAATTATAAACCCACATTTGATTATAGGACCTCTTAAAACTCCTCAAATTTTTGGACCTCCTAAACCACTTCTCATTATATGACCTCCTAAACCTCATATCCATATATTAAACTTTTCAAAACAACTCAGTAGTAACCATGTGCAACAAGATGTGTTGAAGAAACCAAGTTATCATGTAGTTTCTCACACATATAATACTAGAAATAATAAGCAACCAAATTAAATTCCAAGATCCATTCCATTATCTCAACCATATCTTCCACCACTTCCAATCCTTCTTTGACGTAGTGGTAAATAACATGATCTTGTTGAGAAACTTCGTAATACTCCAAAAAAAAATCTCCCTTTGGGATTTAATTCAAAAATCACCTACATACCACAAGATGATCCAAGAGGATTTTCAAAATATTCATATCTCGCCTTCTATCAAAATGAATGATATTCCCCTAAAATGAATCACCTCAGATTGAGATCCAAAACAAACATGAGGATCTAATAATAGTTGTTTCTATTGATAAAACTGAGATTAGGAAAAAATTCATTGATAATGGATCAATTCTTAATGTTTGTAGCTTTGGTCTTATAGATAGTCTTGGTGTCGATAAGAATCTCATAGAACCTATTAATCTTTCTCTTTGTGGTTTTTTATAATTGTACTAGGCAACCATTGGTGACAATAACACTACCCATTAAGGTAAGACTCTTTGCTTTTCCTACCCCTTTCTATGTCATCTTATATACTCTCTTGTACAATATTCTTCTAGGTAAACCATGGATTCATTCCATGGAGTCCCATCTAATTTTCACCATGAGATGAAGTATGAATATAATAACAAGATATACATGGTTAAAGAAAATGAAAAAAGTTATAATTCACCAATTGAAGCTAAATATAATAATTCCAACTCTTTTAGGACTTTGATTCCATCTTCAAAATTTAAGACATTACCTTCCAAAGATAATGATACTATGAATGCACTCTTGGATGATGATTGGGGGTGATTAGAATTTATACCTAGTTTCAATGTGGAGTCTAAAATATCCCCATCAAATTCCAAAGAGTGGAATATAATTAATTATCATGATATTTCTTTATATTCAAATACATGTTTTAGTGATAATTGGGGTTCATTATTTATTACACATTCCATTCTAGGAGAGTACAAAACATCACAGTCAACTCCTAATGAATCATGTGTTTCATTCACTCAATATTGTTCTACATCAACAAATACATAAACATCATTGCATGGTGGTGATGGGGGATCTTTAGCTTTTCTCCCTCATATGTTGGAAATTCCTAACATTAAAAAAATTAAAAATGATTTGTGTTGTTCTAAAATAATCAATTCTTCTCATTCGAATTTATATAAGTCTTCTTCATCTAAATTGGATAAATTTGATGGGATTGGATATAAAATTATTTCCAAATGTCTATATAATGAAAATATGAAACAATGAGATAAATATAATGTGAAGTCTATTCCATACCTTTAAAAAATGGGTTTAGCATTCCAACCTTCTCCTTCATCTACTTCTCATTTGTCACCATCTATTATATTTAGAACATCAAGTGGTAAGTGAGAAATATTTACTTCACAAGAGAAATATTTGTTAGAGAAAGAGCATATGTTTTTGAGGCTTCTCAATGTCCTTGCGTCCTTTACTTGCTTTCTTCATATTTTTTGTATGTTTGCTTCATGTATTCTTTTTATATGGTGTTTTTTCTTTGGGCATGTTTTTTTTTACTCTTTTAAAATGTACTTCATTTTTTTCTTTGAATGTCTTATGTGTGAGAAAATATTTTTGTGTATTATGTTCATATTTTTTTTAACATTGTGGATTAATGAGATCCTATTTTGGGGACTTGTGTACCATTCAAATTAGTTTAATCTTGTCTCTTTAGTGTTTTTAAGTGGATTCTTATTCCTTTAATTTGAATATGAACATAATTATCATACTCTCACTAAAGTGGGGCCAAATGTAGTGTTGAAAATTATCACCCCTGAAAATTTTACACTACCTTGACACCCTATTTTTCATATAACATTATTAATAATAATTTACTCATTTTGAGACAAGATTAATAAAATATGTTTAAATTTATATCATCTCAATAATTTTTGGCAAAAAATAATTGGTGAGGGGTGTTGGGTTCCCTAGACCAAAAAGAAAATTTTGAATGTTTGAAATTTTGATTGGTTGACTTATATGATTTGAAAATGACCTCAAGTCGGCACCTACCAAAAAGGATGAATTAAAGTGCATATATAAAAAAATTTCCTCTCATTTTTAATATTAGAAATTAAGTTAGAGAGCTCAAGAAACTAATTAGAAGACAAACATGCAAAATTATTGAGTTATCGTCCACATAGTAGCTTCAACAATCTATTGTGTATGTAGGGTTTGATGATTCAAGCTAGCATTTCATTCAATATCTATCATATTCAAGCAAGACTCTAAAAGATATACATCCATTGGAACCATCTCATACATGTTTGCAACCTTTTATTGCTAGGGTTTGGTGAGTTACAACATTAAATTTTGTTCATTCATTATTCTCTATTCCTATTTCATTCTATTTCAAGATTTGACTAAGGAAAACCCCTATCCACTAAAAAAACAACATTTTACCCTCTCTTTAGTGTGTGATTAAGAGGTTTAGATTAAAGACACATTGAGGAGCAAGTTTGAGAAGGCTGTGAAAGTGCATAAAGTTCTCAAATTTATCATCAAGCATTGGACAGAATTAGAGAACACCTACAAATTGATTCATAGAGATTTAGATCTAAAAACCTAAAGAATCATATTGAGCATATTAAGGAGAAATGATTCACACTTTGCTAATTTGGAAAACCCTAACTGGATTTATTCACCACTTTTGGCGAATGAGTCCCAATTTAGGTGAAATTTTAGATTTTTAGAGATTTGGATACCCATTTTCCAAATTCATGTTCTTGCAAAAAAACCTAGATTTGGGACTGATTCACCTAGCTTGGTGAATGAGTCCCACTTAGCATTAAAGTCATAATTTCTAACACTTCAAACCTCCTTCCAGCCATCTTCAAATTTCTAGGTGTACACATTCCATCCTGTAGCTTTTTCTTTTGTTTTGAATTTTCCTTTTAGGTCATTTAGTAATTCATTGCATCAAACTAGGTTTAAGCATCACATCTTGCATTTCGTTTGTTTCTCCAAGTTTGTACTTGGTGGTGAGCCCCTCATTAGTTTACAATCATCCCCTAGGACATCCCTATTTCAAGATCTCTTTCTCCTTTGCATTGAGATCTCTAGGTTTATCGTTGAATGAAATGAGAGAGTGGGTGTACTTTATATCCTAAAATATATGATAGTATTCATAATCCATTTTCATTTCATTTCAAAATCCAAATTCCATGCCCTATGCTAGAATCCTTACATCTCATGTGAGAAAGAAAGATTTAGATTATCATATGGGCACTCACCAAAGTGAAAGGAAACACAAATTTTTTCCATAAATACAAGAAATTTTTTGGTAGAAATGTATGAAAAATTCCAAATAAAATCATTAGAACTATTTGATGGAACATCTCTAAAGATACCATGTCGTGAAAGCCATGGATGTGGAGATTGCATAAAATGGATTTTTTGAACATGTTTAGAAACTTAAAAAAAAATTCACTAGTCTAAAATTCTACAACCTTCACCCAAATTCATCTTGCTTATGATTTAGAATAGGTTATGGTGTCTACAAAAATATAAAGAAAGAGGAATTTATTCTTGATATTATAGTTTGAAATAATCTTCCTTGGCATATATGTATACAAAATGTGAAAGTATAGATCAAACGTATTTTTTTTTAATAAATTTAATATCACCTCAAACAAATATTGTTCCATCGAATGCAATGATACAAGGATATATGCAAAGTTGATTTTTTGAAAATATTTTAGAAACTTTTAAACAATTTCATTTGGTCAGTGTAAACAAAAATCCTATGACCTTTCTTAGCATCATCCAGCTTGTATGACAAGTATTGAAACTAGTTAAATAGTGCACATTTCTATGCCCCAAGTACAATAACCAAAAAACCTATGCAAGTGGAAGATAACATGGCATTAAAAATGTTAAAAAAAAAATTCAATGTACCAAAGTCATATGCAAGAAGACACAAATACACAATTAAGGAAATTTGGCATAACATATTCGCAAAATAAATATTAAAGGAAACAAAAAATCAACATAATAATTCATTTCAATGAATTGATCAATACATAGTAGGGTTCCTCAAAAAGATAATATCAAATTTCTTGATCAATATTTTTGTAAATTTGGTTTAATTATAGATGTGTATGTTAAAGGGTCTGAAGAGGACAAGAAATAGGGGCTCTAGATTTGAGACATCTACTAAGGAAAGAGTTTCAAATCATGGAATCCTTAGATATTAGGTATATTATACATTTCCATTCCCCTAGATAATGATTATAAATATTTATATGATTGTGCAACCTTACTATATAATTAGTAACATTCTTAATACCAACTTGCATATTTATCAACTGATACCCACTCTACATAATTTCACGACTGTAGTCTCAATTATGGATTTGATGTCATTATTGGAAGGTTCGATCCTTTTGTACCTTTATTCCATAATTTCTCAAAGATGTACCAAATCATGATTTGTTATGTCATATTGACTAGAGTCATTAACATAGACATATTGAAGGATCTTATCATTTGTAAAACAAGTCTCACAATCAAGTTAATTTCATATATCCACATAGTCACATAAGTATACCTAATCACTCTCCCCTTAGTTTTTATACTATTCTAGACAAAAAATTTCACTGGAAATTATTATTCTCTCATCATGTTGACAATAACTACACACTTCCAATGATCATGAGATAAATAGCATGCTACATGTCATACAAAATCATCTTGCAAGTTCACTTCATCATTCCTCAAGGAGTTAAGTGTTTCTTTTCCATAATTTATTGTATTTCCTTTTGTAGATATTGTATATATATTATTCTAACCTAGTTTCTTTGACCAATCACTATTATAATGCTTGTTACTCAAACACAAAGCTTCAATAAAGTGTTTTGTATCCTTAGTGGAAAAAAGAGTTGCTACATTGTAACTCAAGCCTTCAGTATCATGCATTAACTTATCTAATTTGACATCTATAGTTAATGGTTCTACATTGAGTTTTATCAATTTGAGAAATATTTATTTCATCCCTCTTTATTTTTTCCCATGAATCCCTCATGTTTTAAAATGAATTTTTAATCAATTTGAGCTTGTTGAAAATCTATTTGTTCTTGGATTTCTTTATTTCTTTCCTTAATATGGTCAAACTATTTTAACCTTTCATTTATGTTTCTTTTAATGTTGTCACCATCAAGTTTATTAGGCTTGTGTGCATCATAGAAAATAATTTTATGTTATTGTTCATGTGACAATGTAAGGGAGGTAGGATGTGAGATAACATGTGGAGCTCTTACATTAAGATTACACATGCCAAAATTTTAAATATGTTCATGATGAGAGTGCACCATATCTCTTTCCCTTATAGTCATTTATATTTTAACATTATAATCTAACCTATTAGGCCTTATACTATTTCACATATCATCAATCAAGTCAATTGGTTTGTTAAATATACAAATAACTTATCACTACCAAATGGACTATCCTCATGCTCATGAGAAGAAGTTTGCTTACTGACTTATAATTTCAGCTCTCAAACTTGTTTGTTGCTTTCTTGCATGAACATTTGGGCCTCCAATGTCTTAAAAATATCTTTAAAATAGTCCTCCTATCTTAATTTTTTTAATTTAGTACTTAAATATGTTTGATCGACTAAATTTTCCACCCTTTACTTGGGAAGAGAAATTATTTTTTTTGTAACTAACAATTCAACATGATGTTGATGTGAATATGATCATGTCATACTCAAATAATGAAAACCCTCAATGCTTCATTAGTAACAATACCAGTTTAGCAACTCTCAAATTTTTTTACACCCTAGAGAAAGCCTAAAGACAAACCACACCTAATCCTTAGGGGAGGTTAACTCAAGATAATAGGAATTACAACTTATGATTGGATAAATGATAACATGGGACAATACAAAAGAATAAGTACTTTCTCCTTATTATTTATTTTCTACACTAAATTGTGTCTTCCCTAAGGTTTCATCATAATATAATTATAGTGTAGAAAAATGTATCCCTTTACATTTTGATACTTGTTTGGGCCCTCCTTGTGGATTTCGGCTAAATGTTTCCTTGATTTAGTGTTGTAAAGTGGATGAGACATTCACATTAGGTCTTGGGCCCTTGTGAACTAATGGATTTTAATGACACCTTGCTAAAGTGTTGTGAAGTGTTGTGATTCATTTTCACACTTTTCTAGGGTTTTATCAAATAATCAAACTAAATAAGCCTATTTTTAATCAAATTCAACCTTAACCTTCCCTTATTTGGAGTGTTGTAAAGTTATATAGAACACTTTCACATTTCTCTAGGTTTGTAATTAATAATTGGTATTTCTTATTCTCTAATTAGCCCTATTTTACATCCGCAAGACTTTTTTATTACATGTTTTCAAGGATAATCCCAACATCAACCATTGACCAATCACAATCTAGGTGTTTTTGGCTTGTGTGGCCTAGATTTGGTGATCTAGGACTCATTTTCCACCTTCAGCAAATGAGTGCCACCTATATTTTTGGGTTTCAAACCTATTTTTACACCTTTCTAAGAACTCTTCATTTTTGGTCCAATACATTATGCTAGATGGGACTAATTAACCAGCTTGGGAAAATGAGTTATGTGTGGCCCAAAATTAAAATTAATTCAAATTTCAGGCAAGATTTTATCCTCCTAGATCTGATGTCAACTTGTAGTGTTGTAATTTTAGGAATTCTTGCATAATTAATTATAAATACAAGTTTCTTTCACACATTTTACACCTAGCAAGTTAAATGAGCATCCCCATAGAAAATTTGTGGTCACAAGTGCATTCAAGTGTTTACAAGAGCATTCAATGGTATAATTCTTCATCAATTGTTGCAACAATTCAATATCCATCATCATGTCAAGCATATCAAGCATCAAGCATGCTATTGAGCTAGTGTTGTGATGTAGCACTGAAGATCCAATATCAAGCATTGTTCTACTCCTATTGTCAAGATCAAGATCTACATCCTTAATGGAAATTTCATGTTGAGTTGTATATTTATAAAGCATCATTTAGAAGACACAACCATTGAGAGTCTTTATTTTCCCTCTCCTTCTCCCTCTTTGGAAGATATTAGAAAACAAGAAGATGAGATCATAGAAACATTTCTAAACATCACCATATCTAGTTTCCATTCATCCCTTACTTGTGAGAATGTTTTAGCCATAGAGGATGATATCATAAATAGCCATGAAAATAAAAGTTTTCCTTCTCCTAATATCCCTCCTCGATGCGAAGAGGATAGATTGGTGTTAGAAGATGTACCTATTGAGAGTGATGAAAATTGTGTTCCTCCCTTCCCCAATGCTCCTACCATTTAGAAAGATCTATTTTATAAGCATGAAAATCATAGTTGTCCTTATTTTGATATGTACCCTACTTGTGATGAAGCTACTTTACAAAATTCAACCATGGAATGTGATGAAAATCTTACAAGCTTTCCTACTAGGTTAGACATTATGGAACAAGAGAATGAGACCTTAGAGAAAAAGGACAATCAAATATAGCCTTCTTCTAATATCCCTACTATCGATAAACAAGAAAATCTAACTGTTGATAACTCACTTACATGTGATGAAGTTATTTTAGAAGAACCAAGCTTTGAATGTCATGAATGTATATTTTTTAGGTCTTCTAAAAACTCTTCTCCTAGGGAGGATATCATGGCACAAGAAAATAATAACATTGACAATAGTGATATTAGGCCCTTAGATGAAGATGATAAAGTAGTAAATTAGACTCCCCTTCACTAAGAGACGTTAATATTAATATTCAACCTCAAATCATCCTCTACCCACCCTCACACAAACCAAAAACTAAAAAAAAACCTGAACTTATACCCTTTACCCACCTAAGAATAATTTTTTGCAGTGACCGAGTCATAATATAGTTGCTCATACATATAACACTAGAAACAACCCACAACCAAAAAAACCACCTTAAAAACCTTATCTTTACCTAATCCTATTTTTACCTAATCCTATCTTACCTAATCCACAACCAAAATGGAAAGGAGTATGATCTTGTTGAACAACTAAATAATACTCCTACTAAGATATCATTATGGGAGCTTATTCAAGCATCCTCTCGCTACCACAACATGATTAAAAATTCCTTACAAAAAGTTCCTATCCCTTCTAATGCACAACCAAAAGAGATAGCAACCATGATTCAAGGACTGAATGCTAACATTATTTTCCTCCAAAGTGAGCTCCCTCCTTTGGAAGTGCAAAAACAAAATGAAGCTTTCATAATAATATCTCAATAAAAAATAAAAGGGATAAAGAGAACTCTTTTTGATAATTTCTCTACTCTTAATGTTTATAGCATAAACCTTTTGGATAGGTTTGGCGTGGATAAATAAAAAATTCAACCTAAATATTTATCTATCAAGGGATTTGACAATTTGGGAAAACAACTGCTTGTTGTGATCACTTTACCTATTATAGTTGGAAAGGACACATTAGAAACACCGATCCATGTTATACCCCATGATCTTTCATATGCTATCCTTTTAGGTAGACCATATAATTCTTGCAGTGAGTAGGATACCTTGTACTCTTAATTGTAAAATGAAATATATCTATAACAAAAAAGTGTACACACTCAAAGAAAATCCTAACCCAAACAGTTGTTTAAACATTGAGAAAAACACGTTGAATCCTTTACCAACATTGACACCAACAATACAAGTAGAATGCATGCAAAAAAACTATAGAAAAAAACATTGAGGAAGCCATGAAGCTATTAGAAGATGATTGGTGTTCCTTAGAATTTGAACCAACATTCATGGGAGAATACAAGATCATACACAAAGACTCTAAAAATGGAAAAATAAAAAATTGTAATGTTAATACAAAACTTGAAGACCCTTTGAAAGCATCCATCTCCACTACATTAGAAGAAAAGACAACTAATTACACAACAAACTTTGACAAAGTTGATTACGAACAACCACCAGATCCAAAAGAAATGAAAAAGCTTTATGGAAAAGGTTATGAACTTATGAAACAAATTTGGTATAGTGGAAAAGGATTTCGTGCTAGAGAACAAGGTATACATAACCCTATAGAGCCTAATACATATGAAATGAATCACTGTCTTGGTTATTGTCCTTTGATAGAAAGAAAAAAACATTCACTTCATACCAACACTATTACAAAACATCCTTCTAAGCTGACTTTAATAGTAGTGCATCCTAAATTGATAGACACTAGTGGTCTTGATTGTTATCTTTTACAAGAAATGAAACAAACAAAGAAATTTTTGAGTAATGTCAATGTCATCATGAAAAACACTAATGATTTAAATTCATTAGATTCTGCACCCTCATGTAAAGGAGAGAAAAAAATCACAATCTAGAGAGTCTTATGTAGGTATGACATCTTGTACTAAGCAACATATATCTTTGCCATGAAATAAAGGAACATATTCCACTCTTGATCAAGAAGGTATCTTGTCAAGACTCCTCTAGGATTTTTTGATATCCCTCCCTCCAAGAACATGAAATAAATTTTACTACAAACATTCAATGTGCACCTATCATAGAAATCATGGCCATTCTACTAATGAATTTAAGGCTTTAAGTAACAAAATTCAACATCTTAAGGTTCATGGTGCTCTTCCTTGTGTTGAGGCACCTAGATCCTCTAATTGAAACTTATCATCATCCTATATTTGGCTCATCCTTGTTCTGCACTAAGTGGGTGCAAAGGCTTAGTTATCCTCCTCCTTGTATGTCACTTTTCATTGTCTCTTTTGCTTAGTTGATCACCTTTTATGTACATATAAGAGAAAGCTTGGGATGTGGATGACATGCATTAAGTTGGCTCGCATGTGACATAAATTTTCATTATGTAGTTTGATTAAAAAACATATGACTTGGCATAGGGATTTCCAAATAAGCTCTCATTTTCTCTTCTAATTTAAAGAAATTTCTCACAACAATGGTGTTAGAAACTACTTGAAAGTGGGGGTGGTGCAGGAGCACCTGGGAAACATGGGTTTTCTTGAAGTCTAGAAGGAAGTTCAATTTTTGTCGTATTATCTTGAGGTCATGTTGACCATTTTGTTAGCATTTGGTGGAGTAGGCATAAACCTTGATCTATTATGATAAATGGATTGGGACGTGAAAATCTTGAATGGTTTTTGGAGCTCTAACTTGTCTAGGTTGCCAACCTTGTCAAAGGTTAGAAAACACATTGGGTTTTATAAATTGTTTCATTAGGTCATCTATGGGTTCAGAAAGAAGAACTTATTTTTTTGAGGGCCTATTTAAGATAGGGCTCGACCATTAGATAGGGTTGGAGGCATTTTTGTTAGAGTGATATTTTGTAAAGCTAAAGAATACAGTGCTGGAGAGACAGTTTACTGTGTTTAGCTTTTAAACTGAGCTTTAATGGAGTAAAATTACTATTATCTTGTTAGTAGGATGTAGTGTTGATATTGTGCAAGCTTGGAGTGCCATCCATTTGTTTTTACAAATAATTTTTCATCTTTTATTTGTATATAGTTTGTTTTCTGCATTTTCTGGTCTAAATCAGGTAGTTTGAGAAAATGGAGTCCTAGTGTACTTCCCAACCATACAAATTGTATGAACCTTTGGGATTTTTTTCTAGGATCCCTTAGTGTAAATATGGTAGTTAGAAGAGTTGGTGGTAGTGCAGGAGATGCTAGCAAAGCTTTGCCCTAGGCGAGCCAATGCAGGTCTTGTTAGGGCAGACTTCGAGAAAAAGTCACATAACTTGCAAGGGAAATGATATATTTGAGAAATTCCTTTTTTTTAATTTTCTTGAGGATCTTAGTAGTGCATGGTGGTTAGGAGGGGGTTCTAGAAACTAATTTGATAGGAGAAATTCTTTATAGTCTGAAAATAGCTTTAAAAAGCTTAGAAACCCTAGCTTTTTATCCATTTATGTGTTTGAGCAGTGTACAGGCAGTGCTATTCTAAAACTCTAAAAATCCTCAAGGAAAGGACATGAGAACCACCATTACTAAGCAAAGAACCCAGGTCATTTGGTGGGTTTAGAAGGAAAAAGCATTTTACCCCTGTTCAGAGACCTAATTGTGGGCTCAAGGCTTGTAGCCTTTCCTAACCCTAGGAGAAGGATTGTGGAAGCAATGGTAAATGGGAGTCTTGAGAAGCTACAAGAACCCTAGGTAGAGTCCTTTGAAGCTATTTAAATTTGTTACAGCTTTGCAAGTTAACAAGTTGAATGCGGAGAGAATTTGGTCTTTAAGGAAGAGTAAGGGCCAATGGAGAGTATATGGCAAAGCACCAAGGTTGGCTTGGTAGAAGGATAGCTTATTGATAGTGGGGTTGGCCAATAGAAACAGTGGCACCTAGACCTAAGGCAGGACCAATAGGACATGGTGGAAGAGACACCTAGGAGTTCTTAGGAGCAAGGACTCACAACATGGGCTAGTGAGTGCCTCATCCAACCCCTCCCTATCAGATTGGTATCAGAGCAAGAAAAAGATTTGGGAAAGAGTAATATATGTCAGAGGTTGAGTCAAGTGATACTACCATCATGATGAAAAATGCACAATTGGCCAAGATGGTTGTAGAGTAGGAGGAAGATAATAGGAAATTGAGGGAAAGGATAGCCCAGCTTGAAGAAGCAGTGAGGAGTGCACAATATGAGGGAAGAATTCCAAAAGAAGAAGAGGTTGCAGAGGAAGATAAGAGCCCTAAACCTGACCCTTTTTTGAAGGAGGAGCCTTTGTTGAAGGAATTGAAAGCCTTGAGTGGGAAAGCACTTGAAGGAATACCACTTTTTAGTGGAAAGATGGAAGCAGACCTAGTCATGGATTGGATAGAAGGCATGGAGAATCATTTTGAGTGTGATGGAGTCACTCAAGCTTAGAAGGTGAAGGTTGCTAAGTCAAGATTGAGAGGATCAGCCTTGACATGGTTGAAGTTTATTCAAATAGAAAGGGAAAAAGAAGGAAAACAAACCACATCAACTTGGAAAGGAATGGTTGCTAAGGTGAAGGAAGCCTACATGCCAAATGACTATGAGATTCAATTGCACAAGAAGAGGCAAATTCTAAGGCAGAAAGACCAAGATGTAAACACTTACACTAAGGAGTTTCAAAAACTTTGCTTGAGATCTAATGTGACAGAGGATGACAATCTTAAGGTGGCTAGGTACCTTAATGGCTTGAAATGGAATATCCAAGAAGAGATGGCTCTTCTAAGTCCCAAGACAGTACACCAATGTTATCAGTTGGATATCAAGATTGAGGAAAGGAACAAGAGGAAGCAAGATCAGACTTCTAAGGGAAAAGGCAGAGGAAGAGATCAAAGAGATCAAAGAGGACAGTGTGGTGGCTACCAAGGTAGTGGCAATGACCAAAGAAATCAAGGAGAATAAAAACTCACTGAGCATGGAGGTGAAACATCTTCAAGAGGAGGATTAAATAGAGGAAGAGGACCTCAAGGAGGTTCAAACAAAGGAAGAGGAGTAGGCAAAAGCAATTCTTATTTTGCAAACATGAAGTGTTACCATTGCAATCAAATAGGTCACCCTGCTTATAGATGCCTGGAGAAAGCATCTTCATCAAGCAATGAAAAGAGAGTGGCCTATGCACAAGAGGACACTATGATTCCTAAGGCATCTGATATTAGTCACATAGAATCTAAGGTAGGAGATAATCTAATGTTTAATAGAGTTTTGATCAGATAGCCAGTCAAGGAGGAACCAAACCAAAGAAGAGATCTTTTTAGAGTAAGGTGCAAGATACTTGGTAAAGTATGCAAGGTTATAGTAGACTCAGGTTCAATAGACAAAATAATCTCAGAGGAGGCAGTAGAAAAAATGAAATTGGAGAAGGTACCCCACACTAACCCCTACAAGGTCACATGGTTGAACAAAGGGCAGAGTGTTTTAGTGAATGAGCAAGTAACGGTGGAGTTATCTATTGGAGGATATAAAGACAAGTTAATTTGTGATGTATTACCCATGGATGCATGCCATCTACTACTGGGCAGACCATGGTAGTATGACAGGAGTGTTATGTATGATGGGAAGGAGAATACTATTTCATTCAAAAAGGATGGAATAACCTTGAAGCTGCATTCACTATCAGAAGAAGATGCAGGATAGTCCAAGACACCTAACATCTTGTTGAGCAGTGATAAGGAGTTCCTTAAGGACCGACACCAAGGGAATGAAGGATATGTGGTTGTGTTGCAACCTAAAGAGGAAGATAAGGCTAAAAAGACAGTCCTACCGGAAACAGTCCAAAAGTTGCTTGATAGGTACAAGAGTATAGTCAGTGATGGTACACTTGAAACTCTACCACCAAGGAGAGCCATAAGTCATCAAATTGAATTCATACCTGGAGCCTCATTACCTAACAAAGCAACATACAAACTTACTCTAGAGCAGAACTACTAGGTAGCCACGCAAGTGCAAGAATTATTGGATTAAGGATTGATTCAAAAGAGCATCATCCCATGTGCAGTGCCAGTGGTTTTAGCAACCAAGAAAGGAGGTAAGTGGAGACTTTGTACTAATTCTAGGGAAATAATTAGGATCACCATTAGGTATAGGTTTCCTATTCCTAGAATTGAAGACTCGATGGATTGTCTTTGAGGTGCTCAGTTCTTCACAAAGTTGGATCTCAAGAGTGGGTACCATCAGATCAGAATTAAGGATGGTGATGAGTGGAAGACAACTTTTAAGAAAAATGATCGGTTATATGTGTGGAAAGTGATGCAATTTGGCCTCTCCAATGCCCCTAGCACATTCATGAGACTCATGAATGAAGTGCTTAAGGATTTCACAGGGATCTTTGTGGTAGTATATCTTGATGACATACTGATTTTCAATAAGACAACAGGAGAACACTTCAAGCATGTGGAGATGGTTCTTAAAAGGTTACAAGAGGAGAAGTTGGCAATCAATCTTGTGAAATGTGAGTTCTTCAAGAAAGAGCTTGTCTACTTGGGCTTTGTAGTATCCAAAGGCTCATTAAAGATGAATCCAAGCAAGGTGGAAGCCATCCTAAACTGGCCTACACCAACCACAGCAACAGAGGTAAGGAGTTTTCATGGATTGGCCCAATTTTATAGAAAATTCATAAGGACTTTTAGTGGTATATGTGCACTAGTCCTAGATACTATCAAAGGTGGTCTGAAAACAAGGTTTAAGTGGACTCAAGAGGCTGATAAAGGGTTTGAGAAACTGAAACAAGAAGTGGCAACTCAATCTTTTCTACTGTTGCCTAGTTTTGACAAGTTGTTCACAGTTGAGTGTGATGCAAGTGGAGTAGCAGTAGGAGTACTTAGTCAAGAAGGTAGGCCTGTGGCCTTCTTTAGTGAAAATCTCAATGAAACCAAGCAAAAGTACTCTACCTATGATCTAGAGTTATATGCTTTAGTGCAGTCCCTTAGAAAGTGGAGGCATTATTTGTTACCTAAGGAGTTTATGGTTTTAACTAATAATTAGGCCCTTAGATTTATCAACACCCAAGAGAAGTTAAGTAATAGGCATTTGAAATGGATGGAATACATCCAAGATTTTACTTTTACCATCAAGCACAAGAAGGGACAAATGAACAAGGTTGCAGATGCATTAAGCAAGAGATTGCTGACAATGCAGGAGATACAGCTAAAGAGCATTGGATTAGAGAGTTTCAAAGACCTCTATGGTGAAGATGAAGACTTCTCTGAAGCTTACAAGGTATGCTTTAATTTTGAGAATCATTTTCATAGCCAATATTCTGAGTATACATTGCAAAATGGGTTGTTGTTTAAGGGAAATCAATTATGTGTTCCAAGAGGGTCAATGAGGGAAAATCTAATTCACAAAAAGCATAATGGCAGTCTTAGTGAGAATTTTGGCATAAATAATATTTTGGAGCTAGTACAAAGGTTCTATTACTGGCCTAAGTTGGCAAGAGATGTTAGAAGGTATGTGGAACAGTGTGTTGTGTGCATGAAAGCTAAGGGAAGAGCTAGCAATGCTGGTTTATATCAACCCCTGCCCATTCCTAACAGACCACGGGAGTGTGTGAGCATGGATTTTGTGGTTGGCCTTCCTAAGACCAAGACTGGTTTTGACAGTATTTATGTAGTGGTAGATAGATTTAGCAAGATGATTCATTTTATTCCCTACAAAACTACTCATGATGCAAGCTACATAGCTCATCTTTTCTTCAAGGAATTTGTAAGGATTGATGGATTACCATTAAGCATTGTTTCTGACAGAGATGTGAAGTTCATGAGTCACTTTTGGAAGACTCTATGGAGTAGATTGGGTACAAACTTGTCCTTTGGGTCAGCTTACCAACCTCAAACCTATGGTCAAACAAAGGTGGTTAACAGGGTGCTTTGTAATCTTTTAAGGTGCTTAACTAAAGAATATGGACAGACATGGGATATGGTTATTTCCCAAGCTGAATATGCCTATAATGACAGTGTAAACAGAACCATAGGGAAGAGTCCATTTGAAGTTGTGTATGGGATGCACCCAAGAGGCATTTGTGAGCTCAGATACCTTGGATCTATGGAGAATAGAAGTGGACATGCAAAAGGCTTTAGTCAAACCATGAAGGAGATTCAAGAGCAGGTCAAGAGGACAGTCATAGCAACAATCCACAAGTTGAAGGAGAAAGTTTATTTGTCAAGGAAGAATGTACAATTTGCAGTAGGGGATTATGTCATGGTCCACCTTAACAAATCTAGATTGTAGAAGGGAATGTCAACCAAAATCCAAATGCAAAGAGTGGGACCATGCAAGGTATTAGCCAAATATGGATAGAATGCTTACAAGGTAGAATTACCAGCAGACCTAGGCATATCTCCAGTGTTTAATGTGGATGATCTAATCAAGTATAAGGGGATAATCACTGCCATGGATCAGAATAGCAGGGAGATATTCAAGGATGTCAGCAACATGTCACTACCAACTCTAGACAAGCTACAAGTAGAGAAGATCTTGGAGTCAAGAGTGAAGGAGGCTACAAGGAACAAGGTGTACATGGAGCATCTTGTCAAAGGGAAGAACAAGCATGAATCTGAAGCTACCTGGGTAGAAGAAGAAGACTTTAAGAAACAAGGCATTGATATGTCTTTGATCTCTCCTAAAATTCCTTAGTTTTTTGTGCTGAGAGGGGGAGAATGGTGCAGGAGCACGTGGGAAACATGGGTTTTCCTGAAGTCTAGAAGGAAGTTCAAATTTTGTTGTGTTATCTTAAGGTCATGTTGACCATTTTGTTAGAATTTGGTGGAGTAGGAATAAAACTTGATCTATTATGATCAATGGATTGGGAGGTGAAAATCTTGAATGGTTTTTGAAGCTCTAACTTGTCTAGGTTGCCAACCTTGTCAAAGGTTAGAAAACACATTGGGTTTTACAAATTGTTTCATTAGGTCATCTATGGGTTCAAAAAGAAGAACTTAGTTTTTTTGAGGGCCTATTTACAATAGGGATCAACCATGAGATAGGGTTGGAAGAATTTTTGTTAGAGTGATATTTTGTAAAGTTGAAGAATACAGCGTTAGAGAGACAGTTTACTGTGTTTAACTTTTAAACTAAGCTTTAATGGAGTAAACTTACTATTATCTTGTTAGTAGGATGTAGTGTTGATATTTTTCAAGCTTGGAGTGCCATCTATTTGTTTTTACAAATCTTTCATCATCTTTTATTTGTATATAGTTTGTTTTCAGCATTTTCTAGCCTGAATCAGGCAGTTTGAGAAAATGGAGTCCTAGTGCACTTCCCCACTGTACAAATTGTATGGCCCTTTGGGATTTTTGTCTAGGATCCCTTAGTGTAAATATGGTAGTTAGTAGAGTTTGTGGTAGTGCAGGAGATGCTAGCAAAGCTTTGCCCTAGGCGAGCCAGTGAAGGTCTGGTTAGGGCAGACTTGGAGAAAAAGTCACATAACTTGTAGGGGAAATGAGATTTTTGAGAAATTATTTTTGTGAATTTTCTTGAGGGTATTAGTAGTACGTGGTGTTTAGGATGGGTTTCTATCAAGTGATTTGATAGTATAACTTCTTGACGGTCTGAAAATAGCTTTAAAAAGCTTATAAACCCTAACTTTTATCCATTTCTGTGTTTGAGTAGTGTACGGGCAGTGCTGTTCTAAAACCCTAAAAAATATTCAAGGAAAGGACATGAGAACCACCATTCCTAAGCAAAGAACCCAAGTCATTTGGTGGGTTTAGAAGGAAAAAAAAATTACCCCTGTTCAGAGACCTAATTGGGGGCTCAAGGCTTGTAGCCTTTCCTAACCCTAGGAGAAGGATTGTGGAAGTGATGGTAAATGGGAGTCTTGAGAAGCTACAACAACCCTAGGTAGAGTCCTATGAAGCTATTTAAATGTGTTACACCTCTACAAGTTAACAAGTTGAATGTGGAGAGAATTTGGTCTTTAAGGAAGACTACAGGCCAATGGAGAGTATATGGTGAAGCACCAAGGTTGGCTTGGTAGAAGGACAACTTATTGATAGTGGGGTTGACCAATAGAAATAGTAGCACCTAGACCTAAGGAAAGACCAATAGGACAAGGTGGAAGAGACACCTAGGAGTTGTTAGGAGCAAGAACTCAGAGCATGGAGTAGTGAGTGCCTCATCCAACCCCTCCCTATTAGGGGGCATACACCAACACTCATGTTTCACTATGTTCTTTTCTTTCTTTTTGCAATGTGTCCCTTTCTAAATGGTGGTTTCATTGGGCTTGATTTCCTCCTAGAGCACAACATTTATTTGAGTTCTCATCTCTTGGAGACATTAGGCAAGATTCTCCCTAAGAAGATACCTTGGACAAATTAATAAAAATCCCTTTGAACAAACCTTACACTATATTGCATTTATAATGTCTATGAGTTTCAAGCATATGATGTTTTCCTTGCCTCATGGAGCTCAAAGATAATTTTTGTGTGGCACCTATTTTGCCTCATGGAGCTCAAAGATAATTTGCCTCATGGAGCTCAAAGATATTGTAGAACCTTCAGCGGCGCATTTCATGGGCCATGCTTTGGATTTAGGAATGGAGAGTGCAACGATAAGTGCATAAATGAAGATCATCAAGAATTTGGAGAATGTGCTTGGGATCATACGACCTATCGGGGATTGGTTTGCTTCTGTTATCATCGATGTTGATTAAAGATGTTACTTATGTGATGGGAGAAAACAAGGCCTATAAATAGAGTCAACTAGAAAGTATATCAGAGTGGAGTGGATTAGATTAAGTAATATCATATAGAAAATCTAATGACAGTATAAATAGTAATAAATAAATAGAAAGTATATCAGAGTGGAGTGGATTAGATTAAGTATTATCAAATAGAAAATATAATGGCAGTATAAGTAGTAATAAATAAATGGAGAGGTTGTTTAATCTTCTCATTAAATAATTAATATTATTTAATGAAGATAATGTGATCTTTGCATTTGAATATTTATAAAGGTCCTAAATAATTATGGGTCAAAATGAAAGTATTTTTCTCTATTTTATGTTGGGTTAAATCTATTTTCTTAGATCTAATCTACAAATACGAACTTGTTTTGTATTAAGAAATATCTCAAATTTTATACCATTTGGTTCTTTGATTACGTGTCAATATTTTTTGTCAATAGTAAGACTTATTATATAACTAATTTACTCTGTGACAATGCTTTATTTGATTATAAACAATTTTTTATTAAATATGAATAAGACAATTTAATTTTGTTTTAGTGGGTGTGATTTTATTAAATTTAATTCAAATAAAATATGATTATTTGTTGATATTAACCTTAATCTACATGTCTTGTCTATGAGAGAGATTTAATTTTAGTTACACTTGCTCAACTAGATAAGGTTTCAAATGTAAAATAAATGTTGACCTAGATATTCAAGTGGGCTCTCAATTAAATTCATTAAATTAAAAAAAAATTAATTATGTAAATAATACTTTACAAAAAATGGTAGAGTTAGATATTGAGAATTGTATAATGTTTAATAATATAATTTTACTCACATTAAATAATCATGTCAACGTCATCTATTTTTTTTCTTTATCATTTCATACTTAGTTTGTATTCCATGACATTTTAACTTAATTGATTTTTATTTTTTTTATTTTTTTTAGACTGCAGGAATCGGGTAGCACGACCCCCTATAAACTGCAGTGCGCCTGGTAAACTTTTTAACGTGACCGGCGGCGCTGGCGCGACACGCCCTCCGGTACCACGAGACGGGGGGAGACTAGAACTCGTGACCAGCAGAGCCGCAACGGAATTACTTAGCCAACCGAGCTAGGGCCCCCGCCCATTTTAACTTAATTGATTTACTAATGAGTAAATGGTCTAATTATATTTCCTTTTCTTTAACTATATATGTACACCATGGATGTGTTGGTTTTTATAATAAGTGTAGTTGCAAACAATTTATAATGACATAAAATAATCATTGATACTTTAATTTTATCCCACTTCATAATGGGGTTTTGACCATCTACTATAAGGAGGCAAATGTCATTGACCTAGTGTGAACTAGGATATATTGAGTGCCTATAAATTAATTTTAGAACCCTAATTTTATGTGATAGTGTATATGTGTATTCTAAAGTGTCAATGTGGATATAATAATGCAAATTAATGTTCTATTTATTAAACTACACATGTAAGTGATTTTTGTAGAACATAAATGACATGAGCCTCATAAATGACAAGAAAATCCAACCATTGATAACTCACTTACATGCGATGAAGTTATTTTAGAAGAACCAAGCTTTGAATACCATGAACATCTATTTTGTAGTTCTCATAAAAACTCTCCTCCTAGGGAGGATATCATGGCACAAGAAAATAATAACATTGACAATAATGATATTAGGCCCTTAGATGAAGATGATAAAGTAGTAAATTACACTCTCCTTCACTAAGGGTCATTAATATTAATATTCGACCTCAACTCATCCTCTACCCACCTTCACACAAACCACAAACTCAAAATAAATCATAACGTATCCTTTACCCACCTAAGAATAATTTTTTGTAGCAACTGAGTGATAATACAATTCCTCATACATATAACACTAGAAACAATCCACAACTAGAAAAGAAACCTTAAAAAACCTTACCTTTACCTAATCCTGTCTTGCCTATTCCACCTCATTTGCTTGCACAAAGTGGAAATTAGTATGATCTTGTTGAACAACTAAAGAATACTCCTACTAAGATATCATTATGGGACCTTATTCAAGCATCCCCTCACTACTAAAACATGATTCAAAATGCCTTACAAGAAGTTCCTCTCCCTTCTAATGTGCAACCAAATGACATAGTAGCCATGATTCAAGGACTGAATGTTGACATTTTTTTCCTCCAAAGTGAGCTCCCTTCTTTGGAAGTGAAAAAACAAAAAGAAGCTTTCATAATAATATCTCAATACAAAATAAAAGGGATAAAGAGAACCCTTGTTGCTAATTTCTCTACTCTTAATGCTTATAGCATAAACCTTTTGGATAGGCTTGGTGTGCATAAATAAAAATTTCAACCTAAATGTTTATCAATCAAGGGATTTGACAATATGGGAAAACAATTGCTTGGTGTGATCACTTTACCTATTATAGCTAGAAAGGCTACATTAGAAATACCGATCCATGTTATACTAGATGATCTTTCATATAATGGTATGTGCAAGATCATGTTGAGCCAAAAAGTGGTGACATGTAAGTGATATGATGGCCCATTTCGCTAACAACATTCTTCTACCCAAAATTGATGAAACAAAAATTGTTTTTAAAGGAGATTCTTAACTTTCCACCAATATAAATTATGTCTTAATTTGAATTTAATAAATACTTATTATTCATTTTCTATTTGAATTATGACTCAAGTCCTAATTGATAGGTTGATTGAAAAAATTATATAGCTTTCAAACAATATCACATTTTTTGAATCCAAAACATGTGTCACATTCTATGCTTCATATACTATAGTATTTTAAAAAAATAAGAAATAAAATCATGAAGTTTTTACCAAGTTAAGGTGGTCAAATAGATGAGTTTTCAATATTTTTTAAAAGTTGTAATAAAAAATTCATAATTAATTATTTACTTGGAAAAAAATTACAAAAAAACATGCGTCACATCGGGACATGAATCCTCTACTTATATCTAAAATATAATTAAAAAACTATTATTATTTTATTGTGGTTAGGGTGGTCAGACAGACACCTACTTCTTATTTTTTCCCTAAAATTTAAGTACTACTGCATTGAAATTTCAAATTTTCACCAAATAGATTTTTATAGTTTTTAAATAAACCTATTAGTTTAGAAACTAAATTCAATTTGCTACAGATTCTATTCTCATATATTTTTGAAATAATATAGATAATTTATTCAAATTTTTACATCAAGTTTCCTAACACTGATTTTTCTAAATTTTTTGCCACTTAAGGGCCTATTTTTTCCATGATCATCTTGCACATACCCATAATATCCTTTTCGGTAGACCATAGATTCATGCAATGAATGGGGTGCCTTGTACTCTCTATTATAAAATGAAATATATGTACAACAAAAAAATGTACACACTCAAAGCAAACCCTAACCCAAACAGTTGTTTAAACATTGAGAAAAACAAGGAGAATCCTTTAGCAACATTGACACCAACTACACAAGTAGAATGCATGCAACAAAAAGACAAAAAAAAAAATTGAGGAATCCATGAAGCTATTAGAAGATGATTAGGGTTCCTTTGAATTTGAACCAATATTCATGGGAGAATACAAGATCATAGACACAGACTCTGAAAATGGAAAAATAAAAATTGTAATGTTAACAGAAAACTCGAAAGACCCTTTCAAAGCATCCACCTCCACTACTTTACAACAAAAGACAACTAATTACACAACAACCTTTGAAAAAGTTGATTACAAACAACCACCAGATCCAAAAGAAATGAAAAATCTTTATGCAAAAGGTTATGAACTTATGAAACAACTTTGGTATAGTGGAAAAGGATTGCGTGCTAGAGAACAAGTTATCCATAACCCTATAGAGCCTAACACATAAAAAATGACGCATGGTATTGGTTGTTGTCCTTTGAAAGAAACAAAAAAACCTTCACTTCATACCAACACTATTACAAAACATCCTTATAAGCTAACTTTAATAGTAGTGCATCCCGAATTGATAGACACTAGTGGTCTTGATTGTTATCCTTTGCAAGAAATGAAACAAACAAAGAAATATTCCTTTAATTTCAATGTCATCATGCAAAACACTAATGATTTAAATTTGTTAGATTCTAAAACCTCTTGTAAAGGAGAGAAAAAAATCACAATCTAAAGAGTCTTGTGTAAGTATGACATCTTGTACTAAGAAACATATATCTTTGCCACAAAATAAAGGAACATATTCTTCTCTTGATCAAGAAGGTATCTTGTCAAGACTCCTCTTAGATCATTTGATATCCCTCCCTCCAAGAACATGAAATAAATTTTACTACAAACATTCAATTTGCACCTATCATAGAAATCATGGCCATTCTACTAATGAATGTAAGGCTTAAAGTAACAAAATTCAACATCTTAAGGATCATGGTGCTCTTCCTTGTGCTAAGGCACCTAGCTCCTCTAATTGAAACTTATCTTCATCCTATTTGTCTCATCCTTGTTCTATACTAAGTAGGGGAAAATGCTTAGTTAGCCTCCTCCTCGTATGTCACTTGTCATCATCTCTTTTGGCTAGTTGATCACCTTTTAGGTACATATAAGAGCAAGATTGGGATGTGGATGACATGCCTTAAGTTGGCTCGCATGTGACATACTTTTTCATTATGTAGTTTGATTCAAAAAAATATGAATTGGCATAGGGATTTCTAAATAATCTCTCATTTCTTCTTTTAATTTAAAACAATTTCTCATAGCAATGGTGTTAGCAACTAATTTTAAATGGGGGCATACACCAACACTCATGTTTCACTATGTGATTTTCTTTCTTCTTGTGATGTGTCCTTTTCTAAGTGGTGGTTTCATTGGGCTTGATTTCCTCCCAGACCATGACATTTCTTTGAGTTCTCACTCTTGGATACATTAGGCATGATGCTCCCTAAGAAGATACCTTCCAAAAATTAAGAAAAATCCCTTTGAATAAACCTTACACTATTTTGCATTTATAATGTCTAAGTTTCAAGCATATGAGGTTTTGCTTCCCTCATGGAGCTCGAAAATCATTTTTGTGTGGTGCCTTATCAAAGTTATCAGGGGGTATAACTTTGGTATGGTTTGAGCAGCAAGCCTAATTGAGGCATGACTTTCCCCATAGCCACTTGTGTGTTTGTGTGAGTGCATACCAACCATGAGAGTATGTTGATCACCTTTTTAGACTTCTCACCCAGTGGATAGCCTAAAGTTTTCTCACCTCAGAGTGAGTATGCATTTTTTTTGGACAAGCATCCTAGATTTTATCCACATCATGTTGGACAAATGGTTGAAGCTTGATCCACCTCATTTTTATATTTACTTTCTTTCCTTTCTTTCAATTATTTACATTACATGTTCATGTATCTTTTTTTGTTGCATATCACACATATTGTGCATGTCCTTTCACGCTCATGTCAGTTTCATTTAGGATCTTGGATCCTGGGGGCTTGATCGCCTCCTCAATCTTTGTTATCCTGGATAATCCACATCAGTCCACTTGGACCCCTCTTGAATTTCTACTTTAGTGTGAGTTTGAAGTAGGTTCCTCTTCTCACTAAAGTGGGGGTAAATAGTGTAGAAAAATGTATCCCTTTACATTTCCACACTTCTTTGGTCCCTCCTTGTGGATTTTGGCTTAATGTTTCCTTGATTTAGTGTTGTAATGTGGATGACACATTTGCATTAGATCTTGGGACTTTGTGAGCTAATGGATTTTAATGACACCTTGGTAAAGTGTTGTTAAGTGTTGTGATTCACTTACATGCCTTTCTAGGGTTTTATCAAATAATCAAACTTAATAAACCTATTTTTAATCAAAATCAACCTTAATCTTGCCTTATTTGGAGTGTTACAAAGTGTTGTAACACACTTTCACATTTCTCTAGGCTCATCATTAATAATTGGGATTTCTTATGCTTTAATTGGTCCTATTTTACATCCACAAGCCTTGTTTATTACATGTTTTCGACGATAATCCTAACATCAATCATTGACCAGTCATAATTTAGGTGTTTCTGACTTGTGTGGCCTATATTTGGTGATTGAGGACTCATTAGCCACCTTGGGTGAATGAGTACCACCTATATTTTTGGGTATCCAACCTATTTTTACACCTTTCTAAGCACTTTTTGTTTTTTCTCCCATACATTATGCCAAATGGGACTCATTTTCCATCTTGGGGGAATGAGCCCCGTGTAGCCTAAAATTAAAATTAATTTAAATTTCTGGTGGGATTTTATCCTCCTAGATCTGATGTCGGCTTGTAATGTTGTAATTTCAAGAATTGTTGCATAATTAAGCATAAATACAAGTTTATTTCACTTATTTTACACAGGTCTACCAAGTTGAATGAGCATCCTCATAGCAAAGTTGAGTTCACAAGTGTATTCAAGTGTTTAGAAGAGCATTCAAGGGTAGAATTTTTCATAAATTGTTGTAGCAATTCAAGATCCATCATCATGTCAACCATACTAGGAATCAAGCATGTTATTGAGCTAGTGTTTAATATAGCACTAAAGATCCAAGATCAAGCATTTTTCTACTCCTACTATCAAGATCAAGATCTGCATCCTTTATGTTAATTTCATGTTGAGTTGTAGATTTATAAAGCATCATTTACAAGACATCACTCAAGGTATTATTGTTCATGTTTCAAATTTTTTTTCATGTTTCATCTCCTTATTTCATTGTTTCATCATTTATTTCAATTACCTAAAAGGGGTTTGCCCAAGGAAAACCCCCATTCCCTAACAATCAACACTTTCTCTCTCTCTCTCTCTCTCATTGCAGATCTAGTTGCTTTGAAAACTTAAAGATTGACGGATATTGCGTTACAAGTTTGTTGAATTTTTCCCCCTATTTGAAAAGTCATAATCTTCACTAAAAGGTCATCTATAACCCCAAAATTATAGTTTTGAATTCAGGAACTTACAAGAGAAGATTAAGCAAACTAAGAAGAGAAAATTTAGGTTTTGAATTTCTAGAAAATCCAAACTTGACTCATTCACCTCAAGTGGCGAATGAGTCCCATTGTAGGTTTTTTCAGAGATCTTTGTATACTTAGACACCCATTTTCCTGAAACCTGCTCTTATGTAGAAATCTAGAACTAGGACTGATTCACCTAGAATGGAAAATGAGTCCCAATAGGCCAAAATTTTAGGATTTTTAGAATTTCTAGTGTCTATTCAAGTCTCTATAGGTTTCCAAGTGTACGTATTTTGTTTTACACCTTTTTCTAGGTCATTTGGCAAGTCATTGCATCAAATTAGGGTTTAGTGTTGCATCTTACATTGGATTATTCTTTCCATTTTCTTACTTTGTGGTGAACCCGTCTTATAATCTAAAATCATATCCTAGGATAACTTATTGTCAGATCTCCCCCTCTATTCTTTATTGGATTGAGATCTCTATGGTGTCCTTGAGTGTAGCAAGTGTGAAATAGGAACCCTATCCTTGTGCTCTATTCGTCCAAGGTGTGATGTACTATTTCCATGAATACAATAATGAAATAGATATGAATGATCATAATGTATCTTAAATAAGACCATACCCAATGCACTAAAAACCTTCATAACACATGTTTCAACATTAATGTGTTGATTTATCACTATCAAAACCTTAAACCTTCTTTCAATTCTAAAGGAAGAAATGAATGAGACAAACATATGAATTATCACCCTAATGATGTGATTTAGTCTAACTTGAAAGTAAACTATACAATAGTGCATAAAGGTCTAATTTTTTAGTTGAATTACTCTTTTCAACATATTGTATTACTAAAGCTATGAGCTGCATAGACATGGAATAACTACTATCGCAGCTTAAAGATATTATGATGGTTTTTTTATGTAATGGAGTGATGGAGGGTTAAACTTACTAAAATTTAGTAATTTTATCTTGTAAGTATAAAAAAATTTGAATCTCCGAACCGAGTAAATGCATGTGTGATTTAAATGTTGCAACATGTAAAAGATGAAAACTAGGACCTAGTGTGATATGTCCCATCTATAATCTCAACTCTATGCACATAGGAGACACACCATATGATTATTACATCAAGCATAGAACAATCTTGAACAATCGATGATCAAATAAATGAGCTTCTTGTACTAGAGTGAATAGACTCTCTATGAAAGATTCATAACTTTTTTACAATAATTATGATGATTAACTAATCACTTATAATACACCCATTAGCAAATATAATTAGGGGAACATGCATCATTCGCAAAAGCTAATGCAAAACACACAGATACATTTAGACTTAGTAAAAATACATGGATATATTATTCTTCAATGAGCTATAAAATTAATTTTTAGAATGGACTAAGATTGGAAATAAAATATTAAAAAACCCTAAAACTATTCCAATCTAACTTATAGATTTTCATCTCTTTGTTCGATAGCAAATTTAATAACATGTTACATTTTTAAATTTCTCTCTCTATATAAATTATAGTTTATTTATTCAAACATATATGACTTAGGTATGTACCTATAATTTGACCCTTTAACATAGTCCCCTATTCACTCAACACATTAATCCAATCCCTTTAAAATTTTGCATAACCATAAGGATAAAATTTATAATCAATTAGCTGTACCGAATGATAATGAAAGCCATCTCTAAATTAATTATAATAAAAATAATATAAAAATGCAATGACATGGAACACAAATATAGAAAGTGCAAGCCATATAAAGCCATGTGCAATTCAAATATATCACAAAGGACACAATAAAAGAACACAAACCCATTATTTTCACAATACTACATGCTAAGGGATGAGCAATAAAAAACGCAAAACACAACCACTAGTGTTTTAAACATTAATATATTGGTGAGTTCTTGGATAATATAAAAATATGGAAATTTATCATGCTTACTATTTTTGTTGGCCTCTAAATTTATTATCCTTATCACAAAGGAAACCCCTAAATAATGGTACAAAAAATACTTGAAGACCATCAAGAGTGATCCCTACATTATAACATTAAATTATAGTAGAGATCAATGCTTATTATAATGCTATAAAATAATACTCTAGATCAATGCTCAAGTTGCATAATTATAAAGCCACATGAGCTCAAGATGCATAATTATAATCAATTTAGAAAGCTAAGCCAATAAGAATATGGCATATGATATCTAACACCATCACTAGGTGACAAGAAATGTTTTAACATGCCATGTAGAAGAAACAACCATTGGAGAAGAAATGTGGCACCATTGATAGGCCACCATGTGAGTGGCTCAAATATCTCAAAGTAATTATGTTTGTAAGAGGGATCTAGAAGGACCAATAGGAGACTACTACAATGAGGCTAAACACCACAACGGATGTGCCACATGGAAATATCAAGAATTGCAAGTAAGAGATAAAGGTTAAGTAGTTTGATGAATACTTATGACCTTCTCTAAAATGGAATGATAGTCTATGGCCAACACATGGAACTTGAGGAATGATACACATTAGTAATTTTAATTGTTGAGGCTAGTTTACATGTTACTAGCTGGAAGATCTTCACCATGTCACCCATGCATACATAGTAGAAAACAATTATAAAATTCCCTTTCTCTTTCTACCCTCCATCTCACAACTACCTAAACAACTCAATTTTAAGCTTTGATCAATGCATTAATCCACACCATTGATCCACTCAATTGAAAACCTATAATTCTACCTTTCTATAAATCATTTGAGTGATCATAAAATACACATCATGCTACCACTATGAGCAATACCATACCTTGTTCATTTCATTTTAGCAACAATATCTTGAGAACTACTACCTTTTGGCACAACAAACTTTTGGGTGAGATTTCATTGTTTGTTTCTTTCATATTTTTTATCGTTTCTTGCTCTAACAAAGGTGCTTGTTAAATGTGACAAAGTTCAAACTTGAGAATTTTATTGCAGTTTGTTTGTCCACAGGATTTGGAGCATGTGTGTGCTTAGGGGCCATACGCTAATGTGAAGCTCCTTCACTCGCGTGAGCTGTGAGGATGTGGGCGTAGGGCATGGAATTTGGCTTTATACTCACCAAATGTGTTTGGAATAAATATTTTAAAACCTAATAAACAAAATGTATATCCTGCAGTCATTTACTTTCCCAGAAAATGTTCTTTCAAACGGTTCACGTGCCTTGTTTATTCTTCAACATTTCGCATACATATACCAAAGCATTTCAAACTGTAATTTCTAACAAAAATATACCTCATCCCTTTCACTTTGATGGATGGTTATTCGCTGGTCCAAAGCTCCCTACACACAGGCCATGACATCTTTAAGAAAGCTTCAGAGGCCAATTATTTTGTGCAAATCCAGTTATCATTTGGATTCCCAGAAACCATATTTCTTTGAAACATGTTAAACATTTGCCTTCCCTGTGCATACTGCCACATTTTGCATAAATGCCTGCTAGAGTAGCTATAACATCAACATCTGCAATCCTCGTGAGGATACCCATATTTTCTTACGGTGTAGTAGCTGTTTTCCAAAGACGTGACCAAACAATTTATCGGCATCACTAAAGCCCAGGCGAAAAGTTGTACTTGGCATAACCTATAATTAAATTTAAGGGCCAGATACAATCATACTGTTCTGGTTATTTCAAATAATCCACGTACCTTGTGTAAGGTCCCGATATGCTTCGATGCTAATTTGACAAGCATAGTGAAAAAAAATATTTTAAAAAACATTTTATTCGCACATATGGAATGCATCGCGGTATTGGTTTTATTATACAAGTACTCCAAAAGATTTACTTCGAGTTGGACGTCCAAATTAGACGAAAGCAGTTTAAAAAACTAATAATAAGTAAAAGCGAGCGGAATGCACGGAGGACATTAGCTGTTAAGATGCCATTTCTGAACTATAAGTAGCAGTCGTTTCCCCCACAAAGTACATCATCTGTGCTTGCTCACATGGCGAAGGGCATATATGTGTTCCTCATCTTTTTATTGCTCACAGCTTCTGGTAATATTTATTCTTCCTCTCTTCAATCTTAGTAGCTTTTAGTTTTTGATACCAACGAAAATATATCAATTGTTTTCCGTGGAAATTTTTAACAAAAAATCTGACTAGTTACTCATTTGTAATATGATCAGTGTCCATGGCTGACGACCATCCGGGGTATTGTAGAACCTTCAGTGGCGCATTTCATGGGCCGTGCTTTGGATTTAGGAATGGAGAGTGCAACGATAAGTGTATAAATCAAGATCATCAAGAATTTGGAGAATGTGCTTGGGATCATACGAGCTATCGGGGTTTGGTTTGCTTCTGTTATCATCGCTGTTGATTAAAGATGTTACTTATGGGATGGGAGAAAACAAGGCCTATAAATAAAGTCAATTAGAAAGTATATCAGAATGGAGTGGATTAGATTAAGTACTATCAAATAGAAAATATAATGGCAGTATAAATAGAAATAAATTAATAAAAAGTATATTAGAGTGGAGTGGATTAGATTAAGTACTATCAAATAAAAAATATAATGGCAGTATAAATAGTAATAAATAAATAGAGAGGCTGTTTCATCTTCTCATTAAATGATTAGTACCATTTAATGAAGATAATGCGATCTTTGTATTTGAATATTTATAAAGATCTTAGATAATTATGGATTAAAATCAAAGTATTATTCTCTATTTTATGTTGGGTTAACTTTATTTTTTTAGATCTAATGTACAAATAAAAATGTGTTTTGTATTAAGACATACCTCAAACTTTATACCATTTGGTTCTTTGATTATTTGTCAATAATTTTTGTCAACAATAAGACTTATTATATAACTAATTTACTTCATGTCCAAGTGGGTTCTCAATTAAATTCATTAAATTACAAAAAAATAATTATGTAAATAATACTTTACAAAAAATGGTAGAGTTAGATATTGAAAATTGTATAATGCTTAATAATGTGATTTTACTCACATTAAATAATCATGTTAACCTCATCCATTTTATTTATTTATCATTTCTTAGTTAGTCTATATTCCATGGTATTTTAACTTAATTGATTTACTAATGAGTAAATGGTCTAATTATATTTCTTTTTCTTTGGCTATATATTTACACCATGGATGTGTTAATTTTTATAATAAGTGTGTAGTTGTAAACAATTTGTAATGAGAGAAAAAAAAATCATTGAAACTTTAATTTTATCCCACTTCATAATGTGGTTTTGACCATCTACTACAAAGAGGCAAATGTCATTGGCCTAATGTGAACCATGATTACTAAGTGTCTATAGAATTGTAACACCCCTCCATTTTGGATCTTTGGATTGGCAGTGTTCTTCTTTGTCATGTTGTTTCTATTTTTGCTGTGACTTTGGAACTCGGTTACTATTTGATCGTGAATTGTTAAGCAATGCGTATGTAATATTTTAATGTGATGGTATTTTACTCTTATGTTATCTTTATGGCATGTTTTGGATTAATTTATCAGATATTTGATTTAATGATGTTATATGCTTGTGATCATATTATTGATGTTGCTAGAATCGTCGGTTAATTGATATTGTATTGGTGAAGGGGATGAGTTGTACCAATAAACTGCGGCCCTATGATTTTGATATTTCCTCTTCGCGGTGTGTTTGATCATATTATATATATGTATGTTTGATATACTCTTTGTTCGGGGTTGATAGGTATATGACATCAACTCCACACAGTTCATAGGTTTGAAGCGTGTCCATTGACCAGCAGGTTGTATACGCAAAATGGTCACATCATTGTCGGTAATTAATTAAATATTTTTAATATTTAGTAAAATCTTTGAATTCTATGCATATAAATAAATATCAATAATTTGTTATATTTCTTCATTCTGTTTAGATTAAATAAATAAGTTTATTTAATCATCTTTTTAAATATTCATTTCTTAATTAATTAAATAAACATTACGATTTATTTATATTAATTATCAATATCTTCATTTGAATATCTTATTCAAATAAAAGATTAAATATTATTCTTCTTCATATGTTTAATTAAATATTCCAAAATATTTAATTATTTCTTCTAATCTAATTTAAATATTCATTCTTAAATCATTTCAAAATTCCTCTAATTCGATTCAAAAATCTATTCATAATTAAATATTTCCAAAAATATTTAATTAAATCTTTTAAATATTTCAAAATCTTCTAAAGTCACATCATAATTAAATATTACAAAATATTTAATTAATTCTTCCATAGTTTTCAAAAATCAAAAATCAAATATCAAAAGCAATAAATAAAATTAAATAAATTTATTTATTTAATTGGGGATTTATCTTCAACTCCCGGGAAGCAAACGGTTGAAACAGAAAATTAAATTTCTCTGTTTCTGTGCAGGCTTGTTCCCGTGGGTTGAAGACATGAATCCATCCTTCTCTCCAACCTCTCAACCTCTTCCATCTTCTTCTCAACCTCTCCATCTCTCACCATTCAAATTTACCAGACAAATTCATAGCCGTAGATTCTTGCCAGCCGGGATGGAGCCTGCAAAAATCTATAAATACAGCTGCCGGGAGCTCCAAATCATATAGAAGTTTAAGCAAGTAAACTATAGCCAAATTTGCAAATAGCATTAGCATTCATAGAGTACTTTCATAGCATAAATAGCATAGAATCATAGCAATAGCAATAGAATCATGATACATTTCATTCACAGCCCCTATGCATAATCACAGCCCCTGTCCATATCCATATCAACAATCCCATCTTCACCAGCATATAGAATAGTTTTCATTTGCATTCTCATTCTACAACAGCCATTTGGAGGAGCTAACATCAAATCTGAGAGTAGCAACTTCAAACTCCTGGAGATAGAGGAAAATGAAACGGCTCTAAAGAAATCTTGCTTATTTGAATTTATTTAGTTTTCTTTAGATTAATGTTTCATTAGAGTGTTTTTGTTTTCAATTAGATTAACATAGATAACATAACACATTTTTGGCACCCACCGTGGGGCTCTTGCCCCCTTTTTAACATCTTTTTGCAGCTTCTTTTGACTGATTACAGGAAAAAAATAGCGGAATAGCGCAGACGACATGTTTCGGAAGAATACCTCCAGTTTAGCACATTTAAAGTCTGTTGCAGCGCCCGTGATTACTGTTGCAGCGCCCGTGATTACTATTGCAGTGCCCGTGATTACTGTTGCAGTGCCCGTAACTACTATTGCAGCGCCCGTGACTACTTTTGTAGCGCCCGTGACTACTATTGCAGTGCCCATAATCAGTTTTGCAGTGCCCGTGACGACTATTGCAGTGCCCATAATTTGTTTTGCAGTGCCTATGATGTATTTTGCAGCGCAAATTGTTAAAAGAATGTATTCTGTAATCTGTAACTGTAGATTAGTTTAACTGATTCCGACGCAGCCGCGGACAGTTAAATTTTTTTTTTTAAGCATAAAATTAAGCAATCCTAGGGTAGTCATCTAAAGCATAAAATTAACCAATCCTAGGGTAGTCATCTAAAGCATAAAATTAAGCAATCCTAGGGTAGTCATCTAAAGCATAAAATAAAGCAATCCTAGGATAGACACTTCATTTCTCAATTTAGGCTTAAAATGAATTTTCTGTTTATGTGAAGCAACATCTTCACTTAGTTTAGAAAATTTTCATTTGGTGCTTAACAATTGAACCTTTGTTTGCTTTGTTCTCGGTGATAGGCCTATGCTCTCCCCTTAACTGGGTGATCAAAATGCCAAACTCACTTATTTCTTTTTATGCATTTTTAAGCTTTGTTAAAACCTTGTAGAGAGCCTGCTCTTGTGGGAAAAAGTACTCACCCAAGAGGAACGACTCAAGTGGGTTCAAGCCAAAGCCAGGCTATTCCACCCCACTCTAAAATTTAAAGCAAAATTGGGGAAACCCTCTTTTGACGGTAGTGTGCATTGATAACCATCCCCAAAGCCTTTGTTCTAAAGGTAGGGAGGTCTCTCGAGGGAGTCTATCATTTGCCGCACCGAACGGAAATCCTTACTACGAACCTAGTGTAGTAACTAACCGAGTCAGTTTCCGAACATTGTTTCAATCACAGTGCAGGGGAGGGAAGAATCTACCCCCAAGATACTCACCATATAACTGCCAAGGATTGTTTGCTCAGGGGATCCGGTATCCACTTCCGTCACTCTGAGTACGCACCTGGAAAAGACAAAAACACGGGCGCCCTTTCGGGGGTGACACGGCTGTGTGAGTCGACGCAGTTTTAAGATGTGGGCTGTTGATTGCTATGATGACCTACTTGAGAACTAAGAGTGAGTCTGTTTGAAGTGCTTGTCATGTGTAAAACCCGTTAAAACATTTTTTGAAAAACATTTTGGTTACACACTTGATGTTTAGCATAGGACTTAAAACAACTGTTTTAAATTTGTTTGATGTGTTTTCACTACATTAATTTAGATAAAGATCATCCAAAACACTCATTATCATATTGATCAATCTCATGTTACGAGATTGGAAATCCACAAAATTTGTAAAGAAATCCGTTTCCAAAAGGATTAAGAAGCCAAAGAAACCCCTCAACCACAAGAAATTATTGAAGAAACAACGATTCTTATATCAAAGTCAAAAAGTTTTACTTAAATATAGAACTTTTCTTCATAGGTATCATGATTGTGTTAGAGGTCTTTCAGATGATTATGCCATAGAACCCTTGTATTCACAAGCTTATTTTCAAAGAAGAGCCCTTTCTCAAAGGCATAACCATAGTCAACGCATCCGTTTTTGTTATATTCCCCAACCAGCAATCGAATATTCTACTCGTCCAAATCAAATCTTACAATAGAGAACTTAGAATACATTAGGCATCTATCATAAAATCTATCCTTTTACAAAGTCATGATCAAAATTTCATAAAGTGCAAAACCATCCTTTTCTAGATCTTTTGCTTATATTCCCGCTAACAGGATTTTCATCCTTTCACTTAGGGAACAACACAAGCTACAAGATTAGAAATTTTGTGTAAAGTCCTAGAATCTTCATTCTATCTTGACTTTCATATTTATCACATACATTGCACTATTTCATTCTTTTGATCAAAAGTGAGTAAAATTTGGATACAAATCTATGCCTGTCTTCACGAGATCTCAAAAACAAATGGAAAAAGACGAGGGAGAAACCACAACTAGTAAAATGGGTGACCAAAATGAAAAAGAAGAGGAAACATTTAATCTTGATGCATTGACAGAAGAAAAGCTTCAAGAAGCAGAACAAGATCCTCAATTCCATACTCTTATGGAAAGAATTCTAGAACGTAACAAAGAAAAATATTTTCTTTCATTAGCTAATCAAGGAGCTAAGTTACCTCATACCTTTGACATAGAAGGTATTAAACAAAATCCTGAAACTCCTCCTAATGACTTTAGTGCTCTTAACCAACAGATAAAAGAATTACAAGGGCAAATAAAGGAAATGCAAGGAGGTACAACAAAGAAATATGTTTTGGAAGACATATCTCCTTATCCATTTGATAGGAGTCTTCAAATGATCCCATTTCCAAAACATTGCGAAATTCCTAAGTATGATAGGTATAATGGAAAAACTGATCCCATTGACCATGTTAGGGATTTCCGAAACATGAGTCTTGAATTCGCCTATGACGATACTTACTTGATGCGATTATTTCCACGAAGTCTAGGTGTACAATCCATGGAGTGGCTTTCAAAAATCACTCCACCTATCAAAACTTTTGAGGAGTTGATAAATCAGTTTATCTCACAATACTCCTACAACATTCAACACCAAATAACAATGCTTGATCTTTGTAAAGTGAAACAAAAAGTAGGAGAACCCTTTACTACATTTTTACAAAGGTGGAGAAGGTTATTTGCACGATATTCTCGTCCTATTCCTGAAAAGGAAAAGATGGATATCTTTATTAATAGCCTTGATCCAGAATTAAGCTATAGGCTTAACCTTCATTGTCCTCATAACTTTGAAAAACTGATTGAAAATGCAATCACCATTGAAGGGGCCTTGGTTAAAAGGGGAGTGATAAAACTTGATAATCCAAGTACATCAAATCAAAACAGCAACGATAAAACAAGGTTTTGGAATAGAAACAAAAATGTTGTTAATGATGGTATAGTGGATGCAAATAATCTACGAACAAGACCATCTATTTTCAATCTATCAAGTGCTCCACGAAACAATCTACAAGGAAATACAATTCAACAAGGAAACAACAATCAACAAGGACAAATTTCCAAGCAAGAGAACATGACCAATCAAAATACCAATCAAAATCGTGGTAATTTCAATAATAATCTTGGCAATACTCAAACATCAAATCCGTCTAGACCTTCGTTCTTTTCAAATCAACGGACTTTTACTGCTTTGGGTCAAACTCTTGAGTCTGCTCTCAAGGAGCTTCTTGATAATAAGGTTATCACCTTACCACCACAAAGAGATTATGAGCCACGAGTTAAACCATCATCATGGAATGACTCGTATTTTTGCAATTATCATCGATGTAAAGGTCATAGAACAAACAATTGTCAAGCTTTGAAAAATCTAGTACAAGATTTAATTGACAATGGTACCATTACAATTGAGGGACATCATACCAATGATGATCATCAAGCATTCAAAGATCCTTTGCCAAACTACCAAAAGGGGGAAACATCGGATACCAAAGCCAAAAGCATACATAATGTTGAAGACAATATAATCCGCCACATTCACGCAGATGATAATCGGATTAATGTTATCAAAATCAAAGGAAAACAAGAATATCAACAGGTTAATGTAACAACAAGAGGTCAAGCAAAGGTTGTTTTAAAAGGAAGTTCATCTAAAACAACTATTTCTTCTCCAACTCAGTATAATCTGGTTGATCAATTGAGAAAAACATCAGCTCAAATTTCCATTCTTGAACTTCTTAAAATATCCCCCATACACAAAAATATTTTAGAAGAAGCGCTTGTGAACACAACTGTTGATACTGATCTAGATGCAAACAAATTTCAAGCCATGGTGGGACATTTATCTTCCCCCACTTGTCTTTCATTTTCTGACAAAGATGATGCTTCTATGACACATCCACATAATTCCTCGCTTTATCTTGAAGTCATGATCCATAAACATCGAATTAGACGTGTCTTAATAGATGGAGGATCCGGTTTGAATATTTGTACCTTAAAATTAATAAATGCCTTAGGAATTTCAGAAAATGAAATTGATCCACGAAGGAAGATAACCATCAAGGCATATGATGATGAAGAAAGAGCTTCTAAAGGATTAATATTACTACCTATTAGAGTGGGACCTGTTGTGAAGAATACCTTTTGTCAGGTTCTAGATCGAGATCTGTCTTATAATATACTTTTGGGTCATCCGTGGATCCATGATATGCAAGCAATACCGAGGTCATCTACGGTTCAATTATACCTAGATGCTTGTATTAACACTTTAGTAAAAATCATGAAAGCAATACTCAGGTCATCACTGGTGCTAACATACCCTTTGATGCTTGTATTAACTTTCAACATTTCAAAGCTCTATGATGATACAAAAAGCATGTATAAGCTCTCCAAATGGAAATATTGTATGAATGTCCTGCATGGTTAGTATAGATTGCATTCATGCTAGAATCTGCATTTTGCATTTATAAATTTCTAAAAAGCTGGCAAAGAATCAAATGTTTATATCTTTTCAAATACATGACTGAGTATATCTTGACATTCATAAAAACATCATTTCATACATTTTTGAATTAGAAAATCATAAAAAGCATACATTGCATACATTGTTACCATATACATTCATTCATCAAATAAATTTCATCTCATACAATCATGTATATAAATATCATAAATCATGAAACCATCATATAGTACACATCATATGGATATACATCATATATCATGTAAAATCATCGCTGCATTTTATATATCTCAAAAATGAATGTCAAAATGTACAAGGATGTCAAACTACAAGAGATATAATATCATCAAAAATGTGATCATCTCACGGTGTATACAAAATGTCTCAAAAGAATATCATGAAAGAGATCATATGCAATGCACTAGGCAGAGCTATCCTGTGATAGAGCTGGCCTAGGACCTGTACCACCTGCCCCTGATGGACCTGTATCACCTACCCCTGATGGACCTGCTCCGCTTGTCCCTGGTGGCCCTCTAGGAGGTAATGGCTGTGTCACACCCCTGCTAGTAGTACGAGAGCGACCATGAGTAGATCGTGACTGAGTGTAGCTCTCTCTCTGCTCAGGTGGAACTGAATCATGATATCTAGTCTGATAGAACTCTGCCTCTCGTGTGGCTCTGGTAACCTCTCTCATCATATCACCTAGCAAAGTGCTACCTGATACTCTCTGTAGGCTATCTGCTAAGGCAATGGCCTGCTCACCTCGCTGTCTAGCTGCGTCTCTCTCAGCAGTGATCGAAGTCACCTGACCCTGCAACTGTGAAATCAAGGCCTATGCCTGTGATAGCTGAGCCTGCAAGCTCTATATGGTACTCTATAGAGATGATATCTGACCTACTACTGTCGGATCTACGGAAGGGGATGGGTCAGTGTGCCTCATCCGTGGTCCACCTCTCCTACCACCTCCTCTACCACCTCTCCTACCACCTCTCCTGCCACCTCTATCTCCACCCCTATCATCACCACCATCATCTCCATCTGAGTCATCATCTCCACTACTCTCCTCATCATCACTGTCCTCTGAATCATCATCTCTTAACTCCGAGTCCCTCTATCGACGTCTCTGTGCAATAATAGGAGCAATGGCCTCATCAGGATCAAACATACATGGTGGTGGATGCTCTAGGACATACTGTACATACTCTGGTGTCGCCCCTGCATCAAGAACATCCACCCGGTAATCCCACATCTGTGCTCCTAAACTGGTGAACTCTGCCACCGCTGCATCATAAGAAATCTGTGGGCCCCATACTGCAAGCTCTGGCTGTCGCCGCGCATAAATAGCTAAACCAACGGGCATACCCTGAATCCGACCAAACTGTCGCAATACACGTCCAGCAAGAAATCTCTCCAAGATCCATGTAGTCCATCCAATCAAAAATCTGGAAGTGCATACAAAAGGCATCTCCCTCGCATCCTCTAGCCATGGCTCACAATCCAAATATGGCCTCCAGCATACTATGTCCAAACTATCTAAAAGTCGCTGCCAATACACTAGTTTGCCCAGTCTAGGCTGAGCAATGATATGTGCATATCTCCATCTATATGCTCGACCAGCTGGTCGATGTCCTCGGGTCAATGGACGTAAAACTGCAAAATGCTCCCATGCCCATATCTGTAGTAATGAGCATCCAACAGCAAAACTCCAGCCTCTACCATATACGATATGATGTAGCTCGTCATATAGGTGGGCTAGCATACATGTACCCCATGCATACCGTGTCCCCTACATCACCATACTCTCCAAAACATGACCCCATCTGATCGCAAACCCCTTTGACCTATGGTCGGGGCACAACACACCTCCAATGAATCCTGCAAGTACAGCTGGTAGCGGTGGATAGGTATCTGTGATCTCACCCCATGGGATGAAGTATCCGGCAATCTGATCATCTCTGAATATCTGTCTCAAAGAAAGAGTACCTCCAACCTCTCGTCTGTCAAAAACAACTATCTCTCCCATCACTGGGATCCGTAGGATGCGATATACGTCCTCGGGGGTCATTGTAAACTCGCCGGTCGGTAAATGAAAGGTGTTGGTGTCACTATGCCATCGCTCTGCAAGTGCTGTCAATAGAGCCCTGTTGAGGTGAACCTCGGGCATATCAAGTAATGAAGTCAAGCCACAAGCATCAATCACATCTCTATCAGACTGTAATAAATGCGGAATCAATGACCATGTGCTCGAGAAAGTCTCTCGTAACTGCAGGACACCTAGTCTCTCCTGTTCACATACATCATCAAAACAACATCAATATCAAATCATCCTAACATATCAATCCAAAATTGAATATCAAACTATTTGTTTTTCATTATCATTATGAAAGGTGAATAATATCAAAATCATGTTTGTTTTTAACAACCTTAGAATCAAACGAATCAATAAAACTATTTGTTTTTCATCATGGAACGCAAATAATCAACATCAAGTTTCTTTCTAACAACTTTAGGAGAAAACTTATCTGTCCTATTTGTTTTTAACAACTTTAAAAACAAATTTATCAGCTACTATTTGTTCTCCAACAACTTGGGAAACAAATTTATCACTTGGAACAACATAAAATCAAAAGTGCTACAGAACTAATTGTGGGCGCTACAAAATTCCTTATCAGCGCTAAAGAAATTTTTGCGCTACAGAATCAATCAATAGCGCTACAATATCTATCATATGCACTATGAAATATTTTGCACTACAAAACATATCAAAAGCACTGCAATAAGTCTCAAGTGCGCTAAGAAATTAATTGCACTACAAAACATATCATATGCGCTATGAAATATTTTACGGGCGCTACGATATTATATGCGCTATGAAAAATGTTAAATGCGCTACGATACACCTTAAGGGCGCTACAATATCAAATGCACTACGAAAATTATTGTATGCGCTACGAAAAACATTAAGAGCGCTAAAACTCAATTTTTTTGAATTTAAACATTAAAAACGTGCGCAAAACAAAATTTTCGAGAGATAGGGATTTACGAGACACATACCGGAGGTCCATAGTGCGCCGGCCGCTGATGACGTCGGATACGCTCGAAACGGTGCAGGTTAACTGGAAGTGCCATGATTATCAACTCAGAGCTCAATATTTGCAAATTTTACTAGGTTAAAATTGAAAATGACATGGAAAATGACATTTTTAACCTATATAATGGTAAAATTGGGGCATTTTTATCATATTTTTACATAGCAGGGGCAATTTCTTCATCAAATTTTCATTTCATATCTCTTCGGATCAATTTCTTCAAATCATTAGTTTCGAACGATGAATCGACATCTTCAAAATCCATAAAAAAAAAAAAAATCAAAATCACGAAAACTCAAAATTTTATCGATTCATCGTTCGCGGGGGCATATACTTATCATTATTTCGACAATCAACATTTGGGGCAAAATTCAAAATTCTTTGAAGCAATGCGTAAAACACATCACTTCAAAGAGGGGCAAAATGTATACACCTTAAAATGGTCACATCACATTGTTTGGTAATTAATTAAATATTTTTAATATTTAATTAAAATCTTCGAATTCTATCTGCATATAAATAAATTTAAATAATTTATTTATATTTCTTCATTCTTTCATTTCGATTAAATAAATAAGTTTATTTAATCATCTTTTCGTATTCATTTCTTAATTAATTAAATAAACATTACGATTTATTTATATTAATTATCAATAATCTTCGTTTGAATATCTTATTCAAATAAAGATTAAAATATTATTCTTCTTCTAAATATCATTTACAATTAAATATTCCAAAATATTTAATTATTTCCTCTAATCAATTTAGATATTCATTCTTAAAATCATTTCAAAATTCCTCTAATTCGATTCAAAAATCTATTCATAATTAAATATTTCAAAAATATTTAATTAAATCTTTTAAATTTTCAAAATCTTCTAAAGTCACATCATAATTAAATATTACAAAATATTTAATTAATTCTTCCATAGTTTTCAAAAATCAAAAATCAAATATCAAAAGCAATAAATAAAATTAAATAAATTTATTTATTTAATTGGGGATTTATCTTCAACTCCCGGGAAGCAAACGGTTGAAACAGAAAATTAAATTTCTCTGTTTCTGTGTAGGCTTGTTCCCGTGGGTTGAAGACATGAATCCATCCTTCTCTCCAACCTCTCAACCTCTTCCATCTTCTTCTCAACCTCTCCATCTCTCACCATTCAAATTTACCAGACAAATTCATAGCCGTAGATTCTTGCCAGCCGGGATGGAGCCTGCAAAAATCTATAAATACAGCTGCTGGGAGCTCCAAATCATATAGAAGTTTAAGCAAGTAAACTATATCCAAATTTGCAAGTAACATTAGCATTCATAGAGTACTTTCATAGCATAAATAGCATAGAATCATAGCAATAGCAATAGAATCATGATACATTTCATTCACAGCCCCTATGCATAATCACATCCCTTGTCCATATCCATATCAACAATCCCATCTTCACCAGCATAAATAATTGTTTTCATTTGCATTCTCATTCTACATCAGCCATTTGGAGGAGCTAACATCAAATCTGAGAGCAGCAACTTCAAACTCCTGGAGATAGAGGAAAATGAAACGGCTCTGAAGAAATCTTGCTTATTTGAATTTATTTAGTTTTCTTTAGATTAATGTTTCATTAGAGTGTTTTTGTTTTCAATTAGATTAACTTAGATAACATAACACACAACCAATATTCAATCTTGCATTGTGAATCAAGCTTTCTTGCCATTCTCTCTCTTGTGGAAGTGGTTTTGGTCACAACTGTTCTTGGGGGTGTTGGGGAGTCACCATTTACTCCCACAAAAAGTGCTTGGTTTCCAATGCTTTCCAACGTGTAAATAAAGCTTCCAAGACTTTGTCAACAATAAAACAACAGTAAATGCTCATGTACAAGAAAGTATCGACCAAGTCAAATAGCCTACAATGACCCTTGTGATAAGGTGAAAATAGCATAATGTGGCAACAACTGAGAATGGTATGAATCGATTAGAAGTCTATCTTACAATATGAACTTCCAGAATATGAAGCATTTTAAATTTGTAGAAATGGTCAAGCACACAACTACGCCAAGTAAGTCGACCCTTAGGAGGCAATTACCTTTTATTGTTGATCATCATTCTTGTTGCCCATTATAGTATAGACTCATTCACCTTGGTTGCATATGTGTTTGTTGTGCAATAAATTTAGTTTCCACCTTTTCTTTTAATTGCTGAGTCGAACCTCTTGACCTGAGAAGTGTCATTCTTGATGCCTTGTTTCTAGCCTTTAGTTGTTGATCTTTGTGTATAAATCGTGGTGCTCTCAAACAAAATAGGGACACATATTTTTTGCATTCATGTTGTGTTTTTTCTGAGTGATTATAACCTGAATTTTTGAGTTGAGTGAGATTTGAGAGTTGTGAGAGGAATTTGAGAGTGAGATATTGGTGGAAAGTGAGAAGGTATTTGGGAAATTTCATATTGAATCAATTTGAGAGAAGGTTGAGATTGGAATCCAGTACGATCAATTGGAGCATTGCATAAGTAGGCATACTGATTTCCACTCTTTTATTCTTTTCATGTTTGGAAGGATTGTGAGTCATTGCTTGTTTTGATTAGAGGCTTATACCATCTATTTATAGGAAAGATTGCTTGTTATATTTTGTGTAAAGATCTATTTTTCTTGAATTGTTTGTACATGTTCCATATTAAGGAATAGGTGGATATAGAGGGAGTAAATACTATATTAGGGATATAACTTTCATATCTAAGGTTTAAACTATTTGAGTCTTAGAGTTACTATGATTTACTTAGTAGATGTGTTAGTTAAACATAGAGGTAATAAGTTATTCTTGGGATTAGGATAATCCAGTGAAGGGGATAGCCTATGCATAGGTTATGAATGGTCAATACAAATCGAGCTAGGAAGGTGGGTGGAGTATATGATGTCCACTCAAAATACTGGGTGATGAATACTTTGGCCAAAGTAGTGTAAGTTGCAACTATTTACACTATCAGTTCACTGTGATGTAGGTTTACATACTAGGTAGAGGAATGTCATATATGTAGGTTGCAGCCACTATGTGATAGATCTAGATATGTAGGACACAACACCAAGCTTAGGAAAGGTCAATATTTGTTATGAGGTTACCAAACCAATCTCTTCATTGAAGGGTAGGGCCATCTATCATTTTGATAGTTGTGTGGGGGACCGCAGTTACTCCAAGGTTGCATAAAAGGGCTTGAGTGATGCTTCTCCTCATCAGTAGGCGACCAATATTTGAATGGAGGATTTTGAGGACTATTCATACATCTTTTTCCAGTAAGCTCTATAGAGCCTTGTTTATGTACTTTGTATCCATTATGATGGAAAGATTGTAAATGAGAATTGATATCATTTTATCATGTTATCATGTACTATGAAATCATTACTTTGGAAAGTTGTAATACTTTGATATAATGCAATGGAAAATTTTGCAAAGATATTATTTCAAATGTGTATGCTAGCTCTATAGTTTTGAAAAGAAAAAAATTATTGCTCATAATGGTTAGATGCTTAATCTATTTACTTGAGGTTAAAACTTAGGAAAGTTACTGTGTACAATAATGGGCATGTTACATGTGGTATCAGAGCTACCAGGTTTAGCTCTAGAACCTATGTGCTCGTTATTTTCCCTTCCAACATTATGAAGTCTAATGTTTGGAAAATTTGTGTGCCAGGATGGTGTGTCTTAGGTTAACTACAATAAAGTTTGTGATAAAAAATGAGCACTACCTACTAGCCAAGAAAGAAAAGTAAGCCCTTGTTCGTACCATTGAGGAAACCAACTATGACAATGCCATCTGGTTAAGTGATATCGATTCAATCAGTCATGCTCTATCACGAATTAGTCAAGAGAAAAGAAGGACGAGAGATGATGCCAATTTTAACAACTTACCATTTGTCTCTCTAGCCAAGTCAGACTCATTATCACTTTCCACGGGTATCCCCTCAAAATATAGTCTCATTCCAAAATTGATATTTAGGAATCCTTGTGTAGTACCTTTGGCTGAAGTAATTGTTATAGCCTCTAGTAGTGAATTAGAGGGATACATTCCTTGAAACTATGTATTAGAAGAAAAGTCTGAAGGTTACTATCCTTTTTGGGATAAAGAAGAGGAAATTAGAGATGAGAAAAAATTTGAGGGGTATATTCATCATAGTTATATATCCAAGAGTGAATCTAATGGGTACTCTCCCCTCAACTATTTGAATAGTCATTCTATGTAAAAGAAAGGATATTGAAATCCTTATGAATAAATGAAAGAATATGTTTTTATCAAAAAATTGTGTATGAGAACCTCAATGAAATTTTATGTGAATATATGCTCTTTTGAAATGTTTCCTATGCATTTAGTAAACCATGATAGGATATAATTAAAGATGAACCTCCAGGTATAACTATACTTAAGACAATGGTTAGGAAAAGAACTAGTGCTAGAGGGATTCAAGAGGTTGGAGAAGATCTAGATAATGCCGAAGCCAAGATGGATCGACTTTTGGTAATCATGAATGAATCTAATGCAAGGATAGGAAACCTTGAGGATAAAGTGAGGGGAAAAGAAAGAGAGGATGAAGAAGAAGTTCCACACAACGAAGAAGATGAAGAAGTTCCCAACAATGAGGAAGAAGGGAAAGATTCCAGAAACCACACTAAATCTAGAGATCAAGAAAGTGTTAGAACACAATCATATTTTGATGGAACTAAGAGAAATCATATGAAAATTGAATTATCTAGGAATATGAGAAATATTACTCCTAAATTCGAAGGAAGCACCAACAGGGAAGAAGCTAAGGCATGGTTAATTAAAATGGAGAATTATTTTGAAATAAGAAACTATTAAGAAGTCACTAAAGTTGTGTGGGGAGCATAATAGTTAGTAGGAAAAGCCTCTAACTAGTGGATGAACAAGAAGATGGAACTTGGAATTAGTTTCTTAAAGTTGACTTGGAATGAGTTTATTGATATTTTTTGAAATAGGTACCCCAACTCTTTTTCAATCAAAAACTCATTGATTTCCAAAATATGAGACAAGGAGATATGTCAGTGAATGAATACTGGGAGAAGTTAACTCGTCTCTTGAGGTATATTCCAATATACCAAAAGGATGAGCGATTTTGAATTAGAGAGTTCATTATGGGACTAAATAGCCAAATAGGTGGAGAGGTGGATGTACATGGTTTGGCTACTATGGATCTAGTTTATGAGAAGGAAATCAACCAAGAGAAAAAGCTCAAAGCCATCTCGGTCTATTGGGAGAAGAAGAATGGAGGATCTCAATTTAAATAATCTCCCAATAAGTTTAATGAGGGGCAGGAATTTCAAAGGCAAGGGGACAAAGGATCTCGTAATAATTGGAATGAGACAAGGAAGGATCATCAAGGAAACAACTACAAGAGTGGTAATTATAGAAAATCTCGAGGGAATGGTGGTAATATTGATAGGCCAACAAAAAGAAGAGGTCTAGTAAAAGGATGCTATACATGTGGAGGGGATCATTTTTCTAGTCAATGTACTAACAAACCATCAAGTTCGCAACCACATGGTAATTCACTTCCTCTTCAACGGGCTACATTTTAGCAAAGGATCAATGTGGTAGTGGATAATCAACAAGATGAATACTAGATCATCTCGGTGGAAACTCCAAGTACTTTTTTTATTTACCTATTTCCACACTTATAGATATTGGAGTCGCAATTTTTTTTGTTTCAACTAGAGTAGCTAATCAAATTTCTAGGAAAGTTGGTTTAATGGAAAAATATTGGTTGTAGAATATGCAAACCAGGCAAGAGCAACGGTGAACCAATGCTTATTTGAGGCAAGGGTTGAACTTCCAAGTTTCTCAATGAAATTGAACTTGTACATAGCACCCTTAGGTTCGTATGACGTTATTTTAAGTACAAATTGGCTATGGAAGCATAGAGCTAAGGTGGATTTCCATGCTAAAATCATAGAATGTCTAGATGATCTAGGTAATCCAGTATCTTTTTAAGGAACACCTAGAGAAGTAAAATTGTGATAGATTTTGGCTATGAAAATGCATAGGGCGAAAAAGAAAGGTTGCCAACTCTTTGCAGTTAAAATGGATAAACTAGAAGAAATCAAGGAAGTCACTCCTCAAGATAAAGTCATGTATGGTGATAGACAAGATTCTCAAGAAGCTAAAGAAGGAGAAGTAGTGGAGTCTGAATAAACGGATATGGAGAAGTATCCAATCTTATAGAAATTTGTGGATGTCTTTCGAAAAGAACTACTTGGACTACCTCCAAAGAGAGTATTTGATTTCTCCATTGATCTAGTACCAAGGATGGAACCTATATCTAAAGTATCCTATAGGATGAGTACAATGAAATTAATGGAGCTTAAGGTACAGTTGGAAGAGTTGTTATCCAAAGGATTGATAAGACCCAATGTTTCACCCTAGGGAGCGCTAGTGATATTCATGAAGAAGAAGAATGGTACCCTAAGCTTTTGTATAGATTATCAAATGCTTAACAAAGCTACAATAAAAAATGTGTACCCATTGCCACGTATTGATGATATTTTCAATCAGATGCGAGGAGCGGAAATAATTTCAAAGATTGATCTACAATCCAGGGTTATCACCAACTAAGGATCAAAGATGAGGATAGTTTTAAAACTACTTTTAGGACTAGATACAATCATTATAAGTTCACAGTCCTACCCTTTGGACTTACGAATGCACCGACAACATTCATGAACCTGATGGACAATGTATTTAGGGATTGCTTAGATAGATTTTTATTAGTATTCCTTGATGATATCATAATCTATTCCAAGAGCGAAGAGGAGCATTATAAACATTTAGAGATAGTACTCCAACGGTTAAGAGAGAAAAAACTATATGGAAAACTCTCTAAGTGTACATTCTTTCAGAAGGAAGTGCAGTACCTAGCTCACATAATTTTAGAGAAAGGGATGGCAGTGGATCCAACTAAGATAAAGGTGGTGCTTGAGTGGCCGATTCCCAAAAGTGTACCAAAGGTTAGAAGTTTTATGGGTTTGGCTAGTTACTATAGGAAGTTTTTTGCAAACTTTTCCAGGATAGCATTTCTTATTACTTTGTTATAGAGGAAGGGTAAGAAGTTTGAGTGGTCAAAAATATGTCAAGAAAAAATTGACCTACTCAAGGAGAATTTGACTACCACCCATATTGAAGGTACTTGATCTAGAAGGGGGGATATGTCACACCCTGTTGTGTTACTACTTATTAACTTTTACCTAGTTGGGTGAAAATGCTTTAGAAGAGTATATTTATGCTTTATATGTTTTGGAAATATGAAGAATAAATGTTAATTTAATTGATGTCAAGAAATGTCTTGATTATGAAAATATATGATGCAATTGAATGTATTGTTTTCAACTAACTACTATTGAAAAGTGCAAAGTTGGATGCAGGAAAAGTATCAAGCCTCCTGAAGAGAGGGGGAGTATCACTCAATGAGAAGAACTTAGTTTGGTAACTTTTGATAAAATACCTAAACTAAGCTTTCACACACACACTTCTAGTTTGGTCAAGTCAGGATAATAGTTGGAAAATAGTAAGTTATCTTTAGTCTTTCTTGCATTTATATTTGTGAATATCCTTGCTTAGGAGTCGAAGTATTGAGTCTCTTTGAGATGTGTAGGATCTACTTTTCATGATTATATTTGACCGATGGAATATATACATAATATGTATATATGTATGTGTCAACAAAAAACTCATACACATGAGTAAATGCGTGCATAAGTATACGTAGATAGAAATATCTACACATGATCATGTACAGATTACCCATATGCATGGGAATATTATTCAGACAAGGAGACACATATATACATACCATGTATCTATCAATTGATACGACTGTGAATATATGTGTTTTACTATAAGGTGTGATATATATGTACATATATAGTATATGAGTGTATACATACACACACACATATATATAATTACGAGTATGTATTGACAAAAATGATATGTCCATACAAGTATATTAATATATATAGACATATATACACACACATAAATCAATATGTGAATGTGTATTCGTTTATTGTTATAACGTTGAATAATATTATTATATAAACTATGATGCACCTACACACATAGATCTAATATAACTAACTATCAAAATGTAGATTTGGAAAGGTGTGAAAGCGATGTACCTTTCACCAAAGATGTTTTTTTAGACCTCACTAAGGACCCATTAACCCTATGGTGAATGGGTCTTGGTGAGGGCTCCTGGAAAATGGTTTATGGGTTTTTTTATGCTTAGTTTGCACTTCCAGATTCCAAGTGTTCATTGTCAAAAAGCCAGAAATAGATCCTGTAGAAGAGTTTCCATGATTTGACAAATTTTCTTGCAACGTTCATAACTTTGCAACTTTCTTCAATTTTTCTCTCCAATTGATCTTCAACCTAAAATCAAACCTTATTTGTAATCTTGGAGTAAAAATTTGCAAAATTGCATGAAGTGGCCTCAATGAATGTAAATATTGATCATGAAACTTGATTTGAAACAATGCCTTTGCTATGCTTGAATTGATCTTGAACACTACATCAACATATTAGCTCAAACAACATGCGTGATGCAATAAATCTTTGACATGATGAATGAATCTGGATTGCTGCAACAATCTTCTTCAAATCTTCTCTTCAATGCCTTAGAAATTGCTCTTGAATTCTCTCTTGATCATAAGTTTTCTATTAGGACTTGAACACTTGAAAATATAGGATTAACTTAGTGAAAGAACCTTGTATTTATAGTACATAACTTAAGATTAATTCTTGAAATTCAAATATCATAAGCCGACATTAAATTATAGATTTGAAATCATCAAAATACCACCAAAAACATATTCCAAAGGGAGGCCCTAGGTTTAAGTGAGGACCCGTTTGCCATAGGGAAAATGGGTCCTAGGCCACTTACCTAGGGCACACATTGGGCAATGTTAAACATTATATAAAAATAGAGTCATAGGACTAAGTGAGGACCCATTCATCCTATGGTGAATGGGTCCTAGGTCAATTACTTAGGACACACATCTTCCAAAGTTAAGTGTTGTGAAATGGAATTTATGAATGTTAGGTTTCATCCCTCAAAATTTACATTTAATTAGGCTTGGATTTGAATTAAAGGGGCCAAATAAGGAAAATTGACCTCAATCAATTAATAAATCCTTGGATTAATGTGAAATTGTAAAGGCACACCTTACAACATAAAAAACAAGGCACAATTAAGTCTATTTTATTAAAAAGGGCCCTAAACTTAATGTGAATATGAAAAACATATTACAACACTAAATTAAGGCATAATTAAGCTTATTTTATTATTAATTATTTCTCCAATTAAGTGTGAAAAGGGATACTTTTTCCTATACTCATATATATATATATATGATAATGTTTTCCATAGTGTAAAATTATTTAACCAACACATAGCATTTAAAACATAGCTTATGCTATCTATTGCACACTACATAGTAATAAAGGGAATGGCGCTAAGATGAAACAACACATACATTAATAAGTGATGCTTAAAACATTTAAAGTGATGTATAATGTAATGTGGACACTACCATACGAAAGCACTTAGTTTCTAATGCTTTCCAACGTGTAAATAAAGCTGCCAAGACTTTGCCAACAACAAAACAACATTTATGCTCATGTAAAGAAAGTATTGGCCAAGTGAAATAGTCTACAACGACCCTTGTGATAAGGAACAAATAACATAATGTGGTACCAACTAAGAATGGTATGAATTGATTAGAAGTCTATCTTATAATATGAATTTCTAGAATGTGAAGCATTTTGAAATTTGTAGAAATGGTCAAGCACACAACTGTGCCAAGTAAGTCGACCTTTAGGAGGAAACTACCTTGCATTGTCGATCATCATTCTATTGCAAAGGTTGTTTTCATTGCACCAAAAGATTGACCTGTTAATGCCTGATATAGTCGCTAGATTTATACAAGATCAAGATCCATGGGAGGCGGTTAAACCATGTCACGAAGCCCAAGCGCTACACTGGACTATGCCTATCATAGGAAGATGAGACCAAGGGTCACACCTTGCAAAAATCCCCCCAAGTGCAAGCGAGGGGTTTGAACCTATGACCTCAACTCTGATACCAATTGTTGCATAGGTGGCTACCATTGCACCAAAAGATCAACCTATTAATTCCTGATATAGTCATTGGATTTATACAAGATCAAGATCCATAGGAGGTGGTTAAACCATGTCATGAAGCCCAAGTGCCGCGCTAGACTATGCCTACCACAAGAAGAGGAGACCAAGGGTCACACCTTGCAACACATTCTTGATGTCTAAATTATAGTATAGACTCATTCACCTTGGTTGCATATGTGTTTATTGTGCAACAAATTTAGTTGTCACATTTTCTTTTAATTGCCGAGTCATACCTCTTGAGCTAAGAAGTGGCATTCTTGATGCCCTATTTCTAGCCTTTAGTTGTTGATCTTTGTGTATAAATAGAGGTGCTCTCAAACACAATAGAGACACATATTTTCTACATTCATGCTGTGTTTTTATGAGTGATTATGATTTGAATTTCTAAGTTGAGTGAGATTTGAGAGTGTGAGAGGAATTTGAGAGCGAGATATTAGTGGAAAGTGAGAAGGTATTTGGGAAATTGCACAATGAATTGAGAGAAGGTTGAGATTGGAATCCACTACGATCAATTAGAGAATTGCATAAGGAGACATGCTAATTTATACTCTTTTATTCCTTTTATGTTTGGAAGGATTGTGAGTCATTATTTGTTTTGATTAGAGGATTATATCATCTATTTATAGGAAAAGATTATTTTAATCTTAAAGTTAATGGAAAGATTGCTTGTTATATTTTGTGTAAAGATCTATTTTTCTTGAAGTGTTTGTACACATTCCATATTAAGGAATAGGTGAATATAAAGGGAATAAATACTATATTGGAAATATAGCTTTCATAGCTAAGGTTTAAACTAGATGAGTCTTTGAGTTACTATGATTTACTTAGTAGATGTGTTAGTTAAACATAGAGTTAATAGGTTATTCCTAGGGTTAGGATAATCCAGTGAAGGGGATAGCCTATGCATAGGTTATGAATGGTCAATACAAATCGAGCTAGGAAGGTGGGTGAAGTGTATGATGTCCACTCGAAGTACTGGTTGATGAATACTTTTTCCAAAGTAGTGTAAGTTGCCACTATTTACATTATTAGTTCATTATGATCCAGGTTTACATACTACGTAGAGGAATGTCATATATGTAGGTTGTATCCACTTTGTGATAGATCTATATATGTAGGACACAACACCAAGCTCAGGAAAGGTCAATATTTATTATGAGGTTACCAAACCAATCTCTTTGTTGAAGGGTAGGGTCATTTATCAGTTTGATAGTTGTGCGGGGGACTGTAGTTAGTCCAAGGTTGGCAGAAAAGCACTTGAGTGATACTTCTCCTCATCAATAGGCGACCAAGATTTGAATGGAGGATTTTGAGGACTATTCATACATCTTTTTCCAGTAAGCTTTGTGGAGCCTTGTTTATGTATTTTGTATCCATTATGATGGAAAGATTGTAAAAGAGAATTGATGTCTTGTTATCATGTACTATGAAATCATTACTTTGGAAAGTTGTCATACTTTGATATAATGCAATGGAAAATTTTGGAAAGATATTATTTCAAATGTGCATGCTATCTCTATAGTTTTGAATAGGAAAATTTTATTGCTCATAATGGTTAGATGCTTAATCTATTTACTTGAGGTTATAACTTAGGAAAGTTATTGTGTAGAACAATGGGCATGTTACAACCAAAATGGATCTTGCAAGATTCCTGACTAGAATTATAAAATAACTCCCATTATGATAACCTATCATAAAAAATTTCACAACTATCATAGAATATTCTAGAATTAGGTGCAACATAATCTTGAAATTTACTAATTGCACCATAGTAAACCTCACGAGTTCCATGTGTGGTTGCCAACACCATTAAGTAATAAAATATATTTAATATTTAATTGGACCTATTTAAATATCTTGAAAATATAAAATAATCGTGGGTCCAAAACATTAAATATTAAATAAATTATTTTCCAAAATCCTTCCTTAACCCATAAAGAATATTGGAATGAGCATTTTTTCCATGAAATTGAATTAACTAAAATTGGGATTTGATAGGTTACCAAACATATAGTTCAGTATCTATTTCCCTTAAACAATGAGGAGAAATAGGTCATACACAAACACAAATAAATTATAATCATAAAATAAAATAGGTGTAGCATCAAAGGAATCACACAAGTGGGTGCGAGAAGTAAATTTTATCAATGTTGCATAATGAAATTATTGTCCTTTTGATACCTTAGCTGGATATATCCTTGCCACTAGGATAGATTAATCAATAACCATAATTTCCTCGTGACTATCATCCAAAATATCACATGAATCTATGATATTGATGATTTTACATTAAGCTCCTCACATTGATTGATAGCCAAGTCAAGAAGTTTGTTTGCATCAACATTTGTCTCCCTATAAACATGATTTGTAATATAGCATTCTATGTTTGAGAGAAGGGAGAAAATAATGTTAAGGAGAGAGATAAATTTCTAACCTTGTATATTTTATACCTTGTAGTAATTGCAAAAGTGGAGTCACCTTCAATTTCCACTTTGGTCATCTTGAATTTAGAACAAAGTTGCACACTAAAAAAGAAAGCTTAGAATTCAATTTCATTATTGGTTAAAGCTTTAAGATGTTTTGAAGCATTTCAAATAATCACCTCCAACCAATCACAAATGATGCATCTTTTCCTATAATTCCCAAGATTCCCTTTGGAAGCATAGTCAAAATTCAATTTGTATCATCCCCCTTGAGGCAATTGTCATTTTGCATCCATACGATTCTTCCAAGAATAAACTCTCTCAATCCCATTAATAGAGGGACCTTAAGTCGCAACCATCTTCTATACATTAAGCTATCCTAAACAATGACTTTATCCTTTTGAGAGACATTTCCACTTCCATAATTGTAATTTGCACCTTATTCAGAAAAGATGGAAGAGGAAGCTCCTTATCTTAAAAAAATATCATGTTTCACTCCTTTTGAATTTCTCATAGAAGAATATAAGGGTAGATAATCCAAAGGAAACCAATAATTATATTCTTAAAAATTACAAGAAAATATTTGAATAAGATTAGAATGTCATTAGGTAAAGTACCAATCCACCCCAAAATGGTTGCACATAACAATTTCCAACACTCTTGGAAAATTATCATCCCAAAAGGAGATGATCCTAAACCTCCTCACCAGCCAAGAAAAGTGTGTAGAGGTGAGGACCATGGTAACTGATCTTCCTAAATTTGTTATCCATAATAATTCTCTTTTGCAATTCTACCCATGTAAATACCATGGGCTTGGGAAAAAAATCTTTGTTCTAGAAAAGGTGGATGGGAATATTTGTCTTCTTTAATCCAACTTTAGCTATTGGGTAACCCACTTTAGAATTGTATTATCTTATACTAGAAAAATTCCACCTTATGGAATTCTTCCCATTTGATAAGAAGATACACCTTTCCTTGAGAATATCCCTTAATTTTTATTCCTCATCAACAATAATTCTTGTGGGACTAAGATCCTTCAAATACTAGCTGAGAAAGCTTAGGTTCATTTAAAATTTAATATAATTAACAACATGAATATCCCAAAGGTCAAATAGAATCTTTGTAGATTACACAAGGAGTTGTTATGCCTTGCATACACACCCCATATTTCTACTTAATAAAGATGGGTACCCCATTTTGTTTTCTTATTATTCTTTTTGTTGTTGTTGTGGGTTTGTTTGTTTTCCCTCTTTCTTTTTCTTTCCCTTCTCTTTTTTTCTATTTTGATTATTTTCCTCTGTCTTTTTCTCTTTTGTGTAAGTTTATAAGGATTTATTTTTCCTTGGGATCCTAGGTTTCTTGTGGTTTTTGATCCTTTTTGGGCTCTTTGTTTTTTGGTGTTCTAACGGGCGCATAGGTCCAATAAGGATCTTTGGATTAGGTCTTAAGATCCATTTCCTTCCTACTTCCCCACTCCCACCTTTCTTGCTTCTTTTGAGACTTTGGGACTCCAAGTGGCTTCAGAATTCTAGGACCGTGTCCCAAAGTTTGAGTTCTCCTTGAACCTCTTCCCCCATACTTACCACATTTATTGAAGGTTTTCAAATTAAATTATATCAATATTTAATCAATTTCCATTCAAATTTAAATAATTTTTATCCACCCCAAATCTAAGTTTGTAGTGAAATTTTGGTTTCTTAATTATTTCCATCTAGGTGGTTTGAAAACTATGTCTAGGATTTTGAATTTAGGGAAATTACTTTGTAGCCCGAGAGTCAAGTTCAATGGGTTATTTCATGTTTCTTCCTTGGCTTATGCATGTTTTTCTAGATCATTTTATGAGCTATGCACATTCTTTCTTCTTTTTGTTCCTTTTGTTGTTTTTTCATTTCTTTCTTTTCTTGTTTTTTTTTGTTTCAAGTTAGGGTTAGGTTTAGGTTAGAAAATCAAATCAATTCCCTGGTTCTTCACCAAGTCAGCCCTAGCACTCAAAATTTCCCTAAGTATTTTTAATACTTAACAATTTTTACCCTTTGAGATCTTGGGTCCCGTGGGAGCCTTGTAGTCAAATGCCTAAAATATAAGATCTTCCTTATACCTCGCATGTAAGGGTTTGATTGTGTCAGCTAAGTTAAGATAGTTTTAAGTTAAATTTATTACAATCAGCTCCTTTTGGGATCTTCGATCTTGAAGGGAATTTTGGATAAAAATCTTGATGTCCAAAACCTTTCCTAGGTTCCACCCCTGATCTAATCTCTTATGTTTAAAACCGTAGAAACCTTGGAGCCAAAAGGAACTTTTAGGATTATGTCCCTATATCTTGCATCCTCCCAAGATCTTGATCCCTACTTTTTGGTATTAAAATGTTTCCCTAGTGGTGTCCCATGGAGGGACCTTGGGTCTTGATGGGACCTTTGTCTTCTATCATGATGTCCTTAGTTCTCTAAGAGTCTTGAATCCTTCCACTCGTTAAGTAAGATCCTTTTGGGACTTCATATCCCATTTAAATATTTTTTCCTAGGTCCTAAAGTCCTTAGTCCTCCCACATTCATGATCCTTGATCCTTACATCCTCTCACGACCCAAAGTATTGTCAAAAGAAAAAAATACTTAACATTTAATACAATTAATGAACTTTATTGCTTTCAATGGTTTCTAAAAGGATGTTTCTTGCATTTTAGGTATCATAAATGTTTTAGGAAGTAGAAAAGAGGATAAAATAGGAATTTTCCTTAGGTGTTTTGGTTATAGGTGATTTTTAGGAGCTATGGGGTTCACTATCAACTCCAATAGATTTTATTAAATGATAGGGATTAATAGTGTTTATATTCAACTAGAATTAGTGTTTATGGAAGGTTAAAAATTATATTTGTGTTATTATTTTGAATTAAGTAATTACAATATAATTTTTCTATGAATTATTTCTTTTTATGCGTATTATCATTGATCTTGCATATGTATCAGCCATTGTAGCCCACTTACCACAATAGTATCATGGTCTTCTATATCATGTTGTTATATGGAATATAATTGATTGTGGATTTTCTTATATAAGAGATACATCATCAACCTAGTCCTTTATACCTTGGTGCATAACATCCAATACACTGTCAAATAAGGAGTGATTAATCCAATGCAACATAACTAGTCATTCCCTTGCATCTCAACCCCTCCATACATAATCTATTATCCCTTAACCTCTTCTATCCCATCTATCTTTCAAATTTTCATCCATTTTGAGAGAAAACTCAAGTTATCCTAACCCACCTATGTGCATGAAAATTGTTACACTCTTGTCTTCACTTTCAAAAAATAGACTCCACAAAGAATCCTCCATCCACAAATACTTAAAACCACATGATACCTTCTTATATAAATGAACTATATTTTGTAGATAAACTTTCTCAGTAACTTCTAATGAATAGAAATAGAAAAGTTCAATTATAAATATAGCTACTTAAATCTAGTACATAATCGCTATTCCTACCAGTGTACATAAAAAATGCAAGCATAGAAGAACAAGTTAACTAGATTAACTTATCATAATCACAATATATGGAACACTTTGATTAATCATAAGAGTTAGTAGAAATTAATGAAAACAAAAAGAGATATCATTAATACCAAATATTGTTGTTTTAATTCATGGGGGTTGTGCTCCAAGATGATGGATATGAGTGCTCCTATCAACAATATAACATTATATTCCAAGGAATCCTATAAAATGGCTTAAGTTGTATCAAATTTATATACTTTTGAATGAGGGATTGGATGAAAAGTATTGATGTGGATGTGGAGGAATCTAAGATTAAAGGTAATTTAATGGTTGAGGATTCCCTTGGAAGAAGTGGATGGATGAGATTGAAAGGGTACTTTGGAGTACCTTGAAGGTGTGAGAAAATATTTGACCCATGTGATGTTATCACATGTACAAAGACCCATACCTTGTGTTAAAATGACTCATGCCTATGTACACTTTGGAAGGATGTGCATGGATTGAGCAAGTTGATGAGGGTTACAAATATGAAAGAAGGGGATTGGTGAGCTAATTGGTTTTAGTCCACTAATGAAAAGTGGATGGAAAATATAATTAAATATAAATAGGTAATATTTATTTAATTCTTGGGATGAAGATGGGGGAATTAAATAAATAATTATTTGGATTTATTCTTATAAGGTTGAACTATAGAAGGATGATTAATTGTTAAAAAATAATATAGGGTTATATGAATAGTGATTTTATTAGTTTAGTAATAAAATATTATTTGATTATTAAGGGGATAAAGATTGGATAATGAATCAAATAAATAGGAATTTATTTAATCAATTATAGAGGAGATGGCTAGGTAATTAGATAAAATGATAGTGTGTCAATTTTAGGTGCCTAAATTTTTCCCCTCTTCGATATGGTGTTATGAAATATAATCATTTCAACGAAAAAATAAAATTGGTTGGATGGGAATAAAATAGTTAGATTAGGGGAAATTCCCCAATCATTCAAAGGAAGAGTGATTAGGAGGAATGCTAATAAGGATTGTGATGCCCTTTCAATAGGATATGTGGTGTAGACATATAAAATTGACACATCATCATCACTCAACCATTTTTTTTATAATTGATTGAATATAACCCTAACTATTCAATTAATTATCCCATTTCATTATTTATTAATTAAATAAAATTTTATTATTTAATTTTAAAAAATTACTATACATCACTATTCACTCACACCTATTTCTAGCCTAAACTATTAAATCATCTTCCTCTTATATTCCACCTCAAGTAAATAAATTGAATTGTTTATTTACCTATCTTATATCCCTTTCCAAAACATTAAATAAATATCTATTTATTTAATTCTATATTTCCTCCTCTTTTATTAAGTGGGCTAATCCACTTAATCTCCTAATCACCTACTTGCATATCCCTAATCCTGGTCAAATCTCACCAAATCCACCAAATCCTCCAATGTGTAGAAAGGTACGGAACGTGTGTACACAAGGCATGAGTCTTTGTACATGTGATATAGCCTTGGTACCATTTCACATGTGTCAAGTCCTTGCCACTCCCTCAAGTGTACTCCCAAGTACCCTTTCCATCTTGTCCATCCATTCCTTCCGAGGAGAATCACCACCATTGGTTCTCCCCTTAATCTCTCTCTCCATCTCCTCCAATCGAATAAGGTGTAAGGAAACTATGCAGCCATGTAATGACAATTTCCACATAACCCAAATCTGAAAACATGCAAGTAAAATACTCAACATCAACATGCAAGAGAATAGACAACAATCATCATACACCCTGCAAAAGATGTATTATTATGACAAACATACCCATCACAAGCTATCCATGCATTCCATGTGACCAAGCATGAATCCACACATCCCATGCCATGCTTCAAACCCTCACACATGCACAAGCTCAACCTGCTAACCTGCAACAAACTGTCCAACCTTGACCAATTTTTGATCCAACCCTAAACAACTACCCTTGTGGTTGCTTTTATAGAAACAAGCTCCCACAAAACCACCAAGTGGTATTACATAAACCATGTGCCCAAAAATACTACATCATGTGACCCCACATTTAATATTGGGTACTTTATTATTTTATTATTATTCCCCAATATTAAATAATTACATTTTACAATTAAGTCCCAATGTTACATACAACAAAGTGGCCCCAACATTATAACTCCTTGTGATGCACGTTCACCTAGAAAACCCCTAGGTGCACCACACACATAATAAATAAATAAAACATTACAAACATTATGCAAGGTGTACAACACCTAATTCTAACAATCTCCCACTTGTTGTATACATTGCATAAGGGGGTAACAAATAAACTCCATAGGCAACATGTACCATCCTAGAATCCAAGTGCTCCATGTGCTCCATCAAGATACCTGTAACAAGAACCAAGGTGACCACCATCTCATCCATGAATGCTCCCATCCTCCACCATGCCAACTGCACTAAGATAAGAACACATCCAAAGAGATGTCACACTAACTATCACAAAGAAGCATAAACCTGCCTCAACCTGATATCTCAAAACACAAACACTGAATCCAATATGCACCAGTAGCTGTCAAGAATAAATCACCATAGCTGAAATGACACTCACAGCAAGTGCCAACACATCCAACTATCCATACCTCCAAGGTATACATAACATAGTAAACTTATGCCAACAACATATCCACCCATAAACCACAATAACAAACTCCATGTGCAAACCTGTCAAAAGTGACATACACATCCAAGAGCTCCCACTGCATGGGCAATGTCAAGATGAATGCAAACCTGGAATGAGTGCATTCAACGCGTCGCTTCATTAACATCCCAAAAGAGGCACCATCACAAAGGCATACCAAGTCTACTACCAACATCTCATAGAAGTAAACATGTAGTACCAAGGAACATCCACAATGATAAGCAAAACCTGCAAACCAAACACCTGTAGCATGTCCTCCTACACACACACCTCTAAATGCCAACTGTGTCAAGTATGATCTCCTCCATAATACCCCATAACAAAATCCATAACAACATCCATCCATCCAATCGCCAAGATCAAAGATAACATATGTAACTAACATGGATGTAAGCATCTCAAAAACAAGAAGATCAAACTCAAAGTAACCATTCCTAAACCAAGGAAATCAGCCCAATAAACCATCTCCTAAATCAACATGTACAAGGAGATAAACATGCCAACACTCCTCAAATGAACTCTCTAGAACCAAATACCCATGGCTCAAGATCCATATCCATGAGAAGACAAAGCATAAACATAATGCACCTGAAAGAATAATGGGAAATACCTCTCAAGTGAACCACCGAGTAGACCAAGAGTGGGGAATGAGAATGCTCCTCCAGGATATCCAAGTCATCATGACTCAACCAAGAACACTCTCCTCTTCAGTCCATGTTGAACTCACGTCCAACCAAGGTATAGGCTCCCTCAGACTTCCTGCTAAAACCTCATCAAGAGTAACCATCTCAAGCAAATGTCTCTAATCACAAGAGAACACCAAGCCTCACCTAAGTCTCCAAGTATCCATGAGCACCTGTAACCGATCAATCCATGCTAAACACCAAGCAAATGATCAATGTACTCAATACAAAGAGAACCAACCAAGATCAAAATCATAGCTCCAACTGCAGAATCAGGAACATAAACATGACACCATGATCTCACATCCTCTCAAAAGAAGATCACATGCTCAAATCATCATAACATGTACCATGCCACAACTCTAAACTAGTAATCAAGAGTATACCATGACATAATAACAAAACCATCCTACAACCAAGGATCACCTGTCAAAACCAACAAGTCATAAATAATACCTCAACATCTCCAACACCTAATGTCAAAGAACTCTCACTGTAGCACACAGAATCCAAGAGATCCTCCATGACACCAAAGATCACCTGCTGAAGACAACCATCCATAATCAACAATGGATCCACATCATTGCCAAATGCTCCCACTGAACCGTGATACCGAGCAATCCCATAGCACCATGATGCACAAAACCAACACCACATCACTGCCATAAGCTCACACAAAACTTGTGAATCCAAGCTCTCAATGACAACGTGATAACCATCCTCTAAAACAAGAAGATACATCGCCAAACCATCATATCCATCACCGCCAAACCATCACTGTCAGAAGCTCCCACTGAACCGTGTAACCAAGCTATCCATGACATTGTGATACCAATCTCCTAAACCCAAGAAGATACACTGCCACAACCATAATCAGGAACCAATCCAATACCACCAATCAATGCACCTGCATAAAACCATCATAACATGCCAAAGTCTCTAATGCACAAGAAACATCCATGACATCATGATCACCACCAAATATACCAACAAATCAACCCAACCATGTCCACATATTTGCATAATCATAGTCAACTGCATATATCTCATATCATGACTGTACCTGGTAATACCATCTCACCTTCTCAACATGACAACCAAATCAACAAACCAAGTGACTAAACCAAGCCACCAAAAACTGATCATGCATCAACACTAAAATATCAATGGGCAAAGACAACCCATATCCAAGTCATAGGTGCAACAAGTAAGTATAGACCGCCTACAACATTGCACAACTTGTAGATACAACAATGCAACATACATGTTGATAACGATGTCAAAAGTAGAATAATCTGAGATGCACAACTGAGCATACAATGAATCCAACATCAAATATCCCAAATCCGACAATCCATAAGCTCATAATAACACCATAGTCAAAGGGACTCATAAATAGCTCAGATAAATAAAATAGCAAGTAAACCATGCCAAAATATCTCCAAACCTGATCCATTATGTAGTGATCTGAACAAGATTTCCGTTGACTATTCGAAGTCCAAAATCTAACTCTGTATGCACCTGATATGCCCTCTCAAAGCTCAAAATAAACATCTAACCTCAACCAAGAAAAAAATTGTCAAAACTACAAAATCATGGAACAAAACCTATACCACTGTGTAGTTCTTGGAACCAGCTTTCCAACAACTGTAAGAAGTCAAAAATCCGATACCCTGGACAAAAGTTATACACATTTGAAAAAAACTGTTGTAAAAGGCCCTCCTGGTGGCTCTGTGGTGGCGCCCGGGCAGCGCTCCGGTGGTGGGTGGGCGGCGGATTTGAAAATCCATTTAAATATAATTTAATTTCTCATTTAAAAAATTCCACCCCTCCCTGCGTACGGACCCGGCGCAATATCAAATCTGGTTTAATTTTCTTTGAAATCCGGGCGGACGAAATGGAAACATGGCGGAATTTTTAATTTTTCAAAAATTAAAAAAAAACCGGTGGATTTTTTTGAGTTGGCCGGACCGGTGGCCTAAGACCCCACTGGCTGGTGGCCGACCTCACTGCCGATGGCAGTGGCAGGTCGGCCGACAGGCTGTACCTTCCACTGTCGTGACAGTGGCGGTCGTAGGAGGTACGGGGTGGGGTCTGCGTACCCCGCCCCCCAAACATACATATAATTTTATTTTATTTTGTTTTGTTTTTTATTTTTGATTTTTTAATTTCTAATTTTTTTGTTTTTGATTTTTGCAGGTACAAAAATATTTCGACGGGATTTTAATTTTTCAGATTTTTTAATTTTTATTTTTCTGACGATTGTATCGTCGACGTCCGTACGGACGAATAGGGGAAACATTTTTTTTCCTGTAACCAAAATAGGGCATGTTATATGTCAAAATTTCTCTCTTGGCCAACCTGAATCCAACCATGAGGTCCATTTTGTCTCAGGAGGTCATCTACAATTTCTCCCCCTCAAAACCCTTATTTAGATGCATAACCAAGAAACCCTATTTTGCCAAAAATTTTCACACCTCAAATCTGCAAACAACCCATCATAACAACAAACCCAAAACCCTTAGATCTGCAATAAAACACCTGCAAAACCCCTATATCTTTCCATTTCCTTTCATTCTCTCATGCAACCTAGGGTTATCCAATCCAATAACCAAAGCTTTGATACCACTTGTAAGGAAACTATGCAACCATGTAATGACAATTTCCACATAACCCAAATCTGAAAACATGCAAGTAAAATACTCAACATCAACATGCAAGAGAATAGACAACATACCCATCAAAGATGACACAAGATATACCCTGGGAAAACCCTCAAGAGGGAAAAACCCAGCCTCCAAAAGCATCCACACTCCATGTATTATTCAGCAATGAAAACCCATTACAATACATCTGCAGAGACTCCATGAACACTTCAAGCACAAGCTATCCATGCATTCCATGTGACCAAGCATGAATCCACACATCCCATGCCATGCTTCAAACCCTCACACATGCACAAGCTCAACTGCTAACCCCAACAAAACTGTCCAACCTTGACCAATTTTTTGATCCAACCCTAAACTACCCTTGTGGTTGCTTTTATAGAAACAAGCTCCCACAAAACCACCAAGTGGTATTACATAAACCATGTGCCCAAAAATACTACATCATGTGACCCCACATTTAATATTGGGTACTTTATTATTTTATTATTCCCCGATATTAAATAATTACATTTTACAATTAAGTCCCAATGTTACATACAACAAAGTGGCCCCAACATTATAACTCCTTAAGATGCACGTTCACCTAGAAAACCCCTAGGTGCACCACACACATAATAAATAAATAAAACATTACAAACATTATGCAAGGTGTACAACACCTAATTCTAACATGAGGGTACTTTTCCTCCCATCTCTTCCTGCATATGAGCCATTGATCTTATCTGTTGATCCTATCCATCCATTGCATAGTCCAAAAATCTATAAATTGGCCTCAACCCAAGCCATTTTCATACATGACCCTGAATTCAACCTTTATGATGCTGGCATGAACACTCATACCCAACCATCCATGAGTACAATCACCATTCCATTGTGCAATAAGGGTTGGTTTTGGTATAATATTGCATGTTTTTACCATCTGTTAGTAACCCTTACACTTAATTTCAATGTTGTTTTTGTTTTAAGTAGAGTAGGTTAAAATTATTTTAGTTTAATCTATCAAGCTCAAAATTTCATGCAAACAACTCCAAAATGAATAAAATTACATGAATTGAATATATTCAAGTAAAAAAAGCTTTCACCTTTTTCTCATTGTCCCTTACAAAATGATTTCACTACTTCATCTAGTTAAGAAATTATTGTGGTGTTTGCACATTTACCATGGCCAATAGAATGTTCAGGGCTTTGTATAGGAATTGAAATCACTATTATTCATTATGTGCATCCTCCTAGCATGAACAACTTCATTGAAAAGTTTATAAGATGTTCTAACCACCCTTGCTACCCTCCTATCAATAATAGCAATTGTCATGCATTGTGAAACCTTTGTTTTACAACAAAAAGAGTTTATTGGATGTAAATAATAAATTAAACTTTCTAAATGGCCCCATCAATCCAACTTAAGCTACTCATTTGTTGTATCAAAGGATACCTAAGGAAAAAACCTAGGGGGTTTATCATGTTAAACTATTAAAATGTGGGAAAATAAACACAACCTACACTAATTTATGCCTAATTAGTCTATTTGAAACTAAATTGATGCCATGCCTAAATAAAGAGAAGACTACATATAAAGCTAGAAATTACATGATTAGAGTAGCTTAGTTTTATTTTTCACTCTTAAGTAATTGATGTTTTATTATATAATGTAGACTATGATTAATGATAGAGAATTGACTTAAAAAGTAAATCAACACTATTTGAATTGTTATAGACATGGTCTAAACATCTGATATAATCTTGGATGAGACACCAACCACAAGCTAGTCCTCCTAATGAAGCTTAGTCATAATGGCATAGTTTTATTCTCTTCCCTTATGTTCTTAGTACTTGTGTGCTTGTGCTTTCACCTACACTTAAAAAGTAGTGGCGACGAGAAGCACCTTAGGGACTTACAATAGATAAAGGGGAATCCTACCAATAAACAAGATGGTTAAATACACCACACAAAGTTACAAGACACCTAGATGATAAATTGAAGTATAATATATACTTTAATGCAAGTGCTAATGAATTGCAAGTGAAATTCAAATGCTTTAATATAAACTTTTATGATTGATTGTTTTGATTATTGTTCCTCTAATGATCTAGGGTTCATCTTTGAATATAAGATCCTTTGTACTTAATTCAAAGTATTTGACATAAAAATCAATGAGTAACAATTAGATTATCTAAAAAGTTTTGCTTGAGAAAGAAAGACAATTTATTTAAATTAAAAAAATAAGATCATGTAGATAGTCTTGTCTAAAAAACAAAGTCACACTTACACTCAAATACAAGACACAAAAATAATTATAAAAAAATTAATTTGAACCATTAAAAACTAAAATAAACTAATACTAATATATTTTAAATTTTAAATAATTTATACTCAAATTAAAACAAATAGAAAATTGAAATGCTACATTTACTATGTATATTAAATAAAAGAGCAAAAGGACAAGGTGACTACTTAAAATTTAATAATTTAGCTCGTCAAATATATTACTTAAAAAACACATTTTACCTTAAATATGTTCGTTCGAATTCATAGTAGTTGATATTTCCTTTGTTTTTTTTTAAATGTTATATTTAATTAATAGCCATAATTGAAAGGAGAATATTCTAAAAGCTAAAAGCCATGGAGACAAGAACAATTATATACGTCCATTAGAAAATGGCAAGTAAAATATATTTTTTAAAATATTTGTAAAAGATACATAGGTAAGTTAAAAAGCACTCAAGGAATATTTTGTAGTTTGAGAGAAACTATTCTTAGAAAACTTAATTCTAGGAGAATATAATCCCTCTTACATAAGTATGTGCTAATAAATCAATGCAAGCAATAATTCTATAATTAATTTAGATTTAATTAATGTGTAAAAATGGGGAATTGATAATTGAAATGTTGTTTATGAAAATTGAATGTTAGAGATAGGGGCATTTAGTTTTTAAATTGAAGGAAAATGAATGTTGGAGATTTGTAGAATTAGTTTGGTATAAGTATAGAAAGGAAAATTATGATGTATTGATTGTTTGTAACCTTGTGATATTCTTTGTGGATCATTTTCAAGTGGCTCAAGGTTGATATCGAGTAGTATAGAAATGAGAGCTTTGGAGTGAAGTCCTTATTTGATTAATGCAAACTTTTGTGTCTTAGTGTGCTAGAATTTATCATGTCTAATGTCATGTAAGGATTGATCATATTTAAAAATGCTTTAGGGAAGCTATTGGATTACAGTGAAAACAAGTTTTTTTGAGAAAACTCGCTTGATAGATTGGTTTTATAGCCTTAGGCAATGATCAAAGGAAACAAACTCAAACATTTAATGGCCTATATTTTGATTTTTATGCAAATGTGTTGTTTTAAAGCTCTAATCAAAGTGTTACTTTGTATTCCCTAAAATTCTCTAAGATGATTTTGTAATGTCATGTTTAAATATACAAGTGAATGCCTTTAAATATTAAGACATGATGAATAATCACACAAATGTGTCACACCTTGCCAACTCCCAACAACTATTAGGAAAGGGTAGGAGTCGACATTTTTAAATTTTAAAAAAATAAATTTTAGAGTCAATCTTGAGTAGCTCACAATTGAAGCTCTTGAGTGCTAGAAGATTGACCTAGGATAGGGAATGCAAAATATCAATATAATTTATAGATGGATGGAAGTCTAGGCTAATTATGAAGCATATGTGTGGGAACATATGCAAATGAGTTAGGATAGAGTTGAATGAATTGAAATGCATGAAGATGAGTGTAAATGGGGGTGGATATGATTGAGGAGAGATCCACACTTTACATGAGAGTGTGCACTTATTATTATATAATTGTATTAAGACATTCCATCAAAATGGCCATGAACATTTTTGGGAATTTGCATGTTATACACATTTCACTATTACATTTTTCAACCACTTTGTTCAGTGTAAGTAAATTATAAAATGAGCATGTATTTGAAATTATATGAATAATCTTAGTCATGCATAAAAATAAATACTTATTTAGACACAAAAGGATATGAGGCCCATGTAAACTAATTGACTTGTCTCGATTTCTTCATGTGTTCCCCTCTTTGACATATGCACTCCATAAGAACTTAAAAAGTAGAGAAAAGATATGCCATGATTATCTTCTATTGTACAAGTGGAATAAGCACAAATTACAAGTTTTTCTTAATTATCTAAGAAAATATGAAAGTAGGAAAAAGAGAATGGCTAGGAGTTCTACCTATGTGAAAAGTGATATTGAAATAATTTTCCTTGTGAAATAGAAGTAAGGAGGTATAAAAATTTTAAGCACAATCATGTAACATAATTGAGATTCATCTAGGAATGATGATGAGCATCTATGTAGCCTACGTTATTACTTGAAATCTCAACATAAAAATTCTAGTGTCAATGTATGTCCCCTCCAATTGGTTGCATACAAAGTATGTAAGGAATTGGAGAAGAGAAAATAGTACATGAAAAGTAAGGATAAAGATATAAGCTTAGAAGGAAAAAAACCATGTGAAGTGTACTAATAAGTGTCATATAAAAAAAATATATGACAAAAAGGTAGTAACTTAAATCAAAGGATAAGCAAGTAAAATACAAAAATTAGAAATGATCTTCAATGTATTAATTTTCCCCCTATTTAGGGAATAAGCAAATAAGGTAAAGTGTCCCTAGAGGTAAAATGTAAGAACATATGATATGCAAAATACATAATGTCCCCACTATGGCTCATAGGAATATTTTAAATCATAATTAAAACAATCTAAGCCCATTCATATGTACTAGATTCATGAATTCCTTTAGCATTGTGCAATGCACACAACATAGTACTTGTGCAACTATGTGACTCTACACATGGATACACATGCTTGTGTCAAGTTAGATCATGAGTGTATGAGATGTGGGATACATATACCCACATGATGCACTACCATATGCACAAACCACTTGAAAAATTTTGCACCACAAGGCATGGAATTATACATTTATGTCATTTAGCACCATACATATATCTAACACGTGGAAATATTCATTTAATATAATATAAAAACCTACAAGTTTGAGGCTTGGTTTCATCCATACATATTTTTCAAATGTCCATATGTATTGGAAAATTATCAACATCTACTTGAATTCTAGATAGCATCATAGATATGCTATTATGTATACACACCTACATTATACATCATGTGCAATGAAAGAGTAAAGCATATATTTACATATAAACCCTTTGTACATATTTTTCCTATTCTTTCTAAATAGAAATGGTATATCTACCAAAATTATTCCACATCACATGTGTCTTTGTTTTGTATTTCTATTTGTTATTTACACATTCTATAATATTACCACCAATTTTCTTATGAATTGAATCATGTATGACCCTAACACCTTCATATCAATGTGTGTCACATATTATCATCTTCCATATGGACCATTACATACCTATAACACGTGACTATATGACCCATGCCACATTATCATCCATACATTCCTAGTTAGCAACTAATCCCTATTATGGGAGAATATAGGCTACATGGTTTTGCGTCATGATTTGACACCCAAACTTTGGACATTTTATTAGATCCAAAAAATGGGTTATAGATATTTTTTTGAGGGATAATGCAGTCACGATCTATTATTTTGGGTTTGTGTGCATCATATTGTTAAAATTTATAGTTTTATCAAACTCATGTTGTGTAGTTCTCATTTTGATAACTTCTAGAGCTCCATTCTTGCACATATAAAATCCTTTTTAGAATTGTGTGATATTTCATACACTTTAGAGTGGTACTCATATTTTATTCTCATCCATATTCAAAATCGTGCTTTCAACTTATTATTCATATTTGTAAACTATATTTAATCCAATAAATATTCTAAAGTTCCAAAAAAAATTATGGGGGGGGTTCATAATGGTTTTTAATATTAAATCTCATTCCTGAGCCAAATGATTATGAGTAGAAGTTAGAATGAGGAAACAACAATGATAGAATCTAAAAAGTAGTGTGCATTACTATTCCTAGGGATATAATACATTACTTAGAGCATATTAAGTTCCCTTATATTGCTTGGACCATAATCTAGTAGTTTTTTGGAGATCCACTTAAACCTTCATTTATTCATGATGCTTCCCTAGATAATCTTGCACCCATGGATGTTATTAAGATAACAATAAAGATTCCTCCTACTAATAAAGATAATCTTGCACCCATGGAGGAAATTGATCCCCCCACCATGCCCAACTTGTCCCCGACCGAATATAAAGGCCCTGTCATAAAGAGTCACCCGATCCCTACTGAGAAACCCAAACCTACTACAAAAAAACACAAGGGTCTTGATGGTGTTTCCTAGACCAGTGCAGTTGTAAGCTTATGTGACCTAAAATCTACCCCTGCTAAGACCCCTGGTAAGCCTGGTATGAAAAAAAAGGTAAGCAGGAGAAGGTGCCTCCAAATAAAGGAAAGAATGTTGTGAGAAAGGATTCCTTGGGTGATACAGTGGTTGTAGAGACCCTGGTTATTGGTTGCAACACCATCATTAGGCGCTCTAGCAGGCTGGCTAAAAA
>VDFB02353493.1:309587986-309637323 GCA_007258455.2 Sequoia sempervirens | reverse complement strand
ATGTGTGTTGTCAGTCTCCATTTGGGTTTAGTTAGGTGTTTTTTGGTGTGGTGTTTTGGATAATTCTTTTTTTGATTTGGACTTTTTGGCCCTTGTGGCTCTCTATGTAGGGTACATCACCCTGTAAATGTTGCTTACATTATAAAAAACAAAGATAATTTATTTGAATTTTTTTTGATGAATCACTTTAGAATGTTCATTCATGTCTATAGGATCCACCACACTAGGATGTATACTTACTAGATATCTCACACATATTTATAGAATATTATCTTTAGAGTCTTGATAACACTTTGAAGGAACTTACTCTCCTCTTTGATGATAGATCTATTATAGATTCATCATCTTCTTTGAGTATAGTGAGGGTACATATAAATACTCATTCTCTCTCCACCTTTGTAATCTTTCATGATGATACATCCTATGATTGTACTTGAGTCTACTAATAAGATCTAGTCATGATTCAAATTTGGCATGGAGAAAATTAAACATTTTATAAATATGCTCATCTTGTTCTTCTCTTTATTCCATTTTTAGAATAAGAATTCAACATATATATCATAAGGGTTCTCACTTCAAAAATGGGGATGCATTGCTTGATGTGATGGAACCTACTTCAACACTTGTTATGAGAATATCTACTTTAGCATTTTCTTTTCTTTGGGATACTTTCATTTGCAAGCTTTGTAACAAGTTCATGAAGCTATTCATTAGGTGGTCACCTCGTTACTCCTCTATTTTCTCTCTCTCTTCTTGTGGGGATTTCTCTCTTTCATTAGAGGGGTTCTTTTAAACATGGGTACCTAGCATGCCTACATCTTGTTAGAATCCATCTTTACATACGTAAGTTATGTGTAATGGGGGTTAGTGGTGTATTTATACTTTTATGCACTTAGTATGTATTTCTCATGTATTTAATACACCTTAGGTTAAACTTACTTATGTTGATTTTTGTTTAATGCCTTGTTTCATAATTTACTATTGATAGTTGATACATTTCCCTATATGAGGAGTGAATTTTTTATCCTCCTCACTTAGTTGCATTTCCTACAAATTTAACCCTTTTATTTGAAATTGCACATCAAATGCATGCATGATGAGCATAGTTCACATTAAATTACATACTTGATAAATATAATAATTATTGTGTTCTTTGTTGTCTTGACCAACCAAATATTGAAATTAGCTCTTCACATTTTTATATGAAGTAATTTATTTAAGAAAATCTTACATAGCATAAGTGTAAATCTATACTAAGTATTACATACTATCAAAACAAATTTATGCTAAATCTTACATAATATCAAAACAAATTATATACCAAATTTTATAATTAATTAATTAAAAAATACCAATCATTTACTGGTTGTGTGACTAAACATATGCAAACAAAGGTACTTATTATACTAAGAGGTGTTCTATAGTGGGAGCAAGGGGTGAAGTATAATGGATTGAGTGTGTCAACAAAAAATCTTATCTTTCACTTTAAATTTGATAGTCATTTATATGACAAAGTATTTAATATAAGAAGAAATACAATATTAGCAATTAATAATAAACATAAATATAAATATATGAGATACAAATGAAATATTTGTTATTTTTGACTAATTGCTTTTCTTCTTGTAAACACAAATTTTAAAAAATCATAATAAATAGTGTTTTTTAAAATTTTAATTACAATTATAAATTAGGATTTAAATTGAAATATGTTATTGTATTAATAAATTATCTCCAAAATAAAATAAATTAACTTTGTCTTTTTTTTTCATAAATTTAGTAGTTTAAATTAATAAATTTCTTATTTAAAAAATAGTTTTAAACATATGAAGTAAAAAATATATTTTTATTTTCATTTAATTTTTTAAAATTATAGAAATTGTAGCTATATAAATCAATTGAAAAAGTTGTGAATTTTAAGCAATAAAATAAATAGAATTTTTTAAGAATTAGAATAGAGGAAGGAGGAGGAACCCATTCAATTCATCCCATACATTAGTGAGATCCTTAAATATATCCATCTAAAAGAAAAAACATTAAAAAATATTTGTTGACATCTCTCTCATATATATATATAGATTAAATCATTAATATAATTTGTCGGTGTCTCTCTAGACACTAATATAAAATGACATTTGTACATAAATTCTCAAAATACAAATTTTATTTTAAGCAAAAGAATAATAGTAATCATCGATTTGTTGACCTCTTTTACATAAAAGCAATTCCTAAGATATACAAGAATAAACATATTTATGATTTTTTTTTTTGGAAAAAATCATTTTGGTCTCACTTTACTATTTTAAATATCAATAATCACTTAACATGACTAAAAAGCATGAATGCTTATTTTTCCTCCAAACCAAACAAATTCACCTAAGATACACGAAATCTCTTTGGAAAAAGTAAGCCCATTGAAAAAGGCTTTTGTCTCTTATTGCATGGGATGCTTGTGATGAGATAAAACTTTAAATAAAATATTTTAATATATCTAGATGTAGATATTATTACTTTAAACCTTTAAGTATATATCTTTCTACCAACTCAAAATGATTAAAGGCATATATTGAATATGCATATCACATGCACCCAACTTTAAATGGACAATGAATGAGTTTGTAGGGCCAAAGTGCCAACAAAAAGCAATACCAAATTTGACCACACATCAGGTATTATGGACACCCATCAAAATCATGAATCATTCTTTGTTATGCTAATGAATAAATTACATCATTTGGTTTGCTAATATCTACATAATCACAAGATTATCAAATGTTTAACCAAAAAAACCAAAGATAAAAGTATTATTAACAAAAGTAGCAAAAGCATGATTTCATAAAGTTTTCACTGGCCATAAACAATAAGGAAATATATGTCTTTTCATTATGTTATGAAAAAGATAGAAAGAAGTTAATGTTCTTGATACCAAATTCGTTGTCACTAGTGTTTTGTCCTTAACTAAGGTTAGAATTAATCACAACATTAAGTGCCTTGATTGTGGTTTGTTTGTTTGTCTGTTCAAGGGGTGAGGATTTATATTTATGAATGTATTTCAAAATATTCAAAATATTTGTTTGTTTAAATATATTATTATATTATTTTTATATTTGATGGATATTTTTAGTGGATAGATTACATATAGTGCGAGATTTGAGTTTGGAATAAGTCTCATGCTTGCAAACCACTATTAAGTCATCAGAAAACAAGTTTTAGCTCAAGTTTAATGGTAAACCAGCTGCCATTCAATAGTAAAAGCCTCCAAAATCTCACTTATCATGTAAAAGTTAGATAAATATTAATTTTTCAATTAGATGGGAACATTCTATTTCCATTTGTAATGTTTTTTTGTCAATTTTGTGGTAATTTTTTTTGTATTTGCATTGCTTTCTCTTTTAAATCTGTATGCAAATATTTCAAAAGTAGGTAATACTTAATTTCTTTAAATAAAAAATCTAGATTTTTCTAAATTTATTTTATTCCATTACTTAGCACTTATTATTAATCTTTTAATCCAACCACTTGCAACACATGGCATCCATACACACCCATGCACAAACACGTACTCTATAACATATTAACATACATATAGTTTTCTATCAGCATAATCCTTGAACCTCCATTAGGTGCAAGTGCTAGTACTTATAAATGTAGATGAAAAAGTGTACATTTTTCTTTTCTATTAGTTTTATATTTATTTTAGTTTGTTGTAAGTATATATTTTGTTTTTAATAATCATGTTTTGTATATGAGTTTCTTTGATCTTAAGTTTATTTTCCATTAGCTTATTGTATAGTCTTATAAAAATCTATGGTATGGAAGTATTTAACAATATGAAAAAAAAATATCGATAAATCTGCTTTTCTAAATGATATTTCCCTTTCCTCATGTTCACAAGATTTTTCCTATGTTGTCTCTTTCCAATCCCAACTACCTACATTCTCACCCAATACCTCACTATCTTGATTCCTACAACCATGGGATTCTTAGCCTCCCATCAACCTTATTTCTTTCATATTTGACTTATTCCTAACCCTATTCTTATTCCTACTTCACATATCAATCATGTTCATATTACCCCCACTTCACATATCAATCATGTCCCTATTACCCCTACTTCATATAACAATCATGCCCCTATTACCTATTACTTCACATATCCCACATGATCTTATTATCTCTTTATAACCTATTTTAACTGTCTATAATAGTCCCTTCCTTCACTATATGATCCCATCACATTTACACTTGTATCATAACACTCTTTTTTACTCATTCCTCCATGATTACCTAATCCTTTTTGTAAAGAATCATTAAATAGCTTAGTAAAGTTCAAAATTGACTCAATCCTCTCAACCAAGATCTAAGAAGGATTGCATTCGTTAAAAAATATAATCCTCTATCTTACAACACTTTGGCATATATGTTTCTAATGGTCTTTGTGGCACCAAAATTTGAATTGTACAATGGTGTAAGTGAAATAACCAATATTAAACTCTAATTATGAATATATATTAAAAATAAGGCTTTTCTAATCAACTACCATAACCTAATTTAAAACTAAACTAACATTTTCTTTCATTATGTATATGAATATATATCAAACTTAAGCCTTTTGCAATCAACTAACATAACCTAATCAAAATAAAACTAAAATACACTAGATATAGGAATAACAATATACAAGAAACACAACTTAGGATCACAAACTTGGAAGTAGAAACATTCAAATTCAAACTAGGACTAGAAAAGGAAATTTAAATTTACAAGTGTTTAAAGTGGAATTTATACACCTAGGAGAAAGAAGATATCCAAAATTGGAATATCTAGAAATTTTAGGGGCTTTGAAAGCTATATTTTGGAAAAGTGACAAGTCTAGTAGTGAGATATTCCATAGAGGGGGTGATTTTAGCACTATCTTATAATGATCTTGAACCAAAAATAAAGAAACTAGAAGTCTCATTAGCTCTATAACTAACACTACACAAACATAGAGCTAGAGATAGAGAGAAATAACATAGTCAAAGTCGTCAAATAAAAATAAACTAAGGAATTTAAAAGAAAAATAATAATTTGAATAATCTAAAAAAATTGAAAATGTGAAATTAAAGAATAATTGAATAGAGGAGAAAAAATAATTATTTTTTGTAAATTTTATAGGAAAAAATTCAACAAAATCAAGGGTGACACTTAAGGGACGGGTTATACTATGAGATAGTCCATGTTGGTGGGTACTAGTGGTATGTCATATAGTACAATACTACCTTATATGATATTATCTTATATCATAAATATTTTTGGTCCTACACAAAGAGTGTTAGGAAATGAAAAGTTTACAATGTGCTACCACACACTACAAGAGATCCTTATGATACAAAACAAGAGAATTAGAAATTTAGTAGAGCTATATAGGAGGTTGTACATGTACAAACCTGTATTGTTACAAACTTTTACATTTTTTAAGATTTCAAAAACCATGGTTTGAAGTCTAGGGAGCCCACACCCTTGACTAGTCAATTTCACCTCAAATTTATGTATGAAACTCAACTCTGTGACCTCTGTTTGGATTTGGTTCTTGTTTCTTGCAGTTTGTCTTGAAACTTCTAGATTCTATTGTGCATTGCTATTTTGGCCCTAATTGACCTAATTCATTGCATAACCTGTAAAAAAGGACATAATAATATGTTTCCTTTTCAAAAATATAGTTTTGATATAGCAAAATGTGGCTTTTCTAAAAAATTGAGGTGTTGCCCAAACCACATTCCACGTCATCAAAAGGGATATACATTAGCCTCTAACCAAGCAATAGTTTTCCTACCCATAATAATATCTTGGTGTGAAAGATTATAATTATTGATACATTTCTTAACATCACTTTATCTAATCTTCATTCTTCAAGTAATCATGAAACTCATGTTTGTCCCTCTCCTAATATCTCCCCTACTTGTGAGGATATCTTCGTGCAAGAGGATGCAATCATTGAAATCTTCCTTAACACCACTTTACTCCTTCCTCCTTAAAATTATAGTAAGGTGGCTTGAATATATGAGGATTAAAAACTCACATTGGGTTCTCCATTGATAAAATATTGTCAATAAATAGTCAACTCAATTGAAATTGTAAGCCCACAACTCATTGTATATCCTCCATCTCATAAACCTCAACCATAATTTATCAACCCATCCTCATTATTAGAGGTCTTTAGAGTCAATGCAAACCTTCTCTCATTATTGAACCTCCTTCAAGTCAACCTAAACCTCCTAGTCACATCTTAAATTTTACAAAACAACTCACTCAAAGTAATCAAGTACACCAAATTGTGTTGCAACAACCACATTATCACATAGTTGCTCACATATATAACACTCAAAATAAGAAACAACCAAAAATATACGAACCTCCATTCCATTTCCTCAACCTATTGTCCCTCATGCACCTCATCTTCCTCAACATAATGACACTTGAGTGATCTTCTTGAAAAACTTCGTAATACTCTAGCTAGGATCTCTCTTTCTGATTTAATTCAAACTTCACCTACATACCACAAGATTCTCCAAGAGGCTTTGCAAAATATTGTTGTATCACATTCTATTAAACTAAATGATGTATCAACATTGCTAGATTATATGAGTGCAACCAATTTAGATATTGTTTTGCATCAAAGTGAATTACCTACTCCTATGATTTAAAATCAACATGATGCTCTAATGTTATTTACCATCATCAATAAAAATGGGGTTAGAAGTACTCTCATTGAAAATGTATCAGGTATTAATATTTATAGCATTCACATTTTATATCCAGACTTTGTATGGATAAATATCTCATTAAATTTGATGCTCTTTCTGTTCATGGCTTCAATAATGTTGGTAGTCAACCAGTGGGTACAATCACACTACCCATTAATGTAGGACCTATGACCTTTTCCTACCCTTATCCATGTCATTATGGATCCTCTCTCATATAATATTCTTTTTGGTATATTGTGGATTCACACCATGAATGGTGTTCCATCTAGTCTTCACCATGTGATGAAGTATGAACATAAAAACAAGTTTTATATAGTTAAAGAAGATCCAAAAAGTTTTTTACAAGTTGAAGTTCAACATAACATTTCCAAATCTCTTAGAACTTTAATTCCATCTTCAAAATTTTAAACATTATCTCCCAATGATAACGATTCTATGAATGTGTTCTTTGTTGATGGGTGGGGTTCGTTAGATTTTATACGTACTTGTAATATAGGGGGATTCACTACTCACGAGTTCTCTTCATTCAGAGAGCCTCACGGGGCGAATTTCCATATACTACCTCAATGGAATAGCAATGGAAGTTTCAGAATTCAAAAGAGCAAGTCATCGAGATTTTTTGGACAAACTGCCGAGCTCTCGGCCAAAGAATGTCATCATGGAATATGAACGACAGTGCGACGTGCTGGTGTCCCAAAGGCATACTGGCATCTTGTACAGACCAGAGAGTGAGTTTATCATAGAAAATGCCTAAATAACTATTAGCAAATAGATTACTAAGAACTGACAAAATGCGATAAAGAGGTAGAACTGAAGTAAGGTAAAGAATAAATGATAAAGATAAGGAGTAGAAAGGAAAGGAAATACTTACAACCGTGCGAGTGATGAAGCTTCCAGCTCGTGAGTGTCTTCAATAACTACACACAAGAGGGAGAGAGAAATTATTAGGTGGCTGTATAGGGGCCTACCTCAGTCAGACCCCATTTTGGTGTTCCCACCTCCACAAACAGCCAGGTAGATAGAGAGAAAAGTAGAAATGAGGTAAAGAGCACTTAAAGCACTACAAAATAGTGTTATGCTACTCAACCAAGTAATATAGGAGAGGAGTGAAAGCTAACACTTCCACCAAGTGGTGAAACTCCAAGGGTTGCTTGTACTGCCTTCTAGGAGACTTTCCACTGTCTCCTGCCTGGAACCTGCTACCAAGGGTTCCTTTTGAGCTTAAAATACTGCTCTAGTCCTACCCCAACTCTTCTCAAAGAGCTTTCAACCTTGTACTTTACCCTTGAAGATTCAACACCTTTTTGTATTCAATTGCTCTTCCTTGGACTTAGAAGGATCTAAGTACCAACTTCTTCATCATTCTAGAACTGCTTGCAGGGGAGTTGAAGATGCTGGTTTCTTGCATTTCACCTCCAAATGGATGCATCTTGCTTGGTGTTTAAACCTCAAATCACCCGATTACATGAAATTGCCTAGGTGAGGCCTAAACCCTACTAGCCTTTACCAGTCGGTTTTTGGCTATTTGGTCTTAAACTTAGCAAACAACATATCCAAAAAATACACTTTCAGACACCCTTTTCAGGGTTTTAAATCTTGCAATAGTTTTCTGGCCTCCTTCTGTTCCGTACAGTGCCTTCCAATGATCTTGGAGAGGAGGCCTAATTGCCCTAATATCTAGGGTTTTAGGAAATTCTTGTTGTCTCCTCACACTATTGGACTGTTCAAGCCTCAAATCACTTTAACATGTCAAAGTATGATCAAAACCTTCATGACACCGTACTGGTACCGTACTGTACCTTCTGCCCCTGCCCGAGTTCTCAACTTTTCTATTCCAAACTCCTAACCGGGTGACTGAAACTCACCTAGGGTTTGGTGTTATAATTTCTTGCTTGGCTCACAAAGTTTCCTATGACTAAATATTTACAAAAGCATGGCTCCCCTATCATTTCCATCAACCTCAGGAAAACTCCACAGGCAGATTTCATGGGGAAGCCATGTTTTGACTGACTGTTCAAAACTGAACTTTCAAACCCTCTAAATTATGATCTAAGGATACAAATGAATAACCCTACTCTACTCAACTTGGATACACAATAAAAAGTGAATCAAATCTATTATAATAACATGAATTCAGTGCCAAATCTGGATATACAACACTTATTAGAACTCTGTTGCAAAACACACGGGGATTTCAGAAATAAAACTCTACAACTCTAAACTATGAATACAAAACACTGAATCTAATCTCAACCCTTATCTACCAAATGAGATTCACTTCAAACTATTCAAAGAGCCTAAGAACAGTGAGAGAACTGTGTAAACTAAGCCATTTTAATCACTGTTTCTCCAAGCACTGGGTAACACACAGAAATTACTCCAAATCTGCTCACTGTCTTTCTATTCTTTTTCAACAAAAAATGATTACAATCCCAAAAAAACTCACTGTCTACGAGCCATTACCTCCATTTAGATGCCATTTCCACAGTTTAAGGGGAGTTGGTCAGCACTTACCCTATTTCCTAGGGATTCCCATCACTAAATTGCATGCAATTTACACAAATCTTGCCATGCAACCTTACATCTGCATTTTGCAACTTCCATAATGCTATGATTGTGTCATGATCCTCAAACATAGGATCTCTAACTCCTTGATCTCGAATCCAACACCTCCCTAACTGTCCATTAGCATCTTTAAACAACGAGGCAGTGTTTAGCACATACTAAATGCTTACATTCTAACACAAACTGTCCTAAGCTAAACAAGGCAATATTTAACAACCTAGATCAAACTAGGATGTCCTAAGTCCTAGTGACCAACTTTCCACACAAACAAGACCTTCTAAGGTCTAAAGCAAACACAACAAACCTTCTGACTTGGCTAAGGTCAGTAAGCCAAAAATTATTCACAACAAAATTAGAGTTAAGCCAAGGTGCTCCTGCACTACCAAGAGCGCTCAAGGCTAATGGGGGAGAAAATGAGAGGAACTCAAGCCTCTGTTGCAATGGTGTTTTGTTCCACACTTGCTCTATTGAAGTGGTGGAGTGTTGATATTGCTGCTGTGAAGTGTAAAGTGTTTGAAGAGATGGTGAAGAAGCTGCTTGGAGCTTGTGAAGCTTTGTGAAGCTTGCAAATGAAGTCCCCCAAATGGTCAAGATATCAAATTATTGTTGAGAGGATGAATATGAGGGAGAGATGAAGAGAAACAACCATATTCAGGTCGGTCGGCCGAGGAGGGCATTACAAATCTACCCCCAATGGGAAGTGTAATGCCTCTGCTGGCTCCAGATGCAAGAATCTGTCAGGGACGTAAGTGTGTCGCATGGGCGTCCCCAATAGAAATGCCTCCACTGATGCTCAAAATGGGCACCAAGTGTGATGTAAGCAATGGGCTTAGGTGGAATTAAGACTTCAAACTTGGTTTTCTAAGGTGGGTAAAGGAAAAATGGGGATTTTCACATGGGGTGCAAATTCCCTCTTATACATTTTTCCCCCACTTTAGCGAGCACAAACACTGATGAGTGCTTGATAAAGTAGATCAAGAAAGAGTAGAGTTAGAAATGTATACCTGAACCATCGAGGAAGTAGACCATGATCTAGCGAACTTGAGATTGTAGGGTCAAAAGAGGACTTCATAGTTATGTAAAACTATGAAGCTAAAGAATGAGCATATACTCAAGATGAAGAAGATGTAGATCTTTGATCCAGTATATACAAGAGAAGAGAAAGATGAACAAAGTGCATGGTGAAAGAAAAACCTGCTCAGGAGTAGAACTTGTACCACAAAATAAGTGTGTGATAAAACCAAACCCCACTCGAGGAGGAGAACCCGTATCAAAAAAGAGGTGATAAAAGAAAACCCCGCTCGAGGAGGAGAACCCATATCACCAAAAAGCGTATGGTGAAAGAAAAATTGGCTTAGGAGTAGTACCCGCACCACCAGAGAGGTGATAAAAGAAAACCCTGCTCGAGGAGGAGAACCCGTATCATTGAAAAGTGTGTGGTGAAAGTAAAACCCGCTCAGGAGTAGAACCTGCACCACAAAAGAGGTGATAAAAGAAAACCTTACTTGAGGAGGAGAACCCATATCACCAAGTATGTAAAGGAGCTCTACAGGTTCTCAGTCTTGCAAAGTGAGTAAGCAAATAGTTACACAGACCATCATCAAGTTGGAAGAATTTCAAAGGGGTCCCTCAGGAACCCTTCAAAAGAAGAGGGGTCCACTCAAGGGACGTGCTATTTGAAAAGCGAGGCCTAGTCAGGTTGCCCCCATGCTAAATGTGAAAGAATCCATTTGAGAGAAAATATTTCAAAGAGGTCCCTCAGGAACCATTCAAAAGAGAAAAGGGGTCCACTCAAGGGAAACTTCATTTAAAAGACATAGAGAAGAGAGGGGGTCCTTAAGAAGGACACACATCTCCAAGATGAGTTATCATTTCCCCCAACGTATAGTGGAGGAGAACCATTCAAAATACTTAGAACATGATACAGGTAATCCTTCATATCACTTGTCAAGCAAAGAAAAGGAAGGTGCATCAATCAAATAGGAGTTTGATGGCACCTGAATCAAGAAGTTTTTGTATTTTTTCCTTCAAGGCTTTACATTCACTAGTGGAATGGCCAAGCACTCGATGGTATGCACATAAAGGATTTTTTGCTTTATCATGTTTATGAAGTTTCTTACGTTTAAGAGGAGAAGAGTACTCAAGCGGGCTTTTAGAACCCTCAACAAGATGCACTCTTGCTAAGACAAAGAATGAGGAGCAGGAAGCAACCCTCTCTCTTGTGGGGAAAAGTTTGACTACTCAAAATGAGAAGATTTGAGGATAGCAGATAAGGGTGGATCAACATTAAGAATATTACAACTTGCATCCACATTACCTTGTGATGCAGAAGAATGGTCATCTTTGATAGCAGGTTTGGATGATTTTATTGGAAGGTCTAAGTGGATTGGGTTGACTTTGTATTCCTAGATGAATAAATCTATAAAGCCTAAAGGACCCCAATCATCACCAAGACATGCATTCCTTTGAGAAGAGGTATAAGGAGCACACTTAGGGCTCCTTGCTTCAGAAGGATCTTCTTCAGGGTCATTTATTTCAAGAGTACCTTTTGTAGTAGGTACTATTGGAGTAAACATTGACACATTGGAAGATATTGAAGGGATGAGAGTAGGCACAATTGAGGCTTGACCAACGGCTGCCATTTCACATAAGTGCATAACATCAAGGTCAACCTTGACTGTGACTACTTTATTGTTATAAATGAACTTAAGAGATTTATGCAAGGTAGACGGGTCTATTCCCATAGCATGAATCCATAGTCTTACCAAGAAGAAGGTTATGCTGCAACTTTTCCGCCATGATATATACAAGGGTGGGTATAGTAATGGGTCCCAACCTTAAAGGCAAGACTATCATTCCTAAAGGTTGCCGACTGACATTATCGAACCCATGAATAACAACAAAAGAAGCATTAGAGAAGATGAATCAATATTAATCTTAGGCAATAGGATCAATACTACACACATTGAGCTAAACTGGCCTCAATCTAGAGTACGCCTAATGCCAATTTTATTAATACATTAATCTATAATCAATGAGGATCCACTTGCTTCAGACTGAGGTGAGAGCTCTGCTAATAGGAGCCATATTCACTTAATCCAAGATGAACATATTCCATCAACGCAATAGCATCCATACCTAGTAGAAGAAGGAAAGAGGATCTTTGCAAGGCTTCCCGAAGCATACCTTGATAAATCGAGGTAGGATCAAGCAAGTCCTCATTAAAGCAGATCTTGTCCGAGGCCCCGAGGTTGCTCGACAAGATTGCTATCACTAGGTGCTTTAGTTGTAGGTTTAGGTGCTTGAGGAAGGCTTGGTTGTTTATTCATTCTATTCTCATAAGTATGGGCTATTGATATATAAGAGGGAGCCATAGAAATAGTAGGAGGTTCACCATCAAATGGAACACCATCGATAGAAAAAACCCTCTTAGGAGAAGGACCAACTGGAGTCATGTAAATAACTGGTCTCTTAGGCCTTTGAGGGGCAGCAAAGACATAGATTACATTTACTGAATCATCACAACTAGTAGAACAATTACTTGAATACATATTCTTAACATCAATCCAAACAAGATAAAATGTGGAATAATTATTTGAAGGAATATTCTCAACATCGATCCAGGGAGAATTAGATGTGGAAGGAGGTTCATCATTCGTGAATACATCCTCTCTAGAAGAGGGTGCATTGGAAGGTATAAGAGATTCATCATTCATGAATGCATCATCTCTAGAAGAGGGTGCATCAGAATGAAGAGAAGGTTCATCATTCACAAATGCATCATCTCTAGAACAAAGTGCATTAGAATGAAGAGAAGGTAGAGTGACATTAAGAAAGGTATCAATGATTTCATCTTCTTGCAACAAGATATCCTCTGAAGTAGGACTTCTGTGAGAAGGATCAAAGATATCAAGTGACATAGGAAAAGCCAAGTCACCATCACATGCATTAAATGGAATACCATTTACATTTTGAACAAAACTAGATACTGAACTAATAAAAGAAGATATTAAATCCATTACAATTTTTTGGTATTTTCTATGTTCTAGTAATTCATGTTTTCGAAGGTCTCCGAAGCAGAATTTGAGGTCAAAACTTGTGTCAATCCCTAAAATTCAACTACCAAAGGCACTAGTATTTTAGGGATTGAACTAGTTCTCTAGGAGAGCTTTCCAACGGTGCAAACGGTTCTGAATTCTGAGCACCGAGTCAAAAATTATGACCCCACCAAGTAGGGGTAAATAAATTCCTAGATTTTTGAAGAAGATTGTTCTTCATGTCAGGTTCACCAAAATGTAATATAGGGGGATTCACTACTCATGAGTTCTCTTTGTTCAAAGAGCCTCATGGGGCGAACTACCCTATAATACCTCAATGGAACAACAATGAAAGTTTCAGAATCTGAAAGAGTAGGTTACAGAGAATTTCTGGACAAATTGCCAAGCTCTCAGCCAAAGGACGTCAACATGGAATACAAATGATAGTGTGACGCGATGGCATCCCAAAGGCGTGCTGGTGTCTCGTATGGACTAGAGAGTGAGTTTATCATAGAAAATGCCTAAATAAATGTTAGCAAACATATTACTAAGAATTGACAGAATGCAATAAAGAGGTAGAACTAAAGTAAGGTAAAGAATATATGATAAAGATGAGTAGAAAGGAAAGGAAATACTTATGTCTGCACAAGTGATGAAGCTTCCAACTTGTGAGTGTTTTCAATACCTACACACAAGAGGGAGAGATAAATTGTTGGGTGGCTGTATAGGGGCTTGCCTCAGCTAGACCTCGTTTTGGTGTTCCCACCTCCATGAACAGCCAGATAGATAGAGAGAAAAGTAGAAATGAGGTAAAGAGCACTTAAAGCACTACAAATTAGTGTTATGCTACTGAACCAAGTAATAGAGGAGAGGAGTGAAAGCTTACCACCTCCACCAAGAGCGCTCAAGGCTAATGGGGGAGAAAATGAGAGGAACTCAAGCCTCTGCTACAATGGTGTTTTGTTCCACACTTGCTCTACTAAAGTGGTGGAGTATTGATGTTGTTGTTGTGAAGTGTAAAGTGTTTGAAGAGATGGTGAAGAAGTTGCTTGGATATTGTGAAGCTTTGTGAAGCTTGCAAATGAAGTCCCCCAAATGGTCAAGAGATGAAATGCTTGTTGAAGGGATGAATATGAGGGAGAGATGAAGAGAAATAACCATATTCGGGTCGGTCGGCCGAGGAGGGCATTACAAATTGACCCCCAATGGGAAGTGTAATGCCTCAGCCGGCTCCAAATGCAAGAATCTGTCAAGGACGTCTGCATGCCGCGCAAGTGTCCCCGATAGAAACACCTCCACTGACGCTCAAAACGAGCACCAAATGTGATGCAAGCTGTGGGCTTAGGTGGAATTAAGCCTCCAAACTTGGTTTTCTAAGGTGGGTAAAGGAAAAAAGGAGATTTGCACATGGGTTGCAAATTCTCTCTTATACAGTACTTTCATTGAGGAGTATAAAATGTCACCATCAAATTCCAAGGAGTCAACACAATATAATATCAACACTATAACTCCTTCAAACAATGAAAATGACCCATATTCAAGTACATGTTTTGGTGAAAATTGGGGTTCATTATATTTTACACCCTCCTTTGTGGGAGAGTACAAAATCTCACAATCTAAACCTAAGGAATTCTTTTTTTCATTTTCTCAATCTTGTGCTCTTACATCAACAAATTCACAAACATAATCATCCCATAATAAAGATGGGGGATCTTTAGCTTTCATCCCTTGTGTGTTAGAAATATCTAACAAATATCCTCTTAATATTAACATTTCAACACCCAAAAAGGATTTTCATTCTTACAAAAGAATCAATTCTTCTCATAATCATTTAAACAAGACTTCCCCTCCTCCATCTGAGTTAGAAAATGTTATGGGGTTGGATATAAAATTCTTTCTAAACTTTGGTATAAGTAAAACATTGAACAAGGAGTTAAGGAATACATGAAGTCGACACCATACCTTGCTAAAAGAGGTTTAGGTTTCCAACCTTCTCCTTTGTCTACATCTCATCCTCCATCAACTAATATATTTATAACTTCTTGTGGTGAGTGTATGACTAGAAATCATAATATAAAAGTGCATAAATCATCAAATGGTAACTATAAATCCATTAGATTTAAGAAAATTTATCTAATTACCAATGGAGTACAAATATGACAAGAAATAAAACAAATGAAAATAATGCAATTATACCTTCTTATATCACCATTGATTCATCTCCATTCCTCTTCTCCATATATCACTTTTCAATTTGATATTGTTGATCTCAAATTTGTTGTGCACAAATGCGCTAAGCTCAAGATGATAATAATGATGAGATTTTGAAGACTGTGGTTGAATTGTGAAGGAATGAAAACCAAATTTATAGGAAATGTTGGCATGATAAGTGGTCTGGATTTGATAGACGATCAATAGATGAGATCAAATGAGAGGATGTACATGGGAAAGTTGCTCATTTAAAAATGGAAAATAGAAGAGAAATGAAAGAGACAAGTGGAGAGAAAAATAGAAACAAGAGTTAAGAGGAGAAAAGGGTGGAATGTGGAAGAGTTAAGTGGAGATGAAGAGTTAATTGGATAGAATTATGGGAGATGGAAGAGTTAAGTGGAGAGTGAAATAGGGCAAGTGAAGAAAGAAATATGGAAAGCAATTTAAATAAATAAATACAATTTATTTATTTTCACCCACACATGTGAATAATTAATTAAATAAGATTATTTAATTAATTATGGAATAATTTATGGATTAAGTTAATTAAATAAATAAAAATATATATTTAATTATAGGAAAAGTTAGGCTAGGGATTAAATAATTGAAAATAGCTATTTACTTATAGAAGAAATGAATAGAAAGAGGATTAATTAAATTATTTAATTAATTGCTAGAAGAAAGTTAGGATAATTAAATAATTAAAATTACATAAGTATGAGGATACAGAGAAGAATGAAATAAGGGTTAGAAGAAAGTTACTAAGAAAATATCATCATAAGTTCATGACAATTTTTAGTGTTTATATTTTACCTCTCATTGAGACAATGTGATTTTAAGTGGTTTCTCAAAGAAAAATTTGAGAATTTTTTTGATCTAGTCCTTCCCTAGTGTGCTCCAGTGGTAGTGGGATAATATGATGCCCCCTTGGGAAATTGGGTAAATTTTTTGAAAATTGAGCCGAAAAGCTAGAAGAAAAGGTTAGTAAGAAGTGAAGAAAAATTATCTTGGTCGATATTAGATGTGGACAAGATATTGATTAGGATAGAATGGATAGCATGAGATTGAATGGAATTGATCAGGATTGTATATGGATTGATGAATTAGAGTTTGAGATTTTATTATTGCACAAGTATCATCATAGAGCATTTTTATTTTGTAAATAGATAACATACACCAAGGTATGGGAAGACCAAGGTACTAAATGTTATCCCTTTGCATAAACAAACACATTACAAACAAGGAGTTTCGTGACTCATACTAGTGACAATAGAAATTTGTCAGAATATGTGAGGGAGTAACCATAAAGCATGTTGATCCTATTGCAAGAAATCATTAGATGACCTTTGACTTGCATATTTTGATTATACCAAATGGAACCCTAATAACACACAAGGAAATTTATTTCCCCAACAATATTGTCAAGAAAAAACATAAAGAAAAATCAAAGAGAAAAATCATGAACTATCCTTGCTCCTCTAATCACTTGTGGATATCCTCAAGTAGAATAGGAACATGAAAAAAGATAAATAAAATAAAATATAAGACTCACTAAAATAAATGAGTCAACAATCATTTAGATCTCATTTCCAAAGATGAATTTTATGGATAGGATTCTAAGGATCATGTTTGGTTTTAGGAACGAAACATCTCATATAAGACGGTTGATGGGTCTTTTCTCAAGACGTTAACAACTCTAAAGAAAAAATATAATATCCCATCTCTCTTTGGAAAGGTTATCTCTACTAACAAATTGAAAATCACCCCAAGGTCTCGTGTTAGGTCATAACAATGCATAAACAACTCGTGATAAAATGTGAAATGCCGGTAATCACAATCGCACCTTTACTACAAGCAACCAGATCCTTTTCTCAATTTATCGACTGCATAATATGGTGATCTTGAATCCTAAATCTAACTCAATAATAAAGAAACAACAAAAGATAGGGATGCAAGGAAGTAATAAAATTTAAACTACTGCAAGGACAAGCAATGTAAATGACATATATGTGGAATGGACCTATCTCAATTAACCAATTCTTATTTGACCCACAAAGCAATCTTACAAGAACGGTGCAATCTTCTGAGGAATACAGATTTTCAAATCATAGACTTGCATCTACAATCGAACTTAAGCACACTGAATATACGGTCCAGGTTGACTTTACCAGCCTACTACAATCAGATAGTTACTGGGAGTATAGACCAGAGATAGCTACAAACATTCCAAATATGAAATCACAAACATCATTTATCCAACCAAAACTAATTTACTTCTGAGTACTAAACCCTAAATCTTCAAGCAATTTAAAAGATAGAACAAAGGAACCATGCAAGATGAAATAACACAAAGTATTTCACCAGGAAAACCACAATGTCTTCAATTGTATTAATCACCAAATGCTGCAACAATTCAACCGTTCTGATACAGTATTTGCTTCAAGAAAAGACTAAGAAAATCTAACTATTGCTCTTGCTTATCTCTATTACTGCTTAGCTAACCAATGTCTAACCCTTACAATGAGGCAAGAATGCCTATTTGTAGCAAATTCCCCCCCAAAACATGTCGGCCCAGCCAAACATTCTACAAAATAATAAAAACTGCCAAACAAAATGGCCTAGGAAAACAAATCCATAAGTACTACATTTAATGCCATCATCCAAATGGCCAAGGTACGCCCCTAAGGAAGTCCGGGTCCAATGCATGCCCGATGATAATAGGGAGCTACAAATCTGAACCCTGAGTGGCATTGTTAACTCGCCACTTTTCCCTTCTCCTCGTGACCTATCGCCCTTCGATTAATCGAATATTCTATCCAACTCAAGAATAGGTATGTATGGCAAAACCCCTAGCCTCTAATAGAATCTATCCCTTCCTTGGCCCGCTCAACAATTCTATTCCAGTCCTCCCTGTTGGCCATGTACCTGTGTATCACCGCCATGTATACAGCTGCATCATCAAGTAAATGGCTAGTGACAGCTCCATCAGAATCTAGGGCATAAACCTCATGCCACCATTCCTTCAGTTGATCTAAGCTCAAATATTTGGGAGCTATCTTCTTCCTCCCTGTCATCACCTCAAAGAAGGCAATGCATCCGTCATAAACTGCTGTAAGGTCGCCATCAATGGACTTCCTTCATTTTTGTATCTTCTTCAGACCCTTTTGTCTGACCAGCAATGCCTCAAACCACTCCCATGGTTCATCCAGCTTGGAGGAAGGAAGGATTCCATCCTTAGCCAATTGATCCTTACCATGTCCCAGGATAGTCCTTGATTTCTGCAACAGGAGATCTATGTCACCCTTATCCTGAGACAAGATGTGCTCCAACAGTTCTTTTGCCCGGACTGCATCCTTGCCCACAGACAAGATCGCCTTAATAGCATTATCTCCTTTCGTCTGGACATCCATCAGACAATCAGTGGCAGCTTGGGCGGAGGCCTTCATCTTTTCAATTCCGGAGATTGTCTCCTTAGGCAGAAAACCCGGAGTAGTAGAAGAGGATGGATGGAGAGACTGTAGAGGCTTCATTACCTCTTCTAAACATTTCCTCAATCTCTCATTTTCTTTCTTCAGCTCCCGTTTGGATTGGGTCTCCTTCTTCAGCCTGTCAACAATTATGGCACTCGACCCTTCAAACTCCTCAATGTCTTGCTCTAGGGAGGCCGGGCCGAGATTAATAGTTTGAACATTGTAGTCCTGGCCCGTAACATCATCTCTTGTCTTATCCGCTGCAGGGGTGGCGACGTGAACTACCCTGTTGTGAGCTTCATCTCTTTCCACCCGGGAAATCACCTTGGCGACCCTCTTCTTCCTTCCTTTGCCGATCTGGGACAGCATTTCATCCCAATCTAACGGAGTGTCCTCAACAATCACCTGTTTCCTCGCCTCCTCTTCTAACTAACCGCTGTAGTCCGATTCCTTCTGCTCTTGTATCTTTCCGCTTTACTCTTCCTCTCGCGGGCCATCACCTGACCTCCCCATCACCAGCATTTTATTGCCCTTTTCCGTGAGTCCGCTTTATTTCTGGCTGTTCCTCCCTTAAGTCCGTAATTCGCGCACTGGACGATGGAGTCCTGAAGGGATGTTTTCCTCCGCTCTTGATCCGGTCAGCCTTTATCACTTCCTTCCTGAGAGAACCTTTCGATTGCACCTGGCGGCCTTTCTCGCTTCTACTCCCCTGCCTCGGCCACCACTATACAGCATCCCTCCTTGAACCGCTTTCTAGCCCCCGCGAATTCCCCGCTTCATCCCCGGGATTCTCTCGGTTCGTGCACTTCTGGCAAAGGAGAAACAGCTTATCCCGCTTCAACCGGTTGTGGTTATATCCCTTCTGATGCAGATCCCCGAGAAGGAGTTCTTGATTTTCTGGTATATACTTTGGTTTTCTCCCCTCCGGAGCTCTCTACATCTACAATTGGAGGTTCATCCTCCGAAGCGGTCTGATCTTTCTTCTTGGCTATCCTTGTAGTTCTTGTCTTCTTGGGCGGTGGAGGAGCATCCTCCTTTTCAGCCTTCTCTGTTTCTTCCTCATCCGAGGATTTGCTAATTGTCAGGGTCTTCCACCTACGCTTGCCAATTGGTTTCCTCTTCGTTGCAGGCTCAGCCCCCTTAGGACCTCTGACTTTAATCTTGAAGGGTGAGGTTTTAGCTGATTTCCCTTTGGGGTCCTCCTCCCCGGATTCTTCAGAAGTTGACATGGGGTTAAGATTCCCCATCAGTTCAAAGGTGCAGGGCACATTGGCATTCTCCAATTCCCAGACTTTGTGCTTCACCCAAGAAAGGGTAAACCTCAACACAGGAGCCATCAGGTCCTCCAACTCTGTCACTTCGGGTTCACTCCAATCAATTTCCACAACTGACCTGTCCTTTATGGGCTCGTAAACATGGTCCTGAACCAATTTTCCATCATCATCAAGCTGATCCGGAATCAGCTTAACATTGTATTGTCTAATGGCCTCCACAGGCAGCCTGGAATACCTTTTCTTCTTTGCATCGAGGTCATCCTTGATATTGACCCAGTAGTCTTCTAAGTCCTCTTTATGCCTGTACTCCCGGGTAGCCTTCTTTTGGGCCTCTCCTGTTATGTCAAAGTTCATTCTCTTCAAATGGAAAGAGAATCCATAAGCTGCCAACTCCTCACCTGTAGTGTGAGCTGATTGAATAGACGAGCACACTTCTCCCACACCAATCCCAAGAGGGAAGTCTCCTCTGAATCCTGTCTTATGCTTTTCTCTCTTCACAACTGCATCAAACTCACAGATTTGTCGCACAACTTCCAACAGCACAATATGGTCAGTGGGATACCGAGGCAACCTGTAAGGGGCATCTGGACATCCATCAATCCGAAGGTAGGTGACTGTAGGGAACTGGATAAACCATGCTCCGTAGTTCTTAATTAGTCCCCTAGCTCCATCGGATAATCTGATATGTTCTGCATTTTGAAGTGTCCGGGTAATGTGCATTGTGAATGCATCATTTGTCCTCCTGTAATCCTTATGTCCCAAATGCAGCTCCGGATAAACCTCATAGATTATGTTCTGCCCAATGGTTCCCCTCGGAGTCAAACCTTTGTAGGGATAGGAAATGGCCAACACATACATAATGTAAGAAAACATATTGAACTTCTTTGCTTCCAAGACATTTCTCAGTTGTTTGTCAATCTTTGCACTAATGAGTCCTGCCCAGTGATAGTTTGTCCCCTGGCTCATCTTGGTGATCACATGGACCATCCAATTCTCCAATACCCCTGCAGTTCTCAGTCCAGCCACCCTGCTCAACAGTGTGATGGCATCATACACATCCGACCTGAATTTCACCCTGTGCAGCTGTTTGGGCAACTTGGAGTGGTGAGATTTTGGCTTCTCCAGCCATGAATTGATGATCTGCTGAGCTTTAACTGGCTCATTCTCGTAATAGGTCCTGGCAGTGTCAATGTTCAAAGCACAGACTGAAGGAAGATCAGGCATGCTGAAGGTTCGTGCAATGGAAGCCGGACTGAAGTTTGCCAAGACTCGTCCCTTAGTGCTGACCACCATCTGGGTATCAAACGCATACTGTCTTGCACATTCCAAAATCAACTCATAGCATTGAACCGTCGGAGGGAACCCTGCCACATGCACTAATCCAGAGTTCATCATTCCTTGTCTAAAAGCTGACTGGTCCTTCTCAGCCGCTCTCTGCTTGAACTCCTCATAGCGCCAAGCATTAACATTCATGTCAGATACCTCGGCCCACACGGAGGACACCCTGCTTTCTGGGAGCTGATTCTTCATGTCTAGTCTCAACCGCTCTGTCTCATAAATAGATGATGCCCCCGCACCACCTTTGGAATTCCCAGCAGTAGCTTTGCTTGATTCGGCCTACACATCCAAAAAAATCATCATTAGAATCCAATTATTATTCATATTCCAGTTCAAAGGGTTAGCACAAATCATGTAAATCCATCAAAATCCATTGCTAACTACTAATCCATCGAGATCCAGAGAAATCAGATAGTCCGGGAAAATCACGCAATCCAGAAAAATACCGTCGGGGCGGAATTTCGGAGAAATCCGACCCAGACGGATTCCTGCTGCCAAAGCATCGTTAATCATATAGATCATTAGTGCAGATGGAAAATCAAAGGATAATCGTTAAATTCACTCATTAGCAACAAGAAATAATCATTAGACAATCGTTCCACCAATCCTATCATCAAAATATCACAAAGAACACAACTAGACAGGAAATCCAGAAAAATCCGGATGGAACGGATTTTCGTGGACAGCTCAAAATGCCCCGGAAATAACCCCAGCCCGCAGAATAAACCCAAACCGGGAAAATTCGGGAGCGAGGAAATTTCGCGACGACCTCGGAAACCCGAAAAACGATAAGATGCGAACCAGAACTCAAACGACCACAGGATCTACTCCTCTTGAGCTCGAATGATCTCAAAACCGACGATAAGCAACAAGACTCAGGGCGCAAAGGATTTAGACCCCTCGAAAGCACGCAAAGGATGAATCTCCACATCAAAATAAAGATGCCCTAATCTGAATGACCAAACCACCCACCATTAAAACCAGAACAAGCTTTAAGGTTTTAAAATATCGGTTAGGGATTTACCTAAAGCCCTCTAATCTGAATAAGACGGGGGAAGCCAACATGATACGAGGCAAAAGCCGCTCAAGCACAATAAAACCTTCGTTCTGGGCCGAACACCAAAGGAAACCCTAATTTTGAACAATAACACATTTCGCGCCCAAAACAAGCAATCAACCCAACCCAGAATCCCATCTAAAGGATGAATATGCCATCTCACAGACAAATGGAGTTCACAAGGCACGAAAAATAGGGTTCCATAATAAAACGGATCAGACCCCGACTCTATAAATGCGAAATCAAAATCAAATCAAGGGCTGACCCAAACCTAACAATACCCAGTGCGAAAAACCCCTAATTACCTCATAAGCAAACGGAAGGGCAATGAATACATACCATGGATCAAAGCGAACGAAATTCGAGCTCAGAAAATCGACCACGCGGCAAACACGTCTAAGCAATAGAAATACTAGCACCAACACTCAAGCAATCCTCGCGCAAACAAACCAGGATCAATTCTCAACGCTTCAAATAGAAAAAACTCAATCGCCAGAGCAATCAACAAGGCAGCAATGAAGTCAGAATGACACTGAAAATGCCCTAAATCCGCCCTTATACTCGTCTGAGTAAAGGTACCTCAACCATTAATGTATCTACAAGACATTTCGATGTCCGGAACCCGCCCCAAGTGGAATTTCGAAGATCCCCAAATGCGACACTGATTCCATGGAAATGCGTAAACCGGGAAATCGAAGATTGGGATTTTGGCAGCATCCGGGAAAATCCAATAGGACCGAAAAATCCCGAAGTCAGGAAGAAACCCGGAATCGGAGAATCCTGCCAGAAACGGACAAGGAACGAGGGCCCGGTAAAATCCGCCAGAGATGGAAAATCCTGGATCCAGGTGAAAACCCGGACTTGGCCAAAAAACCTAATTTCATTCAATTCCAACCTCAAGGGAGGGTCCAAGCGAGCAAGCCCAACATGTCAAGACCCTAGAATGATAAATCCAATAAATCAAACGTCAAGACACTTTTAGTATGAAAGAGGTTAAATTCCAATATATGTTCTAGTGGGCTTGATTGAGTGACAAGGTGGAGTGATTGTTGTAATGAAGAACTTGCTAGGAAAGCTAACCAAGTTAAAATGTACACCTATACATACATCATTGTGGTAATATAGACCTATGTCATAAAACACAATTGAATCCTATTAATTCCAAAGTATTTTAGCAAAGAAGAGATAGAGGAATTTCCAACATGAGGCATAATTCAATCATAATATAATAAAACCATTAATCCATAGTTCTATGTATAAATGGACTGTTGTAGAGGAAAAGATACACATTTAATTTGCAAGGCATAACTCAACAATATGAAAACCTATAGTAGAATATTGTACATTATTCTCAGGATTTTTTCTTATTTGTGAGAAATGCAAACCTTCCATGCTAATTTTCTCTAAAACACACAAATATAGGGGGCAGTGTAATATCCCACCCTTTCCTAAATTTTTCCATAGCTAGTGATATGATAATATCCCAACAACTCTATGAATTTTAAAATTGAATGTTATGGACTATATTAAAATTATTTTGTGGACTAATAAACTAAAGAATATTCTTGATATTTAATTACACGTCTCTTGAGAAAAACAATGATTTAATATCTTATGAGTATTAAATTAGATTATGAGTATAATTTAAAGAATTATAGTCATGATTTTGTAATTGTCATGTAATAGACATAAATATCATTCCTTTTGTTGGTAAAACTACATATTTAGAGTAATATTATGAAGGTTAAATTTAAATGGTTTATCTAGCACTCAAATAATCATTCTAGACTAATATTTGATTTAAAATTTCTTTTACAATGATTATTGATTATATTTAATAAAAAATACTTGATATTCCCACCAAGTTATTAAGGGTGCAAATCAACTATTGACATGGACTAAACTATTGCAAACAAGGTAAATATATATAGTAGGAGTATCAACTAATGGTGAGGCACTTTAAGTCTAATCAAACATACAATATACCAAATAATATTAATGAAATAGTGGAGAAAATAAATAAATATTCAAACCTCATGAACACTAGAATTATAATATGGAGAAACCCTTTCAAAAAATCCCACTACTAAAGAGATATGAAACTTTTATTAATATTCATAACAAGATTATAACAATCCAATCCACTCAATCTTCTTTAGTCTAATGTTTTGGCTATTTCTACATAACACTATTTAAACCTTATGTCATACATTAAATTATATATAGAGCAAGGGAAACAAGAAATGATCAATTAATTTATGTAATGAGTGGAAAAAAATCATGGTCCACAAGAAAAGAACCCATGCCCCACTATGCATTGGAACATGTACACAAAATATAAACGAACTAATGATATAGGACCTTAAATCCCATAACCTTGATAGTAACCACTCCCAATACTAGTGCTTTATGATGAAGATGTCAACTACAATAAGTCTCATCTATTATGAAAAGATGCTCCACTCTTCCCAATGTAACTCCTAGTACAATAATCATCACGATCTCCTTATTTAATTTTATTATAATAATATCTTGAGCCCATTGCTTACCTTTTCATTTTTTCTCACATATCACACTATAAAATTTTGGAGCTCATTTTCACTTTGCAGAGTCTCTCGAGGGTTTTAATGGTGTCCAAATTGATATTTTTTAGCTTAATGCATCAAGCTCATTAATATTTTTAATTTTAAGAAAATATTAAAATCAAAGCTCTAGACTGTAATTTATGCCCTTTAGAAAGAATTTAGAAAAAAATAACATTAAAGATAAGATTTTAAGTGAATGGAACACTAATCCCAACTTACACCAACCAAGTACAAATGGGTATTTAGCTTCATGGAGATTCATTCATGGTTGGTGATGGTGCATGAGTAGGCTAATAGAGGAAGAAAGACCATATGTTCATTAAGAAGAAATTGGGAGAAAAAATAAGCTAAGTTTAAATTTGTAATGATAAGAGGATCTTGATTGAATTATATATATATAGTTCATATGAGAACCAAGGATAACATACTAGAGTAAATAAGCTTCGATAATAAAGGAATCTTGTAAGTATGGGGAAGAAAAATATATCAAACTAAATGCACTACCAAAAGATAGATCAATTGGGATTTTTTTATAGGAAAGTGTGATATTTAATTGAAATCCTAATGTATTAATGTTGTATCTTCAACAATCTTGGAATGAGTACTTGGATGCCTATGTTGTCAAAAGATATTATTATTTTACTATTAATTCTCCTCATGTTGAAATTTCCATGAACTAGTTAGGATGCAAATCTCCACCACTAAGCTACCCACCCACTTTATGACAAGTCAATTTATGATTTGGGTATGCTAATTTTTTTGAAACCTTTTTCACATTGTGAGATATTACCAAATAATTATAATGGTCCTTTGGTTTTGTGTGGATCATGAACCATGTAAGGGTGTGTTTATTGATCTTACTCACCAATAAAATGTATGCATTGAATAATTTTTATTTTATCATCATTTTATCAACAAGCATATGCATATTTGAAGGTTTATTTAAAATTGACTAATGATATGTTGATTGAAACTATAGGATACATTATTTTACCCTAATTTTTTGGTCTAAAAGATGAGGGAAGTTCTTATTCTATGTCATATTCTTTCTTCTTTAGATGTATCTCATATTTTATTTGGGTATCCATGGATAAAGCAATATCAAGCAACATCATCTATGTTATGCCATCAAGGTATCAAATATGTTTGAACACTAGTAAAGAGGTTACAATTGCAAGAGATCCATATATGCCTTTATTTTAGATTAAGTCATTTAACCTTAAATAATTTTAAGAACATGCATAAGGATCCTCTATATAAGTGCAAGGATTATTTGCCTAATTTGTAAAATTTTCAAAAGGAATAACAATGGTGGGAAAATCAAGACAAGATGCAACAATTTAGAATTCCTAAAGGGTTTACAATTATTAGAGCCAAAGTAGGTTATATGTAGGTTTTATATTATAAAATGATTCAAGAATCTATAACGCCAAAAGAACCATAAGCATTGCAAAATTTAGTTTAGAAGCATAAGGGATTGAATATTTTCATTCCTAAACATGGTTTTCATAAAAAAAATTGCTCATGTAGCAAACACACTATAGAATTCACAAAGAAGGTTAGGGTTTTTAGCTTCATTTGTTATATGGAGATATTTTATTGTAATGTACGTAATCAATGATATGATTCTTGATTTTTTATAAGATTTAATATTATAACACCTTAACAAATGCTTAATTCTCATGGTTCACTCCTACATGTACATGAAACTTTTGCATTTTCATCTACAAGTTAAACCCTAAATTTGTGAAGTTTTAAAATTATTTTGTGACCTTGACCCCTCACACTTCTAGTCTTTAGAATTTATTTATCTCCATTTTTAGACTATGTTGAGAGCCATTATTATAATGCGCTTTGCACTAACTTTCTCTGGAGGAAACTCGTGCTTTCCTTACTCAAACCCTCTGATTATGCAAAACGGGGAAGCAAAATACTATATTGAAAATAAGTTTTTAAAAAACTTTCAAACAAGTGTACCTGAATTCAACAAATTTAAAAAAAATTGCATATAGGGTTTCAAAATTAAACTAATACATGCATTTTGAACTCTAAAAAAAATGGAATTTTAAATACCTTGTGCTCAATAGTGGTCGATATGCGAATTGGAATGATGAAGTTTGAAGAGAGGACCCCTCAAATTTCACGGCGGAGAAATTCTGAGCGGTCGCCGCTCGATTAAGTGTTCGGCCAGCGCAAGTGTGGACAAGGATTGATCGGTAAATTCACAGTGAAAGTGTGAAAGTGAAAGCATTTTTTTTGGTTTTGTCATATTCAAGGGGTTCGGCCAAACCCACTTAAATATTGTTTTTTATTAGGCTCGGTGACTGGTTCGGCTGAGCCATGGGTTCGGCCGAACCAATTAAATGGTTCGGTCGAGCCATATGGTTCGGCCGAACCCATTTGATATGGAAGAATGGGAAAATTTCAAAATTCTCCCTCTTCAAAAAGTGTAAACCACTTATGTGGCTTCAAAATTAAATTCACAAAGTTGCATTTTGCACCTTATTTCCTTATATCTCTAAGTTATCTCACTGCCAAATTGGCCCTTAGGGGACCCATTCACCATGCATGGTGAATCATCCTATCTGTGTGGGACCCATTCACCATGCGTGGCAAATGAGTCCCATTTGGCCCAATTTTGACCTTTGAGTGGGAAAAAAAGTGAAAGTTGAGTTTAATATTGTTTCATGTCGGCTTGTGATGAGGTATCATCGAGTTACTAAAGTACAAGTGTGTATAAATAAGTTTTTTTCTTCCCATTTTAATCCCCATCCATCCACAAACTTAATTCACATCCATTCTTCATTATTCATCCACCAATATTTCATCTCAAGTCAAGCAACTTAGGGTTTTATCATTACAAGACATCAAGAAAGCTCCTAAAGACATTCAAGGGCTGAATCTTCCTACATTGCTACAGAAATCCAAGATCAACATCATGGCAATGTAATCTATTCCATTATTTCATGTTTCACTCTATTTTTTCATTATTTTGGTTTAATTACCTAAACGGGGTTTGACCAAGGCAAACCCCCATGCCCTAACATTCAACATCTCTTCTTCTTGTCTTGTGTGTTTGCAGATTTAGGTCCCTTGGAAGCTTGGAAATCATTGAAGATCAAGTTGTGAGGTTTCTCAAGCCTTCTATTCATTCAATAAGTCAAAGTATCAACAAAAACTCATTTTCAGGCCTGTAAATCAAAGTTTTGGAAGCGAACACCTGTAGAGTATCAAAATGTAGATCAGAAGCTTCAGAATCCACCTTTGAAAATTCAAAAATTCAAAACTAGATTCATTCTCCATGACTGGCGAATGAGTCCCACTCCAGGTTCAGTTTTGAGTTTTCTGCATTTTTTAGTACCCTTTTTGTCAAAAAACGGGTTCCAACTTAGTTTTGTAGAACTGGAACTAATTCGCCCAGAATGGCGATTGAGTCCCATCAAGCCTAAAAACTAGCATCAACAACATTTCAAATGTCATTTCCAACCTCCTTCAACATCTCAGGTGCACACTTCAAGTTTCATTTATTTTTGTTTAGCTTTGCATTCATTTATAGTTCATTGTTTCATTACACAATGTGTTTTGAAACATCACTTGTTTCTTAGGTTTTGCATTTACAATCAGTCATTTAGATCATTTCATTTAACATAATAACATCCTACATTACATAATTTGAATGAACCCTTTAGCATTTTTGGCCCTACTCTCTCCTTTTAGGTGAAAAACCCTAGAAGAGCTAAAGAAGTGTGCAAGGAGCCAAAAATCTACGATTCATGTGTATTTTTGGGCTGCCTTGTTTGAGGCATTGGTTGTTTTGGATCCTGTTGGGGCCATTTCTGAAACTCTATGGGAAGATTTGATTTGGTTTAATGTGGAATTTTTCATTATTGTTCAAAAGGTTGCACCTTTTGGGATGGTGATGATGCTTCAAATGGTCTTCAAAGAAATGTGTACTTTCTCCCTAGCCCTGTTGATTGTGTCTCCTTTTAAGGTGGAGGTGGGTTCAGAGGGCATGGGTGGTTGCAACTCCTCTTCTATTGAGGTGGAGAGTAGTTGGTGTTGAGTTCCTGGTCTTGTCCCTTTGGTGGTGACTATGGGGTTTTGAAGCTATTAGCTTCCTCTGGTTTCTTCCAGTCTCAAAATTCCTAGTTTTTCGTGTTGTTTTCTTGTTGGTGTTGTTCTTGTTGTAGGTGTTCCAATTCTATGCTCCAGTCAAAAGCATTGTTAGGGTTTTTTTTTGGCTCACTTCTGGTTAGTCTTATTTTTTATGGTCTCACTTTTTGTGATCCACCTCTCTCTGCCTCAATGGCTGCTTTGTAATGGGTACTAGCCCTTCCAGTCTTAATCTAATCAAAACAATTTTTAAAAAGTGACATTTATTCCATATAACATAAAAAATAAATGTAGGAACAATAAAATTATAAATTTTTAAACATAAATTTGTAACACTAATATCTACTACGTAAATATTTTTTCATAATTTCTTGTTACATAATTATTTTGTAAATTTTTGAAATGAGATTAACTATAATTTAAACATAAGTTTATTCCATACAGCTTAAATTTTTGTGTATGTATTTGAATTAACTTCTTTTTTGAAATAAGCACATCAATACCTAGTGCACATATATTTAAAAAAATAATATATCTATTTTATTAATTTTCTATGTGTGTGGAACAAAGACCTTAACGATTGTTAAAAACCTCTGTTCACTAGAAAATAGGAAATAAATTAATAAAAAGAAAATATATTCAAAATTACACTCATCAAAAAGCTTATTTTGAGTGCTACAATCCTAAAAATTATCTTGTCTAGTTGATTCAATTTGAAGGTCCAGCCAGAGGTTTCAAACTAAAAATTTTGAGAAAATTTGGATGCGTAAGATAGAAGTCATTTCTAGGACCTTTGATCAAAGGTATCCAAGGACCTTTAAATGAAGGTATATCCTTTCAATGAGAAAAACAAACTTTGACCTAAGGTAATTTCTATAAATGGAAAAAAGACAGTTTTTTAAAGGCATTTTATATTTTACACATTCAAACAAAGGTCATGTTCGTTTGAAGGTGATTTTTTACTCAACTTCAAATGAAGTTGTATCATACTTTTTTCTCTCATCTGAATTGAAAAATCTAATGTCCCAAGTTTGGGACTCACTATTGTGGGTTTACAACCATATCAATGATACAAATATACTACATTTTTTTTCTAGCTACTTGTCAAATCCCACAAACACTAAAGTCAACATTCCTAGCTTACTTCTCTATTAAATATGTTGACATCCCCTTTAATGTTAAGTGATACATAAGATGACTCACAATATAACACTCATAATATATAATAACATGAAATAAAATAATCACACACTTACAATGATGGACACTCACAATAACCCCTCTAAATGACAGTTCCAATAAATATTCATGCAACTTCTCTTAACCCTCTCTAGTTAAAACCATTTAAATGAAACCCATGTCAAGGCTTGAATCTTTAATTTTCATAAAAAGTATGTGATTTCTGGAAAAAAATTAGAATGTCCCAAGTTTGGGACACATTATTCTAGGATGACCCCATTTTATATGACTTAAATATAACTCTTTTATAATCTTACGTTGGACAAATGGAATTTATTATTTTATTAAAATTATAAATTAGATTTAAGGTCAATGCAGGATCATGGGTGTCCAAACTAGGCCTCTAAGTGGTGATGAAAATTCAAAAAATCAAAGTTAGACAACTTGACATAAAAATTTGAATAGGTTATTAACATAATTTGAAAAATATGTAAGAATAAAAGTTGTAGCAAATTGAATGTAGTTTCTAGGCTACTAAAAAGTAAATTTGTTTTGAGAAAATTTGAAATTTCAACGTAGTGGTATTAAATTTTCAAGATAAAGATAAGAAGCAGGTGTATGTTTGACCACCCTAAGTACAAGAAAAAAATGTATTTTTTCTTTTTTAAAATTTTTTCAATATAAGTAGAGGACATATGCCCGAATGTGCTTGATTTTTTTTGTATTTTTTTTCCGTGTAAATAATTAGTTATGATTTTTTTATTAGAAATTTTTAGAATTATTAAATGGTCTATGTCTGACCACCACAACTTGGTCAAAAAATTATGAAATTCAAATTTTTGTATCCTATAGTATGTGAAGCATAGAATGTGGTGCATCTTGTAGATTCAAAAAATTTCAAGTAATTTGAAAGTTATAGAAGTTTTTCAATCAGCCTATCAATCAGGACTTTAGACATAATGTAGGTAGAAAATCAATAATAATTATTTATTTAATTCAAAATAAGGAAAAAGTTATATTGGTGGAAAGCTGTCAATTTTTTCTATAAACCCCTTTTAGTTTGATGAAACGTGATAAAAAAAAGTCGCCAACCATTAAGGGCTTAACTCGTAAAATCCAGCATATTTTCAAAAGACATTTTTTGGGTTGACTTTCCAAGTCAGGAAATCCCAAACCAAATCTTGATCCAATATTCATTTTGGTTTGGTTATACCAAACTGAAATAAATATTTGTTACTTGTATTATTTATAATACATAATATTATATAATGTATTATGTATTTATAATACATATATTTATAATATTTAATATTATGTATTATATAATATTATATAGGTATATAGTATAGTATAGAAAGAGCTGCAGAAACAGAAAATAATAGCCAGTGTAATAGCCTTTTATTACAGGAGAACAGTGCAAGGTAGGTTTACTGCTATAGTATATTATGCAAGCATGGTTTACACCAATTCAATAAGAGAGAGAGAGAGATCTAGTGGAGGGACTTGGAGAGAGGGAGAGAGAAATACCTAAGAGGGAGGAGAGACCCGGGAGAGGGATGGGAGGGAGGGAGAGAGAGATGAGATGTAGAGAGAGGGAAGAGATGGAGAGGGAGAGGGAGAGAGAGCCCAAGAGAGAGAGGGGGGGGCAGAGAGAGAGAGAGAGACCCAAGAGGGAGAGAGAGAGGGAGAAAGAGAGAGAGAAAGAGACTGGAGGGAGAGAGAGGGGGGAGAGAGAGAGAGAAGGAGAGGAGGGAATGGAGAGAGGGAGGATATGGTGGAAGAGGAGGGACCGAGACAGAGTTGGGAGATGGAGAGAAGGAGGGAGAGACAAAGAGGGGGAGAGAGAGAGAGAGAGAGACCTGAGAGAGGGGGAGAGAGAGAGAGTTGAGAGGCAGAGTGTTTTCCTATGTTGGGACCCTATAGAATAAGAAGTGATACAACCATCAAATAAAACCATTACAACTCAATTCATCATTCATGCCATTAAAACCTTCAAACTTAATAACGTGTCATTAGATCACTCATGTAAAAGGTATAAATCATCATGAATAAGAATCATTATCTTTCAATCATGATACATAAACAAGAACATTATGTACACCAAAGGGGTTTGATGCAACTTTCAAACAAAATTGTTAGAAGACATTAGATTGTTCATGTGAAATCTATACAATAATTATGATCAACAAATAAGGCATCAATCAACCATGATGCATAAATAAAAAACTATATATGAACAAACACTAAACTAATAGATTATTTAATATTTATTACTAAATTTTTGTCTCATCATTATACTATTATATTCATAAATTCAACACTAAAAATAACCATCCAACAAAATTCTTTATAAAATATCCATCCAAGATCAAATTTTTTATAAAAATAAGATCATTGTCTTAATAAAATTTTGTGGCTCTCAGTTGCATCTATTCATTTCTTTGTGTTTTAGTATTTAGATTGAGACTGTCTCCTTTCCTCTAGCCATCGTTGATGCTCGTCTAAGTCCACTTCCAGTGAACACATTCTTCATTTTGAATAGTGTTAACTTGATCCTGAATGGTTCTAACATTCACATTGACTTGTTATCAAAAGCGAGCACCATCGGATGCAAGTGGTGGAGGTAGGGAGTTACGAGGTGGAGTGGGTGGAGCTGGAGGGCGTGGATCCATGATTTAGATATAAGTGAACCTGTATAAAATTTGTAATTTCAAAATGTAAGATACATGTTTAAAAATCCCCTTAAACCATTCAATATAAATAACTTAATTGAATACAAATGAAAAAATGTGTAAAGCTCATTTTTGTCTAAGGCATGTAAATGAAAAACAAATAATTGTTAAAGTGATGTGAAATCTCATTTAAAAATACATTAAATTTTTACCTCGCTACAATGTGGAAGTGTTAAGCTCCAAATTGCCAATACTTAGTGAATTTGTATACATAGTTAGTAATGGTTAAACAAAACTTGTCCCTGCAGCCATAGGGAAATGGGAAAAGTTAATGGGTAATAATCAATGGCCTGTGTAGGAGGCTATCATATAATATATGATACAGTATGATAGCCTCATGCATAGCCCATCGATTATTACCCATTAATTTTGCCCATTTCCCTATAGTTGTAAGGACAAGTTTTGTCTGGTCAGTACTAACAACGGATCCAAATTCACAAAGTATTGGAAATTTAGAGCAATTCCAACAAGGATCCTTTCTATTTTGAGAGCTGAGGAGAGTCAAAAGAATTAAAAAATTAAAAAATTAATTGTTTAGCAAAGAAATACTAACTTAGGAATAAGAAACAAAGCAAGAATTTAAAAAACATGAGAATAAGAGATAAAGAAGAAGGAAAAATAGATAAGAATGTAAAAAAAATTTAAAAAATACAAAAAGGGGGTAATGAAGGTTCAATTTTATGTTTGTTTAGTATGCTAGGTTCAATTTTATGTTTTTTTTCTAGTAATGAAGGTTCAATTTTTTTGTTTGATGTTTTTTTTGTTTTCCACTAACTAAGGTTTCAAATTTTTTTGTAAGTTTAGATAGAAATGAAAAAATTCAATAAAACTACAAAGAATGAAAAAAAAGCATAAATTAATCATTAATTAGCAAAAAATATAGAAAAAAATGCAAAAAACACACACCTGCAACTCACTGGAGGTCGTTGGAGATCGCTAGAGGTCACTGAAGGTCGTGAAAATGAGGCAAGGTTCATGAAAATGAGACAAGGTTCGGGTTATAAAGTCCTCAATGAAACAAATATTCGTTATAAACGGATATCCATTTCGTAACACTATAATATATTCCCACGAGGTTTCAAATCCAATAAAATTAATAACGGATATCCGTTTATTATACAATAAATTTATTGCATATAAATATACAATAGTATATTTCACATATACTATATATTATATATTATATCCATGAAGAATCGAAGCATAACGGAGCCACCAATACTCAAATCTCAATAAGATCAATCAATCATTTATCGAAAGTAAACATTTTATCAAAAAACCTAGCATGCTAAATTTATGAAAGCTTTAAAGAAAACATCTACTCTAATCTATTGAAATGGTATCTTGTTGTGGATCGATGACCCTTTCCCAATCCCATGATTATGAGCTTGTCTCAATCGATTCTATGGAAGAGAATCGATGAAACCATGGTGTTTGATGTATGAAAAACCTAAATTATGCACAAAATGAACATGATGCAAACTAAATTACCGTGATTTTATGCTATAAACGATCTAATTGTGCAATTTCTAAGCTAATCTAAGCTAATTTAAGCTAAAAATGAGTTAAACGATAAAAACCCTAATTTATTTACAAACTAGGATGGATGCATGGAAGCCATTAATGAAAGATTGAAGCTAATATGCAATGAAAATGAACTAAAAACAAGCTAAAAAAGTGAGCAAAAGATCAACAAGTATGTGAGTAAATTTAACAACATAAGTTTGCAATAAAAGATGGATCCATTTGTTTCCAAATAGTGATCTATTTATGGGAGAGAAATGAGGAATGGATGGTTGAGATCAAAAATCTCAATCAACAGCTCAAGATGAAGGGGATGAGAGACATGGATCATGGATTCTCATCAATGAATGAGAATGAAAGATGAAGATTAATCAAAGGCTCACAATTGCCTCAAACAAACACACTTTTGACCTGCTCACACAGGTCAAAGGTAACTTCTTTAGGAGGTTGAAGGGTTAACTTGCTTTTGAAGCTAAGTGAGTTGATTGGAGGAGAGGGAATATTAGTTAGAATATTCCCTTAGGGTGAGGAAAAAGGTTCATTTACAAATTAAAACAAAGTTTTAATTGTGCAAAAAGGATAAAGAATATTTCATGGGAACATTCCCTTTGATTAGAGGAATAATTAGTTTAATTGCTAATTAAACAAGGTTTAATTTATGCAATTAGGGGATCAGAAGAATTAAAGTGACATTTATTAAATTAAATGATTTAATAAATAGGGGAGGGGGATGAAATTATATTTAATTAAATACGATAGGGTTATTTAATTAAATAAGATGACTTAGGAGATTAAATTAAATATTTTGATTTATTTAATTTAATCAGATGAAGTGTTAGTGTGAAAAGAGATGAATTAACCCAATTTAATTAATTAGGCCAAATAGACGAAAATAATGCAATTAATTAATTAGCTAGGCTAATTAAATCAATTAAGCAAAAGAGGATGGATAAAGAGGAAATGATGTTAATAAACCTAATTTGAGTGTATGACATTTTTTAGTGTCTACATTTTTCCCCTCTTTAAAATGAGGTACCTGTTGCTTCGATTCAAAGAACAACACTTTTCAAATTAAAACTACTGCCCAAATCAAAAAAAAAAAATAATAATTTTTTAGATGCCCCAGCAAAAGGATAAAACTGACTCCCTACCCCCTCGAGAAATCGGGCAGAAACTTTGAATTTTGGGTTGATTTTTCAATAAAGATTCAAAAGATGCTTCAAGGGTTCAGAAAAATTCCAAGATGCAAGAATAATGCCAAAAATGCAAAAAACAATGCAAAATTAGGTCCACATTGGAAAAATTGGTGAAAATGATAATAAACCCCATTAAAAAGGTTAAATTAGGGCAAAAAACCCTAATTTTCTAGCTTAAATAGGTGAAGAGGGGTCATTTTCAATTCATTTGTGCACTCAAACTTAAGGATTTCTTGCGATTTGAGCACTAACCCTTCGAAAAAATGGCGCGCCATGAGCTTCCACACCTACGAGTACCACAAGTATGCTTACCATCACGCAAAGCGGTATAGACCAAAAATCTCAAAATAGCACACTAGAGAGGGCATGCCAATACCATATCACAGAATCAACCCTCAATGCAAATAGGGACATCCTTATCCAACCCTCCGGTGGGTTCATCCATTCCATCTACCATTATCACATCATCTCCTATCAATCCACCACAAAGCAATCCCTTGGTTACAAACTATATCAATCTCGCGAGTACCTTGATCACGAATCCTTTATTTACATCTTCTGCACAAGGAAATCCTCAAAATATAGGACAAGGGAATCTTTTCAACCAATGGACTCAAGGTCTTAGTGTGTCATTTCCATTGCAAAATTTAATGACATCATCTTTTCCAGCAACTCCTTTTTCTATGCCAAATCAACTAGGACCTCAAACATACATTCTCCCACCTCATTATAATATGCTACAAGGAATGTTAAACCAAGGAAATCCTCCACCTTTCACTACCAATCCACTAACCACTCAAAACATCGATGTCCCTAATCCTTCGCAAATGTCTCAACAACCACCTGATCCCACATTGCAAGCACATGCCTTAGCTCTACAACAAGCACAACAAACTTACCAACAAGTTGTACAACAACAACAAGAAACCTTAGCACAACAACAATAGCAAGCACAACAAGCAACATTAGCACAACAACAACATCAAGCTCAACAATCATCCCTAGCACAACAATAACATCAGGCTCAGCAAGCAGCCTTAGCACAACAACAACAAGCGGCCATTGCACAGCAAGCTTAGCAAGAAACTTTAGCAACACAACAAGCCTCACAATAGCAATAAGCACAACAAGAAGCTTTAGTAGCACAACAAGAACAACAACAAGCCCAACAGCAAGCCCTAGTGGTGCAACAACAAGCCTTACTAGCTCAATAGTATGCCCAACAACAGCAACAAGGATCCTATTTTCCTCATACAAACATCATCAATCCAAATGCATCAGGGACATCTTCATCACCTTCACAAAATCTCACACCTTCATACACCCCATATAACTCATCTCTCATCCCACCATATGTTCCTCCACCCAATCGGCAAGACGATCTTGCAACACAATTGAAAGCACTCTCACAAGAAATGTGAGACCTTCGCATGGGCAAGACAAAGAAACCTAATACACAGAACTTGTTTCCTTACCCATTTGATTGAAACATAGAAATGGTACCATTCCCTCCTAGTTTTGAAATCCCCAAACTTGAAAAATACAGAGGGAGAGGAAGTCTTGTGGACCATGTCAAAGAATTCAACGTCATGTGCATGGAAGTGGCTTACAATGATTCATATCTAATGCACCTCTTCCCTCGAAGTTTAACAGGTATTGCTATGGATTGGTTCTCTCGTTTTCCTCCTGGTATCAAAACTTTTCAAGAAATCACTGAAAAATTCATCGATCACTTCTCCTTCAATCTTGACATGGATGTTAGTCTAGAAGAATTGTACACTCTCAAACAAAATCCAGGGGAAACCTTCACAAATTTCTTACAAAAATGGAGACAAAGAGCTAGTAAAAGCAAGTGACCACTTCCTGATGAACAACAAGTGGGAATCATCATAGCCAACCTTGATCCGAATCTATCATTCCACTTGAAAATGAAATGTATCACATCCTATGACGAGCTTGTTCCAATATCCCTTAACATTAAAAGAGCCCTAATCTCATAAGGAAATACTCAAGCTTACAAAGACAACCGTCCTTTAACCAGTTCAAATGAAAATCCTCGTGTATGGGCTAAGAACAAAAATGTAACAAACGACGATGTGGTAGACGCTAAGGTCATACTCAGTGCTCCTAGACCCAACAACAATCAAATTGCTAACTTCCAACCAACTATGCAACAAATGGTACCAACTCAAAACAATCAGATCAATAACACCAAAATGTAGCCAAGGAAAATCGGTAACAAGAACAACCACCCCAAACACAAGTACACATAATTATCGAAACCTATTGAGACAATCATGAAGAAATTGGTAGAGTCAAACTTGATAACACTTCCTAACTTTGAGAACTACCAAGAACCCCAAGAAAATCCATCCAGGTACAACGAGTGTGATCTTTGTGACTTTCATAAAATCAAAGGACATAAAACAACAAATTTCATGAAACTTAAGAATATCATCCAAGATCTCATAGAGAATGATACCATATTTGTTGAGGTACAAAGTAGAAACCAAGATATCAAGATATACAAGACCCCTATGCCTGATCATAACAAAGCTAACAATAATGGAAAAGCTAAGTATTACACCAATTTTCAGCATACCTATTCCAATGTAGTTGCCTCCTATGATAGTGTTATCACTATTGTCACCATCAAAGGAGCTAGCACGGAATGTGGAGTCACCATGCAATGTAGAAAAATAACCGTTCAGGGAGCTATCCCAGCTTAATCTAGGATACGGCCTACTTTTCCCACATCTAATCCTAGCAAGTATAATCTTGTAGATTAGCTTAAACAAACCCCTGCTCAAATATCAATTTTGGAACTCCTAAAATTATCTCCTACACTCAAGGAAATATTGTAAAAAGCCTTGTTTGAGTCATCTATTCCCGAGAACATTGATACCGATTAGTTCCAAGCTATGGTAGGGCATATCGCCAGCCATCTTCTCACCTTCTCCAAGAAATATTTTCTATCACAACCATCTCATAACTTTGCTTTACACCTTGAAGTTTTCATCCATAAAAACAAGGTCAAAAGAGTCTTGGTAGATGGAGGTGCTAGTCTAAATATTTGTACCCTGCAGTTGATCAAGCATCTAAGCTATTTAGAAGATACTATTGAGAACACAAAGAGTACCACCATCAGAGCATACGACGACCAAGAACAGGTATCACAAGGAATTATAGCACCTCCAATCCAAGTTGGACCTCTTATTGTAGAAACTACATGCCAGATACTTGATCTTGATCTTCCCTATAACATTTTACTTGGTCAACCGTGGATCCATGCTTTCAAAGCCGTAGCTTCAACCTATCAAATCAGTGTGTGAAGTTTCCTTTTAAGGGTAGAGAAATCACTATCCATGGAGATCTAAGCCTTTCTACTATTGCAAGAGCCTTGAAGCCAAGTTTTATAAGATCCCACAAATACCCAAAATGATGAAGGACCTACACCATTAAGCTCATTTGTTGACCCATCATCTCTATCCTCTACATCAACATCCCAAGTACCAATTGTGAAAAGCATACCCGATGTCAAAGCAGTAATCCAAGATGAAGGTTGTGGAAGCTACAAAATATTGAAAGACACCTTTGTCTTAGGAGAGTTACCTATTTCTCCTTAAACTCACGGGAAACCCACATCTAGCACCAAAAAACCAAAAATAATCAAGACCACCTTCACCAAGTGGGGAGACCTGAATCAAGAAGACATCAATGAGCAAGATATCTCTAAAATCCTCTATCAAGATGAATGACCTATTCCTGTTCTTCCCATGGATAGAATGAGAAGCTAGTATAGAATGAAAATGGTTTAGTAGAACCCATTGTTCTTGAGAAATAACTAAAGAATCTTGGCTTAGGTTGTACTACTAGCAAGGTCACACTCATTGGAAAAGGTATTGTTGCGAAACGAGTTGAAGCTTCCTCTTGGTCACCTACATCACATGATACTACCTTAGATGACTTTCCCCTTGATGTCACTGACCTATTTGAGAACAACACCCTCTTCATGATATCCATAGCATCCATTATCTCAAACAACTAACCAACTGAAATATGCCTAGTATATCTGCAACTCATTGACATGGATCAACAAGGACTGTCGGTTCTAGATTTATTCAAAAATGATGAAGTGATCTTCGAGTTCATGGGACTTCGAGATAACTTATCATGGGTAGATCACAAAGCAGGCTTTGATATAGAGCTCGATATAGGGGCATACTATGGGGAGACGATTGAATCCTTCAGTCAAAAAATAAATGAAATGCAATTAACATGCAGATCCTTGAGTGAAAACCACCTAGTGGCACTCTCTTATCCTAAAATAGTAAAAACAAAGGATGCATCTAATGGTGAAAACCTCCCTGAGGCACCCAAGGATGAGGGATTCAATCTCTCCCTTAGTGCAATGCATCCATAGAAATTAGCAGTACTAGCAGAAAAGGCTGCACCAGTCAATATGGGAACAAAAGAAGAACCCAAGATCACTTTCTATGTTGAATCCTTGCTAGATGAAGACCAAAAGAACCTTGCAGCATTCCTTAAAGAGAGAAGAGCTAACTTTGCATGGTCATACACATATATTCCGGGCCTTGATCTGGAAGTGGTTGTATATCACTTAGCAGTTTATCCCGATGCCAAACTAGTCAAGTAGAAATTAAGGAAGATGCACCCTCAAATAGCACTCTTGGTAAACTGGAACTACAAAATCTTCTTGACGTTGGATTCATCCAACCGATAGATTATCCTGAGTGGGTTTCAAAATTGGTACCAGTTTCAAAACCCATTAGGGGCATTAGAATATGCACCGATTTCAAGGATCTAAACAAGCCATGTCTGAAGGATGATTTCCCTCTTCCCAACATTGATCTCATTGTGGATTTAATAGTTGGGCATGAAATTTTGTTGCTCATGGTCGCTCATGGATGGATTTTTGAGCTACAATCAAATCATACTTGCGAAAGAAGATCAACATAAAATTGCCTTTACTTGTCCATGGGGAACCTACTGCTGGAATGTAATGTCATTTGGGTTGAAGAATCTAGGAGCTACCTATCAAAGAGCAATGACCCTCATCTTTCATGACATGATCCATAAAACAGTTGAAGATTATGTGGATGATATTTTGGAAAAATCAAAGAAGAAAAGTGAGCACATACAAGTCTTAGGACCTATCTTTGACAGACTGTAAGAATACAAGGTATGACTAAATGTAAAAAAGTATGTGTTCGGGGTCACATCAAGAAAACTTCTTGGCTTCATCGTTTCACAAAGAGGGATAGAAATTGATCCAATGAAGGTAAAATCCATCCTCAACATGGAACCACCACAAACATTGAAATAGATGAGAGGATTACAAGGATGGTTTTAGTCCATCAGAAGGTTCATAGCTCAGTTATCGGATAAGACTCGCCCCTTTTCACATCTTTTCCATAAAGGGATAACTTATAAATGGGATGACAAATGTGATAAAGCTCTCCAACAGATCAAGGATTATCTACTAACACCTCCAATGCTCATACTGTTGATACCAAACAAGCCATTGATCCTATACATCTCAGCAATTCCAGCAGCACTAGGATCTCTTTTAACACAACATGATGAAAATAGAAAGGAAAGAACCATATACTATATCAGCAGAACCTTGGTAGGCTATGAGATGAACTATTCACCCATTGAGGAAGCATTCCTAGCAGTGGTTTTCACTTCACAAAAGTTCAAGCATTACATGTTGTCACACCAAATAAAGCTCATTGCAAAGATTGATCCATTAAAATATTTGTTATCCAAAGCAACTCTCACGGGATGAATGGCTCAATGGGTAATGATCTTGACAGAGTTTGACCTAGAGTATGTGGAGTGCAAGGTGATCAAAGGACAAGTGATAGGAGACTAGTTAGTAGAAGCACCCATCTATGATGAGAACCCTCTAATATCTGAGTTCTAAGACAAATCAGTGTTCCTTATTAATCTCACATCTCAGTGGAAAATGTACTTTGATGGATCGTTCATCCAACATGGATTAGGATTCAGCATTCTTTTCATCACCCCCCAAGGTGATTGCATCCCAACGTCTTACAGGCTATCATTCCCATGTACCAATAACATTGTTGAGTATGAAGCCTTGATCATAGGTCTCAGGATAGTCATTCAGTGGTAGATACAAGAAATGGAAGTCTATGGAGACTCACAACTAGTTATCAACCAAGTCAATAACAACTATCAAACTAAAGATGACAAGATCACTCCTTACAAGAAAATGGTGGACAATCTCAAATATCTTTTTATAGAAATAACTTTTGAGCAGATTCCTCACATGAACAATAGAGAAGCAAATGCCATGGCAACAATCAGATCACTACTAGACATGTCAAACAACATTCTTCAATGTGAATTCTTGGTAGAACAACTTCTCATACCAACTTTCAAAATCCCTAAATCTGAATTTGCGTGTATCATTGTTGGTCCTATATCCCCTTGGTACCACAACATTTTTACTTACCTTAATAGAGGAACCCTTCCATCAAACATCACCCCAAACCTTAAAAAGACCTTTATCAAAAAGGCATCCTGATTTGTGATCCTAGGTGATACCCTTTACTACCAAAGCATCGAAGGGACATTACTATGATGTCTTAACCAAGAGGAAGCCTTAACTTCCTTAATAGAAGTACATGATGGAATATGTGGGTCCCATTCTAGCGATATGATATTAGCTAAGAAACTATTGAGGATGGGGTACTATTTTCCATCCATGGAAAAAGAAGCTCATCAGTATGTACAGAAATGCATCTGGTGTCAACAACATGGGGATTTAATTCCAGCTCAAGAGTTGCAACCCATGATCACACCATGTCCTTTTTCACAGTGGGGACTTGACCTCATAGTAAAAATCACTCCAACCTCATCGAACAACCATAAGTTTATCATAACAGCCACTAAGTACTTTACTAAGTGGGTTGAATCCATTCCTATGACCTACATAACGGGAAAGCAGATAGCCAAGTTCATCCTAAATTACCTAATTTTATGTTATGGTGTACCACAAACCCTCATCTCAGACAATGGAACACCATTCAAAAATAAGGATGTGAAAGAGTTGTGCCAAATATTCAATATCCAACACCAATTCTCTACACCATACTATCCCTAGGGAAATGGCCAAGTAGAAGCAATGAACAAAACTATCCTAAAAATCCTAAAGAAAAAAGTTAATGAAGTTGGTCGTGACTGACATCTATAGCTAAATCTCACTCTTTGGGCTTATTGAACCAGTATCCACACACATACAAGAGCAACCCCTTTCTCCCTAGTCTATGGATCAGAAACCATCTTTCCTATTGAGGTTGAGCTCCCATCATTGCGAGTGTCACTGAAGAATCTAATAACTAAGGAAGAGTACATAGTGTCTCAACTAAATGAGCTAGAACTCCTAGATGTATGACATCTTGACACCCTTAATCATTTGCAAATATATCAAAATCGACTGAAAAGAAGCTATAACAAGAGAGTCAAATGTTGGTCATTCCAAGTAGGCGATCTTATCTTAAAGAAAAATTAGAAGAACCTCTGAGATCAAGACAACAAAGGAAAGTTTGAGCCTAACTAGTTGGGTCCCCTTGTCATCACAACAAGCTACAGATCAGGAGCATACCAACTGTCAACCCCTGAAGGTGAACCCTTGTAGGAGCCAATGAACAACTTGCATCTCAAAAAAATTTATGCCTAAACATGAAGGGTGTAAATCAAAAAATACAAAAAATGATCAAAATCCAAAAAAAAATGAGAAAAAGGATTGAAAAAAGTATAAAAAAAAAATTGTCCTCTAGTGAAAACCACTTCAATGGCACTTTGGGAAAGTACCTTGGTGAAAACCTACCAAATAGGCGCCTTGCCTAAATAATTCATCTCCATCTATTATTTGGCTCTTTTGACCTATCATTCTTTGCACCACATTAATCCCCCATCTGCATCCTTATCATGGCTTGTCACTGTAAGGTATCATGAACTCTTTAGCACTACTTGGCATATTATCAAGGTCAGTTTGTCATGCCTTTATCGAAGTAGGCTAACATATCACACTGGGGGAATTTCATTATGTGTCACAATCAAGTTCTTGTATATCTTGAAGTCATGGGACATCTTATCAGAAAACACCAAAAACATTCATAAAATATTATTTAGAAAATCCAAAAACATTTGCAAAATCCTATATAGTGAAAATCCAAAAACATTCAAAAAATTGTAAAGGAAAAATCCAAAACATCCATAAAACATCAAAATCACTAAAAAGGTCGAACGTCGAAAATATAAAAAATAATGTTTATTTATTGAACTATGTTGTCTTTGAGCTTGAACGTAGGAAATGCCATTATTGATGTGTCCCCAAGACACCCTAGGTCAGTCCTTTAGTAGTTCGTTGTAATTAACTATTGTCTCTCATATGTTCATATCTTTGTCTTGTAAATGGGTCGAGTCAGTTGAACTACGTGGTCTTTGCGTGGATAACGTAGGCAAGGCTTATCTTTGATCAGCCCTCGAGGCCCCTAGGATAGGTCTTTAGGTTAGGTTCTTGGTCAAAACTTGAAAACTCTCACAAAAATCCAAAAACATCCAAATAATTGTCAAAAAATCCAAAAACATCCAAATAATTGTCAAAAAATCCAAAAACATCCAAATATTTAGAAAACACAAAAACATTCAGAAAATGGAAAACATAAAAACAATAGAAAACATTTAAAAGACCTAAAAAGCCTCAAAACATTCAGAAAACCCTAAAAAGCCTTAGAAAATTAGAAAATCAGAAAATCAGAAAACATAAATATCCATATAAACATTCAAAAAGACCAAGAACAGCCTCAAAACATTTTTAAAATACCAAAAACATCCAAATATTCTAGAAAATCTAAAACCCATCCATCCCATCTCGCTTTCACGCGCAATAATTTTTCACCCATAATAAATGATCGCCACCTTCAACCTTTGGCAAAACAAGTAGAAAGCAAAAATAGCAAGTCATAAAGTGTGAACTTAAAAGTCAAAATCTAGATTCTAAATAATAGGTAAATGTGTCTGTAAAGTTTATAGCAATAGCTCATCTTAGCATCATTATCCTAACATCAAACAACCCTCTGATCAACATGTCCTAGGATGTAACCTTCCTGCGATGGACATCAGTATCAGATATCACCTCAGCTAAACTTAAACTAGGCAGGAGCTATAGATAACACTGACTATTTGTCTTTGATCTTTTCTCATGATTTATCTTAATGACCCATTCTGAGGACCTCTCGATGATGTATATCTAAAATGATTTAGAGAGAAAGGAATGTGGCATCGATCATTGTCTTTCATTTGTTGTGCTTGTGGATACTCTTGTAAGATAATCTTGGCAAATACTTGCTTAGTTGTGTGTAAGAAGGTCGTTGGGAGTATGTTGTTGACTATTGCGTATGCTTTGGTCCAATATGTTCTAAGCTTCTAACTTGCATTCCAATGATGTTTCCGTATGTGAAGGTGTGAACAGGAACTATCCTATATATTTTTTGATTCAAAGTCCATTACACTAGATACAACGTCATCCTGGTTGTCAATACCTTGATGCATTGTATCTGTGTTATATCAAACAATAACAAACGATGGAAAGTCCCAATCTCGAAGTGTGATCACCCATCCTACATTCTTTTGCATTGTCTCATCACCATCTCTAATGAATTCTCGATGGATCAAAGACTTGTTAGATCTTTGGAAGCAATCATCATCAGCAACGGTTATTCTTTATTCTTCTATCTTTTCCCCACTCTAACCTGCTATCATGACACTCAAAAACATCATCAATGCATCCATCCTGCATCCACAAACTATTAGCATGCATGCATCTCATAGAATAATAATAACATCCATCAGCATAATCATTGCATATCATCATACATTCTACATAATCATTTGAGTTGTGATGAATAATATAGATTTGTTATTCTAAGCATCTTAAATCATTGCATATTATAAAAATTTGCATCCATACATCATCATAATAAAACATGCATATAAAATATACAAAAATAAATGCATCCACATCATTAGCATCCATAACATCTGCATATCATAATTATTCATCATATCATGAAAAGATAATGAACGACAATATAACATTGCATCCATAGCATAATCATCATATCACATAGACATAAAGGTAAATGTATCCATACGTGATCATATATAAGCATCCATACATTATCCATACATGAAATAAAGTCAACACATCATAGAATAAATCATCTGTATTTGTATCATCTATATCAAAAAAATGTGTCATGGTACAAAATCTGGATCGGTGTATGTACATCGATGATAAGTACAATATCCACGAGGCTATCAAAAAGTTGCTTGTTGAGCTTGTTGGGAAATTGCCGCTTGTTGTTGTTGTTGTTGTGCTAAGGCTGCTTGTTGAGCTTGATTTTGTTGTTGTGCTAGGGCTTATTGTTGAGCTTGATGTTGTTGTTGTGCTAAGGCTGCTTGTTGAGCTGCTAAGGTTGTGTGTGCTTGTTGTTGTTGTTCTGCTAAGGCTACTTGTTGTTGTTGTTGTATAGCTTGTTGGTAAGTTTTTTGTGCTTGTTGTAGAGCTAAGGCATGTGCTTGCAATGTGGGATCAAGTGGTTGTTGATAGATCCGCGAAGGATTAGGGACATTGATGTTTTGAGTGGTTAGTGGATTGGTAATGAAAGGTGGAGGATTCCCTTGGTTTAACATTCCTTGTAGCATAGTAGAATGAGGTGGGGGAATGTATGTTTGAGGTCCTAGTTGATTTGGAATAGAAAAAAGAGTTGTTGGAAAAGATGATGTCATTAAATTTTGTAATGGAAATGACACACTAGGACCTTGAGTCCATTGGTTGAAAAGATTCCCTTGTCCTATATTTTGAGGATTGCCTTGTGCAGAAGATGTAAATAAAGGATTCGTGATGAAGGTACTCGCGGGATTGATAGAGTTTGTAACCAAGGGATTGCTTTGTGGTGGATTGATAGGAGATGATGTGATAATGGTAGATGGAATGGATGAACCCACCAAAGGGAAGGATGTCCCTATTTGTGTTGAGGGTTGATTTTGTGATATGGTATTGGCATTCCCTAGTGTGTTGTTTTGAGATTTTTGGTCTATACCACTCTACGTGATGGTAGGCATACTTGTGGTACTCATAGGTGTGGAAGCTCATGGCACGCCATTTCATCGAAGGGTCAGAGCTCAAATCGCAAGAAATAATTAAGTGTGAGTGCACAAATGAATTGAAAATGACCCCTCTTCACCTATTTAAGCTAGAAAATTAGGGTTTTTTTGCCCTAATTTAACCTTTTTAATGGGGTTTATTATCATTTTCACCAATTTTTCCATTTTGGACCTAATTTTGCAATCTTTTTTGTATTTTTGACATTATTCTTGCATCCTTGAACCTTTCTAAACCCTTGGGGCATCTTTTAAACCTTTATTGAGAAATCAACCCAAAATTCAAAATTTCCACCCGATTTCTCGAGGGGGCAAGGAGTCAGTTTTATCCTTCCACTAGGCATCTAAAAAAAAATTAAAATTATTTTTTGATTTGGGCAGCAATTTTAATATGAAAAGCGTTGTTCTTTAAACCGAAGCAAGGTACCTCACTTCAAAGAGGGGAAAAATGTAGATAGTAAAAAATGTCCTAATCAATTTCATACACTCGAATCAAGTTTATTAACATCATTTCCTCTTTATCCATCCTCTTTTCGCTTAATTGAATTAATTAGCCTAGCTAATTAATTAATTGCATTATTTTTGTCTATTTGGCCTAATTAATTAAATCTCCTAAGTCATCTTATTTAATTAAATAACCCTATCTTATTTAATTAAATATCATTTCATCCCCCTCCCCTATTTATTAAATCATCTAATTTAATAAATGTCACTTTAATTCTTCTAATCCCCTAATTGCATAAATTAAACCTTGTTTAACTAGCAATTAAACTAATTATTCCTCTAATCAAAGGGAATGTTCCCGTGGAATATTCTTTATCCTTTTTGCACAATTAAAATATTGTTTTAATTTGTAAATTAATCTTTTTCCTCACCCTAAAGAAATATTCTAACTAATATTCCCTCTCCTCCAATCAAGTCACTTAGCTTCAAAAGCAAGTTAACCCTTCAAACTCCTAAACAAGTTACCTTTGACCTGTGTGAGCAGGTCAAAAGTGTGTTTGTTTGAGGCAATTGTGAGCCTTTGATTAATATTCACCTTACATTCTCATTCGTTGATGAGAATCCATGATCCATGCCTCTCATTCGCTTCATCTTGAACCGTTGATTGAGCTTTTTGATCTCATCCATCCATTCCTCATTTGCTCTCCTATAAATAGATCACTATTTGGAGACAAATGGATCCATCTTTTATTGCAAACTTATGCTGTTAAATTTACTCACATACGTGCTTATCTTTTGCTCACTTTTTTAGCTTTTTTTAGTTCATTTTCATTGCATATTAGCTTCAAGCTTTCATTAATGGCTTCCATGCATCCATCCTAGTTTGTAAATAAATTAGGGTTTTCATCTTTTAACTCATTTTTAGCTTAAATTAGCTTAGATTAGCTTAGAATAGCTTAGAAATTGCACAATTAGATCATTTATAGCATAAAATAATGGTAACCTAGCTTGTATCATGTTCATTTTGTACATAATTTAGGTTTTTCATACATCAAACACCATGGTTTCATCGATTCTCTTCCATAGAATCGATTAAGACAAGCTCACAATCACGGGATTGGGAAAGGGTCGTCGGTCCACATCAACGCGACACCAATTCCACAACGAGATAAACTTTCAATAGATTAGAGTAGATGTTTTCTTTAAAGCTTTCATAAATTTAGCATCTTAGGTTTTTTGATAAAATGTTTACTTTCAATTTTGATTGATTGATCTTGTTGAGATTCAAGTATTGGTCGCTTCATTATTCTTCGATTCTTCATGGATCAAGCGTAATTTGGCCCATAACCGGTATTTCGCATCGACGATATTAAATATATTATATATTATATATTATATAATATATATTAAATGTATTATATAATATATTTAATACATAGTCTCCCTTTGAAAACGAGGGAGGGTTTGTCCTCAACAAAACGGATATCCGTTTTGTAACAACATTTTTATTTTTCACGAGGCTTCAAATCCAATGCAGTTAATAATGGATCATGTTATAAACGGATATCTATTATCAATGGATATCCATTTGCTCTATCATAAATTTATTACATATAAATATACTATAATATATTTAATACATA